>OY720683.1:1227500-2455000 GCA_963170755.1 Amphimallon solstitiale | reverse complement strand
GGGGCCCTGTGGTCGAGTTATTAATAAATTTTGTAATTATAAACCGGCATGATTTATGTGTACACAATATGTTCGCGTGGTGGACAAAATTGTTTTGGTATGTGCTGCTCCGATAGATGTCGCTAATTTTTTTTTGTAGAATACTAATCTCGCCAACTAGCGGAAAACGCAGAACAACGTCTAGTTATCTATAAAAATAAGAGAACCCCATTTAAAAACGAGATTTATTTTAGAAATTTTAAGAAGCTCAATGAATATACTTTCTACAAATGCACTGTATATCAGGTTACTGTTTGGAAAAATTCCATCATGTAGGTATCTAAATATTATCAGGAGCGAGTAATCAGAATCGAAAAATTACCGTTTTAATATACGACACCCACAATAAATATTGATAAAACTCAGCAGTATCAGCACATAACTACGTTTATGCAAAATTTCGCCAAATTCATTAAATCCGATTGGTATCAAAACGTCGCCATCGCGGTATATATCATTTACACACGCTAATAACACATAATTACGGGCAGATTTGTTTCAGCTGCAAGAATTATAAACATAGACGAAATACGTCTACGTCAAGCAGGGGCAGCATTCCTGTAATGCAAAGACGTCAAATTAGTTCTTTGAACCGCAAATAATGAACGCCAACATTGACGAACTAGTGCAGGCAAAAGCAGCAGTGAATAAATCTTTTTCGAAGATTGGCATGAAGTTGTTCTCTCAGGTACAAAGCGGGAATATATTCCGCTTAAATGGAAGGGCAACAATGTGGCCCACAAAAAAAAAAGAAAACCTGACTAGATATTACCTGCTGTAAAGCATTTTCTTATATGTCTGGTAGGTATAACAGCAAATAACAATGAGTATTTTTTCGCGGTATCAAAATAAGTTTTATCGAACAGGCATTACAGTTTCAATTAACTAATATTTTAGCGCAACTCTTACAACATGTCTTATAATTATAATCATTTCCTATGTTATGTAATTATAATCATTTCCTATGTTATTTGTGTAATTTGATATTTCTCTGTGATTGATTTGTGGAAAAAATTTAATCATCCCAAAATTTCTAATTTCAACACAAAATTTAAGGTTCTGCAATAGTGCGTCAGGCTGAAAGACAACTTATACTGTGTTATAGGCTTTACCTCAGAAAAAAATTTTTTAGTAATGATGAACTTCCGGATGTACCGGAAGTAGATACCAACTTTGTTATTTTAAATGAAATACCCTATGTATTAATGTACATTTGAATTTCTTGTTAAATTTAAATTGTACTTTGTTAGTCATACATTGGGTCTGAATATCACTGTTTCGAAATTACATAATGCCTTTTGGAGAAAAATGACATTAATTTTGCAACTTCCTCAAAATTTGGAAATATCTCTAAAAATGTAAAAGTTAGAAAGATGCGGTTAATCAAAATTTAATTATATTAATTAATATAATAATAATTCATTGTGTCAATCTCTAACAGTTTTGGAGATATTTCCAATTTCTCCATCTTGCTGTAACCACGTGCTTTGTGCCTGGATGTCTACAGGTAAATTTTGAAGTAATCTTGGTAATCTGTTTTTTAAAACATTACTTTTCGCCGTTAAGGTGACCATTAAAAAAATTTCGACCCACCACATGTTCTCTAACAATTTCTCCCCAAACGTCTATGACCAGCGTTATTGACGATCTATTTGCCAAACTATTCTTGGATTTTCGATAAAATAAAAATGATAATTTAATGCATGTGTAAAAAACCCATGAGTCGAAATTGTTTTGTCAGTTTGACAATGAAAAAAAAAATTGTTTTAACTTTTAAATCGGCACAAAAGTTGTTTACCTTCAGTAAACCCGACAACAATTTGTGTTTTATTGTTATGTCAAAACTCGTTGTCAAAATAAAATGTCAAAGTCGACGCAAGAGTAAGCTTTGCGTATTTATTGTCTTTGGTTGATCCAAGATCACTTTGTTTACTTTATCATCATAGTTTCGTTGTGAAGTATTATTATGACATAAAATGTGCAAAATCATTGTAAGTAATCTTCACAAAGTGTTAAGAACTCGTCGTTTTATCGAGGAGGTAATTTATTTCTTTCTGTTCAAAATTAAAAATTTATTAGGAAAAACGTGTAATTATCAGTGAAAATTATGTCTATTGACATATCCAGTGTTGTGAAAAGTTGCTTTGTCACAAAGAGTATTTCTTTAAAAATAATTGTTTTTCTTTGTGGACGTAATTGAGCCAACGTACAAAACTCTGCCTAACGCAATTATGTTTGCAGTTTTGCTTGAAATTTAAGGATGAAATCGCACTGCTTAACATTTTGAACGGATTAGTAAATAGATTGGTGAAAATTTATTCGGAAAAACGAAAGCCCTCGTGTAACTATAAGTGAAACTTATGTCTATTGACGCATCTAGTGTTGTGAAAAAGTATGTTTTAAAAAATATTTTTTTTTAGAGATGCAATTATGCAACATACAAGACTTTGTTTAACGCTAAGTCATTTTCACTCAGAGCCTGGCGCAACTGAATGTGGTACGCATCAAAATATTGTTTTTTTGGTATATTCATGTTTTATTTTATTTATTTTTATTTTTCTTCTTCGGTCTCTACTTTGTATAGTAACTATGTTGGAAAACTATCGAGAATCTTATTTCCCAAGTCCAAATTATGCTAAAATTAAATTATGTTTTGCTTGAAACTCAAGGATGAAATCGCACTGCTTAACATTTTAAACGGTTTAATTAACAGATTAGTGAATTTTGGTTATTGTCCGAATAGATTGTCATGGATTCATGTTTTGACTTAAAAATATAATAATCCTCGGTAAGTTTGTGCTTAGTACATTGTTTGTGGTTATCATTAGTTCACCTTCGTTAATTTGTTTTCTCTCCTTCTGTTAATCTCTTAGCTCACGGTTATCCCCTTCGAATACGTTCAAATTGATGTATCGGATCTGCACGTTGCAATCTGCTGCCATTGATCGACAGTCCTTGATCATCCCAAAACGCCATTACGAATCATAAGACGATTGCGCCAGGAACTTACACGCAGCGACTGGTCATAGACGCCTGTTTGTCTGCGGGCATCGTAATGTGTTTAGGTCTATAGATGTACGTTGCTTTTATTTTCATTTATATATTTTTATTACCAAAGAAAGTTTTTATTCATTAATTCATTGTCACATTTCTTGTGTAAAGGGGAATTTAATTAACAAAATCTTCTTGTATCAAATATCGTTATAGTTTTCATACACAACCTTGTATCTTGCACCTTAGTTAACTTTAAATTTGTTATTCATCGTACTATTGACAGACAGATATATTCTGTGCTGTTTTGAAATATTGTCACTTAGTTTAAATTTAGAATTAATTTATTATTATTGAGTTACAACTTTAGTTCATAAGCGATGGAACCTTGTGTAATTTGAGTCACATTTAATGTGTGTTTTGGTCTACTTTTAATACGTTATTGTTCATGTATTGGGTGATTGACTTATTATTTAGATAATTTTGTAAAATCTTTAACATAACATTAATCAAAATTAAATTAACTAAGTTCAAATTTAGTAACGCCATGTTAGTTTAAATTGTTTATTTGTTTAAAATTGTGTTTATTTATTGTAGTTTGTATTTAGTTATACATTAATTTTAAATAATAAACCGCATTAAAATTTAGAAAAGTATTAATGCAAAATCAAAGAATTAATTATTAAATATTACCGATATTATTTTTAGATTAAAAATAATAATTAAATAAAAAAAAATCAGAACCTGTATGATCAGAAAATATAAGTAAATATGCAATATCATTTTATTTTAAATCAATAAAAAATATAAAACTTTAATTTCATCCAAAACACACACGCATAGGTTTTTGGTGAATTAAAATTAATTAAATTTATATCTATTACATATATATTATTGTTTATGCGATACTATATATCCTATATAACTAAGATGAGAATGTCTAGGTGAGGTGGAGTCTGAAACGCAATCAGTGGTATTCTTGGTAGCTTGTATAGGGTAATTTTGAAAAGTGTTGATAGTGAAAGACTTTTCGTATTGCCTCAGATGTGAGAATGTCTAAGCATTGTCTATGTTATGCACATTCAATAATAATTTCTATCAGTAATAAGATTAAAAAAAAAATTTAAACTTTGTAAGTGTACCAAACCAAGTAATTTCATGATAAATATATACAAATATAAACAAAAATCACTTAATTTAGTATTAAAGTGAATTTAAATTAAAGATAAAATAAATAACTATTTACTTCCAATGATATATTTCATTTTTCTGTAATAAAAATTTCATGATTTTCTTTATTGTTGCGTTTATTATAAGGGAATAATTATTGAAGAAGAGAGTTCTACCCCTGAAAGCATAGAATCAAGTAAAATAAATAGGAGAGATAAATTTAGAAAGGTAAGAAAAAAATTACAGCAAAAAGTACAGCAATATGACCGGCTGATTTAATTTAGGATTTACGAAAAGTTGTAATAATCTGTTTTATGCACTATTACTTAAATATATTGACAACAATATCTTATGTAATTTCAATCGAACATACATTTTTAATTTTAAATTTATTCATTTATAAATAAAAAGTAAACCAAGTAAATGGCCTTACAGCAACTTTTCAACTACATAAACCAAGATGAATGTAAATCTTAGTATAATATTATCTAGTGTTATATTAATCATATTTAATATCATTAAAGGTAATGATGGTGTGCCTTAATTTCAAGTTCAATATATAAAATCTGTTAAATAAATATAATATTGACAAACTCTGAAAATCTATTTTATATACTATACCAATTTAAAAATGCCAGCAAAAATAATTATTTTATATATTTATTGATATAGATTATAATCTATATCAATTAAATTAAAAATAAAATATAATAATTATATTAATTTTTAAAATAACTATTGAATATTAAAACTAAAGTGAACTAGTAAATAAATCAAAATAAAATGTTAAACTCAGTAAGTTATGTCATTTCAATCGAAAATAAATTTTTAATTTATTCAATTAGCAATAAAAAGTAAATCAAGTAAATGGCCTTACAGCAGCTTGTCAACAGCATAAATCAAGTTGAATGTAAATCTTAATATAATATTAGCTACTATTATATTAATTATATTTAATATCATTAAAGGTAATGATGGTGTGCCTTAATTTAAAGTTAAATATATAAAATCTGTTAAATAAATATAATATTGACAAACTCTGAAAATTTATTTTATATACTACACCAATTTAAAAATGCCAGTAAAAATAATTATTTTATAGATTTAGTGATATAGATTGTAATCTATATCACTTGATTTAAAAATTAAATATAATAATTATATTAATTTTTAAAATGACTATGAAATATTAAAACTAAAGCGAACTAATAAATAAATCAAAATAAAATATTAAACTCACTTTCTTAAAGGACATCTCGCTTAGCACTAACAATAACAATAATAATACCGTATCAGCGTAATCCGCGATTTCATTTGTTCATCCACTAGACCGAGATGCGTTTTAATTCGCGGCGAAGTTGGATTAAAAACAAAACTCGAGGGAAAAGTAAATTTATTGCACCTTCATATATCTGTATCTAATTTGCCAAATGTTCCCCACCTCCTATGCCGTCACTTGTAACTCCACCTGTATGTTTAAACCGCGGGCAGTGCGGTTAATATAATAAAAAGGAGATCAGTCGGATATCACGGGCCAAAGATTAATTTAATAAATATGTAACTTTGTGCACCGATTTCGGTGGTTCTCATAATAAAATCAACTGAACACAACGTCGAAATTCCGGTAGGTCAGCACCGGTCCCTACGACACTGGCACGGCAAAATTTCCGGATTGTAGTAGAAATGCAACAGCACAGGTGAACCTTCACTGCAGAGTGGTAAAACTGAATATCAAATCTACGTATAATGTATCTGTGAAATTACAGAAATCGAGGTCGTAAATGGTGTAGAAATATCGTAATTTTCTTTATTAATGCTTCAAAAAATGTTTTGACGCAATCACCGGCAGTTGGCAATTAAATAAGTATGATAATTATCTGCTATAATACCATGAAGATAGAAACGCAAGAGTATAAAATTACAGGTTGTTTTATGTAATGAACATATTGTAAGACATACGGTGATTCGTTTTGTAAGAGAACATGAATTATCTACTACTCTATAGCATAAAACAATACTTTTTCATGCTTCAGCGGATGTCAGTGAACTTTTAAAACATATATAAATTATAACATTTTGATAACATATATAGCCTATCTTTGTATCGAGACTCAAGGAAAATAGAACAGCTTTTGCTGGATTTACCTTGAGATTGCGCTTACTTGTTTAGTTATTTGGTTATTTAGTTATTTACTTTATGTTATTTATCTATTTGATATGATTAGAATTTATCTATATTTTTACTCTGTATATCTGCTTGTTTATAACAAGGTTGGCAATAAACATTATTATTATTATTCCTGATAAGCTAGATATATATTATACAACATTTATATATTTGCTAAGTTATCAAGCACACAACGATTCTAATTTTTGTGTACAGTATATTAATCACCATGATATTTGTCGAATATATTTTACAGTTTTACTAATAGTTAGTTAATATTTTAATGTTTTAATTAATTTCAAAAGATAATACGAAATCTGTTCTCCTTCCGCTGAGATTGGTAAAGTAAAACACAATTTATTTAAAAAAACATTTATTTATAATTTTTTAGGGTGTTTTCCTGCAGAGTCAATGCATTTTTGCGTCCGTGAAAACCAATATTGAAAACACTTTCTCCAATCTTCTGGCAGTAGTTTGTGTATTTTATTTTTAAAGATATTAACCGTTTATTCGGCCGATGTAAAACGTAAACCCCGTAATTTATCCTTTATTCGCGGAAATAAGAAGATGTCAGTCATTAAGTGCTAGATCTGGACTATATTTATGGTCTATGTTTTGGGCATTCAAATACTCAGTTGTTTGAGCAGAAGTGTGGACCCGAGCGTCATCTTGATGACTTGGACGTTTTTCGCGAACATTTTGGCGAACCTGAGGCAAACAAACTGTAGTGTGCTATTCTGAATTTACAGTACGTATATCCTCCAGTGCTACAGTAGAAACATGCCCAGTAATTCCAAAAAATGTGGCGACCATCTTTTTGTTTCGACTTTTTTGGTGCCGACTCAATCTCAAAGACCCAAACTGCCGATTGTTGATTTTTGTCGGAATCATAGCAGTATACCCATGTTTCATCATCTGTGATGATGTTGTACACCAGATGGAACGATCCACGGTTGAAGGAATCTAGTGTAGATCGGCACCATCTCACAAGGTCTTCTTTTTAAATTGAAGCCAAGTTTTGGGGACTTCACCGAGAACAAACCTTACGGATCTTCAAATGTTTGTGTAAAATAATGTTAATTGCAAGCCAAGTTCCCTAACGCTACCACGATGTAGCGTGTATTACAGAAACAACTCAAGTGAAGTAGTTGGGTTTTTCCTGCAGTAAACATATAACTCTTCCACATAACCTCAAAACTATTTCATGTTAGTGAACTGTCCAATACATTTATAAATAAGTTTTTCCTGATATTTAAGTAAAAAAAAAACACCAAATGAACGACAAGGAGATGTTTTAAATTCATCAAAATATAAACGAAATCGCATTAAATTTCGAAGAACGCAAGGAAAAAATACCTAAATTACAACGGTAATCTTGTTCGTGCTAAAGCCACTGGGAATCTCTGCAGGTTGGGTTTTTTGTGAATTTTTCTATTGAGTATTAGTTACAACTAAAGTCAATTTAAGTTTAGCTGTCCAATGAAGTGCTTCAATAAAGTTTGTGAAGATTACATAAATATAGTTTTTAGAAGATTTTACGACATTAGAACTAAAAACGAACAAGATATTTATATGCAGGGTCAGATAGAAAAATATAGTGTCAAAAAATGAAAACCAAACGCACATGAAGAACAAACCAGAACCCTCTCTTACAAACATTTTATCAAGATAGATGGAAAAAAAAAGTTAAGATATGTCAAAAAACGTTTTTGAGCATTCATGGAATTTGAAAGGAACGCATGAAATGAATCAATCTATTGTCTTGCAATAATCAAACACCAGAAGATAAAAGAGCGAAAACTTTGAAAACAAATGTCATTTCCTGTCAAAATGAGTCATTAGTCAGGCAAAGAATATAACTATCTGGATTATATAAGCTTAATGTTAAAATTATGTTCAGCCTTTTTATGGAGAAATACCCAAATTCTCCAGTCAAGTACACCTATTACATAGAATATTTTAAAGACTATTTTCAACTCACTTCGAAAGGTTTCAAGTATACGTCTGTAATATAAGTGAGAATCTGACCCTTGAACTTAAAGAATTTAAATAAAACAACGATGCCAAACGAGTGACTGTTGCTGAACCAATGATCCATAAACGTAGAGAAAAAAATTCTACAATGCTCTTAAGACATCAACTGTAGAATGCCCGCAACGTAAAAACTTGACCGCAGTTTTCTTTGATTTTATGCAAAACTTGCAGTTGCCATAGATTCCGGTACAAGATATATTTTATTTGTCTCAACTAACCGTTAGCGTGTATCACTGATTTGAAAACCCAGAATTCTCGCATTTGCATCTATCATGAGGGGCAGGCAGCTAAATGGCCCAAATGAGATTTGTTCTTTTACTTTAGATTACATTGAAAACGTGCTTCCTGCAGAAGCCACTGAGTTGCGCCTATTCTGCAACAATTGCCCTGGACAAAATGAGAAGCACAGTATGATAAGAATGTGCAGGGCTCTCAAGGCACTTACTTTACTTTAAGGTCTGACAGGGTATAAAATGTTCACCAACATGCGGAGCTAATAATTCATTCTAATGCTAAAAAATCCTTCACGGTAAAAGAAGTTGCCACAAAAGACATTTTAGATATCAAAAGATGGTGGCCAAAATATTATAAGTAGGGGCCGCATATCAGAAAAAACTAAAATGCAAAAAAAAACAGAAATGACAAACTTAAGTTTTCAGTTTCAAAGTTTCACAAAGAAAGATAATGTTGCCAAAGCCTCCAAATACATTAATGGGTTTGTGTGGCATACTTTTAATGATTTAAGACAACTCCAATCATCTGAAACAGTACTTAAAATGCCTTCAAACAAGGCATACAAAGAACCTTTACGGATAGGAGCAGTCAAACTTGACAACAACAAAACCTTGTTGCGTTGGGAGCTTGCCGAATATGCAGCAATATTCTCAGAAATCATGCACCTAAGGCCGAAAAACCCAAAACGAACAAGAAGTCAAAATAACGTGTTTTGTAAGCTTAAAAATTAATAGTGAATGAATATATTTTGAATTTTGTGTTTCTAAGGTCCAATTAATATTTTCGTCGTTGATATATGTAACACTAATACTGCTTATATACCAAGGCCATAGTAAAACATAATTGTAGATTAATTTACCATAATTAACTTGAAACGTCCTTTTTGTTTCATGAAAAGCTTGTAAAATAATAAACGATTCAATAGTAACATTTTTTTATTAATTAATTCGTTCAAAAAATTCTACCGGACTATTTTCGTTAGTCCATCCTGTATAAGCATTATGTACATATAAATAACGATTAAACAAAATAAAATAATACAGGTACGTTCTCGCTGTTTTTTTAGCAACAAATCCATGTTTACTTGAATTGTTGTTTCGCAACACTTTAATATACCGTAACATTCTTAAACGACCCAGACCAAATGAATTATTGTTTGGCAATAGGCACGCAGTAATATGTAATTTCTGTATTCCGTGAGGTTAAGATTGTTTCTCAATGTATTACATGCATATACACATATACACATACGTACAAAATTGAACAACATTTCAAGGTTTTTTCTCTGAAAGAAAATAGAGTCAAAAGAAGAAACATTATTTTGTGGTTAGAAGTTATCGCATTTAAAACTAATGATGACGCACATCAAAAAATGGTAATTACACCACATGTGAAACTAGTTTGTCTATTATATTTGTAAATGACAATACGTAACGTCTTGCAGAAATTTCAGGGTAGAGTATTGGCAATGTCGGAATATCCTTCACCTGTCATAGAGTAAATATTTAATTAAGAAATATTATGTTGACGTATGATTGATATATAAATTTGCTTTTTGATAAAATTTAACATGCAATGTGCAAATAAGGCGAATTGAATAATTATTCCAACTTAAGAAATAACTTATTGCGAACAGCATTACAAAGTTTGACACACAAGAAATTCCCTAGCCCGCGGTGGACATTTTACTTTCTATTTTGACGTACTAGGAAGTATTGTGATGATTACAGATCGGACACGAGCGGTTGATGACTCATCGCCCGTGGGCGCACTATTGAAATTATCTATTTTTAAAGAGTTTTAATTTTATTTATATAATCGGATAACAAGTAGGTGGTGATCTATAAAATACAAAACATGTTATTATTTGTTCATTTTGTAGTTCAAGTCGAGTAAAGAAATATTAATATTTACTAGCAATACTTTCTCAAGGTTCTCTTCTGTAAGATTTGTTCTCCTTGAATGAAGTACATCGTTGTAGATAGAAAACGTCCTTTCTACATCGCAACTGGTTATAATAATAATAATAAGTAACTTTTATTTCACATCCATGTGTACAGATATAGAAAACTGATAACAATGACAACAAAGAGAAAGCAATATATGTATATATAAGAAATTAAAGATGTACTTAGTGAAATTAGTCGGAGTTCGGGCTACCACAGAAGTGGCATCCGCTCTTCCACTCAACCTATGAACAACTTAACCTAAACTTAACCTAAATTAAATAAATTTAAAGTAAAAACACAAACTTACAATCAAAAGAGAGAGGATTTCATAGAGAAATAAGAAATAAAAGTGATTGGAAATATACCTAAGATAAACACATAACAAAAAATATAATGTCATGAGGGTTGCTTGCATACCCACTCACAAACAGCATATTATGAGTTATAAACGGTTGCAAGAGTGCAAGAATTGCGAAAGTTCATTGCCTGGTAAATAGTATATCAAAGTATTTCTTCTTGAAAGCAGGAACAGATGTAGATAATTTAATGTCAGCCGAAAGTGAATTATATAAGAAGGTGATTTGGTATGAGAAACTTTTTTTAAAAAGTTCAAGTGAATGAGTTGGTGGGGTTAAGGTACCTTTGAAACGAATGTTGATATTATGTACATCTGTTCTAAATTTGATTTTATTGTATAAGTAGGGAGGCAAGTGGGTGATAACGATACGATGGTATAGAGTAGCAGAGCGCAATAACCTATTCTTCATGTTCAGCCAATTCAAGTCTTTTAGCTTATGGGAGATATGTTCTCTCCGCCGGATATCAAACGGAGACAGGAATTCTGCACCTTCTGGATTTTAGATGCAGTACTAGCCGAGATGCAGGCACCGTACAAAGTATCACAGAAGGTGAAATTAGACAGAACAAGTGCTTCACAAAGAAGTTGTTTAGTTTTCTTATTTAAAAATGATCTGTTCCTGTAAATAACCTTCAAAGCGGCGTAGGAACGCTGCGTGCACACACTAATGTAATCACCAAAATTTAACTGATCGTCAAGTACTACCCCTAGGTTTTTCACTTTCTGTTTTAGAGGAATCACAGTATCATCCACAACAACCCTGATCCCGTCCCGATAATCAGCATCAGTTCTAATCCTTCTGGGCCCAAACAATATCAATTCGGTTTTAGATATATTTAAACACAGCGAGTGGCGACGAGAGGCGCTGACCAATTGCTGGATGTCCCCATTAAACTTCCGACAAGCATCCTCTGTTTCATTGGGTGAGAACGAATAGTACAGTTGAGTGTCGTCAGCGTAAAAATGGCAC
This sequence comes from Amphimallon solstitiale, assembly GCA_963170755.1. Classification (NCBI taxonomy): domain Eukaryota; kingdom Metazoa; phylum Arthropoda; class Insecta; order Coleoptera; family Scarabaeidae; genus Amphimallon; species Amphimallon solstitiale. Next base: position 2,443,088 of record OY720683.1, on the reverse strand, counting down.
TTGCTAAATTTTAAGTAGTTAACAAAGGTAGAAGTATATATACAATAAAGGAGTGGTCCAAGAACAGAACCTTGAGCCACCCCGCTCGTAAGAGGCAGAAAGGATGATGCTCTGCCATCTATTACAACACACACACTCCTGTTCGACAGATAGTCATATAACAGTTCCCTCGCTCCAGGGCTTATGCCCACATAATGAAGTACAGCTGATAACATATTGTGGTTTAGAGTATCAAAAGCTTTAGAATAATTAAGAAGGCACATAATCGTTAATTTCCCCTTGCCGGAATTACTGATAACATCGTCAACTACTTCAAGTAATGCTGTGTTACAACTGAAATTCTTTCGGAATCCAGACTGAACAACTGGCAGCACGTCGTTTGAGATTACATAGGCCTTCAACTGAGCCTCAGCAACTTTTTCAAACACTTTCGATAGGATGGGCAGAATACTAATGGGACGGAGATCAGCATATTCCTTGATCGGGGGTTTCTTGGGTACAGGTCTTATTAGCGAGCGCTTCCAACAAGCTGGGAACTTGTTATAATTAAAGCAACAATTAATAATATATGTCAAATATGGGAGTATGTATGGGCAACATAATTGGATAAAAGTTATCGTAAGGCCATCCACCCCTGCGGCCAGCGTTTTAATTGACTTGATAACATCAAAAATCTCACTCTCCTTAACCTGTTCGAATTCAAAGTTAATATCATTAAGTCGTGAATTCAAGTATTTGTTATACAGTTCTAGATCGAAGGGACAACTAGGGATGGAACTCCTAAAAAATTCATTGATAGCGTCCGGATTTCTTAGATAGTGGGGAATATCCGGAGTATTGTTATTAGCGATATCGCAATTTCGCAACAACTTCCACAAGCTTTTACTATTCGAGGTGTATAATCGAGATTTATATTCTACATAGGCTCGCTTTTCACGTGCAATTGCATTCGTAGTAAGATTGCGCAAAGATTTGTAGTAATTCCAGTGACTCAGCGACTTACTTCGCTTAAACGAAGTAAAGGCTTTATCACGAAGGTTTTGCATTTGTTTAATTGTATCCGTTAGCCACGGAGCAGGAGGTTTCGTAAATCGGGATGTAACTCGAGGCATATGGGCATCCATTAATACAATGAGTTGGGAGGTAAGAAAGTCAGCCATAGAGTCAACATCTCTCATATCATAGACCAAGTAGAAGGGAATTCTGAGTAAATCAACTTCAAAAATACTGTAATCAAAAAATTTTAGGGTTCTGTAGGTGCGCCAGTATGGAGCAATTTTTTTGTTAAGAAATTTTAAGTTACAAAAAATCATTTCATGATCCGATAGGTGCACACTCCGAACACCGGATGCCAGTATCAAGTTACGATCTGAGAGAAAGATCAAATCAATAAGTGTTGAGGATGTAGGAGTGATGCGGGTGGGGGCATCAAAAATCTGCGATAGACCGAAAGAGAATAAAGAGTCAATAAGTGTCGTGGCAGAGAGAGTATCATGTTGGGTCACATCAATATTGAAATCACCCAGTAAGATTAAGTTATCACATGTGGGTACGAATTTAGACAGAGAGTTTTCCAACTCATCCACAAAGGATCTGTAGTTGTGATGTGGTGGCCGATAAATTGTCCCGCCTATAAGCACTGTGTAATTAATTTTGACCGATACCCAGAGTTGCTCAATGGAATCACTAGATTCCAGTAGCGTAAAATCTAAATTATCTCTAATATAGATTCCAACACCCCCACCCCGAGTTAGCCTATCTCTGCGAAGAAGCGTGTAGTTATCTATGCACAAATACCCATTCGCAATATCATCACCCAACCAAGTTTCACTAAGACAAAAAAGTGAATAATCATTATGAGTCAAGAAATCTTTAAAATCCTCGAAGGACGCAGGCAATGAACGGATGTTAATATGAGCAACTTTGAATTCTTGTGTGGTCATATAATAAGGCAGAACGATTTATAAGTAAAGAGTAAGTATGCAGGCAATATATAATTAAGTAGTAAATAGATGAAAGAAAAGAAAAAAAAATAAGAATAATTGGTATGTTATATAGTCTAGTCAACAAAAGAGGAAAGAAAGCAGCAACAGTAAACAGAGGCAAGCCGTAGTTCATAGTTATCGGTGCGTACTGGAAATATTCTATTATTTCAGCGTATTTAGCAGTTAGATATTGTGTCATTATCCCCATACACAATTGCCGGAATCTTATTAAATCTGAATTTCCATTAGAAACTGCGTCTCACTTTTGCCGAAGGCCACATCCGAAGTCACTTGAAATTATTAATAGCCACATCTATGGTTAATCCATCTTTTAATTTGAAATTTTGATTTTCAAAATAAGTGATTAGTTTAGGCAAATTTCCAATGTGTTCCTGAAGGAATAACAACGGATTTTCTAAATTTGGGATTTGTGTAAGTTTCGTGCACTCAGAAATACTTCGAGCATCGACATTTAAGCATGTAACGAAATTTTGTAAACTAACGAAATTCTCTGCATAACAACTACTAGCTTCCAACTATGTTCCCCATATAGTTATTACTGGCGAGGGAGGCAGTGACAAAGATGGAAGTTTTTTCCTGTAAAGAGCTACTCTCAATGATGCTCTTCTGAAAACTTTTTTAAAAGCGGATACAAGTCTATCAATTTCGGGATAGGTGTCTCTGATATATTTACAGATGCATCAGCAACAATTCGACCAGTATATTTTTGGAGAAATGTTTTGAATGTGAGATTGTGAAGTTTATTTAATGGGGATATTAGCCACCATTAAATCTTCACAGAGTTCTTCGTTAAAATTGTCAGCTTCCAACGGGTCCAATTTCTGTCTATGTTTTAGCGATGCTAAGTGACGTACGTGCGATTTTTTGGGCATTCTGTAATGATATTTTACAGACTTTACAATAAATTTCGGAATCGCTGACAATGGACATACAATCATTATTACCCTTAATCCAACTCTCCATTGTTTCACGATGCCGTTATCGACGTTCTTCCATATCATAGTAACATAAACAATGTTCTAGATCTACATAAATGATAACTAAAAATGTATGCGTGTGTTATTGAAACTTAACGAAATCCAATGCACACTTGCGTCAAGATAATTGGGAGAAGTAGATTCAATGAAACGGTATTAAACAGGAACTATTACAAAAATTACGAAGTATGTAATTAACAGTCAAAACAATGAAAAAACGAAACTAACTCTCCGTACTTTATTTATCTTACGAAATATAAGGTAAATAGAATAAATATTAAATACTCGTCACCCTACTACCTACGCCGAAGAAGAAAGGAATTTAAGAGTAAAATCGTCTTTTTTGTTGACCGTTTTCGAGACAACAACAGATATTGCAGTTCATCGTATGATTACTTCTTTATCGTAATTTCAACCTGATACGTCCGGTCTAGAGTGATGATCAAACATGTTTGAGCTCGAGATCTTTAGCAGATGTCTACGATCTGAAGTCCCAACATTACGAAGAAGTGCTTTTTGCAATGATTTCTCTCTTTCTCTCCCTCTCTCTCTCGTTCTTTTCTCTCTCTCTTTGATTGTTTTTCAATGTTATTACATACATACTTGCAAAGTCGAACCTTTCAAGGTTTTCTCTAAAAGAAAATAAAAAGAAGAAGAAATTATTTTGTGGTTAGAAGTTATCGAATTTAATACAAACGATGACACACACACAAAAAATGTTAATTAAACCACATGGAAAACTAGTTTGTCTATTCTACTTGTAAATGACATTGTACGTAACGTCTGGCAAAAATTTCAGTGTAAAATATTAGCAATATAGGGATATTCTTCGCTTGCCATAGAGTAAATATTTAATTAGGAAATATTATATTGACGTATAAGTGATATTAATTTGCTTTTTGATAAAAATTTAACATACAATGTGCAAATGAGGCGATTTGAATAATTATTCCAACTTAAGAAACAACTTGTTGGGAACAGCATTACAAAGTTTGACGCACAAGAAATTCCCTAACAGGCGGTGGTCATTTTACTTTCTTTTATGACGTATTAGGAAGTATTGTGATAATCAAAAATGTTTGAGCTCCAGATCCTTGAAGATGTCCACGTGCTGAGGTCCCATCATTACGAAGAGGTGGTTTTTGCAATGATCTCTTTCTTTGTTTCTCTCTTTCTCTCTCTCACAAAAGCGGTCAAACGTATAGAGCTATAATAATAATAATAATAATAATAGTAATCTCTATTACCCAACAGAAACATCTAATTACAGGGTAAAACACAAAAATTAACAATATTTGACAATATGGTACAATAATAAAAATAATAAGAAAACTTAAATATACTGTGCAAAAATAAAATGAATAAAAAAACTAAATTATACTCAATGGAAAGAAGAAAATGAAGAAACTACTTTCTCCAGAAGGGGCCAAAATACGGGGATTTCAATAGAACATTTGTACTAGCTGTGGGTACGTAGAATGTATCCTCTGATCTAGCAGCATACCTGAGTTCTAAGAAATTAACTTGAAAAAGAAGAGCAGGTGAATCAATACCATTGTTAACAAGTTTTAGAAGGAAGTTACAACTTGTTTCGTCCCGTCTTTTACTTAAAGAAGTAAAACCATGTCGATCTATTAGGCTGTCGCTATCAATACTAATCGTTAGATTTTCAGTAAAATCGTTAAACTGGAAGAAACGGTTTTCTTTTTTTTAATTGAATACGACTTTCTTACAACATTATAAAAATTTTCGTAAATAATTCTCTGGAAAGTAGGAACCAGTTCAAATAAATGCTAGGATATACGTCTTTTTCTGAAATTGTTTATATTTTGTCACTTATCGAACATTTTTGGATCAGGAAAGTAGAATTTTTCTGACCCACGAAAGTAAAAACCAGACTAGTATGATTGGTATCATTTTACTGCACCGTCATTTTTGAAAAAAAATATGAAAATGCAAAAATATTTGATGCGTAATATTAATATTGTTGCGTTTTCAAGGTCGAAATAAACAACTCATGCAAATGTTTTGAAACAGTCTGTATATTTTCACACATAAAATTAATCACAATATAAAAATATAAAATAAATGTATCGCACTTAAAACTACTACAAATAACTTAACACACGTATTTATATCTATCACTACTATTTATGTCTGTAATATTTATGTATTTCTTGAACTATAATAAAACGGCACTACTCACTTTATTTATGTTTATTTGAACTGTACGAATAGTATTCAACGAATTACTCATCCCGGGACCCCAGCGGCATTAATATCTGCATACAAAAGTCTAGAAATATACGAGAAAACTTCTGTCTTTCTTCTCGATAAGCCCGGGAATATACGAGAGAAGATCCAGACTTTTTGCTTACGCCGTACTTGTGTGTAGATGATTTATGACTTGTTCACAGTGCGTTTTTATCGTCGCGCCGAGGATTACTTTTCTTGTGGACTTGTTTCGTTACAATATTAATAGTTGTATGTTAAAGATTTGCAATATTTATATTAGGCAATAATTTTAAAGCTACACTAGAATCCATATTTTCACTGGAATATGATGAAAGACTCGTTTCGGAAAGATTAATTTGAATCTCTGAACCAGAAGCACTAGCAGAATCGGTTGTCTTCTTCCGCTTCACTTGTATACTGTCACCCTCCATGCTTTTTCAAATTAGTTACATCCCATCCAGCATTATTTAGAACTTCCTCCGATACACTTCGCTCGTGATTATTAAAACACGTGACTAAAATGAGGTTCATAAAACCTGATATATAATATAGTATTGTAAAACTTGTGTTCACTAATATATCATAAATAGCGATACCCGGCGCGCATTGCTACACCCAAAAACACACATGTGTTTAGTGCTGTGAAACTGAAGCCAATCACATATATACATCCAGGTTTATACATACACATTTTAAATAACCTTGCACTAAAGCTATATTTAAAAGTATGTTTTCTTTCATTTGTTACTGAAAAGACCTTACATAATGTTATGGTCTGTACTTTTTCTCCTGCTATTAGTGCAACTTCATGGGTTAGAACTACTCTAACCACTGAATAATCACAGGTGATCCAATGTAAGCAAGATTATTAGTGCAGCTTTATGGGTTAGTACTAATCTAACAACTGAATAATCATAGGTGATCCGATATTAATAAGATTAAATAATGTAAAATGTTTATATTTTTAGTCCGATCGGAACCAAATTTCACATGAACATGTCTTAAAAAGCAAACGCACTCTACGAGTTTTCAGTACAGACTATTTATTGAAGTATACACAAAAGTACATGTAATGAGTAGAGGGCGCTATTCAAAATTTAAAATTTGACATCATTCTAACACCCCCACTATGTCAAACATTACAAATTTGAGTTAAACCTAACATTCTTAAAAACTTACAATGTTTAACAGAGTTTAAACCTTTCGTTAGTAGATCAGCCGGCATCTCAGTAGTTGATAAATATAAAATTTTTACAAGTTCTTTTGCAACAGCTTCTCTTACAAAGTGATGACGAACATCAATGTGCTTAGATCTTTTGTGATACAATGGATTAACAGTTAATTTCTGAGCACTTTGATTGTCATTGAATAAAATAACAGTATTCAAATTCCCTGTCAATTCAAATAATAAATTCCTTAAATATATGGCTTCTTTGGAAGCTTCAGATAGTGCCATGTACTCTGCTTCGGTACTAGACAAAGCAACCGTTTCTTGCTTAACACTTTCCCAGGAAACTGTAGAATCAGAAAGCCTAAACACAAAGCCTGTATAAGACCTTCTATCGTGAGTATTACTTGCCCAATCAACATCTACAAAACCCTCTAATTCTACTTTCCCTTTTTTAAATTCTAAACAATAATTTTTAGTTCCCTGTAAATATTTCAATATTCTCTTAGCACATTTCCAATGACTATCTTTATAGCAGTTATTGAATTGGCTTAAGAAACTTACACTAAATGCTATATCTGGCCTAGTCAAAACTGATAAGTACATAAGGCTTCCAATTAATTGTTGATAAGGTTCATTACTAACACATTTATCATTATCATCAAGACTTAAATTAGTTTCTAATGGAGTACTGATTGGTTTACAATCTACCATATTAAACTTTTGTAATAACTGATTTATGTAATTTTCTTGGTCCAAAGTTATAATTCCTTTATCTTTATCTCTATTTATTCGCATTCCAAGACATTGCTTTGCTTCCCCTAAATCTTTAATTCTAAAGTTCAAACTTCATTTATCTTTCAAGAAATTTGTTTCATTTACATTATTTGAAAAAATAAAAAAGTCATCTACATACAGGGCAATTACAGTTATCTTATTGTCTTTATTTTTTATATATAAACAATGTTCTAATTCTGACCTTTGATAACCCAAATCTGATAAAATTGTATCCACTCTATTATACCAAGCTCTGGAGGATTGCTTGAGTCCATAAATTGTCTTTTTCAACTTACAAACCTTATTTTCATTATTTTCAACAATAAAACCCTTAGGTTGCATCATAAAAACATTTTCCTTTAAAATGCCATTTAAAAAGGCTGTTCTTACGTCGAGGTGAGTTATGTTCAAATCTAAGTTAACTGATAATGCAATTAATAGTCTCAATGTTGAGTGCCTGACCACTGGTGAAAAAGTTTCGTCATAATCAATTCCACGCTTTTGTGTAAAACCTTTTGCAACTAATCTTGCTCTGTATCTAACACAATTATCACTTCCGAACTTTCTCTTGAACACCCACTTACACTGCACTATAGTTCCCTTTTCTGGAGTGTCCACTAAATCCCATGCCTCATTCTCTTGAAAGGACTGGATTTCCTCCATCATCGCCTGCTTCCACCTCTCACTATCTGGTCTCGACAGTGCCTCTTCGAAAGTAACTGGATCGCTTTCCAAGTCTATGCAGTCTGTAGTACACATGTAAGTTACATATTCATTGAACAATTTTGGTTTCGGTTTTCTTTCTGATTTTCGTGTCACAGGTTCTTCTTGAATGTCCCTCGATTCATCCATACATTCTGTATCGACTTCCAGTTCCTTCTGTTTAACTTCCCCCACTGAATTCACTATGCCTTCATCTTCTTCTTCAGTGTTTAATACAATCTCTATTTGTTCTGATGCATCTTCTATAATCGTGACGTCTCTACTGGTAATAACAACATCTTTGTCTGGATTGTATAATCGGTAACCTTTAGTATTTTCACTAAATCCCATAAGAATCATTTTTTTTGCTTTCTTATCCCATTTTGTTCTCTTTGCTTTAGGTATCTGCACCATAACTGTGCTGCCAAAAATTCTTAAATTATTAATATTTGGTTTCTTACCTGTCCATATTTCAAAAGGGGTTTTGTTTTCCAAGCCTGAAGCAACTGATCTATTTCTTAGATATACTGCAGTATTTGCAGCTTCTGCCCAAAATCTTTTTTTCAGTTTTGCATCAAACATTAAACACTTTGCTCGTTCCACTATCGTACGGTTCATTCTTTCCGATAGTCCATTCTGCTCTGGTGTGTAGGGGTTTGTCTTTTGGTGGATAATTCCATTCCGTCGTAGATACTTCTCAAATTCATCATTACAAAATTCTTTGCCATTGTCCGTTCTTAAAGTTTTTATTTTACAGTCCTTCTGATTCTCAACCATGCCTTTGAATTCCTTGAAAAAACCAAACACTTCATCTTTTGTTTTTAAAAAATATACAAAAACAAATCGACTAAAGTCATCTTCAAAAATCAAAAAATATTTTGAACCACCTATAGATTTAACCTCCATTGGTCCACAAACATCAGCATGTATAATTTCTAATAAATTTGTTGCTCTCGTACCTTTATGTTGGAATGGTAATCTGGTTTGTTTCCCCTGACAACACACAATACAGTTCTTTCTTTCAATGTCTGTCACATTTTTGCATGACATTCCATCTACGATGCCATTTTGCATTTTATTCAAATCATTGAAATTAATATGACCAAGTCTACGATGCCATATATCATTAGATACTATTGCTGTTGCTGCCAATAAGCAATCCTGTGATTTTTCTACATTCAATCTGTAAACGTTTTCTACTAAATCAGCTATGCCTACTAAGACATTTTCCCTATTGAAAATTTTACAACCATTTGTCTCAAATTTCACAGTATTTCCAGTTTTAATTAACTGACTAACCGATAATAAATTTGTTGTCAATTCAGGAACACATAAAACATCCTTAACTATAACATCATACCTTTTATTGTGTACAACAGTGGTAATATTTACATCACCAATACCAGTCACTGGTGTTTTCATTTCATTCGCCAGCATAATTTCTTGTAAATTTGTCTGCACAGAAATATTTTCTATCCATTCTTTATTTACCGTCATATGTACACTAGCTCCAGAATCTATGTACCAGTCGTTTTTGTTGAATTTACCACCCATAAATACTACACTAAAAGCATTTGAAACTTTTCGTTTCGAAGCACTATCTCAGGTCTATTTGGACATTTATTTTTAAAATGACCAAATTGTTTACACTGATAACATTTGACATTCCTAACAGTTTCTTCTCGATTTGCAGTACTACCAACTTTATTATTAGATTTACTATGCAAGTTTCTTGTTTTACCGATAAAAGCACTACCTGCTTTATCAACATTAACTTCCATATCTAATAATTTTGTTTTAATGCGATCGGTCGTTATGTCAATGCCAGAATGTTCAATTGCCATTATCATAGGTGCAAATTTTTCAGGTAATCCTGCTAAAAGCAATGAGCCAACCCATTCATCGTCTATCTTAAAGCCGGTTCCTCTTAGCTTTTGAGCCGTTTCTACGATCTGGTTTACGTATGACGCCATTGTGTCACAATCTTCGAGGCGCGTAGAAATTAAGGCGCGAAGTAAATTAATTCTTCTGGAAAAACCAGAATCATCGAATAATGACTTTAGCTTTTTCCACAATTCACCTGCATCCTTAGCCTCCTTTATGTGAACGTATAAAGGTGCGTCTATTGTTAAAATTAACTTCGCTTTTGCTTTAGCTACCTTTTCAGCGTCCGTTTCGGTTCCCGTGATGCAGCCATTTAGACCATCCAGTACGAGAAAATGTTCAACAGCAAACGCCCAATCACTGTAATTTTCTCTTCCCCTGAGTTTAGGTACATTCGAAATATAATTCACAGCCATTCTTGTACAACTCGTTATTAACCAGCACTAATTAAAACTACCTGGTTCCGCTGGGCCAATAACCTCTTAAAAAGCAAACGCACTCTACGAGTTTTCAGTACAGACTATTTATTGAAGTATACACAAAAGTACATGTAATGAGTAGAGGACGTTATTCAAAATTTAAAATTTGACATCATTCTAACAACATGCTCCCGACTATGCTAGAGTTTTCCTGAAAATTTCATCAAAATTGGTTAGGCGGTTTCGGAGTCTATAGGGAACATACACACCCACACACATACATCCAATTTTATATACTAAGTTAGTCAAAAGTATGGAATGGGCGGTTTATTTCCGTAAATATAAACTTTATAACAAAATGTCTTTAACATAAGTTTTTTTTCTAATTATTTTACATTTCTTAGCCTACTTCTTGTTTTTGTGTCTAAACGCATTTCCATGGTAACGATTTTTTTTTTAATGGCAAGCAAGCAGTTTTTTTGCTGATTTTTATTCCTCTTCTTTTTCTTGAAATGACTTGATATCTCTTTCATACACTTGAATAAAAACAATTCAGATAAAACGTTCATAATACTTTATTTGCACTACTAATAATAAAATCAAATTAAATGTTCAAACTGAAGACCCCCTGCAATTTTACAATATCCCAATCTATCACAGAAATTACGCAACGAATTTTGCAGCGAGTTTGGATTTATATTTTCAAATTCACGCCTAATTCTGGCTTCCAAGCATTTGCAAAAAAAAAAAACTTATGTTACGGACAATTTGTTATAAAGTTTATATTTACGGAAATAAACCGCCCATTCCAAAGTTTTGACTGACCCTGTATAAGAAGAAGATTATAATATGTAAATCTATCAGTGTCTCACGTAAAATTTTGATCTTAAATGTAAGTTCACTCATTTATTAATTTAAAAAATGTGTTTCTTGTAAATTGAAAGGAAAGTATTTTGTAGTTTTAAATGTTAAATTTATAAAGGTATTATTTTTTTTATAAATAAAGGAACAAATATTACAACATTATTTCCATCATTGTAGGCAGACATATTTATGAGCTGAAGATAAATAAGACTCACGAACTTACTTAAATTAAAGGAAAAGCTTACACCTATTGTGCATGTCTAGAAAATTTAGTTCGAAAGCTGATTGAGGAATAATTATTATCAACAAACCCTTCAGTCCGTGGGTGGTAGAAAGCATCTATATTTAAACTTTATTATTTATCATTAATTAATTAAATTGAGTCTGATTAGAAAATGTTGTAGTTGATTATTTACAATTTTATACATTTTTTTTCTTTTTTTCTAGTTTGAATTAAAATGTTTTCAGTTCCTGTCTTCCACTTAGATAATATACACACCATGTGAGGTTGTCGATTACCAAATTTCTCAAAATCACACTTTTATCAATTGTAGCAAAAAATCTACCTCACACGGAACGAGATAAATAATAGCTTTTATTCATTCTGCGTTCTGATTTGAAATAAAATGTTATCATCAGAGTCTGTCTGTTTAGCGTTTTGATAATGATCACACCTTGTGAGACTAACTATTACTAATTTTCACAAAATCATACTTATCGTTTCTGTACTTTATTCAGTTACGTCAAGAACTACTTTAAAAGATTCCATTAATTAAGATAAATGGAATTTCTCAGAAAATAGCTTGTGGTCCTGAATTACTTATGTACCAGTAACATCACATTAATAATCAGTAGAACTGTTGATTGATTGATAGATAATGACATTACTGTGTAAATGATACATGTACATATTCTAAGTGGAACGTATAACAATTCTTTTGAATTGCAAGGAGTATTTGATAAAAATATATGTCATTTTATAAAATGTTTCCTTTCTTAGATCATGATGCTATTAAGATAATTGCATTTGAAATTTTTAACAGAAAATTGATATAAAAGGATTACGACGTATGTAATTTTACATACTTATTAACACTTTTCAATTCAAATTAATTTTAATTCAACATTTACTTACAACTAATTTGTGTGCAATCCTTGTGTTAATTCATCTTCGGCCAAGCTTTCCTCTCTCACTCGTCTCACATCTTCATCTTTATATTTAAGTTTATTTATGTTTGTTTTACGTTTTATTCTAAGGAATTATTGTGATAATGAAAATTTTCCAATTTGAAAGTTTTGCATATATCCACGTTTTAAAAACCGCTGATACTAAAGAATTGGCTTTGAAAAATGTATTTCTCTCTCTCTCTCCCCTCCCTCCCTCCCTCCCCCTATCTCTTCTCACTCCCCCCTCTCTTCTCTCTCTGTGTGTGTCTCTCTCTGCCTCTCTTTCTCTTATACTTTTTCCCCCTGTCTTTCTAAGTACTTAAAACCTTTAATAGCTGTTACTTTATGAGCCAGGTCTCGTATTTTGTTATATAAACTGTAAAGGCAGAAGCTATAGTCTGACTACATATTTCACTTATTTTTACCCCTGAGGTAATTATTTCAACATTATAACTAGGGAGCGGAATCGAGCGAGCTAAACTACCACGGAGCCATAACCGTGAAAAGAATAGCACTAATTCATAGGGTGAACTGCAACATCTGTTTACGGCCGAGAATCAGAGAAAAAACTGCCATAAAATAAGGAATTTTATGAATAAAATCCTTTCTTCATCGGCGTAGGTACAAGGGTGACGAGTTTTTAAAATTCGTTATATTTACCTTATATTTCGCATATAATATGTATGTTTCAATAACATACGCGTACATTTTTAGTTATCATTTATTTAGGTCTAGAACGTTGTTTATGTTACTTTTTCTGACAAAAATTAATTGTCAGTGATTCCGAAATTTATTGCAAAGTCTGTAAAATATCGTCACTTAGCTTTGCTAAAACATACACAGAAATAGTTTTCATGCAGAGAATTTCGATAGTTTACAAAATTTCGTTACATGTTTAAATGACGATGCTCGAAGTATTTCTGAGTACAAGGAACTAACACAAATCCCAAATTTAAAAAATCAGTTGTTATTCCTTCAGGAACACTTTGGAAATTTGCCTAAACTAATGACATATTTTGAAAATCGAATCTCAAATTAAAAAATGAGGTGTGGCCACCACACGACTTTCTTATACGTATGAGCGTTTCAAACTATACTATATTTTTTATACACAAAAATTATTCAAAATCCTATTCTAAGTACTTCTGTTCTCTTAATAAATCGCTATAGAATGCATACTTAGCAAGATATTCGAAAAAAGGACTACGCCCTAAGAGTAAAAGTGTTACTTCCGGTCCGAATTTTGAAATTTCATATATTCAAAAAATATTGCAAATCTAGCACTAAATACTTTTGTATTCTTGATAAATACATATAGAATGCATAATTTACAACATATTCGCAAAAAAACGCTATTCGATAAGAGTAAAAGTGGTAATTCCGGTCTGAATTTTGAAATTGTTTTTATGCAAAAGATATTGAAAATTACGTTTTAAATACTTTTATACCCGTAACGTACCTGTCTAAAAAGCATGACATGCGAAATATTCGCAAAAAACTGATTTTCGATAGGAGTAAAAGACCTACTTCCGGTAGCAGCTTCGAAAAACTTTTTAAATAAAATTGTTCCCAATTTTAATTTCAAGTACATATGAATTCTTTATAAATTTGTTTAAATTTAGTAGTTGACGAAATATTGGCAAAATTTAATTTTTTCACTGAAGTAAACTGCTACTTCCGGTCTACCGATTTTACTGAAAAACTACTCAGATCTCAAGAGGGAGATTAGACACGTAAATACAAAATTTGGAATTGATATCTACAGCGGTTATCGTGGTCACATAGAGACACACAGACATTTTTTAGAAACATCTTTTTCGGTATCAGGAGACTTCAAAACGTGGACATATGCAAAAATCTCGAAGTCAAAAATTTCACATTACTTCCTTATACTACGTATAAGAAAGTAAAAATGGATTAACCACATTAGATGTGGCTATTAATAATTCCCAGTGACTTAGACGCAGTTTTTAATAGAAATCCAGGTTTAATAACATTGCGGCAATTGTGTATGCTAAATACGCTGAAATAAAAGAATATTTCCATTACGTAAATATAACCAGTTGCGATGTAGAAAAGACGTTTTCTATCTACAAGGATGTACTTAATTCAAATAGAACAAGTCTTACTGAAGAGAAAATGAACAAATAGTAGGGTATTTTGTATTTTATAATCACCAGCCACTTGTTATTCAATTATATAAATAAAATTAAAACCTCTTTAAAAATACAACATTTCAATAGCACGCCCATGGGCGATGAGTCATGACTCGCTCGATTCCGCTCCCTAATTATAACTCTGGAATACATATATTTTATTGGCTATTACGTAAAACTAAAACTTTAGTAAGTATACACCTTGTCTAAAGTGTTCGGTGCACTATTGACTATACGATTTCGGTTAAATGAGAAAATTATTACAGTTTTTAAAGCTGATTAGTATGCAGTTCGTGAAAAAACAATTAAATTACGTATATCTAAGAAATTTGAAAATTTATATTTTTTGTAAATGGAACAATCTCTAAAAATGTATATCTGTACATTATGAGAAAGGTAATTTAAATGTGATATAAAAACTTCAATACATTATTGTCCTTAAATGAATAATAAAGTAGTTGTGTTAGATTTTAGTTGATGTCGTAGTAACATTATTAATAGTAGACTTCTGTCACTTAAATACAAAACAAATAGGTAGTACGGTCATTGAAATTGTTAATAATGTACTGTTTCTGATTCTCTTTCGCATGATAAGTTATTTAAAATAGTTGTTTATATGAATTTGTGTTGTGTTTTTTATTTCTATTTTATTAAACAACTTATTGCTAAAAGGTTTCAAACTCTAATAATTTGTTACAATCATTTATTCTTCCATATTTATTAAAAATAAAGCCGTTTTCGCATTTCGAAAAATGTGGTATATTAGAGGCATATCTGACTGGTAAAAAAATGCAAGAAGTGCGCTTCCTTACTATCAAAACACATATGTGAATCGTCAATCACCAAATCAGTTTTATTTTCTAAGATTGTATGGAAAATTTCGAAGTAAGTAAGAAACATTTAAGATACAAAAAAGGAAAAAGGATTTTCTAATAGACGAAAAAACGGAAGTAAGTGTGTGTTGAAATTAATTCAGAAAAATCTATTCGAAGTTGTTCCAGTTTTTTTTGTCTTTTTTTAAATTTGTTTTATTTGTTAAAAACGCCAAATTTCTATGCTAAGTTTACACCATCTGGTTTCACATATTTTAAGCAGTTACGATAAGTTTTTATCACTGCATGCAAAAAAAAACAGGTATTAATATAATTCTTGTACATTTCCATTTTAGGAAAAAACGTAGTATCATTTCCAGGAAAGAACTTCTCGACAAACTGCAAAGGTCGCTAAATTGATATTTCAAATTTATTTTAAAATAAAAATAGATTTCTACAAATAGGATGAACTGGGTTGGTTAAATATAGGTAATCGAATTGATTACATATCAATCTATAATATTTATTTATAAAATCATTTGGCCCCACGTCAAAATATTTTAAATAATGTTTTGATAGAATGTCCAGAGGCTTGTAACAGACAGACAGACAAAGGGCAAGACCAAATGCTAATAATTATGTTGTTAATTTTTAAAAGATATCAAAGTATTATTTAAAAATGTTTATATGCTAAACTATATGATGCGAGTAATAATAATAATAATAATCCTAATTGTTTGAAATCTGTGACAAATATAGTATTGTCAGGTGAAAATTAAGTACAAAAAAATTGCAAAAGTAATATAGATAGAAAACATAAAACAGTAAAAGCCTTACTTATGAAGTATAAAATATTCATAAAATTAAAAACCGGTAAAACAATAAAATGAATAAATGATTAAAACAAAACAATAAGATAAAGAATAAGAAATAATTCAACGGATACTAAAGAAATGTGAATTTTATAACACTGTTGATGTTAAGTGCACTTTGATAATTTGTCTGAAGCTCCTAAAACTAATCTGAATTTACTTTAGCAACGACAGATAATTGAAGAGTTTTGTTGCTTTATACATAAAACCAAATTTTAAAAAACAATTAGTGGATGATTCATGGTTGCATGGGGCGCATATTCTAAAAATATTTGAAGCTCTGACGCACTTCCGGTTTCAGCGGAAATGCATAAAATTTATTTTTTTAAACAACATATTTTTGGATTTTGTAGTACCGTTTTAATTTTGCCTATTCAACTGCTTTTTCCTTTTCAAAATTGAGCCAATAGTTTTTGAGTTCTTAATTTTTTTAAGGAATTTTTTACAAAAACACATGTTCAGAAAAAGTAATTTTCGAATTTTTTTTTTAAAGTAAAAACATTAACTTTGTGATGCTTGTAGCCAAGAAAATTCTGCATCATTTGGTATAAGCTCACCCTGTATATATTGGAGAGATATGCTTTAGATTTTCTAATATCTTGTTTTACACTCAAAAATTGAATAGATTATTTCAATGAAAATATTTTCTCAGTGTTAATAGTAGGTATACACAAATAGCAAATTTAATAATTAGGAATGTGTATTCCTAATTACATTTGCAAATAGTGTGAGCAACTTCAGTATATGTGAATTTAAATATTTATTGCTATTGTGTGTTATATGTTTATGTCGTATATTTTTCTTAAAGCAGTTACATAAATTGACCTGTTCGAGTTTTCTTCTTTATTGATATTATTTAGGATATAACAATAATAATAATATGCAAAAGTTATTCCTCATATCCTTAAAGGCCTCTTCATAAAAAAAAATGATTCTTGTTGTCCTTGCGGTATATTTAATACTGAATACAGCAATGAAATATATGATGAGCATAATTCTCAATTTAAACGTATATAGATATAACATTTTTTTAAGCAAATTCGAAGGTAACATCAAAATATTTATAATAGCAACCCAAACTCTTCTATGGGCAGATTCTTTCTAATAGCATCTTTCTAAACTTCATAATAAATAAATTTAAATTTGTCATGACAGTAAATAAATAAGTACAAGCACTTATTTATATCTTTACTCCTCTAGTTATTAGCTATACTAAATTTATGGATAATGCTATTTATACCGGGTGTCAATTATTGATATCTATTAATGTAGATAGCGAATAATTTTTAATACAAAAATTGTAGATAATCATAAGCTCTACAATTTAAAAATACTTTCATTTATACAGAGTGTTCGACAACGACGAACCAACACTTCTGCTATCTATTTTTTTACATTTTATGATAGTCTATATACAAAATCATTACTCTCAAAAGTAGCTCATCAAAATAATAAAATCTGAGGTACAACATTGCGGTTGTGATTTATTTTGTGCAACATCGTATTACAGAAGGCAACTCTATTTATAAAAACTTTCCTCTGAAGATCTTGATGTAAGCGTATGTAATACAGATAGCATTTTAACTTTTTTAAGGTTCCGTTAATAGAGTTTGCTCACATGATTTACTGTAGAAAGTTTATGCACACTTGTATGAGGATTTTCTTGAACGCATAACAAAACAACCTGTCGTGCATATTATGCGTTTTCTACGGCAGCAGTAACACGGCTCCTTTCTTTCATACGGAATACTGCCAGTTTCTTCATATCTTGTTAACAATTTTTGAAAAGCACTCATCTGTGGCAGTTGTGTATTTGTATATCTTTGGTTGTATATTCTTTGTGCCAGTAAACAATTTCGATAACTTTCTTCCAAAATATAGACCCTATCTATTAATTCCAATTTCAAATATTTCATTTCGCACATTTCAATCTACATACAATAACGTTTCTCTTTAAAATGAAGCTATAAATCTAAGTTTGATTTTTAAACAATTGTTGACACACAGCGAAGGAAAACATTAGAAGTAACTCTTTTCGAGTAATTTTAGTTATGCTATCTATAATGCAAGTCATTACAACTCATATTTTTAAATAGTAAATTTTAAGTACTATTCAATGTTCTATTTAAATTTTTTTTAAACTTTTAACTTTTGCGAATGGTATGTAATTCTAAAAAAACATGCGTAGATATGACAAAATAAACATTAATTTCACGTACTGAAAAAATATCTCTACTAATTGGATCTATAACAGGTATTTCATCATTAATTGTTATTTAATAGCAACTTTTCCAATGGTGTACAATTTCTAACAAAAAATCGCCATATCTCAGTTGAAAATTGACAAATACAAGTTAATGTCAGTTTAATTAGCTCTTCAAGGGCTAGTATAGAATGTAAATGAATGCATAGTATTCCATTAGAAAAACATAAGTTTGTGCTGGTTTGTCGTTGTCGAACACTCTGTATAAATGAAAGTATTTTTAAATTGTAGAACTTATGATTATTAGATACCAATAATGGAATTGGCTGCTCCACTGGAACACCCGGTGTATTAGTTCATCAAATCATTTTCAAGAATAGTTAAATTCGTTGATGCTTAGTTGAAAAATAAATACAAAACTTAGTTACCTATTTGTTAACCTACTGCACGTTTTGTCAAGAATAATCTGTCCCCCCTTGTCTATCCTCCTTGTGAATGACCTGGGCTATTATGACACATGTTGTGGTGTCTATAAAACTAAAAAAGTATTAATAACCTATGCGATTTACATATACGACGTCATGCATGGACGTAAACCTGCTTGGCTTTAATATGTTTACACTCATCTGTAGTGCTTTACGGGATACGCGAAAATGTTAAGAAGTATTTGTTATGTGAATATTCAATTTTTTATATGCTTAACAATTAAGAAACGAGATATTTTTACAGCAGCAAACACGTAACTAATTGGTAGATATTTTGTTGTAACAAACATATTTACGGTCCTTATTCCGGCATTGCAGTGATTATTACCTGGGGAATAATAATCTTGTTTACACATTTTTTTTGCATTGTTATAGTTATTGTAACTTGTTATTCAAATAAGCAAGGTATTTGTGCTTCCGAGAAAAATCCCCGATCGTCTGCTACTGCTACTCATCGATATTGAATCCGTAAAAGACGAAAAACACATCCAAAACCTCAGAACTGTTTATTTTTTTCCTTTATAAACCAGTTGTATTTCGGGACTATTATTGATACTTTTTTGGAACTAATCAGTAGGGATCGAAAGTCAGGTTTACATTACGTTAATTCCAGGGACGCATTGAAGATATAATGAATCCCGATTTGATATTTTTCACATGCGAATCAAAATACTTATTGCGTAACAGTAAATAAAACATTTCACATTGTAACAGTTATAAATACCTGTTATGGTTCAGTAACAATCATTGTCGCCGATGTGACAAATAGCATGTGTAATCACCGAGGTTTTGACGTGGCTATATTCATGCGCTTCTTTTTGTCATTTGACAGGCACATTTAAACGATGCCGTGCGAATTTTAACTTCTTTTTAAATGGTGAAGCCTAATAAGACACTAGGGTAAGCTCAATTGTTAATATTGCCATTTAATTTAAATCTCAAGTCATCATGCTTCGTGATAATAATAAGTAATGCACATATTGATAATTGTTTATTATTTTTACATGCGCTATCTGTAACGCATGTATTTATAACCTCAAAAGCACATGTTAATTGTTACTTCGACTTTTATGCTTGTAAGGAGGATCTTTGTTGTATGGAGATTCTTGTTGTATGGAATATATGGAAATCCTTCTTTTATGAAGAAGGCAGAATATATGTAACCGGCAAATGAACCTCTAGATAGGAAATACCGTGTGAAACGTTTTCTTAAAAACAATGTGGCTAGCTGTTAAGCAGAGATGGCAGGCATATGAATTATTATGAAATAGACGATAATATCTCGACATGTGCGACAGTATGCAGTGTGTACAAGTATAAATATTGCAAGAAATTAATCAAAGAAGCATCGGGATAACCTTATAAGTATACATGTTAGCGAAGAGAGAAACAAGGTGAAGCTAAGAAGTATTGTACCTTATCACCTATATGAAGCCATTATTCACTAGTGCAAGTTTATCGACTAGATGCAGATATGTTACAGTGTGAAGCAGAATAACAGACTTCGATCTACATAACTCAACGAGACCTTGACTTCTGCAGATTGTATAAGCTAGGTAGTTTTAACTGTAGTTTAATTATTGAATGCAAAGACTCCAAGATACTGTAGCTAATTAAACCTTTAGGCATTGTTGTTCGGAGATTCTTTGTAATGTATACGGGAACTCCGGAATGACCTATATTTAGCATCGTTGTTACAAGAGCATGGTTGTATTTTGGAAGCTTTGTAGTGTATTATGCACATTATATCACCTAATGTGAGTTTCTTATAAGTCGAAAGAGAGATATCTAACAGCTGTTACGTAGTAGTAGTCTTTGGAATTAGACTACTTTTAAAACATTTTATGTTTTGTACTACCTGTCTACCACTAAACCACAGCATATTTTATATCACTTGAAAGCTAAAAATTATGCCAATATGGCACTGTAATAAAAAATAGGTGTTACTATTTAAAAAAACGAGTACCTGTCATTTGAAAATGAAAATTTTTTTTTTCTATTTTCTTTAGTAATTTCAACGTGAAATACATGTTTCCTTCGCCAATGCGTGTAAATGTGAAAAATACGTTTCTTAATTGTTTTCAAAGCTAACTTTGATGGTTGTTACATTTCGACAATCGTTGCGAAGCAGTTTCACTTTAATGGATAAATTTAACAGATACCGCCATCTTTGACAGAAATGTAAAAAGTTAACCTGCACTAGATGGCAAATTTTCAGAAGAAACAGAATATGAACAGAAATAATAAATGTTGTATTTAAAAATTCAAAATTAACGTCACTTCCGGTTTGACCGGAAGTGCTATAGAAAAACTGAGTGTACCTGAAGAAGCCCCCAATCACTCATATATACGGTCCGAATTTCAAAGTTTTATTTTAACTAATAAATAAATGGCGTGCTGATACATGATCTCGTTGACACCCGGTATATATTATTATTATTAATTATACAATTAAATTAGATCTTGTGTGTTTTGATTGCTATTGCTATAAGTCCTATTCCTAGTTTTCATGTTTTTGGTTGATAATAACATGGGGCGCTTATATTATTCAACCCATGACCTTTTGCACCGACTAACGAGTCACAGGGGCAACGTTTTTGATTTTTGCTTTAATTATTGAGCAAGTTCATTGACATATTAAAGTGGCATCCTCTTTATTGGACCAAAACATCTAGTCAATAACAAGGGTGATTGCAACATATCCTGACTGTACACTGTTCACGTTGAGATTTCAAACGAAAGTAAATTACCATTAATTTTTCCATATGCTCAGGTGTTAATAACTTGTCTATCGGCGTAAATTCATTTATACATTGTAAACGACCGCTTAAAATCTACCATCGCCATAGGGGCGTAAATGTGCTGGCACATTTATCTCCGGTTCGTAAAAATCTACTTTTTTCCTAGTAAACAAGGTATACAGTAGAAATTCTGGATTTTTATTTGACATTACAAGCAGCAAGACCAGATAAATGGGAAAGAACTGACGAAGAAACATGTAATATGTGTCACATTACTCTATGTTTTTTGTAAAAACCGACCAGTTGCCTACATATATGCATCTCCATCTGTTACAAGTACCGACTCTTTTTCTTTGCTTTTATCATAGTTTTCAACGCATTACGATTTCAAACATATATTTACGTTATATGATATGGATTCTGCATTAGTTCTTTCGAGTCTCTTAGAGGCAAAGCGTTCATGAATCATAGTTGGAAAATGTCGCATAATATGTACACTGGCTTGCAATAAAATCCAGTACACTTTAATGTCAAGTTAGTTCATTTTTAAGATGATTTACTAATGTAAGCTGACTTTAATTTTGACAGATACGGCATATAAGATATGAAGCAACTGTCGTGTGATTATCATCAACATATACAGGGTTATGATAAAGTAACGCACAAAATTCATAACACGTAGGTACAATGTTCATTTTTGAAAAAAATGCAAAAACACGTCAAACAGTTTATTTTATTCCACGTCTTTAACATAAGTCAAAAAAATAAAACGTCAAATTTGTCAAAGTTATGACGTCATCAATATTTTTTTTAAATATGAAGCTTGGTTTTTCTTTACTTCATTTGATAAAGCTTGTTTTTCTGCATTATAAAGAAATAATTGCAGTAGGGGTCACATAAGAAAAAAATGAGAGAATTAATAAAAAACAAAATAAACTTTATTATAGTAATAACATTTAAATTAACTAAACAGTCCATTAAACCAAAACGATTTCTTACATATATTGTTCAAACTGTGTCCCGTTCACTATCTGACATAGGCCAAGAAGATGGTAGACATTTACAGAGTCTTCGATCATCTGCGGAGTTATACGAGTCATTTCATGTCTAATTCGTTTTTTTTCTTTTTAGTTTTTTCTTATGTGACCCCTACTTCAATTATTTCTTTATAATACAGAAAAACAAGCTTTATCAAATAAAGCAACAAAAAACCCAATCTTCATATTTAAAAAAAATATTGATGACGTCATAACTTTGACAAATTTGACGTTTTATTTTTTTGACTTATGTTAAAAGACGCGGAATAAAATAAACTGTTTGACATGTTTTTGCATTTTTTTTTTGAAAAATGAACATTGCACGTTTTATGAATTTTGTGCGTTACTTTATCATAACCCTGTATAGTCCTTTTGACAGTGAGGTTTTTAGTATAAAATCAAATACAAAATTTGGTTAATATCATATATATATTGTTAATAATAACGGTAAACATTCGAATATAGAAGTAGATATCTAACTATAAGAGTCAGTACTTAATCATTGCACCATTAGCTTCTAAAATCTATGCATGTCTTGTTGGCATTGACAGAATAAGGTTTTTCCAAATAGCTTGATCCTCGCTTATATCCTCCCAAGCATTCTCAATTGCCGCCAATAATTCATTTTTATTACCAAAGGCTAAGGTAATATGTCAACGTTTCGATTGGTAATCCACAGCGTGATAACTCTGACGTTTTTTGACGGAAGCATATTCACGTGACCATCGTGGCTTTACTGGAATATTTTTCGTCCGAAGATACTACACTATCCCACAAATTCTGTTCGCGAAGTTTATAACTTAATGAAAAAGACTCTGGATTATTTATTTTCTACAGATAATAACTGTTTTTTGGCGCTTGCATATTTATTTAATTCGGAAGTGCTAATTCTGCGGCATGTTATTGACCAAGATCCTGGAAAATTTGTGTGGGATACAGCATCTCTTGCTGTTTTGAAAGGATTTTGTCTATCCAATAAAAATTCGTCATTTTCTTCCCATTTTTTCTTAACACTCAAAACCATACATTTATTTATATTAAATCTGCTAGTTACATTTCCGACCATCCTTCTTCTAATTTTGATAATATTAATACTATATCACATTCCAATAATTTTCACATTTTGATTAGTTTAAATTGACTAATGTTAAATTAGAAATGTCTCCAGAAAGGTCAATTTAATACAGCAGAAACTAGGTGTACGGGTTTTTATTGCAAGTTAGTGTACATCAGAATATCACACATACGTAATATACAGCTTGTTACGTATTATTGTATTACTGCTTACTGTGCTTACGAATTACATTATTCATTTAAGTCCAGTCCTGTAATGTAAACCTGATTTCCGATTGCTGCTAATTAGATAGATATGTATTTATTTATGTTATCCATTACAACAGAAGTAATGTTTAATGACTTCATTAATGAAACAACAAGCTACCTAATCACCAGTTCATATTTTCAACAATTAACAACTTAACTAGTTTTAACTAGTTCTACAAAAATGTGTTTCGGAAATTACCTTACTCCAAGTACGAGATATTTAAGTGTTTGTATTTTTTAAATTACACAGGCTATGTTAAAATTAACCTTCTCAAAACTGTTCTGAATATTTCACATAAATTACTTTCTTATACGTAGTATAAGGAAGTATTGTGATGATGAAAATTTTCGACCTCGAGATTTTTGCAGATGTCCACGTTTTGAGGTCCCCTGATACCGAAAAAGTGGTTTTTAAAAAATGTCTGTGTATCTGTGTGTCTCTGACCACGATAGCGGTCAAACCGCTGGAGATATCAATTCCAAAGTTTGTATTTACGTGTATAATCTCCCTCTTGAGATCTGGTTAGTTTTTCAGTAAAATCGGTAGACCGGAAGTGGCAGTTTACTTCAGTGAAAAAATCGAATTTTGCCAATACTTCGTCAACTACTAAGTTTAAACAAATTTATAAAGAATTCATATGCACTTAAAATTAAAATTGAGAATAATTTTATTTATAAAGTTTTTCGAAAGTAGGTCTTTTACTCTTATCGAAAATCAGTTTTTTGCGAATATTTCGCAAGTCATGCTTTTTAGACAAGTACGTTACGAGTATAAAAGTATTTAAAACATAATTTTCAATATCTTTTGTATAAAAAAAATTTCAAAATTCAGACCGGGAGTACCACTTTCACTCTTATCGAATAGCGATTTTTTGCAAATATGTCTTTAGTTATGCATTATATATATATTTATCAAGAATACAAAAGTATTTAGAACTGGATTTGCAATATTTTTTGTATAGATGAAATTTCAAAATTCGGACCGGAAGTAGCACTTTTACTCTTAGAGAGTAGCACTTTTTTGATAATATCTTGCAAAGTATGCATTCTATAAAGATTTATTAAGAGACTAGTACTTAGAATAAGATTTTAAATAATTTTTGTATAAAAAAATTCTTAAAATTCTATAATTTGAAAAGCCCATACGTATAAGAGAGTCGTGTGGTGACCACACCTCATTTTTTTGTATTGTTCTTCTTACTGATTTCAAATATGACGTTTATTTTCTACATCGCCTAAGGTTTATTTGAATAAAAAGATACTTTTTTTTTTAAAAAAAGTTTTATTAATGCAATGTATTTATTACATTTATATTTATTCCTTTTTCATCTTGTAGAGTATAGAAAAAATATTTTTGTTTTTTCTTATTTAAGTTATGTTTTCATACTGCTTTTTTATAGTAACTGTTTTCTTACAATTTTCCCGTTTTCGCAAGTTCGTCAATCTCTTTCCATGTTAGGCCCATCTCCCTCAGTGGCTTGTTCGTTGTATAATATCATCTTAGCCCTTCTGTCGCAACTTCCATCAAAACTGTCGTACAAGAAAGCAATCGAAGCATTTAGTAAACAAAATAATTAAAAAATAAAATGTATGCGATTTATAATTACTCAAACAAGAAAAATAAATTTCCCAATAAACGAAACAAAGACGTGACAATATGTAAATTTAAAATAATTTTAAAATTCGTTTTCCTCAGCTTAGAGAAGTGATTTCTCTACTCTGCACTAAGTAAGTAATTTAGGTAGATCTTAATTGGAAAATTTTAATTTAATAACTAATTACTTAGACATTTCTACATTGAGGAAAACGAATTTTAATATTATTTAAAATTTACACATACATAATTAACAGAAAAAGTAAAACACACGTTTGAGCCGTGTGGCTTTTAAATAGGAAATAAGTTTAATAATGCCACCAATCATCTGTTCTCCAAAGTCAAACTTAATTTCAAAAAACAAACGTATTTATATCATTTATGACGATTTCTTATCCTCAAATCTGGGGACCTTATGATAGAAGCTGCAAATGGCGGCTGTTAGTTATCCTAATGGTCTTCTGTTAGTTTTTTATCTCCAAGGCTATCCCATTTTATTCCTTGACAACGCAGTACTGACGATGACAAACTAGTCTGAAAATACTTAATTATAAAGAAAGAAAAATCAAATTTTGTATAAACTTCGATTGAAATGTACACCACATACTTAATAAAAAAATTCTGAATAATATTTAAAATGTGTCAGTGGCAGCCAAAAAAACAAAACAACAAAAATTTTCAGTTTTAGAATCGACTTTTTATCATTATCTTGATGCAGATACTTTTTGAAACATATTCATACGAGGTAGGCGCCATAAATTCTCTGCCTGACAGGCTTATACAGGTTCAAACGTGTCCAAACTCCGTCACGTCATGTATGCATATATGCGAGGTGTACAGTATAAATATGACGATTCGAAGCCTAGTAGTTTTTAGTAACCAGCCAACCAAAGTGACTAGCGCACGAAAATGTCTGAATTAACGAAAATTGAGTACTGCGCGGTCATTAAATTTTAAACAAAAATAGGACATACACCTTATCACATCAAACAGCATTTAGACGGCGTTTACTGTGATTCATCTCCTTCAGATTCAACTGTAAAAAAGAGGGCAAAATGTTGATATCAGGCCGAGAATTTATGGCGCCTACCTCGTATAAATGAAAATCAAAAATTTAGCTTAGTTTTCCTTAGATTTGAAGTTTAGTGGCTTGCATTTTCTTTAAAAATATTACAACATGCAATAAATCCGGGACTGGAAGCAGACGAGCTTCCATTCTCGCCTAAATTTATAAACTCCAACTAGAAACTTTGTCGATAGCCTTAAAGGTAAATGTTTAAAAAAATAAATGCAAATAACTTGTTAATAAAAAAAATAGTTGGATTTTATTAAACCCGGGAAATAATTCAAAATATTATTAGATATTTAATTGTCTTAAATCAAGATTCTGAAGGTGTGTCTGAGTAGACACTGTTAAGGAAATTTTTTGTTGCTGGAGGTGATATAATTTTAATTTGATTAAGATTTGATTATATCTAAAGTGTACCAATTGATAGAGTCACTCACAAAACATTTAAAAAAAATCATTTTATAAATAAGGGTTATTATGCTGGTGGCGGTAAACCTTAAACTGCGGCCGAAAGTCGGTTATGCTCCTAGGGCGTGGCTTGCTGGAGTAGTAGTGGGGAGAGAAGGTGTCAGTCTCTCCAGTAAAACTATTTCGTCGAGAATATTTATTAATAAACGGCCATAAATAACCAAACTTTACTGTGTCGATTAGTACAGATAGGTTATAAATTATAAATGGAATACAAATACTTTCTACTAAACTTAAAATTTTAGCAAAACTAAGCTAAATTTTTGATTTCAATTTAGATGAATATGTTTCAAAAAATATACATTACAAATTACAATACTTTATAATAGAACGCAAACAAGTAAGATATACAACATGAAGAACGAGATAAAATAATGTCAATATTTGTGACATTGTAGTAAAAAAGCCAGTAAAAGGTAGAGAGAGAATATTATTGACAGTATGTTTACTTTTAAATATAACAATGCTGGTGCAATTAACGAAAATAAACAAGGCAGGAGTAAAACGTTAACATCTGGAGTAATTATCTGCTTCTATCTCAAATATCTTCAAGGGCGTGTCAATATTATATTTGATATGCAAACTTAAAAATAGTATTCTGCTAAATTTTCGTAAAAATATATATAAAAATTAATTAACATGTAATTATCTTGTGAATGGTTGTACACATCTGGCGTTTTACAAGCTAGCATATTTGGACCATATTTATGTCTCTGTCATCAGTAAATAATATTGTTATCAATATTAATATTATTCTATTTTTCGCAGATTTGACATCAATATCTAATTCAAATTTATTATTGGCGTCTGCTACCATATTTACTTTTCGTGTTTATTATTGTTTAACACATTGCCTGTGTTAATGTCAGTGAAATAACAAAAATATCAAGTTGTGCAAAAGTCTGTTAATTGTAATAACTTAAGAGGGGCGTTTATGCAACTTATATTACTCGCGGGACGGGTAGACGCAAGGGGGTGTAAGTAGGTGGAGGTAGACGATATTCGGTTCTGTCACAGCGCTTCAGTTTTATTCACAGATTCTGTCATAGATAAAGGAATACTATAGATGGGAAATATAATGTATAGAGAATGAGTACTTACGGAACTGTTGATGTTGTTGATGTTTTATAAAAAGTCAATTTTCGCTTGCCCATAACTGTTATATTATTATACACTCGAATATTGTAGGTATATATGACATTTCTTTTTAATTACAAACTGTTACTCTGACTTAAGTCCGGAATAGCCGACCGATTCCGATAGATTTTCGTCTTTGCTAGGACCGGTAGAGATACCGTAAAGTGGGGATTGACGACGCAATAGCTTGGAAAAACCTCGTGTGAAATGTGTGTGACAATGTTTACTATTAAATGTTTTTATCTTCAAAAATAATTACAGAAAGTTTTTTTTTTAATATCGTTCATCAATCCTTAGTTAGTAGACATTAATTAAATTCATAAATTTTTGTCATTACTTCTAAGACACATAACTTTTTTAAGAAAATAAATTAGTACAAAAACTGACCTTGACATTATAAATTGATGCCTTTTGCATCACTAACCCAAATTTGAGATTCTTAAATTACAAAATAAATTCAAAAAACGCGAAACGGCGATGCCTTAGTTTTCGGTAGGTAAACGCTCCTCTTAAGTCATGTTACAATATCATAATTAATATTAAATTTGAAATTGTATTGTTTATGGATTATATTTTAATTTTTTTAAAAAACAATATATACCTATAATCTAAAAAGGTATGTATTGTTTAATCATTTGTTATGGAATATTACCACAGCAGAAAATCGAATATTCAATTATTTTTTTTTTTAAGTAAGCCTAAAAATAATGAATATACATTTATGTATATTCATTATTTAGTTTTCCTCAGACATCTATAATTTTTTTTAGAAAAGGATAAATTAATTTTTTTTTACTTATAGCTATTACACATAATTAAAATTAGATCTATCTGACTAATCATTAGTTTTGCTTTGTTTATCATTAGTTTGTATAAAACACTTTACAAATAAATTTATAAAAACAAACTATACATATAACATATAAACTTTGTATGACCGGTGAACATATACTTACATATAAAATCAACTTACATTCTGTTTTGTTTATTTTCACATTAATAATCGTCTTTAAGTCTTATTTCTTTTCCTCTTCTCCATTATTACCTTCAGTTGTCTCTTTTATTTTCTTATCAGTATTGTTTTCTAATTTAAGAATTAGTTTATTCTAAATTCAATTCGTGGTCAATGTTATTTTTGTATTAAACTTTAAACAGGGAACTCTAACATCTGCATTTGTGTTAAAAATATAATGAAAGAAAAACCAGACAAAAATAACGCACACAGAAATATAATCAAATAATTCGAAAATAAATATCCGATAAACCCTTTATTTCTATTCTATCGTTTACAGCATGTTTTCTTCCTTTTTTATGTATGTATGTATATCATTTCTAACACGTTTCGTACTTTGGTATTCTGTGCTTTACTCAAAATACTTGTTTTATCAAAATTAAAACCATGTGGCGTGGTGTTACAATGTTTTTTTTAATGACGTAACATTGTTTGCGTATTTATGACCCTTTAATCTTTCTGCTATATGTTGTCGTGTTTGGCCAATGTATACACCATTACAATTAGCTCAAGGGACCTTACATACAACATGCGTTTCTTGAGTAATTGGTGTTTTGGAATTTAAATAAAAAATAATAATACCATGACACAACATTCAAACAAATATCAATTTTAAAGTTTCAAAATTTTTATTATAGTTGAAACTTTAAAATCAGTGTTTTATTTTTATTATTATTTGTCATGAAGTTTCAACAAGTGTGTCCCTATTCAATTAATTTTTTAAATATCGATTTTCTGGCGAGATATTATTTTGTAAATTTCATTTGCCCTAGTGACACGGCATTATTACAATTAGATTGTTACCAACAGTAGACACACATGTTTTTCAACGCAGAATGGACATTTATAAAGACACAAATAATGTACTAACGTAAGTGTGACTCTTTGGTAAAATAGAAAAAACCCGGTGGTGCACTAGAAATGTTGGATTTTTTAGAACGTTAACAGAGTCTTCTTGCATTTGTTTGTTTTATAATAATGGTAAAATTACAGGTAATTCTTACATATGAAATAGCACGCTGTGACAGTACAATTTAAAATGCGAAAAATGGGAAATTACTTGTTCCGTGATTCACTGTGACGATAATTTTTAAATTCTGCACTGATTTATACATCATGTTTAAAATTACATAGATATACGCACGACAGTGTCATTAAACGTAAACATACAAATAACAAAAGATAATTTCTAAATAAATTATCTTTCGTATATTTATCTATTTAAGGAATTACCGGTCAATAAATTGTAGCAGACGTTCGCAGCATTAGTGCGTGGATTTTATTGCGTTTGCAAAGTAATTACTTAGAAAATATATATTTGTTGTTTTTATTTATAACATTATATTTAAGATATTAATTAGTGCCGTAAAGTGACTAGCAGTAGCGATAGTATATCTGCGAGAGTCATAAAGCATTTAAAAAATAACTTAGCATAGGGATTTATACTATTACAAAATAGTATCATAAAATGTTATCGAATGCTGATTGGATGCATATCACAGCAAGATTAATTTATAAATAAATTATATATTAAAAATGGCGCTCTGTCACCTAATATTCTATTCCTTGGCTACATCCATATACAGGGTCGGGCAAAAAGAGCGGAACACCGAATTTATGGCTTAACTAGCACTTTTTCGAAAATTTAACCTAAATTAAAGTTTTTGTATACTTTATGTATTATTTATTGGTGTTTGCAGATTTTCCGTTTTTATCACATTTTTGGAGATATGATGTCACCGGATAGTATTTTAAATGAATCACCCTGTATTTATATTTTTTTTGAGTAGATATTTTTTTCCTGAATTCACTAATACCAGGTTTAGTGGGTCTCTGACTTATGGTTTCATAAGAAAAAAATAAAATGTAATGGCACCTAAATATTTATTTAATAAAAAACGAACGACAATAACTAAAGATTCTATTCATTAAAGCGTCCATTAACTTTAACAAATGATTATGAAATTCATTTCTCGCTTAAAGGTGACATGAACTTTTAATGCAGCATTAACTTTTATTATGATATCGGCCCTAGGTAATTATCGCAGTAGGTATACCAAAAACTATAAAAAAAAACTATAGTTTATAAGGATTTACCTCAAACTCTTCAAGAACTAAAAGATCGAATCAGAGCAGCGGTACAAAATAGTACAACGCCTGACAAAATTCATTAAGGTCATTTGTTGACAGATTAGGATACTGTCAGGCAGCCGAAGGTTTTCAGTTTGAACACCTATTGTAAATAAATGTACGTAGATTCAGTTATTGTCGTTCGTTTTTTATTAAATAAATATTTAGGTGCCATTTTATTTTATTTTTTTCTTATGAAACCATAAGTCAGAGACCCACTAAACCTGGTATTAGTGAATTCAGGACAAAAATATCTACTCAAAAAAAAATATAAATACAGGGTGATTCATTTAAAATACTATCCGGTGACATCATATCTCCAAAAATGTGACAAAAACGGAAAATCTGCAAACACCAATAAATAATACATAAAGTATACAAAAACTTTAATTTAGGTTAAATTTTCGAAAAAGTGCTAGTTAAGCAATTAATTCGGTGTTCCGCTCTTTTTGCCCGACCCTGTATATAATACTACTATATAGCGTGTAGACAAGGAAAACTTCGCTCCAACATTGTGAAATAAAACATATGGTGCTATGCCGTGTTATTGGAGCATTGTCCAAACTGCGCAAGCGGTACAAATAATTTCTCAAATTTAGGTCTGTTTGTTTATCACATAGATTCATTACTATAAATATTTAATTATTGTTTGTACATCGTCAAACAAGTATAAATAGTTTAAAAATCGACAAACCTCTTTATAATTAATAATTGTGCCTTTTAAAAAGTGGAAAAATAGTTTAATTTCCCTTATTGAATGAAGAAATATCGTCCTGGCATCATGTGCAAATCACAGACAAACATGCGATTTTATAAAGTATACTTACAATATAATTTATGTCATAAATATGTTGCCTGCTTGGATTTTCTTGCAACCCACTGATATTCTGATATCAGTTATGGATTAAATAAAAATGGATTTATTTATTATGACTATAAATACAGAGAGCTGTTATATGTCTGTGTTTATTGTAAACCTATGACAAATAAAGTATTATTATTATTATTTTTATGGTTGCCCATGTTCACTTTTATTTCACCATCTTCATCAAGGTTTACCTGCAATATATAAATTTGTTGAAATAATTTCACTTTTTCTTAATAAAAAGAAATTATTTTACCTCGGCATTAAGTCGCAAACGTAAAGTATGCTATAAAAAGAAAACATTCGATCTGTTTGATCCCGCAGCAGTTTTGCCTATGGCTATTAATTTTCTTTTAATCAGATTCAGAAAAAAAAATTAATGATAGAGCAAAAGTTTTGCACATAGGTTCTTTCTTACAGTAATCATCTACCTGTTCGGGTTAATGTTAATACACAGCAAAATACTCTAATAATATATAATAATCAAACGATTTCAAACACAAAAATGAAAAAGTATACATAACCCCTATATGTATTTAGCTTTAGTTCTTTAAACACAAAGCTGCTTCACCGTCAACAATTTATTTTGTCCACAAGTTGTTCATATCTGTATTCAAACGTAAATGTACTTACCGTATAAATAAATGGTATTATTTAAAAAATACAGCTCTTTGAAATCTTACTCGGTGTACAACAATTGGCGACCTGCCACAACAAAATGGCATCTGTGTGACGTCAAGCTTGAGGGGTCAATTGTGCTCCAGCGGAATTTGCCCGATCCGGAATAATTTCTTTTTTGATTATCTATCCTGGCACGCAGCTTGACAATGTCTTCCTCATGGCGATGTTGGTTGTTATCTTCAAAACCGAGGATCTTCTTGGACAACTTCAGATTTTGAGTAAGTTATCATCGTCAGCCTTTTTCAAGGAAGCGTTTTTAAAAAGTGATTAATGATTAAGTTCAAAAAAGTTAGCCCAGGTTGGATACCTGCGATATGCCAGATATAACACAAAATTGTCAGGGTCTGAATCTACTCTATTCCTTTTCAAATTTACAATTACAAATGAAAACTTCTTTTATTATATTGCAACATGTAAAATAACACAACTAATAAATGGATTTTGAAAATTACTTGATTAAATCCTTTAAATTTAAAGCGCGTCCAGTATAAATCGTTGAAATGCACTACATATCATAGATAATTTGCCGGATTTATTGCATTGACATTACTATCTACTATCTCCTCTAATTGTTGTAGACGAAACTCCGTCTGGTTTAAATTTGTTCTGCCCACACTAGCTAAAGTATAACGTTTAACAGAAGCTTTTAAGCTGGACCAAGTCATTTTAATTGGACTGTAAGGACTAAGTCTTAGCAATTTATGTTTGTTGAATTCATTTTCAGTAAATACGGTTGCCATACCGGCAAGGAACGGAGCATTGTCAATTGCCAACGCAATATGAGTTAGATAAGCGTTTTAGGGTTTAGAATAAATTAAAAAATTTTTTCTTCCATGTAAATAATTGGCACGTTATCCGCTTGATAAATTAAAAGTTGCTGAATATACTCACGACGTTTTATCCTAATTTCATCACTATTTGCTCTTTCAGGTTCTTTTCCTTCGTCTTTCAATGTAAACAATAATTTGTCCAAATGGTTTCGAAGTGTTTCTTTAGATACACTTCGAAACTGTTATTTGACGTTGCACTTCCATTTTTAAAGTTCTCTTAATGTTAATTTTGGGTTTTTTTCAATGTAATGAACGATAAATCGACGATGCTCCACCGTGATTTTCACAAATTTTTGTCTGCCACGTGGCTTTTCCACATTTTCTTGATTTTTAACCCATCGGAAAGAAGTCGATTTTTATTAACGCCCAGTGTAATCGTAAGCCCTCTTCAGTCACCGTGACAGTTATATACAGCAAAAATTTGCAGCTTAACTTTGTCAGCTTTGCGTTTTTTTATGTAAGGCATGGTAAATGTTAATGAAAACTGACGTTCAATGATACTCAGTAACACTCACGCTTGTTATTGTTTTATTACATCAATGCATGTTGCAAATTTATTAATTCTCAATTTGATGTTGATTATTCTCATTTTAAAAGTGTTTATTCTCACTTTGAAGTTGACTATTCTCAATTTGAAGTTGAAAAGGTATGGAAGACATAATTGTGTTACATAAACTCCGTAATGGATGTATTTAATTGATTTATTGATCGATCGTTTGTATTTTAACGAATGTTATTTTATAATTTCTCTACCTATGTTTAAATTCCATAGAATTTTCAAATTCGACATTATAATCCTATAGTGTACGGGGTTCTCAGCCAATGAGTTTGAAAATTATCGGCATGAACTAATCAACTACAGTTTAATTAATTCCATCTCATTATAAAATTTTATTTGAATATACGCATGATAACGTGATTATACAATGATTATTTAGGCGGCGCGAATCTGGTAGTAGAACAAACGAACAATGCCATCTCCAATTTGCCAATTTACTAACACGAAATCGTTTAAATGAAAATGCGTAAATCAATTACAAACACCATTCACTTACACGCGATTTCAGTGAATACAAGTATGACACATAGTCTGATAATGTTTTGCGATATAGAATTTAAGCTTTTGAGATCAGATAATGGGATTAGAAAATATGCAATATTTTGACAATCTAATCATAATGAGACCCGTCGAAGTTTGGACTAAATGAAGAATTTGCCCTCCGATGTATTGTGTTTTTCCATGCTTAATTTGTAATTCATCAAAAATCCCACAAATTGAACGTAATTTGTCCATTTAATTGTCAGATATTTTGCATGGAGATGGAATATTTTTGTCTGGATTCGATATTTTTCTCAAAACCGGGGACTATTTATGGAGAGATAATTGGGTTAGTCAACAAGTACAAAAGACGTCTGACATTATTATTGATTAAACAAAATGAATAAAATACTAATGTTACGATTCCAACAAGCAAAACTCCTATTGATTTTAAGTTATACAGCGTAAATTATTTCGTAAGTATCTACCCAAATTACAGAAATGTACTATCAAATTTGAAAATGTACTTTAAATCAGTATATGTAAGAAAGGAGGTGATACTAGGTACATTCCGCTGTAGTGCGGCCATAGACACGTGTTTCAGACTCGTTGGTCATCGTCAGTACGGTGTAGCCAAGGAATAAGGTAACTTAACATGAAGAGGTTCGCTATTACTAGTGACAGTGGGGAGCCCATTGGTGCGCCTTCTATTTGTCTATAACGTTGATCTTCATAGATAAAGTTGTTGTTTGTCAGACAGTGTTTCATCAGGTTTATTATGTGTAGTGAAGGTTGGTATATTTGTTCGATGGTCTCTAGAGCGTCGCCAACTGATATTGGTAAATAGTGATACTACGTCGAAGCTTACTAATACCCAATGTGGTTCTACTTTTTCTTTTCTCAATAGCTTGATGAAGTGGTTTGCGTTCTTGACTTAAGGCTGGGCTTCTTCGACACGATGTTGTAGCTGTTAGGCTATCTTGCCAACTCTTGAACAGGTGATCCAATGGAGTTGACTATGGGTCTAGGGGTGCATCTTTCTTGTAAACCTTAGATAAGCCGTAGAATTTGGAGTATCTTGATGCCTTCTCCCTTGGAATGAGTATTGTCTGGATTTCCTTGTCGATGGGATTCCAGGTATGGTGTTGGGAACGTGGACATAAGTTGGTATGCCGGATCCTCCAAGAGGGTTCATATTTTGGCGTCGTTGACGGTTGTATGCATTACCACAGTTGCATTTCCTCGTGTGGTAGGTTCTTCTTTGGTGGTTTGCTTGTCTTCAGTATTTGCGATACATGTTGGCGGGTATTCTGGGCCATATTCTGGTCAATTCCAGCTATACTTTCTTCTACTTAACAGATTCTTTCTTCGACTGATATGCGCACAGGGCTATTGCGTAGTTAAACCCTTTAGCCAAAACTACATCCAAAACATGGGTGGATAAATTGTATACCATTTAGAGTGATTTCTCCTCCTATGTGATGTTTCTTGTTCTTTGTTCTGCCTGCAGCTGATTGAACTTCTTTATTTGTTTTGTTTTTGTCCAATCGGTACTTGTCTCGGAATTCACAAAGTCATAAAAAGTTTACAAAAATATGTACCTGTACATTGGCAAACACTCTATTTTTAACTATATGTACACATACACATTGACTAAAAAACTAAAACAGAATATAAAACATTTATTGCGGTGATTCTAAAATTAATTGCATTATGTGCAGTTGTTATTTAATTTAATAGAATTTAATTTCTCTTTCTCTGTGTCAATCTCTCTCTCTCTCTCTCTCCCTTTCTCTATCTATGAATGCAAAGTGATATACTGATTAATTTCCAAATTTTTGTCAATATTTTTACAATTCCCCTTGATTTACGAGGCCGTCAATAACATTGTCTGTTTATCAAGTGATCTTACACGTATATTTTTTTCGATAATGACACAATAACATAAAATAAATAGGATCAGATAAGTACAATTACATTACAGCAATAAAGACATTCTTTAGAGTATATAAAATGCAAATATGTGATATTCCTGGAATTAGAAATGTTATGATGAGCAAAGTGCGAAATTAAATGTCAATACATTTGCAAATTATTAAATGGGTGTTCTAGTGTTCCAATTTAAATTCTGTTATGTCAGTTTCGTCAAATAAAACGTGATAATTTAGGAATTACTTTTAATTGTACTGTAGATTTCGAAGTAACGCTATAGATAGACAAACGAAACAGATTGAATATCTCGAAGGAAAAATCCTTTGTGAAAAAACACAAAAACAGGTCGATTTTGAAGGTCCAGTTATAGTATTACTGACCGAGTCTGTTTTAAAAATTGGAATGATTTATAATTAAGCAGTGAGTAGTCTAAAGTTATTAATTATTATAAATTGTAATTAAGTAATTCTAAAAATAAAGAAATATAACCAAGGGCTCAAGGATAGTATAAGGATAAACTACACCTGCGATGAGTAAAGATAGCGCAAATAGAAATAAAAAATATGCTTTTATTTGCCTAAAAAGCAAAAAATATGATAAAAAACATAGGCGTTCTGTAAAACGCTGCTAATTAAAAGTTTGTACATTATCTCATAAATAGCATCACAGATGATTGAAATAGTAATAGAATATGGGGAGGAGAAAGAAAGCTATAAATACCCTTTCCTTATTAAAATATTACAAACACATTTCATACTTTTATACTAAACTTGAGGGGTAACACAATTTATTAGTTTGTGTACAAATAATTCATTTTTTGAGCCGCATCTAACCGATAATAAAGTTGGCCATAAATACGAACGTTGCCCATAAATCTTCAAATTGTAAGCGTTGAGCGAATCCTTAGTCAGCAAATATAAAATGTAAATTAGGATATATAACCATTTGTTGCATCATGAATAAATTGCCACACTATTTAGTATAAATTGCTTAAATTTTTGTAAGAAATTATGTTGAATATCGTAAGCGCCAACAACTTTTGTCAATTCTGTTAACTTCTATCGTCAATTTCAGTAGGTAGTAAAAAAGTATCGAGAAGAAATGGTCACTGGTGCTTTGGAGTCGGAAAAAATAGATACATAGGTATATTTTATTTTTTTCTTGTTTCACTAAAGCACACAACATTCTCAATATTTTTAATTCTTTATTTTACAAGTAGCACAATTGACTAAAAAATATATAAGTACATGCCCTAACAACATTTTTCGAATTTCGCGGGTGTTTTAAGTTTACCCTGGACGCAATAGAATAATATACAATGTTGTACTCGATGATATTTCACTGCAAAAGTAGTGAGTAGAAATGGAATTTTATCAATAAATGTTTTCTATGTAAAAATTGAAATAAATTCAAATTGAGTTCAAAACAGTTTTATTCACTTCACTACAATTGTTTCACCCTACTAGGGCTTCATCAGGTGATGAATATTATAATACAAAATATTTGTAAACGTTCATATTTATGTCTTTTCCTAAATGAAGAGGGGGGAGTTTGTGACATTACGTTAAGAGCGGGAGTAACTTATATATTTAATGTAATATGTAATATATATATATATATATATATATATATATATATATATATATATATATATAACTATAAGAATTATTAAGTTGATTTTAAATATTTAAATTTAATAACGGTGAAATATTCACTTCTAGTTGGTCTAAATAGTAACACTGTATTTTAAAAATAACGAATGTGGCAAGAGAACTACTGAAATATTCAATGAACAACACGCTAACAACAACAATTTCTAAATTTCGCAAAACGGGGTCGGTACAAAATAAAAGCACAACATAGAAAACCCAGTAAAGCGGGGTTCACACTGATGCAATTAGTTGTAGCGATTTATCGCATGTGAAAAGTTGCATGAACGGTGCAATTTTTAAGAGTTCCACGGTTGGGTCACACTGATCAGGAAGTACAAGCAATTTTTCACAAATGCAATTTTCTGTTGTGGTACTACCAACATGAAATAATTATATGTCATCAGTACTTTCAATGTATAGTGATGAAAAATAATACATGTGCTTTGGTACATTTCATAAGACAGGTTGGCAGCGTAAAAGTTACTAAAAAAATCGCATGCAACTTTTTCATAAAATAGAACACGCTCTAATACGTGCAACTTTTCACATGCGATAAATTGCTGCAACAAATTGCATAGTGTGAACGCGAAGATTCGTGCAATTTTTCATAAAACTGGATTTGCTGCAACTAATTGCATCAGTGTGAACCCCCCTTAAGAAACAAAGCGACAGAAGCAGCCGTTTTAGAACAAGTTGTTGCGGATCCAACTCTAAGTACAAGAAAGCTTGGGGAATCATGTGGAATAAGTCGAAGTAGCGTCGGTCGAGTTATGAAAAACAAAACAAATCTCTTCCGAAGGATTTTTGAGAAAACTTGTTTTTAATATTTTGACATATTAATTAATTTTCTTTAATCCGATAATATTTTTCTAAATTTGATTCTTCAGCGGGGTAGATTACTAAATTCTTCATAAATTGACGTTGAAAGGTTTTCTCCAAATTTAAAATCAACAAAAACATCTTGCATCTATAAAATCTGCTATATTTCCATTGTTGACAGATCCACTATATAGGACCCTTAATGAAGGCGATTTTGACTGTCTTTCACAATTTTGTAAAATTATGAGTTGAACGTGTTAGAGATCCAAATTTCTTGTTTAATATTTGTTTTTCTGATGAATGCTCTTTTTTTTATAAACGGTGCTGTCAATCGTCATAATTTTCGGTATTGGTCAGAGTCCAACCCAATGAATTACACACTCAATACGCTCAAAAATTGAATGTTTGGGCTGGAATATTTGGCGATCGTATTGTTGGTCCATTTTACCTACCCGGTAATTTAAATGGAAACATTTATCTGGAATTATTTAAAGACACTATTGATCCAATGTTGATAGACATAATAGAAAACGATAACCGATACTTAGAAGATTACCTCATATTCCAACAGGACGGAGCTCCTCCAAATTTTACTGTAGCGGTTAGTCAGTACTTAGATGAAAGATTTCCTCGACAATGGATTGGGAGAAAAGGATACATCGAATGGCCCCCGCGATCTCCGGATTTATCCCCTTCAGATTTTTTTTGTGTGGATATTTAAAAAGTAAGATATACGCCACTCCACCTGCTTCACTAGAAGAGTTGTCAACGAATTGTTACCTAATGTCATCAAATAACGCCAGAAATGCTCCAACACGTCAAACAACGGTTCGAACAAAATTTATATTCATGTACCGTGCCTTCAAATACTTTCCTCATTAGAGACGGCCATGCTTTTTTTTAATGGTTGGTGATAGTGCATAATTTTGATAGTTTGGTTATGTCATGTATTATAGATAATAATAGGCGTCTATAATTTGAATTTAAGTGTGACGACTGTCAGATTTTGAAGGTTTCAAAAGCTTACCATGTACACCAACATTGATTAATTAAAAAGTTAAAAAAACAGCCAACTCTAATGAGGAAAGTATTTGAAAGCACGCTATGACAGTTAATAGTGAACACTTTCAGTATCTACTGTAAACTAATTAAGTTTGTGGTTAATATTTTTTTCAACTGTGCATTAAATTGCTAATAAAATTAGCTTTAAAATGATGTGTCAGATTTTGGAACGCGGAACCATTTTTTATTCCGCTAGCGCAACCAGTAATCATGTTGCTGAATTCTTCATAAAAATACCTTTTCAATGATGTATCATACTAAGTACTTTCCCTATTTAAATTGTAATGGTTGAACAGTTGAGGATATGATGGAAGGGTGTCGCCCTTTTATTAAAAATCGACCTGTTTTTGCATTTTTTCAATAAAGTTTTCTCCTTCGAGATATTCAATCTGTTTCGTTTTCGGTGGCGCATCGTGTATGCAATTTTGTTTGTATTATTGAATTGCCTCATTTGGTGTTAAATTTTTCATACTAATTGTGCTAATACTACTAGAAAATTTTGACAACCTGTAATGTTCATATCTTACTGAACTTCCCTATTAAAAATTATAAGAAAAATTAATTCAACCAGTCCAACAGAAACGTATTGTGTTATAAAACAACATAAAGATATATTTATGTACATATAACACAAAAAAAACACAATAAAAAGTGAAAAAATCGAATAGGGAGGAATTCGAAAAGGGTTGTTGGAATTTAATACATAATCTGCAGATGTAGTTGCCCTCACTTCTCATCTCATTGTGTAAATGTACGTTAGGTACTTTATCATTCCCAGAAAACAAATTAATTTTATCCGAATACTGTTGTCAACATGGAATATAAAAAGTCGACAGGCGGTAATGAATACACCTTTTTTACCCTCACGGGCTAATTGTTTTTTTTTAATGGATTGTTTCCATTGAAATTACATCTACGCACGTATATACATATATGTAGGTATGGTCTATATATATGTTTGTATATGAGTTATATAAAAATAAATCTCTAAGTAAATATCGATTTTACCCTGGTTTATATTTTTCTTTGTGTGGGATGAAATACGTACAAAGTATAAAAAATGTATTAATTTCATCGGCGAACAAATTTCAACCGTTGGTTTTATTTTTAGGAATAAAACAACGTTTACTAATTAAAGAACAACTTTAATTGTTTAAATAAAAACTTAACTACAAAAATAAACAAATTATTACGTCCTTGGTGAAATGTCAGACTTCAATAAAAAAAATTGTCAAATAACTCACTTGCCCCAAGGTATGGGGTAAATGGGTCACCTACATGGGGCAAGTGAGTCCCTACACTAATTATCAACGGCAATTGTCTCAAACATAATTATTAGTACCTGGTTCGTTATCTGAACACTCCTCGTGCATCTACTCACCATATTTTATGCACATTATGCATTCTTCCAGACAAGTGTCTCCATATGTTTCATTGCAGTACACGCATACACGCATATTGTGCTTTTCTCTTCCGGCGGCAAAATATTAATTCGTGAACTTTAAGTACGGTCATTTTTGACTCATGACGTGCCTACAAAAAGCCCATTACGTAAAGAAAATATAGAAGTGGGTAGAAAATATTGACATTTCGCAAATCTGACAGCCAGACAAAATATTTCCAAACATTCACTTTTAACCATGAAATCCCAAATTTTGACGACTTTTAGGGAGGAAAACGACTCGAAGTCGAAAACAACATACTCTTAGGAGCCGTTTGCAAGCTTATTCCAACTTCATTGTGATACGGTATCGATATTAATCAGCGATTTAAGGTCCTTAAGCACACGAATTTGCAAGAAAAATGGCCGCGAATACGTCACAAATAAATGTACACAATAATTCATGTGCAATGCTATAACATGTATTATCATTATGTACACAGACATACATTCATGTGCACTGCCAATGAATATATTATATATCAGGGGAACGTCGGCATCTCGACATAATGGTATCGCGTTAGCTTGACTTAACATTATTACATACAGGCTGATATCTTTTAATGATTATAAATTTGAATTTTAAAATACGATAATTCCAGAACGCGTATGCCCAGTTTCCTTAATGGGGAAAAGGATTGCTTTTAGCATTTATGTGCCCTTATGAAATAATTTTATTTAAACGATTACGCATACATGCAGAGTGGGCGGAGCTAGCTGAAATCAACTTCTCTCTTTTGCTGATCCCCTTTTTTCTTTTCCCCCAAGTTTTCTCTTTTATTTTCACTTTTTCATCACACGAACTTCTGGATTTTATTTTGGTGTTCTTTTCCTCATGAGATGGCTTTGGGATTGGCCTTTCATTTGAAATAGAAACTTAACTGCATGACGGTTGTTCTGGCTCTAAATTAACTGGTAGTATCTTAGGATCGCTCTGGATATCATCTTCAGCCAAGTTTTCGGAATTAACCGAGTGATGACTCAAATAAAATTGAATAGTAGTCAAGATTAGTAAAAGCATTCGCTTTATGAAGTTTTAAAGTCTCATTTATTGGGTAGGTATAAATATAATGTAATTGTTTATATGACAAAAGCATGTTAAATAACCATTACATTCGCAAAATATCATTTAAATGTTTTCAAAACTGCCACCTTCAGCGTTATAGGTATAGTTTTTTGGTGATATTCATAAACATTATTGGATATTCTCTGTTCGAAGTTACAAATAATATTTTAACAACATAGGTTGATGTCTTTCTTTAATTCATATTTATTGTTTATACTGTAACACATACATGTTTGGTTAATTATAAGTTGCAATGTGATAACAATTATACCTCCTTCTAATACTGGACATATCATTTAATTTTAACATGCTCATACTCGTCCTTTATTAAAAATTATTATTTTTAAAAGTACTACAAACAAATATCATGGAAACGGTAAAAAATTGGGAATCCATATTCGTGAAATATTTTGTTTCAAATATAATCACAATTTCATAATCGATGTCGTTATTTAATACTCCATAAACTATGCTAATTCTTCAAACATAGATTTATAGAAATTTTAAGGTTATGTTTTCAAATAAATCTGTCAATCGCGTGCTCAAGCCTTGTCGAAAACAACCTTATGTCTGAGGTCGCGTTTTCGTCGCCTTGAGCACCGGCCGGTGCTTGAGAGTGCTTTATAAAACGCAGATATCATATTTACGTACTTGAGCATCTGCATCGCTTTGAGCATGATTTATAAATCTCGGTCTACGGTTGTTTGAGTGAACGAGTCACATGACGTCTGAATAAATCTCAACCTTCTCCGCAACCAATACAAATCCAGTACCAACGCCTCTCCATTCATTGTATTTTGTATATGCTGTTTAAT
Source organism: Amphimallon solstitiale (assembly GCA_963170755.1). Lineage (NCBI taxonomy): Eukaryota > Metazoa > Arthropoda > Insecta > Coleoptera > Scarabaeidae > Amphimallon > Amphimallon solstitiale. Next base: position 2,399,648 of record OY720683.1, on the reverse strand, counting down.
TTTTCGTAGTATTGACATTGTTGCCAAATGTAATTAATTATAAATTAATAAAAAGAAATTATTAATTGTATACCCTTTTCGAATGAAACACTGTTTTAAATACTTTGGTCTCTTCGGGTCTAAACTAGGTAATATATAGTAGTCGACAAATTTTAATTTCTGCTACGAAACTAGAAGAGGAAAAGAGCACGGCGAAATAAAGTAAAGACAAACATATAGCGAGGCTGCCAGGTACACCCGGCAAACGTTTGATATCAAATGTGAAAATCCCCAGACTGCGTTGCTTCTCCCACCACTGTTGGAAAGCAGGCATCGCTACATATTATAAGGTCATCTTCTGCATAGGATAGAGCTGTAAACAGAAATTTAACTACGACTACGATATAACCACCTGGCAGTGTTTATTAAAGCGATAATAAAGTCAATGGATTTAAAAATTATTTTATATCCTACTACTTAGTGAAACAATTAAAAAATGATATTCACTAATTACTTTTATGTTTATTAAATTCTGATGTTATTGGGACATACTGTTATCTGTATAAAACAAGCGACTAAAATATATGTTTCAATGTAAATAAAATTTCATTACTTACAATGGCAATTACAGACTAGAGGTAAATAGAGAAAGGATTTTCTTCTATGTAATTAGTAACGACTTTAAATCAAAGCTGAATTGACAGTATTGTCAATTCAATAGTTTATTTTTATTGATTGATAGATAAATGTGCTATTTTTACAATCATATTGAAATTGTAATAATTGTAATACATAATTCGAAATAAATAAAAAGACTATAATTTTTTTAAAAAATATATTAAAATTTTCTTTGTTAATTTACAATTTTTCAAGCAGTATTTGTATACAGGGTGATTAAAGAAATGGGTCTTTATTTTTAACTGGGAGAAATACACATACAAAAATGCATAACAGAAATTTTCTTTTAATATAAATGGTTTTTAAATAAGGAATCTAAAACTTAAAATATCCTGAATTACTGGCTTGCCTGGACTCAAAACACTTATCGAATTTCATAATGAATTTGAGAAAGACACTAAATACATATGAAAGTTGTATAATAATAAAAAAAATGACTAAAAATATTCAAATATAAATAACCACAAGAAGATAGGTTCCTAATTTATATTTATATTTTTGTATTTATATTTGTTTATTTAAAGTTAGGATGTCATAGGTAATATCATTATATTCAAAATATAACAGTAAAATGTACGTACAATGCAATATATAGGGAACAATAGCAATTAAATGAAAATATAAATTATAACTTAATTGCTTGCTAGTATAATACAGAGTTAGTTTTTTTCCGATGTTTAGTATGGGGATCTCGGAAACTACAACAGATGCAGATTCGGTTAAATAGAAAACGGATTTGTTTTATTAGCTCTATTTAATTAGCGATTAATAAGTGTTATATATTGTACCTGATCTGTATATTTTTTTTTAATGACAATGTCAATGTTCTTTTGAATTTATGACAATAAAGATATTATTATTATTATTATTATTATTATTAGCTTGCTAGATATTTTGCAAAAATGATTTGCCAGTTCGTCAATTAAAATGAAAAAATAGCCATAAGATATTTATTTATAAAAATAACTATATCAAGTAGCACATCATGTGATTCGCTGAGAAAATCCCTTTTTTCTAAAGTCATTGCCTACTATAGTTTGCATCAGAAAAAACACAAGTTTGTGTCATAACTAAAAAAAGATAGCTAAATTAAAGAAATATGTTAAACTATATTATTTAGTACATAATTTCCTACAACTTTTTCTTTCACACATTTCTTCTAAAGTCAATAATAATAGAACTACATTCACCAAACGAAATAACAAACAAAACTTAATTTTGCGAAATATCTAGTAAACCATGGATTTTTTCCAAAAAACAAAACAATAATTATTTAGAGTTATTAAAACTGCAATCCTTTTTTTATTTAACCGAATCTGTATCTCCTGTAGTTTCCGCGATCTCTATATACCAAGGAGTATAAAGATAGAATAGGAGTAGCGACTACCTACACCGCTCTCGTTCCGCCAGTGTTCACATAAAGCACGCGCAAGAGCGAGGCGGATGCTAGAGTGAGACGCTGCAGGAGGTCCGGCTGACACAAGAAATGTTTGCAAGTTTACAGGCAATAAAATAACATTACATTTTTTATTATTTATTTTTATGAATTAGAAGTAACATTTAAAAATAATCTATCTCTTTTTATTATTTAAAAAGAAGACGAGCTCTTAATTTGTCTGTAGTTTCGACAATTTATTTTTGTCTTTAAAATTTGATTTCATTTTTAAATCTTCCGCTTTAAAGTACTGTCTCATTCGCATTGAAATAAAAAGATGCAAGGCGGTAGATACTATTTCAAATTTATGTACCTCACAGCTAAATTTAAATTGAATCTTATCAATACACTCATGAATTGTATTGTCGTATAGATACTTGGACTTTACATGTCTTAGAAAAATTTCCTCTGCTCTTTTAAAAATATGAAACATCTCAATTGCGGGATGAGTTAAAAATCCTTTCGTTTTTAAATAAACGAGGTCAGCAACGGGCACATTTTGAAAAGTTACTTTACTGGATAAGCCATTTAAACAGTTTAAGCAGGTAGTTGTCTTCGAAATTTTTCGGATCAAAAAACCTCCTATGTAATAAAGTACAGCATCACTAACATCATTACTGTAACTGCAAATTAGTTGATCGAGCAGTATTTCATGATCTTCTTCGTCGGATAATACAGACGAAACCTCTTCTATTTTTTTTTCAATTTTCTGAACAAGATTTGTTTTCTCTTGCTCAAAAATAAGTTTAAAATTTTCGAAATCAAGAACACCAGAATTAACTTCTTCAACTGTACAATTTCCATAACGAGGAGGCTTGATTAACTTATAAACAGTCAGCAACCTGTATAACTGCATGAACGAAGGAAATGAGGGATGGTCATTACAACCCCCCGCTTGTCTAATCACTCCAAAAAAGTGCTAAAACAAAACTATTTGAACAAAACTAAATCAACTTTTTTTTATAAGAGTATACCTCTATAGGGTCTTGATTACATTTTCTTGTTAGCACATATTTGAAACCTTGCTTCGATATCAGGTATTTGGTAATATCTAAGGAAGATAATAAGGTGACCCTAAAACCTTCCGCAGTCGATTCTGATAAAAATTCATCTTTTTTAATTTGTTCATCCTTTAAACATTGTTCCCAACTATTTAACCATTCCAGACCTTCAGTTATGATCTACAACGTAGTAAATAAATCTTGCTATCTTTTTATTTTATGTCCTAAGGTTACCCTCATTTCTGCAGAATCTAAACTTATTCCCTTACTCGAATTTAGAGAATCAAAAAGATCGTTCATTTTTTTTGTGAATAAAATTGTCACATCTGCGTCGTCCAATTCTTTCAAGTGTCTTTTTTTATAATATATGAGACCTTCTGTCACGGAGTTACTAAAAAGCTATAACATTTTAATTAAAATAATGTAGGAAAAACTATCCTAAATATCTGTAGGTTAGGAAGAACAGGGTGTAGTATGTGTGTGTCTATAAAAGAATAAACTAAGTAGGCTAAATTTTTGCCGCCTTGCCAAGATAGCTAAATGGCTGACATTTTATTTTGTATAGACCCTTGGTATACACCACTATGTAACCATAAGTAAAGTGATTTTATTCTTTTATTGACCCTATGTGTTATATATGTTTCATAAGTGCAAGAACGCATGACTGACCTGTGTTGCAAGTTTTACCCTCATTTTGAGAAAAGTGCTTGGGTAAATGTGATTGTATGATAACTTCGGACAAACCTTCAAATTTCCACGATTTTTTAAGTCTTCTTTATATAAAGCAACGTAATGTCTCCACTCAACTTTCCCTTTGGATAACTAAAAGTTAATAAATAATTATTATACAAATATAATATACAGTATATACAAGTAGTATACTATATATACTTACTTTAACGTATCCTTTCTGAAGAATTCTGTTCCTTATACATTTGAACAGATGAGGTGTATCAGAAAAAAAAAACAACATCCTCTTTTCGTCTACAGGATGAACGCATTTATTATTTGGATTAGCCAAACTCCCTGATATTCCAAATTCTTTCCACATACGGCGGTTTGTAGACGCTCCATCACAGATAATGCCATCGACGAACGCTCCAGCCTTTTCTAATTCTTGAATTACTTTAACAATGAGAGATGCCAAAATGACACCCTTCGTTGCATTTTTTGAAGCATATAGTGCCACTGGTTGCGTATATTTATCCGCTACGGGGCAAAACATAAAGACTAATGCGTGATCTGCCATTTCATACGTGTTTTTTTTGTCATCAACATCATCGCCAAAATCCTCTATTCCAACCAGCTCCATTGTTTTTGTATTAACTTTGACACTTTTTCTAACTTGCATTTCATCAAAAAGGAGGACGCCGTGCTTTTGCAATTTGTTTTTTCGAGATAATTTTAAGCGAAGTGCTTTAAAAAACTCTTCATCCAACCCACATTTCATGTTCACCCTAGTCAAATAGCGACGCATGGTGGTTGACGAGGGCAGAGGCAAAATATCATTATGTCTCAAGAACTCATAGGTACTTGAGCTTCGAATGTTCAACAACAAACAATATAATAACCAATCATGTGAATATCGTCTCCCCTTTTTATTACACACTTTACTTATATTAATGCACTCTTTTATCAATATTTTTTGTTGTTCAGGTAAATTAGAGCCTTGTAAATAAGTTTCCAATTTTTCCTCCTTGATATTTTTCATTTTATTTTGAATATCTGCCAATTCTCTTTGTAACATTTCTAATCTCATCATAGCTCTGAAACTAATTCTTTTTTGTTTATTTTTCATGTTACGTAAACTCTCCAATTGCGATTTAGCAGTCAACAAACCTTTCGTGCGTACTTTTAATTTTAAAGTAGCCTTGCGTTTTCTGTTTTGTTGAACGCGCATTGTGTTTTTTAGGGTGAGACACATTTTACAACGCTGTAATGAATTCTGGACAAGAGGGCATTTTATGTGTCTCCAAATTTCTAGTGCATGATTCGGTATCGCGGATTCGCTGTACGTGGTCGACGGATGAAATTTAGAAAAAGTAGGTCCCCCTGGACATATTTTAAAGTTGTCAATTTTCAAAAGAAGGTTTTGTATAAATTCGAGTTCATTTTTAACAATATCTCCTGACATTTCGGGCAAATGTATCTCTGTTCCAAGTATACCTATTTTGTTTCCAAAATTAGAGTCAATTACGACCTGTCTCTCGATATCTGCCAAAGTGGTTTGTTTTGTTACAAGCATTTTACTAAAGCATATGTACTTTTTGCGAAGATCAGACTCATCAATTATTTTGTGGAAGCTCCAATGTTCATTAGGCAGTTTAACTGAGGCACAGTTATTTTCCCATAATTTTTCAAATGAGTTGACTAAAACTGTATTACAAAATGTGGTTTCAATATTATTACTTGTTGTTGCATTATCAGCAGCATTAGTAACAGGGTTAGTAACACACATTTTTCGGCGCTTATTCCGCATTTCAGAAATATTATCTCTGTTTAATGGTCGCTTTCTGGTATTGGTATTAATATTTAGATATGATGGGCAACCCGGAAAAATTGTGGGAACTGCATCATCCGATAAACGCGGCATTTCCAACATAATCTAAAATAATGAAAGCGTGATAGAAATGATACTCGTAATAAATCTACAAAATAGGCAAACTTACCGTATTTAACCCATCAGACCATGATTTGATAACATATTGTGCTTCAAAATGTTTTTCGCAAACTCTGTCGTTTTGTGATAACATTTTATCAGCACGTGGTATATTTTTGACCCATATCTTTAACCTCTCACTGTCTCGAGGAGGAGAAAATAAAGACACCCTTTCTAAACATGATTTGTATCCAGAGCGGCAATTAGGGACGAAGCACTTTTTACCCATCTTATTAGAAATACTGTCTAGTAAAACGGTTACACGCGCACGCATCCATGCAATATGGCAAAATGCAACTGAACTAGGATTAAATTGCGAGCTGGCCGAAAATTGCGAACCGAAGGCAGGAGGCCCCGCTCCAGCGTCTTCGTCTTAACATCTCTCTCGCACAATGCGTGCTTTACCTGAACCGCTGCATTACCCGAGTAACTGCTCCTATTATATCTTTATACTCCTTGCTATATACTAAACGTCGGCAAAACTCATCCTGTATATAGCTCCATAATTTTTACCACAGTTTAGTTATTTATTACTGATATTAATTAATTTTTTTGAAATACGATTGTGCTTTGGCGATCAGTCAAATCCTAAGAATAATTTTATTTCAATTTATTGTTTTTGAATAAATAGAAATTCTATTTCATTGTATTATTAGCGCTTTGATTGTATGTGTTATACAGCGTTAGTAAAAAGTCCCAGAACGGTCGAATAACTTTGTTATTTGAAAATTATGATTTCTGAAATTTGGTATGGGGGTATAGTTAATATAAATGCATTTTATGCAATACAATTAATATTTTTTTCACTTCCGGTTTAATCGGCAATACGTCCAACTTTTTTTTTTAAATGGAACGCCCAGATTTTTTTAACACTTTTGAATGCAAAATAAAAAACTACGTTCAGGAAGTATTAAGATGTTTATTTTTATTCACAAGAAAACAGTTAAAAAATTAAAAAAGTGTCCTAATACAGAAAAATCAAGGTACCTTTGAAAAAAGTTGTTGTTTAGTGTTTGCATTCTTTTTGCCGTCACATTTGACAATTTTAAAAGCGTTTTAACTTTTGCATCGCTATAAATTAATTTTGAACAATTATTGTAATCGCAACCTGAATAGACAGGTATCTTGATTTTTCTGTATTAGGACACTTTTTTAATTTTTTAACTGTTTTCTTGTGAATAAAAATAAACATCTTAATACTTCCTGAACGTAGATTTTATTTTGCATTCAAAAGTGTTAAAAAAATCTGGGCATTCCATTTAAAAAAAAAAAGTTGGACGTATTGCCGATTAAACCGGAAGTGAAAAAAATATTAACTGTATTGCATAAAATGCATTTATATTAACTATACCCCCATACCAAATTTCAGAAATCATAATTTTCAAATAACAAAGTTATTCGACCGTTCCGGGACTTTTTACTAACGCTGTATAGAGGTGATGCATTAGTTAAGGATTATTCTATGTGATAACATTTAGATGTTTTTATGTAATTAATTTGAATAGACAGCGGGATTACAAATTAATTGTTTGTTCTTTTTTAACATAATTGTCCTCTGAGATTGTAGCCTTTCTTGTTTGTTGGCATTATGGGGTTTGAACAAAAAATAACTTTTATTTTACTTATTTGACTATTTAATCATAGTTGTAACAATTATTACATAGCTTAAGTAATTTTACAATGTTAAGGTTTAATAGCTTTGTAATTATTATTTTCTTTCATAATGAAAATTTACAGGGTGTTTAAAAGCATATCTTCTTGTGCTTAATTCGGAAATTAAATGTTAGTTTATTTTTCTATTTTCATCATCCCATTCAAAAGAAATATATCTTACCAGCTCATAATTTAAGGAACTTAATAGGTCCAATAATAAAGACGTTAGCAATGGTGGACACTTAACGTTGGACACAGTGTATATACATCTATTAATTTAAAAGTCGTGAAAATTCTACAATGTGCCTGTTAATGTTTGTACGCCAATTAAGTTGGTATGCCTGCAATTATATCAAGGTTTAGTGGTAACTATGTCGCTTGAACTGTGTACATAGCCGTAACTAAATAAATTGTCATTAATTGTATTGGCAGTTGTTATTGTTGATTTTGTAAATATTATTTCCCATGAATTCGTCATATTTATACCTTTAATTTCGGACAGGTCTTTTCAGAGCTCAATAATTATCGTTTGTAAGTTGTAGGTAAGTAATAATTTAATATGAAATGCAACTTGTGTTTCAATAACTACAATTTTACCTTTTTTCAGTATTGACTGGAAAGCCAAAAATGTGTACGCCTGAACAAGAGGCACACATTCTTATGGTCCACTGTGGAAGTGCAACTCGCAATCACGATTGTACTTGGTTCTACAGTTTGAAGTCTTGTTTCGATCAGTTTGTAGAAGCGTTTTCCAATGAAAATGTCAACTATGAGGTTATCGGCCATCACAAGCGTCAGACTATGAAGGGTTTCGATAGAGAAATTGTATTTTTAAGGATAAATCAATCGGAATACCTACAGTATTAACTGAAGCTATTGTTAATGATCTTGAAAAACGAATCAATCAACGCCCCAAGAAATCATTACGAAGGTTATTAGTACAGTCAGGTACATGAGCTCGAGTATTTTAATAAGAGCAAGTCATTAATTATGTGTTCTTTTCAAATATTAGTAGAGCTAGTTGTGCAAAAGCTCTACATCAAAATTTACATATGCATCTCTATCGAGTTTCGCTGGTGCAGCACCTAAATAATAATGATTTATTGGACCTAACCCTCTTTACTGACGAAGCATGGTTCTATTCATCTGGTTATGTAAATAGCTAGAACTACCGAACGTGTGCTGTAATGGTACGGTCTAGTTTATTATTTTAATAAACGTTATAATTAAATAATCATATGAATGATATTTTATTAATTATATTTATATATATTGGAAATCAATAAATATATATTACTAGAATTTTAATTAGTATATAAATAAGTTTTAGTATGTATAAGCATCGTGCCGCCAAACATTCATGTTAATTTAATATTAGCGACAATTTCGCATGGTTGCGTGACGATTTTGTGTGTGAACCGCAACGGGAATACCCGTACATTATAGAAAACGGGGAATCCCAGGTTTCAAACTATAAAGAGTCGACAAGTGAACTGCAAGAAGAGAGTTGAAAGGTAGACTTCAAGCAGAGGGTCGACAAGTAGACCTAAAAGTGTGTCGACTCCAACAGATATATAAACAGCGGTTAATTAAATATATATTTACAAGTAGAACCTTGTGAAATCAACCGCATAATAAGTATTCAAGTTTAAGTGTTCAAGTTAACATATCTTCGGTTACACAGCTTTTGTTCTACAATTGGCAGTGTGTGCAAATTCCCGGCGTCTTATCCGTCGAAGATAGAAAGTCCAATTAAACGCTACTGGTATCTTATTATTCATCGAATGTGAAGATTCTACTTGAACGCATCGAAAAATAAAAAAATTTCCCTTAAATCCAAGAAAGACGAAAAAAGTAGTAAAATAAGGCCAAGGAGTCCAGATTTAACACCACCAGACTATTTTCTTTTTGGACAAGTAAAGAATAATGTCTATAAAAACCGCTTGCATAATTTGGATGAAGTTCAACAAGCGGTTAGGCATGAAATTCAAAACATAACACAAGAACAGCTTGCCATAGATTTGAAAACATGAAACGGCGAATAATGTTACGTTTACGAGCAATAAATGGAGAATATTTTCAATATTTTTTATAAATAAACTTATTTTCTACTTATCAATGATATTTTTATTTAATAATAGCATTTTTAATGTGTCTATTAACAAATCTGTACAATACAACTTCATTGTGCTACTACTAACTTAATTGGCGTAGGAACATTTAGAGACACATATTACAATTTAACATTCAAAAATTAAAACGCATAAAATAATAGAAATTAAATTCTGAGCATCTGACAGATTATACAATTTTCTTTATGGTATTTTGCATCTTACAGTCGTTGTTCACGCTATAATATGTCAAAATAATAATAAAGTCAAATTTCTTTACCACCCTTTCTACATCTTTACTGTTAATAGTATTGTTTTCCAATAAGAATGTATACCTTGCGTAGAAACCAATTAATTTTTCTAGATGATTTTCTTTCCTGCAGATCTTTTTTGTAATCTTTCCACTCCGCGTACAGATCAGATTTCTTAGGACCCCATTTATAATGCGAAACGGACCAATTCAATCGCTGAAAAGTAACAATGAAACTTTAATAGTCTATGTGTTTTATTTTTATTACACGATGACAAGTAATTCATACACAAGTTGATGCATATAATGCATCCACAATATAATAATACTTAATTTTTACAACTAAGACAGTTCAGACGTTATCTGAGACACATCTAGATCCGTTTATAATTGTATAAACCGGCATTTATTGGCTTATTAAATAAAAATATCGATTACTTTCGCATATTTCATCTATTCATCGCACTTTTAGATAGCTGAGATACGATTATCTGCCAGATTAGATGGGCTTAGATAATTAATTGTTTTATATTCTTAGAACGCCGTCAAAACCGGATCAATAGATCACGTATGTTATCGTTTATCAAATCCATGTGAATTTAGACAGTCGCGCCAAAGGAAAAACATTTCAATTATCAACAAAATAATATATTTAAAACAATACCGATCAAATCCCTTAAAGAAACTCTCGAGAGGAAAACATTGCGACTGTAAATACATTTTATATTTAGAATAATTCGCGGATATTCAAATTCGGTTAGTAGATTAAACACGTTTTCATATTTCGTAAGTACCCATGCCATCATGACGTCTCATGTATTTACTAAATAAATAAAAAATGATCATATACAGCATTTTGCAATTTACTGCATTTATTTGTTTTGGTACGTGACACCCTATCCCTATTTTTACATTACCTATTCTTTTAATTGTGCAATTTCTGTCGATATTATTTGTGTAGTGTTACTGAATGCCCGTATTTGATAAATCAATACCATTTGATAATACTACATTGATAATAGCAATGGTTCTATGCTCAACTGTTCACATTTTCACTTTTATACATTTCATTTTTGTGTTTTTTTTGTTTTTTGCATTACATATTGTTAGTAATTGAATCTTTTTAGATGACAACTTGCTATCAAATTGGAATTTTATAGTGCCTCTACACCAAGATAAATATTCACTTTTATTACATTTCTTGTATATTCGGCAAAGAATTATAATATATTATATATATTTATATACAGTACATGTTTGAAATCCCCCTGTTATCTTTTAAACGATATGGAAGAGAGCGTTGAAACAAAAATTAAACAAAACCACTGCAAAAATGCTAACTTGAAGACCATGTCTAAAATTTTGACAGATGGCGCTGTAAGCTACATCAACTTAAAAATTTTAAATGGCAGAGGCGGCCGAGTGACTCCTCATTTGAAAGGTGTTTGAAAGGTCTCTTTAGTTGGCGTCATTTATATTTAAAAATTAGTAATAAAACACATATTTTGTTTGTTTATTACGTTTAGCAACGTATATATTGCCCTTTTCAAACATTAATTTTTTATAAAATACAAGAAAGTAATTCTTAGAGAATAAGCTCTCACACTATTGAATCACTCAAAGTATGCACACACGAATTAATTCGTATATGAAAATGTATGAATGCACATCTACACCAAGCTGGCATTGCAAACAACAACGTACAGACAGCTGTTTCGATCTTACATAGATCTCATCAGTGTACGAGCGTGCTGTTCACAATGACGTACAAACTTGGACAACCTGCATATAATGTCGACTTACGTACCAAATGCTTATGCGAAATTCCCAGCGTCATCTGTGACCCAAGCGCGACGACGCAAGGTAATGATGAACCCTCAGCAGTACAACTACTATATCTGGCAAGTGTAGTATAACAATGAAAAGCAATTGCATTTTAGTGTAATAGGTACGCCACTTTAGTTTATTGAATGCACGTATATCTATATTTGCGTCGGTATTTTAGGATGTTGCATTTAATTTTTTTAGAATTTCTATCAATTCTAAAGAGCATGCCTTGAAATATTGAAATAAACATTAATTTCACGTACTGAAATAATATATCTACTAATTGAGCCCATAATAGGTCTTTTAAAATTAATTCTTATTTCATAGCAATTTTTCAGAAGATTTTTCGCTATCTACATTATTAGATTCCAATAATGGGACCCAATGCCAGGTAGGCGCCATAAATTCTCGACCTGATGTACAAAAAAGAAACTTGGAACAATATATGAAGTTTTATTTTTCAATGTAATCTCCCCTAACTTCTATACATTTGTTACAACGATTAAATAATAATTCGATACCCTTGTAAAAATAATCTGAAGTTTTTTCGTCAAAATGTTCTGTAACAGCTGCTTGCAACTCACTGTCGTCCTTAAAACTACGTCCCCTAAAGTCTTTTTTTTTTAATTAGTATACAAAACAAAATTGCAAGGGCCCATATCCGGACTATACGGTGGATGTTCCAATTCTTGAAAGCCGCATTCGCGGATGACAGCTTGTGAAATGGCAGCAGTATGGACGGAAGCATTGTCGTGCAATAATTGCACATCTTTTGCCAATTTTCCACGACGTTTTGTACGAATACTGCCCCTTAAGTTATGCAGTAAAGACGCATGATATGTGCCGTTCTCACTTGTATTGCGCTCTTTAAAGTCAATTAGCAAAATGCCCTACAATCCCAGACTAACAGTGGGCTCCAAACTCGGTTTTGGGTCGTCTCCAAACATGTTTAAAAACGACTGCGCACATTCGACTCGACGTTCACGTTCGAGAGCAGAAAGAAGTCGCGGTGCCCCTCTAGCACAAAATGTTTGTTATCTGCTAATTCCTTCACTTTGAAACGGCGATCTTCTAGCACTAAATGTGCAATAATTGAAATTTGTTGAGGCGTTATCACTTCAATTGGTCGACTCGACCGATCAGCATTTTCCAGGAATTCTTGTCCCAAACGGAAACATTTTGCCCACTTTTTTACAGTTGAATCCGAAGGAAATGAATCACCGTAAACGCCGTCTAAACGTTGTTTAATGTGATAAGGTGTATGCCCTTCTTTTTTTAAAAATTTAATGACCGCGCGGTACTCAATTTTCGTTACTTCAAACATTTTCGTGCGCTTGTCACGTTGGTTGGCTTGTTACTAAAAACTACTAGGCTTCGAACCGTCATATATATAGTGTACACCTCGAGTATGTGCATGCATGACGTGACGAAGCTTGAACACGTTTGAACCTGTATAAGCCTGTCAGGCAGAGAATTTATGGCTCCAACCTCGTATATTGCATTCCAAACAAAATAAAAACATAAACAAATAAAACAATATGTAACACAATTAATATAAGTTTCAAGCTACAACTGTAACTGTCATATCGATTAGAACTCTCATGACAATGTTTTCTATTACGCAAAACTTTTTTATACAAAAAAATAGAACATACGTACGTACATAGCATTAATTTAGTTAATCATAATAATTTTTATTTATCAACACGGAATTGTTTCAGAGTCTCTTTGATTATACATGAAACGATAAAAAAAACATTCAAGTAAGTATTATTTTGTCAAGAATCAAGTAGGTACGTTGTGCAATAAGTAAATACGAAAACATGAAAACTCCATTTGGAAATTCGTCGAATCAAGCAATAATAATTCAGAACTGCATCATAACAAAATTACATGTGGTATTATTGATAAAGTCGTATTCAGCGAAGATGATTCCAGCGTCATTAATATACATACAGTTCAGTCAGAGAATGTCAACATATAAACAGTCTAATGTGTTCCTAAAACACAATCTTATGATTTACCGAATAGATCGGGCAACTGTCAACCTAACCTGAAAATATAACTTGCATATTTATTTTACAGCGTATAGTATTTATCTCATGACTGAAGTATTGATTCTAATCATTTAACGTTCTTAAATAGGAATATACCGGGTGTCTGTTTAAACTCGGCCACCGCCTATATCTCGACAACCGTTCATCGTATGTATGTACCGTCATATCATAAAGTTTCTTCGACGAAGATAGCATTGAAATATAAAATATATGCCTGAACTTATTCCAAGTATTATTAACTTAACGATTTTGATAATTATTTTGACAGTGATATTGACTGTCATCAATTAATGTGTTAGAACTGCTGAAAGCAAGCTTGATCATCGAATTTGAATAAATTCAAATATAATTTACAAATGCCGTGCAGAAAACGTACATAATTGAAGCCTATTTTCGAACTGGAATGCAAATTGATGGAGATTGTGTGTACAGTCAGCGTGCATGTTTGGATGATTTCAGAAAGCACTTTCCAGAGTTAGCTGTAATTTCCAAAAATTTTTATAATTGCCTTTTCAAACAAATCTCTTCCGAAGGATTTTTGGGAAAACTTCTTTTTAATATTTTGATATGTTAATTAATTTTCTTTAATCAGATAATTTTTTCCATGTTTGATTATTCAGCGGGGTAGATTACTAAATTCTTCATAAGTTGACGTTGAAAGGATTTCTCCAAATTTAAAATCAACAAAAATATCTTGCATCAAAAATCTGGTATTTTTCCATTGTTGACAGATCCACTATAAAGGACCCTTAAGGTTATGTTACGAGTATGATAAAATGGCTTAAGTTCAGACATATTGCTGTGGTTCGCAACATTAAAAAATTTATGTTTTGTATATTTAGTATAATTTAAAAGTCAAGATATTTTGATATGTTAACTTTATGATTATTATGTAAAATAATTATTAATTTTTGCTAGTGTGTTGTCAAAAAGAACACTCAGTATACTTTAAAAAAAAATATCGATGATCCGTCGAGTTAAATATATATAGACGTATAGGCGATACTTTGGGCAAATGTATATATAATTTCTGTATGTGTTTTGCTTGCAGATGTGTTTTTATACTTTTTCTATATTGATAAAAAAGGATTTCGATTTCACTAAAAATAAATACCAGAGAGTTGTTAAAAATAATTCGATTCGCTAAAAAGCAACAGTTTTGAGATGTGTTAAAAGATATTCACATGAAAGCAGTCTAGTTTTAGATAAGTTGATATTTTAGTTTCGAAAAGTTTAAAAAGAATGTTAAAGAGTTACAATTGTTTAGTGAGATGGAAAAAAGAGAAAACAGTTCTGTAAAGTGCATACTGTGTAATATGTATAACAGAAGTAATTGAACATGGCTAATTTATATATATAAAAATTAGTGCTTTAAAAAGTGGTTTATGTTGCTTTATGTATACAGATAAAATTATATATTTATTTATATATTTATTTGGCGCCCAACTTAAAGGGGCAGTGTTTCCATTTGTTCATTTATCTTTAAAAAATGTATTTTCAATTTGCTGCTTAATTTAAAAAGGCAGAGTTTTAATTGATTGAAATTTGATAAAAGTAATTTACAAATAATATTAAAAATGGATGGCAAGGGTAAAACAAGCAAAGTTAATAAAACTCAGCCGAAAACTGAGGAAAAAAACTCAAGTTACTACATCACCTAGTGATGGATTAGTTTCAAATCCTCAAACTAGTATAGAGGGCGAATTTGTTCAGGACACTCAACGAACTATTTCTGAATCTGGTGGTGATATAAGTCCACAGGCACCAGATGCATTTTCTTTTGAAGAGCAACCTGTTAAAATGTTAAATTTAAAGCACGAGTTTGATTCGATGATGACAAGCTTATTCATCAAGTTAACTGAGGATAAGGAAGATATGAAAGTTGTTATGAATCAAAAATTTGGAGAAATGAGTCAAAAATTTGAGGATAATAAAATTGAAATGAATCAAAAATTTGAGGAAAATAGATTTGAAATGAATCAAAAATTTGAGGAAAATAAAATTGAAATGAATCAAAAATTAGAGCAAATTAAGTCGGAGATAAATGTGAAACTTGAAACAAATTTTAAAATTCAGAATGATAGAATTAATCAGAGATTTGAACAAAACAAAATTAAAATGAATGAAAGGTTTGATGTTATGGATGAAAGATTTGAGAAAAATATTGAACAGAATACTCTGGATATTTTGGCTGTTAACGAAAGAATAGAGGAAAGAATGCATGAGTATACCATCACTGTTGATGAAAAACTACATGAAAATAAGATGGGATGCCTGAATAGTAGTGAACTTTTGATAAAGAATATCACAGAAAAGTCGGTTTCTGTAAAGAAAAACATTGACATGGTAGAAGAAATACATGGGAAAATTGCACAGGGAGTGCAAATACCCGTAGTACACTCTTTTCAAATTCCAGTTAATGTAAAAAATTCGCCCAAATTCTCTGGATACAATAGGGATAATCCTATGGCATTCTTACGCACTGTAGAAGGCCATATCCATGGGATTAATGAAAAGAGGTTAAAACTACAGTATATTAGAAGTTTTCTCAGAGATTTTGCTCTGCAATGGTTCGACATGTTAGCAGAGGAAATGCAGTCCTATAATGATTGTGAGCGGTACATGCGGGAAGTGACAAGACATTTGAGGATGCTGACTCATCCACGGCATAATGCTTGGGTACAGCATATTGCTGAGGTAACTATAACGCCGAGGCCATGGATGCAAGATACTCCAGTGGTAGAGGATCTCGAGGCGTTGGAGGGACAGGCGAGAGTGCTACAGACTAGAAGGACACAAAAGTACGTGCAAAGTGAGAACGCTAAAGTGCGACATCACAAGACTTATCGCGTAGGTGACCTTGTTGTAGTGAAAAGCTATAGACTTGGAAGAAGGGAGCAGAACAAATGTGCGAAATTAGACTTACCATTTGTCGGACCCTATAGAATTAGTGAAGTATTAAGTGATGTAACTTATGAATTAAGAGACATCCATGATGATGCTTTAAAAGGAAAATATCATGTCTCGATGTTGTTTAATTTTTATGAAAACATGTTTTGAGTTTTTAAGAGTGTTGCTTACCTTAAATCTCATATACAAGAAAGAACACCATTATATTATAGCTATGCGCTATTATTTTTCTGTATATGGACATTTGGGAAATGCTGTGGTTCGCAACATTAAAAAAATTATGTTTTGTATATTTAGTATAATTTAAAAATCAAGATATTTTTGATATCTTAACCTTATGATTATTATGTAAAATAATTATTAATTTTTGCTAGTGTGTTGTCAAAAAGAACACTCAGTATACTTTAAAAAAATATATCGATGATCCGTCGAGTTAAATATATATAGACGTTTAGGCGATACTTTGGGCAAATGTATATATAATTTCTGTATGTGCTTTGCTTGCAGATTTTTTATACTTTTTCTATATTGATAAAAAAGGATTTCGATTTCACTAAAAATAAATACCAGAGAGTTGTTAAAAATAATTCGATTCGCTAAAAAGCAACAGTTTTGAGATGTGTTAAAAGATGTTCATATGAAAGCAGTTTAGTTTTAGATAAGTTGATATTTTAGTTTCGAAAAGTTTAAAAAGAATGTAAAAGAGTTACAATTGTTTAGTAAGATAGAAAAAAGAGAAAACAGTTCTGTAAAGTGCATCCTATGTAATTGTGACACAGAAATGATGAACATTGCAAATTTATTATGTAAAAATTGTGCTTTAGTAAGTTTGACACCGATTGAGCATCTTAAAGAATATTAAAGGTAGAATATTTTTGATTTGTTTAGATAGTAAGATATTTATGATATAACACGTAATGAGACACGAACATGTAGCTGTCAACAAAGTGTCCTTATTTTTTTACATTTAATATGACAAATTAAAAACTCCTTTAATGTATACAAGGTTTATCTTTCATTATCTTATTTTTTTTTAATAAAAAAAAAATACTTTAACATAAAAAGAAAAACGTGTAATTTGTTAATACTTGACAAAGAGATACTAGAGAGTATATTAGTTTATTTTATGCAAAGGTAATTAGGTAACAATAATTATATTCTTTTGATTTTTAACGTGATAGATTAATTTTTCTTTTTGGATTTGGCATTCTAATTGTGAATATTCATGTTAAAAGATTATTTGTTATTATTATTTGTTCTAAGATGTATTGTCTGTTTTAAAATTAATCCTTGCCATACCATATCAAAATTAGAATATTATAATTGATTTAAATAAATATATAAAAAATAAAAAAACTAAACCATGAGAGAAAGAGAGCTGGTTCTTGGAAAGGTAAGAGAGACAAAATATGTGTGTAAATCGCTGTAAACCCATGTACATGTAGTTTCACAATATATCTGTGATCATTTATCTTTAAAAATAATTAATTAAATCCACTAATTTAAAAGAATTAAAGGTACAAGATGTTTTATTTATATATTTATTTGGCTCAACTTGTAGGGCATTTATATTGTACCCTAACTTAAAGGTCACATCAATATGTTTTCTATTTCAATGCCATCTTCGATTTAGAAACTTTATGATATCACAGTATAACCTCGCGACAAATATCTCGATAATAAAAATGAGCAAAGGAATTTTATCAAAAATATTTTTAAGTTTTCAAGATGAATTCACAAAATCAATTAAAAATGTCACAAATTCCTATCAAATTCAAGTTAATGACAGGGTCAAATTAGTCCCTGCAAAATATTGACACATGATTATACAATTATCATTTAACTCTTTTTAATCTAGCTCCGCGACAAAAGGTAGTATGGAAAGGGGTAACTCCTCATTCGAAGCAAGTCATAACTTTGGCTTAACTAAACTGATTTTAATATTTCTAGAATTATCAGAAAGAGAAAATCAAAATATAAAATGTTTGTTGCTATTTTATATGATGAACGGTTGCTAAGATATGGTCGGTGGCCTAGTATATTGTCAGACTTAAAACAATATGCTGGTTTTACAGACAAAATTTTGTATGGTTCTTGTAGTTAAAACTATGATATTTAAAAATAAAGTATCAAAGTTTGACATTAACAAATTTAACGGTGATAAAATTGTGAATTTAGAAAAAGTTTAGAAAAAGATAAATTTAGAAGAAAACGAGTTTTGGTCTGTATTTGTTTTTGAAATGGTGTGACGGCTTGCTAAACTCAATGAAGTATAAAGTTGGTAAAACAAGAGACTAGGTAAAACCAAAAAAATTAGTCTATAGATCAGTAGACCTGTGTTACCTACGGGTCCGAAGCTATGTGCCTAACAAAAAGCGACCAGCAATAATTAAGTATTTTTGAGAGGTAGATTCTAAGATGGATATGTGGAATAAAATATTAAGAGAATATTGCGGATACTAAAAAGCAAGAAATAGGGTAATATTGGGTAAATTTTGATGTAGAGCAACCGTAGACTTACTTCTATCGCCAAGGATATCCCATACTATTTCTTGGCTACACCATACTGACGACGACCAACGAGTCAGAAAGACGTAAAAAATTAAGTTATTTGTAGTCAGTATCTTAAAGAAATGTATAAAATGAACTTTGGCCGAGCTCTACTGAAGATAACATAGAGTTTTATGCACATGTATATAGTATCCACTCAGACTTCAATTTTTTTAGTTATTAGATATTTCCGCATTATTAATTTCTATATATATTGTCACTTATATGTCATTTTCGCTTAGGCTAGCATTATCTACCATGTAGTGAAGTTAGTTGTTGTTCGTAATGGATTGTGGAGCTACCGACAGAAGCTACAAATTGGTTCTTGCTTTTCCCATTTCTAATTTTGTAATTTGTAATTTTATCACAAAGTTGCTACTGTTAAGATGACTTATAGATTTGTCTTTAAGATATTGACTAGGAATAATTTAATCGAGTTCATCTTAGGAATGAATGCTCGATCACGCCATAGAGTTTTTCAAACATGGTAATGTTTCCAAGATTTACTTTCTGATACCGATTTTTTCCGAAAATTGAAATTCCTCTCCCTGAAATTTCAGGTTCGTCTCTTTTAGCTGGTCTCTCCCTGAAGTTTCAGTTTCATCTTTTGTATCTGGTTTAAGATATCAGCTAAGTAAGTAATTCATTTCTTCCATTGCGCCAACTGAAAATAGTTGAGCATTGGCAATGGATAATAAGGTTGGTAATCTTCGTCTGTGTTAAGGACAAGGAGAGATTTTAATATCTTTAATTATCCGTCGCGGTGGCTGAATTCTTATTCGTTACATCTCGTAAATGGCTGAATTTAATGAATAAATGTTGAACACCTTCTATTTCCTGGGGGATTATGGAAATCTACTCGGAGCGATTAGAGAAATCCACACACTTAAAAAAACGACTATATATACTATCAATAGAAAGCTAAATTAAACGAATTAGTAATTGATACCAGAAAATATCCATTGTTGTTTAATTCCTCAAAATAAAAAAATATTACACAATAACAAGCATGTGTTGTATATTTAATTGCAAGATTTCAAATAAATAACAGTATTATTGGGTTGTTGTTATTTTTTTTTATCGAAAATTCCGCATTTTTCTGTTTATAAACATGTTTTCGTAGCTGTTCGGAATATATATTTTTGTTATTGTAATAATAATAACGCTTGTCGATGTATTATGCAATACATTGTATTGTACTTCGTTATTTTTTTTAAAGTCATGTCTACATTAAAAAACACTTTCGTCAAATACAAAACTTCTACATCTACATAAAAATATGATCTAAAAATTGAAGATAAAAAAACCCACAAAGTGTATCCTGTGGTTGTGTTCAACAAGTCTGCTTGAAAGTAAAACAAAATAATTTCACGGTCACCTATAAAAGTTATGGAGTAATAGGGTAATTATTTTTAGTTACTGAATTCACAACATTTTTTTTTGTGAAAAATTGCCATTGCTCTGAATGATATATCGTTAAACTTATGAAGGAGCTTGTAGTAATCAAATGAATGGAGTTAACATCCAATAATAACTTATAATAAATTTTACGTGACGAATCACCTTAAACCTAAATATAAATGCACGAAGCGAAATAATCCAAATCTATGCATTATTAAAAAAATGTCCCACACTGTTGTTTAATTGTTGTTTTGTATATAACAAGTTAATTATTTGATTCCTGGAATTGTTTATGTTCTGTTACAGATTTGTTATCGTCAAATATTACGAAACCCATAGCAAATTTGTGAATAAATTAACATAACGTTTTTGGTACATACAAAATTGGCTGTAATATTGTACCGACACTCTTTGATAATGTTAATTGTTATGCAAAATACAAATAGTATATTAGTTTTTTTTTTCATTTATAGGATTTACCCCATAAAATTATTTTTATTATACTGAGTGTTTTGTTAGCGCGCAACCATCAACAACTTTTTACTTTATTACATTTATTATTAGATTTTCGAATTTGTTGTGTAATATTTTATTTAAACTTACATAAAATAATATTTGTCTATTGGTTATTAAGTACCTTACATTTATTAGATAATTTTGACAGCTAACGGGCTTTGGTAATTCCAATAGTGCAATAACGAA
This sequence comes from Amphimallon solstitiale, assembly GCA_963170755.1. NCBI lineage: Eukaryota > Metazoa > Arthropoda > Insecta > Coleoptera > Scarabaeidae > Amphimallon > Amphimallon solstitiale. Next base: position 2,378,435 of record OY720683.1, on the reverse strand, counting down.
ATGATGCAAAATCATGAAATTTACTGTAACGCTGGGATCTTTAACAGTTACAGTAAACAGATTAAAAATTCAATATATAAAACAACATGTTTTTCTTCTTAAACTGTTGAAATGGCTAACATTTAATGAAAGCGGTTTATTTGTATGCTTTTGTCCAGTATATCTAATATTACAATTAAAGTATAAGAGTAGAAAAAATAACAAATATGACAAATATTTAGTGATTTTTCTAAAACGTTAACATCACATTTAAAGGTGGAAATATATATTGATGTCAAGCCCGTGGAAAATAACAATAGTGGGTACTATAGGACACTTTAGGGAAATATTTGGTGTTACTTTTGAAGTCTGTTTCAAAATTACTCATAAATAAATCGGCAATAAATGAAGGCAAGCAATTTCCCATGCCAGTCCCATGTTGTTGTTCATAGAATTTGCTTTCTATTTGAAAACAGTTATGAGACATACAAAGGGATGTATTTATCTATTATAGCCTTTTCAATATTGTTATGAAGCAAACGTTCCAAATATTTCAGGGTTTCTGGAATCGGTACTCAAGGAAACAATGAACTGACATCAAACGAAATCAAAATCTCAGACGTAGTTGACAATATCTTAAGAAAGATAAAACGTAAGAATGTAATTCTAAATTTCACAATTTTGCTACCTCAAAGAAATAAAGCTAAGAAATTTTTAAAGATGTTGCTTTGCAAGTCGCGTTTTAATCATGCAATTCGTTGAAAAATCTTTTGAGCAGTAGTAAAGATAAAATTGTGGTAGAACAAAAATCTGGAATTTACGAAATTAATTATAATAAATGTGAGAAAAATATATCAGCCTGACTAGAAGATCGATTGCACATCGCTCATTTTCGGTTTAATAAGACAGAGAAGTCTACTGTAGCTCGACATATTTTGGACGCAGGTCATGATATTCCAGCAAATGGCCTCAAACTTATAAACAAATGCATAATAATATTAATAATAATAATAATAATACTTTATTGTGTACCTAAAAGTAAAAAGACAGCAAGGGGTACACTGTAATTTACAATAGATGTGCGGATTACAAACAATACTCGGATAATACAATAAATTGCACATAAATCTTTCATTTAAGTTTGAGCTAAAAAAAAATCATTAAAATACTTGTTTCCATTACGGCACATTTGATGTAGTGGACTCCTCAGCATGATATTTGTCCTGCGCGTGGAATTAAAAAACGTAACATGACTTCTGGCAGAAAGCCGTCGCACGTTAAAATGAATCAAACCCAATAGATAGGGACAGTCAATCCTGTTATGCACTAGACCAGTTGGCATTAGCCATCTCACGACGTGTGTCCAGTAGAACAAAATTATGCTCTTCCAACAAAACTGGATGGTCAGTATTTCTACAGCAATAAACTCCACTGGCCTTAAAACTCAAGAACTATGGATGCTCTCCAATTTCAATTCATGGTATATATAAATTGGATGCCAAACAATAGCAGCGTATTCTAGCTTCCTAAGCACGAGCGAAAAATAAAGAAGTTCAATAGTGGCTGCATTAACAAAATGCCTACTATTTCTAAGAATAAAACCAAGTGTAACAGAGGCAGAAGTGCGTACATTAGTGATATGTTTGGCGAAAGATAAATGTCAATTAACTAGCACTCCGAAATCCTTTACATCCTGCACGCAGGCCAATCCAATACCTATCCCACAATGCTAAAATCGAAGTCAATGAGTTCCATCCTCCTAGAATACTTATAACATAAAATTTATTGATATTAAGTGCCAAGTCATTGTGCTGACACCATTCATAGAGAATATCCAAATCACACTGTAGACGAAGAGCAATAATTATAGAGAACTCTAGATAAGAGACATAGAAATAGATTAATGAATTCAGATAACAGGCCGATTCCCCAATCTTGTTTACATAAGTTTGTGGTGTAAAGGATAGGATTATAGTATTAAGCGTGACGAATTTAACAGTACAGTGATCAGGTACCGTTAATGATGGAGTTAATAGCTTAGGTGTAAGTATAAATAAACCATCCCTGAAAATTTAAAATCAGTGTTGTTCTATATACGCTACGGTGTACAGACAACACGGTTTTTAATCAGTGCTACTGACGATGACAACATAGTTGTCGAAATATGTATTTAGCCTTTTTTGTGTTTTAGTGTCGTTAAGTTGTTTTAGTGTTTTTGCTGACTATTACTATATATTTTTTCGTCAAGTTTTATGTTTTTGTTTCTTTTTTTTATTACGTTATTTATTATTACTTATTGTCTTCACTGGGATTCCCATTCAAATTATTTTTTAAATTGTCCAAAATACAGTTTGTAGGTTTTATTTTCAAACATTGTACCGTCTAGAAATGCGCGTGCAGGTTTGGTCGTTTCGAAATAATCATTCAAAAGATCACAAATACGCGAGACAAATCCTTACACATACATATTTGCACATCACTTATAACGTTTTTATCAGTAATTTTTACTACGCTAAATAGACTTTTTTGCGCTTAATTAATCAGACGCAACGTGACGAATGCGATAAGCGACAGAGAAGAGGTAAACAAACATCATTTTACGTATCTATCACCTTATTTCCAAGCATTGTGGAGATGGAAACGATTCTGTAAACAAACAGCGAGAGAAAAAGACGACGAAGGAAAAGAACTCGGGCAAATATTTATTTCCGAAATTCCACCGAGTGTGCACTTCATAAAACAAATAAACACAAGATTCCTCGGAGGTGAAAATAATTCTATTTGGACAATACATTCTTCCGAACATTCCGTGGAAGTTTGAGTGTCCATTGTCGCGTGAATTTTTCCTACCAGCGTGTGTGCAAATTATTTGCGGAATGACTTAACAATTCAGTCATTATTATTGGACTTGTTATCATGTAATGATTTTTTTCATCACTCAAATTAATCGCAAATATGCGCATAATATTTATATATGTGTTGATGGCATTAGCACTCTCAAAATTTTATTGAAATGTGTCATCTATAGTCTTAATGACTACTAAATATTATTAATAATTTAATTTTAATGTAAATTTTGACGACTTATTAGAATTAGATCCTAATGGTGTTGAATATTTAATGTTTGAATAATGACACGCTCTTGTGTATTGAGAGTCATTTATTTGTTTCTCTGAAGTATGGGTTAGGGAGGAATCTCTTAAATCTTATATTATAAAAGGATTTTCGCTTAGTGCTTATTTTTGCAGAACTATGTTGCAATTTTTTCAAAAAAAGCATATTAAATTTTTACATGACACCAAACGTGACTATTATTCAAATAGGATTGAAACATCTAATCAGATAAATACTGTATTGGGTGTTATAAGCGAGTTGTCGAGTAGGGTACGGGATGATGATAACTTTGTTTTGAGTATTGGTGGTGAACTTATAGAGGATCCTGAATAAGTTGCGAAAGTTTTTAATGGGTATTTTTTTGAGTCTGTACGTGAATTTGTGTCACGTATTACTGTTAGTAATGATCAGTTTAATGGTGGCGGTGTTCATGTTGCACGTAGTATATGTGCTTTACCTCTGAATGAGTTTGAGATAAAAAATATTATTCAACAAATTAAAAAATACACCATCTGCAGGTATGGATGAAGTACCGAGCAGCTTAATTAAAAATATTTCAGAATTACTAATTAAGTCTCTGATGTTTTTGGTAAATTTATCATTTGAGAGGGGGGAATTTCCTAAGAAATGCTTGTGTTCTGCCATTATACAAAAGAGGCTCTAGTTTGGATGTGGCCAATTATCGTCCTCTTGCAATTTCTCCCAGTTTCTCTAAAGTTTTAGAATATGCTATGTTGGATAGATTACTCGCGCATTTAGATTAAAAAAAAATGTTAACAAGTCAACAACATAATTACCGTGCTAATCATTCAACTTGAACAGGAATTCATGCTATGGATGAATGCATTATTAAGACTGCAAAACATTCAGTTGGATTTTTTTTTTGTGATCTAAGCCGTGCCTTTGACTGTGTTGATCATGATATTTTGCTCGATAAACTGGATTGGTACGGAATTCGTGATGTTGTTGCGCAGTGGTTTGAGTCCTATCTGCGTTATAGATGTCCATTGATAAGAATAAGACCAAGGCTGATATGTGTTAGAAATATCAAATCTTCTACTCTGTCTGTTGAGACAGGAGTGCTTCAGGGTAGTGTTTTGGGCCCAGTTCTTTTTTTGACTTTTATTAATGATGCTGCAAATTTTCTGGAAAATTTCAAACCAACTTTGTATGGTGATGATAATAGTGATGTCGTGTCGACTTCAAATATTTCTGAAACTGAACGACAGTCAAATATCCTTTTACAAAACATGACTACTTGGTTCGCTAATAATAAGTTATACCTAAATAATGACAAGACAACATTTATGGTTTTTCATAAAATACAAAATAAGACTCAGTTAGATTTACATTTGTATGAATTTGATTTGTATGAGATAAAGTTTTTAGGTATGAATATGATGCAACACTCTCTTGGGATGTTCATTGTCGGGGTATTGTAAGTAAATTAAAGTCTAACTGCTATCATATTCGTAATTTGAAAACTATAATTGACTTTGATTCCTTGCTATCGTTTTATTTTGCTAATATTCACTCTAGATTGTTGTATGGCGTTACTGTTTGGGGAACATTGTGTGCTGGTAATAATGTATTTTTGGCACAAAAACGAATTATCCGTTGTATGGCCGGAATTAGTTCAAGACAATCATGTAGGCTTATATTAAGCAATGGAATATTCTGCCCATGCCTGCTATTCATATGACGCCGAAAGTTTATATTAACGTGATAAACACTCCAGTAGCAATATACAATCCCGCGGCTAAATGAACGTGTATGTGCGTGTAAATGTGAATGGGAACCCCTGAACTTTATGGAAAGCGGGGAACCCCAGACATTCTGATATAAAAGAGAAATACGCGTGAGAAAAGAGGGAGTCGACAACGAGCAGGGGGTATTCTCTTTAATGATAGTCCATTAGCACAACTTTAAGTTACAGTTGGGGAAAAACTCTATAGATGGCATGTGCCGCGACTCGAAAGTATGTAGTTACAATTTTAGTTTAGAGGCGTTAGCCTCCGTTAACCTCAATTTTGTGAGAGCTTGTTTTTGTTATGTTGTTATTATTTTATTTTGTATGTGGATTTTTGGTTTTTGAAGGAGTGTTTCACAAATGAGATAGTATATCTAGTGTTCACAAGCTCCTTATGGTAAACGTTATTGTTAAATAGACATTGTTTGAGTGTACTTGTATGTTTCCTGTGCAAAGGTTAATTCATATACATTTCAGTTTTCATTTAGAAAAAGCAAGGGGGCCACTCTGGTATTAAATACCTAATAATGTGTAAAATTCATATGCATATTTGTAAGTCAGTATTTGTTTTTTATGGAATTATACTTTTTTATTGTAATATTCTCAGTAAACCTATTTTATATTCTAAAATAATTTCTTGTTTATAAATTGTACTGATGCTTAGTTATCTAAAATACTTCTGACGACTGCTAAAATATTTTATTACCTTACTTTATACATTGTTTATATGAGAAAGCTTACTTGAAATTATTTTTACAAAGTAAAATGCAAATCAATATTTTATAAATAATTTTTAGTTTGTCTAGAAATAGTACTAAATAAAAACAGATTCTATGTATAAATACTGTTCATAGATTTTATATTATACTAATAAACGCATTTTTTATTATCAATTAACTCGCATAAATAGTTTAATGTGAAAAATGAAAAATAAATATACTGCACCAAAGCTATTCAAATTACGTATAGTTGGAGAAAAACTCCCTAGGTGGTGCTTGAGAAATGCGTCCATTTGATTATTAAGAAGTTTTCTATCTTTTTACTCTTTTATCTATGACAGCAAGATAGTTAAATATCGTATTAAAAGGCTAACTCCCAACATTAGACTACGCATAAGAGTCATTGTTAATATAACTTCAATAAATAATTTACTACCGAGAAAACGTAGTAAAGTAGTGGTCATAGTTGCACCTAAGAAGTAATTGTGCAACGTGTTATATTGTTAAAATAAAGAGTGTATTTCGAGTGGCAGAACAAGCAGATGATGCCGTTGAAGACATCGTAGAAATAAAGATTTCGTCGATAATAAGCAGCCCGAAGTTCCTGTTGGAAACAGTACAAAAACGAAGATGAATAAGAAGAATTCAGATAAGGTATTATTTAAATGATTATTGTTTAATGACTGTAATGTTTTATGTAATAAAGGAGGAGAGACTGTAAAAATAAAAATTCAAACAGAAAGTAATTAAATAAATATCATCTAACAAATATATGTGTAAAGTAACTTGATATGTTCACAAGTATTGATATAAACACGTATAATATAGAATGTGCATTGTATGTAATAAATTCTGGCGTTTATAGCTTACGATTGAATCTAACAAAGGACCTACAGAAATGTTTGTGTTAGTTTAAGAATTATTAAAAAAAAATTCTAATTCAAATGTATTAGAATTGCTTTCTAAGTATATGTTACTTCTTGTGTTGTTTGTAAAATTATAGATACAGGATTCATTGATTTTAATATAAGAATTATTAAAATTTTTAAATAGTATTTTTTATTAATGTACAGGAAACCCTTTTACTTAATCATTTCAATTAACTCGAATCGCCCTGAGATAATTTGAGGTGAGCTGACAAAACGAATAATTTTACATTTTATTTCTAAAGTTTAACTTTAAATTAAATATCTTAATTTAGAGATAGGGGTTTCTCTACATTATGTCACCCAACTTTGGGGTGATACCTTTACAATAAGCACGAGTTTCGACGTAATAATGACATTCAGTTTTATGACACTCGTTCATGTCAAAACCTTCATATACCTACCTAAATACTCATTGAATTTGTCTGGAAATTCTCATCAAGTTTTGGGTTTAAAAGTTTTTAATACCTTGCCTCAGAGATTTCAGATAGTAATGAATGAGCGTGTGTTTAAGCGTAGTGTTGGGGCGGCGTTCTTGATAGAAAGCTGTAGTTATTCTACTGATGAATATTTTGATTTGTGTATTGAACAAGCAATTGTATAACTTCATAATTTTTAATTTGTTATCTTAGTTGTAGGTTTGTTTTTGTTATCTTTTATACTTATTGTGGAGGAATTATGACAATTTCGATATTCTTCTTTGGAATTGTATGACAGTAATTACATTATTATTATTGTTGTTATTATTATTAATCGACCAAGAGGATACATGTTGAAACTCCTACTACTAAAAATGTGTCAGTTTCAATATAAATTTTATAAACAGACAGATGGTTTAGTAATGGGAAACCCATTAAGTCCTTTACTTGCCGACATATCTATGAATAATTTAGAAAATATAATAAGCAAACACCCTTTGTTCAAATATTGCATTTACTGGTTAATATATGTCGATGATATATTAGTTTGTTTTCACGGTAGAGATAGGCAATTAAAAACTTTACATAATTATATTAACACTATTCACCCAAACATCAATTTTACGATTGAAATAGAAGAAAATGAAACTATTAACTTTTTAGATCTAACTATAACTAATATGTTGACATATCCCATACTACAATGTAGTCGAGAGGACAAATATATTATTATTATTATTATTATTATTATTATTAAGAGATGGATGTTCAATTTACCACAAACCTATCCATACAAACACAACTATACACGCACGTTCGTTTCATCCCATAACACAAAAATGTTTTGCTTATCAATCAATGCTTCATAGACTAATTAACGTTCCTTTGAATAAAGAAAACTTAGAATTAAACAGAATACACATTACAGCGCTAGATAATGGCCTTTCAATAGATTTAATTAATAATATTTTAGCAAAACTACAGAAATCTAAAACGCTATCCCTAATTTACCCTACAGTAAACAAACATTAGACCCCACAGTTATAATTCCATCACATGCATTGGTAAAATTTCAAAAACAGTAGGGAACTTAACTAAAACAAGTAGCGAAGAGACCATTTCAATCAAAACAAACAATTTCATACAGAAAGCAATAAAAAACAATCAAGATAAAACCAACAATAGATTAAACTCAGGTGTGTACAAAGTGTACAAGTTGACATGAGATGACTGTAAAAAAAGTGTATATAGGACAGATAGGAAGGAGCTTCGATACTAGAATGAAAGAACACGAAAGATGTTATAAGGATAAAAAGACTGATTCAACTTTTGCGAATCATTGCTTAGAACAGAACATAAATTCAATACTTATTTTATAACCTCACATGTTTTAGAAAAAAGTAAAAAGGGTAATATGCTAGAAAGTTTAGGTATAATTTTTATAAATAACTCCCTTCTACTCAATTTAAAATGCAAATCTGTCAGCCCCCACTCAAAATGATTATTTTTGTGAATTTTTGTATTGATATATATATAGAAGCTTATACGTAATTTGAAATTGTATTTTCATACACCAGATGAAGCCACAATGTTGCGAAAGATATGTCGTGTGAACATTATACTTGAAACTATATTTGAAAGTAAACATATGTGTTTTATTTTATATATACTAAATATTATGTTGTAGGTGCTAGTAGAATTAGAGTATATTATGCAATGAGCATTTAATGATAGCTTTTAAGACACTAGTAAGAAAATTACAATACGAGCCGAAGGCGAGTATTGTAATGAATACGAGTGTCTTAATAGCCATTAAACGCGAGTTGCATACACTATTCTTTCTACAACCCCTTAATAAAATATTATTTTTTGAACATTCCATTTCATAAATTTAGCGTAAAATTTTTCGTACATCTTTGCGAATTTAGCTGGTAATAAATTGTTCGTGGCTACTAAGGCTTGTTCCATAATTTCTGGTGGAGTAAGATTTTACAATTCACTGTCATTATCCCTCATTTTTACCGTTTATATTTCCAAAAAAGCACAAATTTTAACTACTTACTATAGTAAATTGCAGAGAACTGTCACATTAAATTAATTTTTATATCTGTCAGATATGCAGTCGCCATATTGAATATTGATTGAATATTGGAATGTCGCATTCCTATTGGATATAAACTTGTATCTTCATGAAAAATCTGTATTCCTATTGGACATAAACTTGTATCTTAATGAAAATCTATATCTTAATGGAAATCATTAAAGTACAGGTTCGACATATCTAATAATACAATTAAAGTATGTGAGTAGAAAAAATAATATTCTGAAATGAGAGCAAACGAAAAATGTAATATACAGGCTGCCCCACCGAAAACGAAACAGATTGAATATCTCGAAGGAGAAAACTATTTTGAAAAAACGCAAAGACATGTCGATTTTTGATCCAAGGGGGACACCCTTCCATCATATCTTCAACTGTGATACGTCATTCCCGTCCCCTCCATCACTCTAACCATTAAAATTTAAATAGGGAAAGTAGTATATACGATACATCATTGAAAAGGTAATTGTACGGAGAATTCAGCAAAGTGATTGTTGGTTGCGCTATTTTTGATTTTAGCGCTCTCTAGCGGGAAAAAAACGGTTACGTATTCCACAATGTGACACATCATTTCAAAGCTAATTTTATTAGCAACTAAATACGTAACATTTTTGACATTTATTTGTCATCATTCTCAAGTACAGACTGTCAGCGTCTTTTGTAAACTAATAAGTTCGTAGTTTCTAATATCAAGGTTTTTGATTATTTAAATTTTTTTCAATTGTGCATTAAATTGCTATTTTTTTTCCGCTAGAGGGCGCTAAAGTCAAAAATAGCGCAACCAACAATCACATTGCTGAATTCTCCGTACAATTACCTTTTCAATGATGTATCGTATTTAGTACTTTCCCTATTTAAATTGCAATGGTTAGAGTGATGGAGGGGAGGGGAATGACGTATCACAGTTGAAGATATGATGGAAGGGTGTCCCCCTTGGATCAAAAATCGAACTGTTTTTGCGGTTTTTCAAAAAAGTTTTCTCCTTCGAGATATTCAATCTGTTTCGTTTTCGGTGGGGCATCCTGTATATTATAGTTATACCTTCAATAAGTATCTCATGTTTCAAATGCTTACCTCGATAAAACTGACATTCTTGAGATGTTGTATGTAGTAAAACCACCAGAAAGGAATTAATAAAACTCCCACAGCTATTATCAGCCATCCAAATGCTAAAAAAAGATTAAAAAGAAAGAAAACATTTAGTATTTTGAGAATTACAAAAAAAAAACTTTCATATCATTACAATAATATACACACAGATTGAGACTTTATTAGAAAAGATATTTCGAAGCGATTTCTTTTTCTATGATAGCCACACATCAAGAGTACATTTTAATTTGTTTTGGATTATATAGAATGTTCCATAACTTAATGCCTGTCATAGTTACAGGTTTTTTAAATAGAACACCCTGTAAGTTATTACAATTTTTATTCTCATTAGTAATATCACAAGAGAGTGAGGATAAATTGACAATAATTCGAGGGATTTTCGAAAACTTGTTGCGGTTGGGCTCGAGTGACTATTCCCGAATGGCAACAAGTTTGAGAAAGAAACTGGAGAATTATTTTCTAATTAATTCTCACTCTCGAGTGGTATTCGAAAAATAAAAAAAATACAGCATAAAAAAACACCTCTTTTATGCTTTTACTTCTTTTAATTTAACAACATCAAATGTTGTTGAAGTTTTATATGTGAAATACACAATTATTGTAAATGTTTTGTCCGTTAGTGGTAATTTTGCAGCATTGTTCTGTTCTGTTGTGGTAAAAGTTATAACTTCTTGTCTCTTAAGTTTTCAATAAAATTTGAATTATGTTTATTATTCAACTGCAATAAGGGTTTCAATTAATTAGATGATCTATTGCCCGTAATTTTTATAATTTCCTGCTCGTAACACTTGCTTTGGCAAGATGAGATATTGCACATGACTTTGAAGAATGGATCGTAATTTTTATTTCGATATTATGCCCATCGGGATATTTTTCTACCATCCTCAAGAAGGTTTATTCCAAGCAATGTTAACTGTTAAAAAAGCCTGTCAGTTTTAATATGTTCATTCTTCTTACTTAGCGATTTATTGAGCAATCGGACGTTTTTCTCATAAACTTCAACTGGAAGAAAATACGGCGAGAACGTTGAATAGCAATAGCGTAAAATTAACATATATATAAATTAACTTATACGTAAACAATGCAGCTTTTAAAAAAACAAAATTAAGTCCTTCGATCTACAGATTGAGCTAAAAGTGGACAAAGGAGAATCACTGTGCTTATAATGACAGCAGATATAGTGTTGGCATAAGGAACTACATTTTATATAAATCAGATTTAAACAGAAAAATAACAAAATGTTTGTAAAAATTATCAAAAACTCAAATTAAATTTATTAAAAACAAGAAAACAATTAGCCGACCCGAGAAAAGCGAAATATCAATGGCTTTCAAATCAAATAAATTAGAATAACTATACTGCCTACGCACATGGTGACGTTGTGTATACTATAAATAAAATTAAATACAGATAATTTAAAAATTAAGCCAACAGCAGAAAATACTCTCGTTAAAGCATGCCTAGTAATCAACAATTAATAGTTATTTACGAACCAAGTGCGGGAAGACTATTTTCCCGCATGAGCGCACATTGTAAGCGCACGAGCGACCGCAGGAAACGAGTGCTTTTAATTGCGCGAATGCGTGGAAGATGTCTTCACGCAATTGGTTTGTACAATATTTTTTGTACGAACATTAAATTAAAAAAATATTACTGATTAATGTCATTGGTATCATACCTAACCTAAGATAGATTACCTAATTAATTTAAGCATTTCATGTACGTAACTATTACTCACCTTTCCCTAAAATTAAGTTATTATATTCTTACACAATGGAAACATGAGGTATTTATTCTTATACATATTTATAAATTTATAGTACATTTATTGCGTTTTTTGGTTTAAATACAAACAATTCCGAACTGCCCATATGAATGTCGATGTGGTACAAATAGATGGCGCGTGAATCTTGCTTAAGATGTCGCTTGAAATATCGTCAAATAGATGGCGCCACAATTTTTTTCGATAAATTTTTAATTATTACTCCTATTTTTCCAACTTTTAGTGAAGAATAGTGGGGGAAGTAGCATTTTATAGACTAAATTTTATTACCCTAAATTTTTTTCAATTTTTACAGTCGCCTCAACCGGGAAAACGTATTTCCCAGTCGAGTTACACGTGCGCCAAATGTGACTTTACAGGCGGCGAGTACAAAATTAATATTCTTACACTAATATGCGACAGAACAATCAATTGTTTACAAATAAAGAATTATATTACAAATAACTAAATTTGGCAACCAATTTAAAATTCCAATAATGTGGAAAAGGGTATGTAAAATGTACATATATAGAGGGATACTCTTTAGACCGTAACAATTTATAGATACTATAAAGTTGATTGATATGGATATTAAAAACATAATATCGGCAACCAAAAAAAAATTACTATAACGTATGTAGAACACTAAATATTGCAAAAGTAGTAGAAGGTCATCACACTGGGTCTCGTTATATAGACAAGGCTACATACATAAACACAATCAAAGAAAACTACTTATGTGTATATAAACAATCCTTCACTAAAATAGGTTAAGAATATATAGTTAATATAAAAGGGAAGCCTTACGAACATTATTAAGTATTAAGCATTAAGCATTAAGCGTTAAACATTAAAAATACAATTAAGAAGAGTAGTGTAAGAGATATAGTTGTATAGGAGTGTAATTTACTATAATATACAGGGTGTCATTTTGAAAACGTACCACCCTCTATATTTCGGCCCCTATAGAAATTCCAAAAATATGCAAAAACACGTCAAACTTATTTTTAAGGGGGACATTTTGTAGGCTGGTTTTCAATTAAATTACATCAACCCTCTAGCGGGGGTGGACATGACCTCTAAAAATTTAAATGGAAATGGGGGTTGAGTGATACCTCATTTTAAAGGTCGTTTAACCCGCTTTTCAAAAATGCTAATTTCTTGTCCTTAATTTTTAATACTTTTGAAGAAATCAAGTCAAACCATGAACATACAAGTATCAAGTGTTTTGCAATAAAACATTAAAAAACTAATAAAAAGTAACTTATTTTATAAAATTTTCGAAATGTTGTCCATTATTTTCTAAACAGTGATAAAGTCTACTCTCAAACTCCTCTCTAACATTTCGAAACACTTCTGCCTGAAGTTCTCTACATGTAGCTGTTATTCTTCTCTTTAAATCTTGCAAATCTCGAGGCGGTGTTTTATAAACAATCGATTTTAGATGCCCCCATAGGAAGAAATCTAAAAGCGATAAGTCGGGTGATCGTGGTGGCCATTCTATTGCTCCTCTTCGACCAATCCATCTGCCAGGAAATCTATCATTTAGCCACTGTCTAACTGGAAGATAGTAGTGTGGTGGAGCTCCATCTTGTTGGAAGTGTAGAAGATCTTCTTGCAAAACCATGTTACCAGCCGCGTCAATTTGATTTTCCAAAGTAGTTGTTATTAAGGGGTCTATTATTTCTGCAAGCAAATTTAAGTAGAGCTCACCAGTTAGATTTCCTTCAATGAAGGCAGGTCCAATAATAGTATTCCCAAGGATACCAGCCCAAACGTTAACTTTTTCTGGATACTGTGTGTGACCTTCCCTAAAAAGTCGTGGATTTTCATCGCTCCAGTAGCGACAATTTTGCTTGTTAACATTCCCATTAAGAAAAAAAAGTACACTCATCAGTAAAGCAAATATTGTGCAAGATATTTTGGTTTTCATTTATAAAATCCGTCATTGTTTCACAAAATTCAATCCTTCTGTCGAAATCGTCGTCAAAAAGCTGTTGTAGAATTTGCATTTTATAGGGGTGAAACTTATTTAACTTTAGTGCTTTCCTTACTGTTTCGTGAGACATTCCTACTTGGCGTGCCACAATGCGAAGTGATGTGGAGGAATTTGCAGTAAAGGTGCCTAATTCTTCTATTTGTGCTGCTTCATCCAAGACACGGCTAATATTTCTTTTTTTGTTAGCAACGGAACCAGTTTCACTAAACTTAGCGACTAATTGTAGAACATACTTATGATTTAAATTACTATTCGGATACCTTTCATTAAACATTCTTGACGTTCTTCTTGCGCATCTTCTAAAACTAAACTTAGCGACTAATTGTAGAACATACTTATGATTTAAATTACTATTCGGATACCTTTCATTAAACATTCTTGACGTTCTTCTTGCGCATCTTCCACATTCCCCATAAATAAGAATAATTTCAATTCTTTGTTGAATAGTAAACACCATTTTTAAAAATAATGTAATAAAATCGCAACTTTTACCTCGCAAAACTAATTTTACAATAAAGTAATTTTGGCTAAAATAAATGGAGTGACAAGTAAAGAAAAATTTGACAAGAATGTCAAGAATGCTTAAACCAGGGCTTTTTTTTTTTCTACGTTAAACTACCTGTACGACTATCACAAGTACTAGTTCAGGTAAATCACATTCTTTCCAATAATAATGTTTAACTGAATAGTATGCGTCTTTATTATTTCGTTGGATATTAGAAGTAAAAATAGTTTAAAAATTTACCGTTATGTAATACCTCAATTTCATTTATTTTAATTCATTAAAGCAATATCACAAAGTGTTTTTGATATCTAAACTTCTTTACAGTTTTCACCAAATATCTCGCGAACTGCTAAAAAGAAAAGGCAAGAATTTAGTATTTAAAATTTTATAAAATAAGTTACTTTTTATTAGTTTTTTAATGTTTTATTGCAAAACACTTGATACTTGTATGTTCATGGTTTGACTTGATTTATTCAAAAGTATTAAAAATAAAGGACAAGAAATTAGCATTTTTGAAAAGCGGGTTAAACGACCTTTAAAATGAGGTATCACTCAACCCCCATTTCCATTTAAATTTTTAGAGGTTATGTCCACCCCCGCTAGAGGGTTGATGTAATTTAATTGAAAACCAGCCTACAAAATGTCCCCCTTAAGAATAAGTTTGACGTGTTTTTGCATATTTTTGGAATTTCTATAGGGACCGAAATATAGAGGGTGGTACGTTTTCAAAATGACACCCTGTATAGTTGTCCATTGCGAAATTAAAGCACATCACAACATCCATATGTTTTTTAACAAAAGAGGCTTTATCAATAAAAAAGAAATAAATCACGAATCAAAACTATCAGTCTGCAAAACTATATATTATTATGATACTAGTTTATTGTTATGAATCATGGGCATTGAATAAGAAGCACCAATTGATTTATTTTGAAGAAAAACTTGCAAACGTTGCTACTTCAACACCACTAGTCTCTTAAAAAACATAGTAATTGACAATGTTTTTGCACTCACTGACAATGACAGAATTAATATTATGCATTTACAGGTTTGTGCTTATCATCATTTTGAAAATTATCCCTAGTGTTATCTTATAAAAATATAATTTTCCATTTTTGTTAACTTTGACGTCTATATTAAGAATCAGCCTGTATATATGAAAAGATTATTTTATACATTTGACGTGAACTTACGTGCCTATATGCTATATCTTACCTAAAGCTATATCTGGATAACCGGTACCTTCGTGCTGAAGAGGTTCTATGGTTAATATAAAATACACGAATATCAAAATCAATATCACAGGATTTATTAAGCCCCAACTAATCCTCCAATATATACCGACTTTACGTTTCACCATAAATTCCACGTCCTCGCAGAAATTCTCCAGTCCTGTGAAAAAATAAAACTCTGTTCATCTTGCTATCATACTTATTATTGGAAATGCTGACAATATAATACATACATTCAATTTCATCTTCGATATGTGTAACAATAATGTACAATTATGAAATCAATATGTTTAAATGTAAATACAACAATGTAAAC
Organism: Amphimallon solstitiale; assembly: GCA_963170755.1. Taxonomy (NCBI): domain Eukaryota; kingdom Metazoa; phylum Arthropoda; class Insecta; order Coleoptera; family Scarabaeidae; genus Amphimallon; species Amphimallon solstitiale. The sequence continues at coordinate 2,362,503 of OY720683.1, read as the reverse complement.
TATTAAAATTATAAACATTAGAATTTTAATATGAGATAGATGCAGTCAAAGATAAATCTAGATCATCTGATCAATACACATGAATTTTATGCGGCTGCTTTTCTGCTAATTTTTGCACATTTACACTTTTAATTGTACAATTTGGGTCGATATTATTTGTGTAGTGAAATTAAACGCTGTTCATGGTAAATCTGAAACTTTGGAAGAAACTACATAGATAATAGCGGCTGTTGTATGTTCAAATGTTTACATTTTAACTGTTAATTACACATTTCATGTTTTCATCAAACGTTTTCCAATGATTCTACTTAATTGACTTGCTTTCCTAATGGTAATTTTTGTAATTAATAACTATTTTAATCAATATAGCCGCTATGTCTAGATGACAGATGAGTTTAATTACAGTTCTATATATATATATATATATATATATGTGTGTGTGTGTGTGTGTGTGATTTTGAAATTCACAGTATATAACGAGTCGGAAACGCATATGCGTCATTACACTACATGAGAACTTTCGATGCATTGTCATCGTGGCTTGAATCCTTTTCAAGGGATAGGCGGATATCTGTAGCCCTATCTGGTTATAGATCTGTTGAGGACCATGTCCAAGCAGGGGTGCCTCAAGGGTCTGTGTTGGGCCCATTGCTATTCCTGTTGTTTATCAACGATTTGCCATCGTATTTGGCTGTATGCGGGGATGATTGTCCTTCAAAGTCGACTATTTGCGAACGGTCAAAATTGTTTAAACACGGCCGAGAATCAGTGGATGATGATCCCCGTCCATGTCGGCCTGTTGATATGATGACCGCCGATGTTATTGAAAAAAGTAAGTGTCTGCTACTGGAAGATGCAAAATTAAAGAAACGACAATTAGCAGCTTCATTAGGAGCTTCAGAAAGCACGGTTATCAGAATTCTACACGATTACCTTGAAATGACAAAAGTTAGTGCCAGATGGGTCTCGCGAATGCTTTCGCCATTCCAAATGCGGGGTGCGGATAGAGATGTGTGAACAATATTTGGCGCTTTGTGGAAACGAACCAGGTTTAATTATCAGTCGACTTGTCACCGCGGATGAGACCTGGGTCCATTATTTTGACCCTGAGTCAAAACAAGAATCAATGCAGTGGCATATGAAGGGGGAGCCCACCGAAGAAGTTTAAAGTCACCTCTTCTGCAGAAAAAATAATGGGAAATATTTTTTGGGATTGTCAAAGAATACTAATGATTGATTATCTATTATTATATATACAAATATGTGAGAAATTTCTTGAATTAGCTGCGTATTAATTAATTGATGACAATTACTTGCATTATTCAAACGTTAATGATTTTAAGGAAAAGAAACACACCACCCCGAGGACTAACACATATGCATTAGTTTCATTTAACCACTACAACGTGAACACTCGTCAGCTCGGCATCTGTAATGTGTTCGTTTTCCTATCTACCGAAATTTGTATATATAGTTTCGGGGACGATCTTTGCAAGCTTGAGAGATAATTTCCAATTATTCTCATTTAACGAAGGAACCATATTAACTACTATGCTTTCCTTCTACGAAATTAAAGCACATTCAGTGCACTCTGTGTTGGAACACAGAAATCCTAATTTCATTCTGGATAATTACAATTAATATTTTATATGTGGTTAACGTATAGGTATATTAAACACATATAATTCGTTTCTTTGCCGTATATATCTAAATATGTGAGAAATTTCTTGAATTAGCGGCGTATTAATTAATTGATGACAAATACTTGCATTATTCAAATGTTAATGATTTTAAGGAAAAGAAAACTGAAAAAATTAAACTAATGCATATGTGTTAGTCCTCGGGGTGGTGTGTTTCTTTTCCTTAAAATCATTAACATTTGAATAATGCAAGTAATTGTCATCAATTAATTAATACGCCGCTAATTCAAGAAATTTCTCACATATTTAGATATATACGGCAAAGAAACGAATTATATGTGTTTAATATATACGTTAACCACATATAAAATATTAATTATATATGCATATAGTACTAGGCTGCTTCACGATAATTCACCAGTCCACAAATCAAGACTTGCAAAAGCTGCCGTTGCCGAATATGTCTTCGGAGAAATGGATCACCCACCTTATAGTCCAGATCTCGCTCCGTGTCATTATTTTTTGTTACCTAATCTCAAAAGAGCTCTAATAGGATCAAAACTTATGGACGCTGACAAACTTATAGCGGCTGTTGAAAGGTTATGTTATTAAAACGATGTAATACTTGCATTCAAAAGCAAGGGGACTATATTGAAAAATAAATTTTCTTTGCTGCTCGAAATTTTTTTCCCTATGCCTAGTCCGGGAATATAAAAACTACCCCTCATATATAAAAAAAAATTCAGAACCAGCCAAATCACTGATAATATTATGTTGAACAGGAAGCTACTATCATAAATGGTAAAATTTCGATTTGATCATTTGATGAACAAACTAAGTTGCAAGCGAAGTAACGAGTTGATAAAATTGATTTCATTAAAACAAATTAAGTTCATGACAACTGGAGGTTTTTACAATTACAAATTAAAAACCAGAAATAAAAATTATTTAAAATTGAACACCAAATCCTAAGGTGGTAATAATGAAATTTCCATATATCAAATTCCTATGATTATCAGCAATGAAAACATTTCAGGACTTATATTTATTAAACAATATCTACTCCATATTATTTCAGTTACATGACATTCATCATTTATGAAACATCCGGTATGTATAATTTTTAAATAATTAGAAATCAATGAATATTTCAGTATAAAAATATCGCCGTTGTTTGCCAATTTCAAACCACCTGTACATTACACATCTTATCATTTTGTTTACAGAATTGATATTAAACAATCTCGACACGTATTATCTGATTATTCTCATTTAAAACTAAATACGTGTTACACAATATCGCAAGTGCGACATTCCATTGTTTCTGGCGTACGTAATTTATGTAATGATGTAAATTGATTCGCTAACATCTCATTTTTAATTTGCCGCTGGCTATTTAATTATATTCAGTAATTGTATTAGCTCAAAATATTTTTTATACTAACAATATTATTGTCATCTGTGAACGTCGAAATGCTTTGTACTGTATCAAATGAGAAAATAATAACACAGTGTCTGTTATTGTCTACGTCTGCAGTTTTATGTGAATAATCCCATTGTATTTGTTTTCAATTTATTCTTATGATGTTGCGCGAATCCTTGATATACCAACAGAATGATTCTGCCTTGCCTCTGATATGTTTACAATATTGGAATAATTTCTGATGGGTAAATAACATGAGATGAGATGAGAAATGAAAGTCGAAAATCCAATGCACCAATTGTTTATTCACCACAAATTATATCTACTTAAATACTAGTATATTAACAGGTCGTGTGAGGAAATTACAGACGGTGAAAATTGTGAGTATACCTTAGAGTAGGTACTCAGCAATATTTTAGAGCTAATTTTCTTGTTAACAAGAAATACGAATGAATTTCACAATATCTGTAACAATACTATATATACGTGGGAGAGTTTTTAAGTTCGCAGAACGAGCGAAAAATATATTAAATGAAAATTCAAAATTATTTTTTTTCAATACAGGGTGTTTATTAAACCTACGGCTAAAATGCAAGGGGTTATTCCCTGGACTATTCTAAGAATATTTTGTTCTTTGATGATTTTTGAAAAGTCTCTTTGTTTCGAAGATATAGAAATACACATCAGTTTAAACGTGGATTTCGTTTGAATACGTCTTGGAGATTGACCACTATGTATATGTCGAATTTGTTGTAGCTGATTGCCGTTTGTCTGTTTGACGTGTATTTCCTGTCATTAAAACTTTTGTTAGTGAAATCCAAATATTACGAAGCTTCATATGTAATTTTTGGTAAAAATAGTAAAGTCCTATATCGTGAATCGTTATATGAACGTCGAGATGACTGACATGCATTAGCATGCAAGCTAGGTGATTGTACATTCAACGATGTCCTAACCGTAATGTTTCTGATAGAAAAACCTTCCATAGTATTCATCAACGTCTTCATAAAACAGGCACATTGAAGCGAGGTAGAGGATCAGGAAGGCCAATCACAATAAGATAAGAGCATGATAAAGAAAGACAACTACTGGCACTGATTCTTTTTACCAACGAAGCGAATTTCTCAAGAAATGCAATAATGGTTTTTTACAATAACCACGAATGGGCAGAAGAAACACCACATGAGGTATAAGATCGTTTTCAAAATCAGTTCTCGTTGAACGTTTGAGTTGAAATTATAGGTAACTGACTAATTGGACCAGTATTTCTACCAGGAAGACATACAGGTGAGGTGTATCGCAACTTTTTGGAACATGTTTCTGGAGGTTATACCACTGGCAACAAGAAATGCAATGTTGTTTATGCCCGATGTTGCGCCTGCGCATTTTTGAGTGGTAACTAGTGGAGTTTTTAACAGAAACATATGAGGCCTGCTTGGGAACACCGCGTGTCGTTGCCATACTTTTTGTCAATTATAGACAATAGTGATTCTTTTTAGTGTCATGGAAAATAGTATTTTATTTTTACTTTCTTATACGTAGTATAAGGAAGTATTGTGATGATGAAAATTTTCGACCTCGAGATTTTTGCAGATGTCCACGTTTTGAGGTCCCCTGATACCAAAAAAGTGGTTTTTAAAAAATGTCTGTGTGTGTGTGTGTGTCTGTCTGTCTGTCTGTCTGTCTGTCTGTGACCACGATAGCGGTCAAACCGCTGGAGATATCAATTCCAAATTTTGTATTTACGTGTATAATCTCCCTCTTGGGAACTGATTAGATTTTCAGCAAATTAGGTCGACCGGAAGTAGTAGTTTACTTCAGTGAAAAACTCGAATTTTGCCAATATTTCGTCAACTACTAAGTTTAGACAAATTTATAAAGAATTCATATGTACTTAAAATTAAATTTAAGAAGAATTTTATTAAAAATTTTTTTCGAAATTCCTGCCGGAAGTAGGCTTTTTACTGTTATCGAAAATCGGTTTTTTGCAAATATGTCGTAAATTATGCATTCTATATATATTTATGAAGAGTACAAAAGTACTTAAAGTTAGATTTGGAATATTTTTTATATAAATGAAATTTCAAAATTCGGACCGGAAGTAACACTTTCATACGTATAAGAAAGTCGTGTGGTGGCCACACCTCATTTTTTGTTATGCAGCAAATGCATATTTATTACCTGTTAGAAGGAGATTGTATTATGCAGATGTTAATAAAATGGGGTTATCATGTTTGATTACATGAATACCGTATAAAAATACTGTATTTTTCTATATGCGTTTCATGCGTTTTGAGTGATATTACTTTTAATGTTTACATAAAATAATTATTAATTGTGATATCGATTCAAAACTATAACCAGAAAAATTAACGTTTGCCAACGACCATACTACGCTGAATAGACCAGTTCTCGTCCGATCACTGAAGTCAAACAGCATCGGGCGCGGTTAGTACTTGGATGGGTGACCGCTTGGGAACACCGCGTGTCGTTGGCATACTTTTTGTCAAGTATGGGCAATAGTGTTCTATTCTTTTTAGTATCATGGAAAATAATATTTTATATTTTGTTGATGCAGCAAATGCATATGTAATATTTAATAGTTAAAAGGAGTTTGTACTATGTACATGTTAATAAAATGGGAAAAGGTGTTCATATTTGATTACATGAATACCGGATACAAATACTGCATTTTTTATAAGCGTTTCATGCTATTTGAGTGAAAATTTTTTGCTTAAAATGGAATCCTATCAAATTCGTCTATTTGTGATCACATGTCTCAAAATAACCAATAAACTCATCATTTAACTGATAACAACCCTAGGGTAGTTTTCACTTCTGTCATCAAGAGGTTGCTACGCAATGGTTTTGACGCTTATTTAATTTAATTGTATAAAATTTTTCAAAATGTCACTTTCTCGTTTTGGTATTCAAAATAATGAGTCAATTGACAAAATCATTGAAGAAAATGTACCAAGAAATACTATTAATAGTAAAAAATACACATGGAAAACATTTATAGACTTTTGCAACACCAGGAAATATGAGTTGGATGGAAATCGTACAATTGAAGAACTTGCTTTAATACTGAAAGATTGGGCAGTTAATATGAAAAAGAGAGATGGCACGGACTTTAAGGAAGCTACAGTTAAAACTATGTGGAATGTGACAAGTAAATTACTACAAGAAAAATATTACAACGAGTATAATATCATGATAGACCCCTTTAACAGTGTTGCATTCAAACAAGCCCGAAATGCACGCGACGTAGCACGAAAAAATTTACAAATAGATCCCACTAAACGTAAAACGAGTTCAGTCCCATTAAGTTCAACCGAAATGAACAAAATTATAAACTTTTGGGATGAAAATACCCCTCTAGGTCTCCTACGCAAATTTTATCATATCGCCGCGGTGGAATTGGCATGGAGAGGTGGTGAGGCTGTTGCTTGCTTGGTTGAATATTTTCATATCGAGAAAAACAATGATGGCTCTCCAACTAACAGGGTCGAATACAATCCAGTTTTCAGTAAGACCTGCCAAGGAGGTTCAAAGAACTGCGCTTCTAGTAAATGGTTAGTTCAAAATAGTGACAGCAACGTTTGCCCTGTTAGATTATTTTTAAAATTATTATCGAAAAGAGGAAAAAAATATCAAAACAAACAGACTATTTTTAAAACCGAATCGCCATTGGAAAACAGAAAATGATAAGTGGTACGACAATGTACCTCTGGGTAAGAATACCATCAACGGATGGACAAAATCTTCTGCTGAAGCAGTTGGTTTGGATACCAAAGAGAGGAAAATTACCAATCATTCCAATAGGGCAACTGCTGTTAGTACACTTGCTAAAAATGGAATTGACGAACAACAGTTGTTAAAAATTACAGGCCACAACAATGCAAATTCTATAAAACCTTATTTAAATATCGATCAAGAACATCACAATAGAATAATCAATAGTATGCGTGGAAACACATCTTCAGTAACCGAAGCGAATACATCATCATCGAAATATAATTTTTCGAATTGTTCTTTCAATAATTGTGTTTTTAATAAATAATTTTCATTGAATCGCAAAAAATTTTCTTACCGAATATCCCGCGAGCATTGATAAATACTCATAATTTTATCACAACTTCTCAAGCACGTTACTTTAGGTTAACAGCCCTCCGCCTACGGCGTCGGGCTGTTACCAAGTAACGTGCTTTCAAAAACTGTGATAAAATTATTTCGTACTGTTATCAATGCTCTTGGGATATTATAGGTGATAATGTATTTTTAATATTTATGTAAAACAATTATTAATTGTAAGATCGATATAAAATTAAATCAGAAACATTAACGTTTGCCAACGACCATACTAAGCTGAATAGACCAGTTCTCGTCCGATCACTGAAGTCAAACAGCATCGGGCGCGGTTAGTACTTGGATGGGTGACCGCTTGGGAACACCGCGTGTCGTTGGCACCTTTTTTGTCAATTACGGCCTGAGCATATTTATATCGTTTTCTTTAGTACAGCAAATGAATATTATATATCACGTTTAACTTAATGGAAAACCGCTCAGTTTTTAAACAGTTGTTGATGAAAATGTTCAACTTCGAGATTTTTACAACAGACATCTACTATCCGTCCATCGGATCTTTTGAGTCACATGATTAATTGCGTACTTTATCAACGACATCCGCACCTAGAATGTATATATACTCATTTCTTTCCAATCTCAATGACTAGATAAGGATAGAAATTTTAAACTTTAAGATGGGGTTGTCTTCTCCATAAGAGTAATAAGACAGACAGAGAAAATATACCGCCATGACATGTTACTACGTTAGTCAACTTATTAAAGTTTGACATATAACATTATTCTCTGCGTTTTGGTTTATTTTTGTTATATTGCTTTTCTAATTCGTTTTTGTTCTATCTTGCCAATAATTGTTCTATTCAGAACAAAAAAAACTGAATTTAATACATTTTCTGTAAGTATTATAATCACTAAATTTATTGGTTAGAGGTTAAGAATTTACATTTATTACAGAAACATGTCTGGGAAACGTCTAAATTCTGAATTCACAATCTCAACAACTTGTATTAAATGTCCTGGACTTTTTTGAAAGAGAAAAACAAAGTCGTGCACCTCTCATAAATATAAATGTACCTATTGAAGTAAGAATCATATAGATATATTTTTTGAAATCACAATAAAGGTTTGAATATTGCAGAGAGCAACCGCTGTTCTTAAAATCTCCACACAAACTATCAGAATCTGAGTGACGTTTTTATAATATAAAACAATGTGTTTGTTGTGTTTATAAACATGATAATGCAGTGATTACCTGAAGAAGTTCTTATCTGAAAATCCATTTATTAACAACTTCTTTATTTTATGTGGAAATTGATGTGTTTTTGTTTCGGTGAAACATTTATAAGAAGTTAATTTAAAACCAATGGATGAAAAGTGAGTGCATTATTATGAAATGTGACTCAATACTTTCGGCTCACTCTACATGCATGGCTGGTAACAGCCGAACATTGTAGTTATGTTGGTGCATTATTATTTCTAGTATACGAAGAAAAAGAAAGCCACTCATGCACTGATTAAGGATTACTTATTTAAATTTACAGTACCTAACAAAATAATCAGAGGATTGTTTAATAAGATTTATTTATTAAAATAGTTTCACTTAATTATAATAAAAGCAATAGTTAATAAATAGCAATAAGAAAATAAGTTTAATCATATAGAAATATTATGTGTGAGATTATAAAAGTTTATTATAGATATTTAGCATACAATAAATAACAGTAAAAAAAATGTAAATAGATTTCAAATATATTAATAAATAAATTTAACTTATTATTAAATTTTTGTGTTTTGTCTGTAATGAAATGCCTATTTAAATTCTAAAATAATGGCCACGTTGTGCAGGAATAAATTAATATTGTATAGTGCCATAAATAATTATAAATACAAAATTATTTACAACTTACATACATTAAATACAATCCCAATTAAATCTACACTGTTTAATTTTTGCATATTGTCGCGGGGTAATTACTATAAATTTAATTAACGATGATAATTACTGAAGATCAAATAACTTCCACTAATCCGCAACAGTACTGGATGCAGAGAACAAAACTACTTATGCCGGCCGCTCACGCTGCACCCAGTGATCTCGGGGTCGTTTTAAACTTAATACAATAAGGGGATTTCTATTATTACTAATTGACTAATTAGGTGTGTATGTGTGCTGTTAAAAAGGTAACAAAACTTACGTACCTTTACGGTCCTAGAGCCTTATGCTCTGTCACTTGTTCCTCGCCCGTCGGATAGATGATATGGATAATTTGAAATTACTAATTGAACTCTCTAGGTGGTTGATGAATAATTGCTTCACTGATCTTATTGTAAAGTAAGCTATTATCTTAGGGCGCCACTCGCTTCGTTTTATAAAATGTTAATTAAGTATCACATTAATTAGTAATTCCCAATTAAAGGGCTGTCAATGAAAAGAAGCGAGAAGATTTCACTGAGCTTATTATTATTACCACAATGAACGGTGAGGAATCAAATTGACAACACAGATATAATGAAAAGTTAACAAGGTTTATTACAAAAATAAAAGAAAAATTGGTAACATACAATATGCAAAATTCCAAAATAACACATACGTCAAATGCAATAAAGGTAATATATAACAGTAAATAAATAATTTGTAATTTTCCTGATTTTGAATTTCTCTACATTAGAATAAAGTAAGAATATCCTACACAATAGTTGAAAGTTACGCCAACATTTAACAAGTAAAATAGTACATACAAAAGGGCGCTGGTTCAGTTAAAATAATTAACTCATTGATAAATAATATTACATTGCTAAATTTATAACTCAATACGCCAGCCTTTTCTAGCACACAAATATATGTCTAATTTTATTACCGTAACCTAATTTACAATTACTAAGTGATGAATATTATATGACAAATATTATGACTGATACTATTACATAACACATACTCTGAATATTCGGTAATAAATGACTAATTACTTTAAAAAGAAAAAAATAAATAAACTTCTAAATCTGATCCTACTTTCTCCGTCGGATTACAATGAGTAACATGTTCAAATAATAAAATGACAAATAAAACAAAACAGTTCTTGGTCGTGTTTCAGTAGAAAAACAAAGCGTAAATACCTTTGAGACAAACTGATTTGTAGCTTCAATAGCGGCCTGGCCAGGGCTGTCAGCGGTCCTTTTCGAAGAGGTCTTGGTTTTCTATGGAGTACTTCTCCCGTCGGGTAAAGATCGAAATGTGAATTATATCCCCAAAATGGGTAGCTCGGATTGGTACTGCTTGTCCCAAAGATCAGCAGATTTCCCCAACCGACGTTACACAGCAAGAGCACTTAGATCGTCTTGTGACGAATTCACTAATGGAATTTTAATTATGTGCTCTAGCTAAACACAATTTTCGCTTCCCGCGGAATACTTTAGACTTTATTTAAACATTCGAACCGCGAAGACTAACCCTCGGCCACTAGTTAAGTTTGACTCTCTTGGTGTACTTCTAGACGGATAATCATCATAATTTGGTAGCGCTTGCCCTTCTTAAAGATTCATCCCCGGCACGGAAGATGATACGTCATTTCGTTCTGGAATATTCGGTAACGCGTGCATGGAAGGCGTCTCAAAGTCGGGCCTATTTCAATTCTCACGCCATTCCCCATACAAAGGGCTATTGATAAAATACTCGGATTTGCGACGCCAAATTTTAGTCTTCAAGGTAAATATTCTTTTTAACTTCGATAAAATGATTTTAGAAGAATTTTTAATACGTAGTTGCAAATACATTATAAAGAACCATTTATTCAAAAAGGAAAAATAAGCTTGGCTGTGGACATTGCAATACATTTATTTTTAAGATTAAAATATAATTTTTCGTAGCCGAAATAATAACTGCATACAGCGTGAGCCAAAAGAAAAAAATATTACGATTAATTTGAAATTCGCGTGTACTCTACTAAATGTTAATTTAAGCCAATAGATATTATTTATTATTTTGAAATTAAATTAATTATTGCTTGTGAAGTGCCAAAAGCACGCAACAAATCCCCCCTCTAGTGCCCCAGGAAATTTACTTCAGTAAATTTCCGATTAAGCAAAAAGAAGCACCAGTGCATTATGAAACAAGCAAAGTCCTCCAAGCATAAAGACAGGCTGAAGGCCCTAACATATTAAAACAGAGAAAGTGGACGATATTCCACAATTGAAGTTTGACGAAACCAAAACAAAGTTCGATAAATTTTGAAAGAACCCAAAAAAAACTTTTCCCACAATTAAAGACACGGGCAGACCCGAACAGAATCTATCAGGTTTAGACAAGGTTATGACGAAAATCAATAAACACAACCAAAAGGCGTTAAAAATAATTTTGACATAAAGCACAGGTTAAAATGTAACCGAAGTTACATGGAGAAATCAAAAGATCCAAAAGGCGTTAATTCAATTTGGATACAAGATTATATTAAAATGTAGGCAAAGCACTACAGTAAAAGTTAATAATTTAGGCCGAAAAGGTTCAATAAATTTTGACAAAAGAAAACAAATAATCCAACTCCCACGTAAAACTCCTTAAAACTAGGTAAAGTTGGTCTTCGCCGGTTACATTTAAAACCGACCTAGGAAGGCCAAAGCACAAAAATTCAATTAATGGCGGTGTCGGGCAACAAAAAAGGGTCAAGACTAGGTTACAAGCAAAAGAATAGGAGCCCATCCACCTCCCCAGCGGATGAATGGAGTCTCCCCACGGACTTGACACCGCTCTCCCGCAGTGGAATCTCGAGTCGAAATTTCGACTGTAATCGAAAAGTAATTGGGTGCTTGCAACCACGCAATTATGGTGCAGCGTTGCCCTAAGGGTTGGCATTAGCCCACGGTAAAAAAAAATTTTGGAGGGGATGGGGCCGAAAGACACAATCGGTGAGGCAAAGTCATAATTGGTATTAGATTCAGTTATCACCCGAATCAGACAGCTCAACTGTCAACAATGCTAAAGAATCTCAACAACGTCAAAGAATCAAGTAGGTGGCACACGTAGCTTTACTACGAAACAGAATTGGAGGGGTAGGGACTTTATACCCCGGCAGCACCTCCACCAAAAAGGGTCATCTAAAATGACAAAACCAAAACACCAAAAACCCGTCATGCCAACATGACACGCCACACTCTTGAAAAAGTAACATCACTACGGTGATAACCAAATGACGAAATCTAAATCGGGATAATCCATCCTGGGCCAACCCCAGACTGACCATACAGTACGGGTATTAAAGCCATAGGCAACTCACTCCACATATAGATCAAATCAAAATTAATATTAAAAAGTAACCAATATGTATGTATTTCATGAAAACAAATATCAGGTAACTAACTTTACCAAAAAAAAAAGTTTAAAATCAGAAGATATCAATATTTAAACATACAAAGGAAAAATTTAACCATGAAGAGAATATTTGCAATGCATAATGGGATGATACACATTAATAAAGAAAAAAGGAACAGAAGGTGGTACGTAATATGAAACCAACCACACAGCTCGAACTCCTTAAGTCGCATATCAAATCCCACATACGTGGCTACTATATCCCGGCGAAACAGGGGCCTTAAGCTCCAACAACAGGCAGCACGACGAGAGAACAAACTGCGAAGAAAGCATCACACTAAATTTAAATTAAAAATGTCCTAATATAATTTTAAGATAATATCTACTATATATGGCATAAAGTGAAATAATAATAAAGGTATCCCAAAATGCAGAAAGCACGACGAAAGTATTAAAATGAAAAGGTGGAGTGTTTGTACCATTAGAAAGAATTGAATAAATGAAAGATTGCATTAAGGTGGTGGTTGCGCAATATATTGATCCATTTAGAGGACTTTTACCCCACGCTGGTTACACGGCTGTGGAATTCTTATAGACCCCAACAGCAGGTCAAAAATATTTTGGCTAGTTAGGCGGGTGCGCCTTCAGATCTTTAATATGCCAAGTAGAAGGTCGGCCTTGGTCGTCAATGAGTTCATACGCCCAAGGCGATACAACACGAATAATTTCGAAAGGTCCTGAATATTTAGGGGCAAGTTTGGCAGCAAACTGCTTAGTAGCGTCTGACAATACTTTATTCCTTCTCCAAACATGCTGTCCTACCACAAACTTAATAGGTCGTCGTCTGAGATTGTAGTCATGAGCACTGCGCACATGCGCTTTCTTAATACGCGCCTGTATGTCTTTATACAGCGCAGCGAAAGCCAATTTTTTATTTTCAATATTTAAGACAGGTGTCTCGGATTCATTCGGAACGAAATTCTCATCATTGCCATTCAAGGTGACTTCCCTACCAAAGTTAATGAAATTCGGGGTTACTTTAGTCACTTCGTGTTCAGAAGATCTAATGGCATAACCAATTCGTGCAAGATACTGGTCCCAGGTTCGATGGTTATTTTTAACATAGGCAGTCAACATAGTTTTAATTACCCTATTAACTCTTTCTGTGGGATTAGCTTGAGCATGGTAAAGTGCAGTATAAGCTATTTTGATATTGTAGTTTTGGGTCATCTTCTGAAAAACCTTACTCCTAAACTGAACACCGTTGTCAACGATTAAATAAGAAGGAGCCCCGAAGAGAAGTATGACATGATCCTCAATGATTTTGGTGACGCTAGCACCAGTAGCGGTTCGTAAAGGAAACACCAATGTTGCCTTACTAAAAATGTCGCAAACAGCCAAAATATAGGAATAACCTTTAGTGGAACGAGGCAAGGGTCCCATCAAATCTGCGGAAACTATCTGCCAAGGTCTGGTGGCAGTTGGAGCTTTACTACGCAGATGTCCTGCGGGCGGTTTGTTTTCGGATTTGATACTGAGACAGGTCTTGCATTTCATAACATTTTTAGCTATATCACCGGCCATCTTCGGCCAAAAGTATTTCTGAGAAACACGGGAAATGGTCTTAGAAATTCCAGGATGTCCACAAGTTGGATCGTCATGACAGGATTCAATTATTGAAGTGCGGCGTTCTCGTGGAGGAACCAATTTCCACTCCTGACTGGGATGACTAAGTTCGGAGTAACGAGGTTTGATATACTTAAATAACTTAGTGTCTTCCACACGCCATAAGGGATAACGATGAGGTTTATCCTGTACTTCTTGAATCATTTTAAGATACCACCGATCTATGGGAGGTAAGGGGTCTTCAGCTTGTACCAAATCAACAGTAGTACTCACGGAGCGTGACAAGAAATCAGGGACGGCATTCTCCGATCCCTTTCTGTGAATCATTTCAAAATCATAGGGCTGTAATCGCAATGACCACCTGGCCAAACGACCATGAGGGTCTTTCAAATTATGCAACCATAACAAAGAGTGACAATCCGTGATCACCCGAAATTTATAACCCTCTACATAGTGACGCACACGCTCAATAGCCCAAATCACACCTAAGCATTCACGCTCAGTAGCACTGTACTTTCGTTCCTGAGCAGTCAGAGAACGGGACATGTAACAAATAACTTTCTCCCCATCGTCATATTGTTGGGTGAGCACGGCCCCGAGGCCATAAGCTGAAGCATCAGTTTGAAGAATAAAGGTCTTAGAAAAATCAGGACAAACCAGTAGTGGAGATGAGACAAGTTTTTCTTTTAACAGTTTGAATGCCGCTTCGCATTCACTGGTCCAAGACCATGGAGTCTTTTTCTTAGTGAGGTTGGTTAAAGGTGCAATGATGGTGGAGAATTGTGGTACGAAACGTCTGTACCAAGAAGCAGTTCCGATAAATCTTCGTATTTCCTTGACATTTTTAGGTGGTAGAATGTCTAAGATGGCTTGTACCTTTTCAGGATCTGGGCGCAGTCCCAGTTCATCAACGATATACCCCAAATACTTTAATTGAGGTCGACAAAATTGACTCTTGGCGAAATTCACGGTGAGCCCTGCATTATGCAGACGATCAAAAACCTCAGTCAATGTAGCCATATGGGATTCGAAAGTTTGAGACACAATAACTATATCATCAAGATATACAAAAACAGATGGTTGGAGGTCGGCTCCCAGAACAGAATCCATGAGACGCTGCCACGTGGCAGGCGCACCGGTAAGACCGTAGGGCATTCTAACGAAGCGGTATAAGCCGCCACGCACACAGAAGGCAGTGCAATCACGAGAATCCTCCGCGACAGGAATTTGCCAATATGCACTTTTAATATCTAATGAACTTAAGTATTTAGCATCTCTTAATTGATCTAAAATAGTTGAAATATAGGGCAAGGGATAAGAGTCCTTTTGAGTGACGGAATTTAATTTACGATAATCAACACAAAAACGATAGCTATTATCTTTTTTCTGGACCAAACAAACAGGCGAAGCCCAAGGACTGTTACTAGGTTCTATGATTCCCTGCTCTAACATTTTTTTAATCTCCTGATCAATAGCTTGTTGCTTGATTGGTGATACAGGATAATATCGTTGTTTAATTGGTTTGGTATTTGGCAATAATCGAATCTCGTGAGACACTAAATGAGTCTTACCCAAAATTTTGCTCATGAGTACTGTGTTCCCAGCGACTAATTGGTCTAAGTGGTTCTTTTGATCAACGCTCAAGGTAGTGGCACTAGCTATACTATTAATATGAATTACAGGGTCCTGTTTACTAAAATGCCAAATGTTTTGACGTAAATCTGGTACTATATTCATGGCCATCCAAAAATCTACTCCCAAAATTAACGTGTGTGGCAAGTCAGGTACAACCAAAACATCAATCAAACAAACTTTGCCCTCTAGGCAAAAAGGTACAGTAACAAACCCTGCACTCACACACACCTGTCCATTCGCAACCGTACATTCAACAGCTTGCGGTTTCAGACAAAAACCCAAATTACTCAAAATTTGATAGCCACATGAGCCAACCAGTGTTCTAGAGGCTCCAGAATCCAATAAACCCACTACAGGATAACCCTTTACTTGTATTTCTAAATAAGGACGTTGATCTCCAGAAACACGAGAAATGACATAATCAAGAAAAATCTTACTAGTGTTTGATAACACGGAAGTTGGGGTCGAGGAAACAGCGACGGGGACGACCTCTCGACCTACGATCGCCTCCCCTTCGCGTTTTCCGAGCATCGAGGACATGCGCTCACTATTACGTTAGGTTGACCACATTTATAACAAAATTTCTTTCGGGCTTTCTTACAATTATTAAACCTATGTCCCCGGTCTCCACAATTGTAACACCGCAAATCTTCTGACATTTTGTCCGAAGATGCTTTAACTGAATTTACAGCAGGTTTATTCACTGCTCCGCGCTCAACACCAGAGGTTGACACGAAAGCAAAATCTGGTTCCACATAAGTGTTACGCTTGCGCACCGGCGGACGAAAACTATCTGCCCTAAACTTCTTTTTCTCGAGCTTGAGGCATTCATCCTCCAGCTCCGCCAATGTGGTTACTGCCGGTAGTTGCATAATATAAAAGGGTGCCAAATTTCTAGAAATAATTCCTAACTGCACATCCTCGGATGCTTCCCCATAGCGTCTGAACATTGACAACATGCACGAAAAATAGTCTATGAATGACTCAGATGGGTCTTGAGTCCGTGACAATATATCTTGAAACAATCTAGATTGATAATCCGGTGGCTCATAATGCTTACATAATAATGCCGATAATGTCGGCCAACTGTCAAATCTATGTCTATTTGACCTAAACCACAGCAAAGCTTTTCCCTCAAATAAATCAATGGCGGATTCAAACAAATCAGTTTCTGAAATTCCGCGTGCAATTCTTAATTCGTTAACCCTTTCTAAAAATTGATGCACCGAAAATTGTCTTGAATCCCCATTAAATTTTAAATTCCATTTCCGGACTGGTGAGAAAGTACGCGACGCGCGCGAAACCGTAACAGGACTAAGTGCTTGTGCTGTCGTTCCGTTAGCATTATTTGTTGTTCCCGAATTTCCTAATGTAACACCCTGTAGATCATCAGTGACCTGACCTACTTCAATAGTATCCAAGTGTTGTAAAAATTCTAATAATAATTGGGTGCGTTTCTGAGACTGTTCCGTGCTTAACTGCGCGAGAGGTAACCGATTGATTCTATTTATACTATGATGCAGGCGAGTTTGAATAGCCGCTGAACTACCACCCGGTGACAAAGCGAATTTTTCCATTGCTGGTTTAAGATCGTTAAGTTTGGCATCAAGCTCCGTTAATTCTTTTTCAATGTCTACTTGATACTCTGGATATGATAAAGCCTCTTTATGTTTTTCAAGTCTTAACAATGGTCTCAAAGCCTTTCGCAATTGTTCTACCGTATCATCGTTCGTTGTAGGTAAACCTCTCAAGCTCAGTTCATAGACTAATTCATCTTTTCTTAAATAGCTAACATTAATAGCTAATGACGCCATATTAAAAATGAAAGTTATCAAACGATTAAATTAAAATATTCACAAAAGTAATTGAAAATGCACTAATTCAGTCAATGTCGACTCAAAAATACAGTCAAATATCAAAATCGTTCAGCAAAATTATTGAAATTAAAAGAAAAAAAAAAGCAAAGCGTACCTTACCCAACCAACCAAAAAAAAAAAATAAAAATTTTTAAGAAATTTTTATTTTATTTTTAAATAATGTATAATCAAAGAATCTTTAAACTTGAAAGAAATGACAAATACGCAAAATAATTTTAATTTAATAACAGTAAGTGTTGTCACCAAACACACACACCACCCTGTATATATATATCCAAAAATGAAAAAATAAATGTTAAAGAAAATTTCATCATAATATGTTATAAAATCATAACACCCTATATATTCTTAATAAAATTTAAATAACTACAAAGATAATTTTATATAAAAGGGTATAAGTAAAAAAAAATTATAACATCTTTTGTAAGTTAAACGAAAATTAATTATATTCACGTTGGGCGCCAAATTTGTCGCGGGGTAATTACTATAAATTTAATTAACGATGATAATTACTGAAGATCAAATAACTTCCACTAATCCGCAACAGTACTGGATGCAGAGAACAAAACTACTTATGCCGGCCGCTCACGCTGCACCCAGTGATCTCGGGGTCGTTTTAAACTTAATACAATAAGGGGATTTCTATTATTACTAATTGACTAATTAGGTGTGTATGTGTGCTGTTAAAAAGGTAACAAAACTTACGTACCTTTACGGTCCTAGAGCCTTATGCTCTGTCACTTGTTCCTCGCCCGTCGGATAGATGATATGGATAATTTGAAATTACTAATTGAACTCTCTAGGTGGTTGATGAATAATTGCTTCACTGATCTTATTGTAAAGTAAGCTATTATCTTAGGGCGCCACTCGCTTCGTTTTATAAAATGTTAATTAAGTATCACATTAATTAGTAATTCCCAATTAAAGGGCTGTCAATGAAAAGAAGCGAGAAGATTTCACTGAGCTTATTATTATTACCACAATGAACGGTGAGGAATCAAATTGACAACACAGATATAATGAAAAGTTAACAAGGTTTATTACAAAAATAAAAGAAAAATTGGTAACATACAATATGCAAAATTCCAAAATAACACATACGTCAAATGCAATAAAGGTAATATATAACAGTAAATAAATAATTTGTAATTTTCCTGATTTTGAATTTCTCTACATTAGAATAAAGTAAGAATATCCTACACAATAGTTGAAAGTTACGCCAACATTTAACAAGTAAAATAGTACATACAAAAGGGCGCTGGTTCAGTTAAAATAATTAACTCATTGATAAATAATATTACATTGCTAAATTTATAACTCAATACGCCAGCCTTTTCTAGCACACAAATATATGTCTAATTTTATTACCGTAACCTAATTTACAATTACTAAGTGATGAATATTATATGACAAATATTATGACTGATACTATTACATAACACATACTCTGAATATTCGGTAATAAATGACTAATTACTTTAAAAAGAAAAAAATAAATAAACTTCTAAATCTGATCCTACTTTCTCCGTCGGATTACAATGAGTAACATGTTCAAATAATAAAATGACAAATAAAACAAAACAGTTCTTGGTCGTGTTTCAGTAGAAAAACAAAGCGTAAATACCTTTGAGACAAACTGATTTGTAGCTTCAATAGCGGCCTGGCCAGGGCTGTCAGCGGTCCTTTTCGAAGAGGTCTTGGTTTTCTATGGAGTACTTCTCCCGTCGGGTAAAGATCGAAATGTGAATTATATCCCCAAAATGGGTAGCTCGGATTGGTACTGCTTGTCCCAAAGATCAGCAGATTTCCCCAACCGACGTTACACAGCAAGAGCACTTAGATCGTCTTGTGACGAATTCACTAATGGAATTTTAATTATGTGCTCTAGCTAAACACAATTTTCGCTTCCCGCGGAATACTTTAGACTTTATTTAAACATTCGAACCGCGAAGACTAACCCTCGGCCACTAGTTAAGTTTGACTCTCTTGGTGTACTTCTAGACGGATAATCATCATAATTTTGGTAGCGCTTGCCCTTCTTAAAGATTCATCCCCGGCACGGAAGATGATACGTCATTTCGTTCTGGAATATTCGGTAACGCGTGCATGGAAGGCGTCTCAAAGTCGGGCCTATTTCAATTCTCACGCCATTCCCCATACAAAGGGCTATTGATAAAATACTCGGATTTGCGACGCCAAATTTTAGTCTTCAAGGTAAATATTCTTTTTAACTTCGATAAAATGATTTTAGAAGAATTTTTAATACGTAGTTGCAAATACATTATAAAGAACCATTTATTCAAAAAGGAAAAATAAGCTTGGCTGTGGACATTGCAATACATTTATTTTTAAGATTAAAATATAATTTTTCGTAGCCGAAATAATAACTGCATACAGCGTGAGCCAAAAGAAAAAAATATTACGATTAATTTGAAATTCGCGTGTACTCTACTAAATGTTAATTTAAGCCAATAGATATTATTTATTATTTTGAAATTAAATTAATTATTGCTTGTGAAGTGCCAAAAGCACGCAACAATATTCTTACACTTTTTTAAGAAATGAGATATTTTAAGGTGCTAACGAGGTCTTCTTTTAGAATAACTTAAATTCACTTGCAGAATTCCGAGTGCTTCCTTTATTAAAAATGCTCTTTCTCCTAGAACAACATATCCTGGGTTAAGATTGTTATAAAAATTACTTCTTCCATTCATTTTTGAGATGTATGTCACTCCGAGCTTCACTAATGTAACATATACTTCACTGAGGAGTTATTGCTATTAAAATTTCTATCGTGCTTATAAATAGAACAGTACTACTGCTGAGCTAAATTATTATCTGGTTTTCCAATGATAATTACTCACAAATTGTAAAAATAACCATAAAACAAAAATTATTTTGAACTGAACTGATTTTCCACAAAATAATTCCATTAAAAAATTGTCACTAGAAAATAGGTAGAGGTGCATTTAAACATTTTATGTGTTCTATATTCAGACTGACATGATTTGTTGTTAAATATTTTGAGATATTATTCCACTATTATGTTTTTTTTAATAAATACATACTAAGGAATTGTACATAACCAATTTGTTGCAAGGTGAATGAATGACAGACCGATAAATTTTGTTGATAACCATAACCAAATTTTATTATTGTTTTATAAAATTTCATTATGATAGATATAGCTAATTTTAAGCAATGAATAAAACATGGTATAAAATATAAAAAATATTAGATATAAGCATCATAAGTTCTTTATTTTTAAATGTTTAATTCTATTTTGTAAGTAATGAATTTGAGCCAGAAGTGTTGATTTAATTCATACGGATCAAAATTAATCACGTGACTCAAAAGATCCGATGGACGGATAGTATATACGGTCTTGCTCGTTTCCATTTTAAGAAATACGTACTTAGTAATATAACCTACAAAAGCTATTTCAGGACCGTCATAAATAATAAAATTCATACACCTTTTGACATTTGTTATAATCTAAACATTTTGAATTTGTCAACAATGCTTGTCTCCTAAACAGTATAGCCAAATGTTATATAAATATTAATTATTAATTAGTTTAAATGTATTGTATTGAAATTGTTCCGGCCGATCGAAATTTGTAGTGGTATTAAATCGTCGTCTTTAGTTCGTACTTTGGCCATGTCGGTTGCCAAAACGACTCGACTATAGCATTACATAAACTCAGAATATTAAAGAGTTGAGGTACTTTTTTAAAAGTATCGGAATTTTTAACTTTATATATTGAAGTCGGTTAGTGATATACATCATTTCATTTCATTATCACATTTAGCTCAGAAAAGAAATTCATGGACAAGTAAACTGTTTTAATTATTTCCAGTTAAAAATTCCCATAAAACTTCCAATTTTCTTTATCCTGTACATATTAAATTCTAATTAATCAAGACCTCTCAGAAGGATAAAAAAATATTACATACATTATAACATATAGAGATCGCTGGATTGGTTACAAGGTGTAACTCAATAAGAAACGACCCTGGTGTTTTTGAAAATGTTTAGCAGTCAATGAGAAGAAGATGGGATATATTTTTCAGGTCATTCAATTACCTTGTGTATGCCTTAGTGTTTTATCTTTGTCTTATATCTAAAAATACGCCAAAACCCTTCTTCAGTTTTTGACTTGTCTTTCTTTAATGACTTTCTTTATCTGCTCCAGTATATGATATTTATATTTATCATAATTTGAAAAAAAAAAACAGAATCTTCAACGTAGCAAATGTTCAAAATGACCACCATTATATTCAGTACTTGTTGATTTGTAGAAAGTAAAACCACTTGCATTTCCAAAGCAGAATTGTCATTTATAGTATCTGTAATTCTCATATTTTAAGGTGTACTTGGCTTTTTGTGATAAACTGTGTCTTTCGTCCAGTCCTACAAACAAAAATCAAGGACCATAAGATTCGAAAATCTCGAACCTACTATTCCAATCCAGCGACTGGGCAAATGTTAATAGTTAATGAAATAAACTTGTAAATTTTGCAAAACGTGAGCAGAACATTCATCATAATGAAACCACATATTTACTTTATATTCCAATGATACATTTTCTAATAGTGGAAGACAATTGCTTTTAAAGAAATGTAAGTAATTTTTGTCATTTAATACGTAAATGAATACAAAAGCTCCAATGATTTTCTCCACGATACTACATCACACCATCCCGTTAGGATTATTATTTGACCAAGTATGCAAAGTATATAAATTTATTTTCCCAGTATTCGTAAATGTTGCCCCATCAGTTCATAAGATTTCAGACAAGACCTTCCTATTTTTTGCCACATTTGCTTAACCAACGACAATAGTTCAATCTGATGTAATCTTGATCTGATATGGCTTAATGTAGCATTGATGCAACTAGTGATCCATTAATATGTTTATAATACACCATCTTGTTAATCCAATATCTATTCACATTTTTCTGATACTGATCAATTTCAGCATAAGCTAATACATTGACAACTTTCTCTTTGTTTGGGCTTCTATGAAATCTTTGTCAATCGGGAATACAGTGAACTTGTTCTGTTTCACTTAGACATCTTGCAATAAATAAAGTCTTTTTTCGGGACAATTCAGGGAATATTGCCGCAAGCAAGACCTGCATTTTCCAATCATTTAAAATACATTCTGATTATGTCATAAGCTTGAGCGCTAGAATATGACATATTATACAAAGTTAATTATGCGCCGGTGTCTAAAAACACTTAATAATCTGTATAAGACAATTCGCTTATATAAAAGTGACACTAATATTTTGACATTTCAATTTTCACGGCCCACTTGCAGAAATTATTTTTTAAAATTTAATTTTTCTGGATTGTCTTCTTATGACTATATTTTTGCCATGAAGAAAATGGTAGCAACTTCCGCTTTTCAATATTTTCTGCAGTTATTTATGTGCTTCAATACTATTTTATTAAAGATATATCCTTCCATTAAAAATTTCAAAGAAAAAACAAATAATATGTATAAATCAAAAAACCACCCACTGTCATTCTTTTGAAAACCACATAATTTCCTACTACCTATATTACAATTCTCTATAAAATTCTCTACCTAATGAGTCTAAAAACATTAAAATCCATTAACGCAAACCGAAGTTATAACTACTTTTGTACGCAGGTATACCCCCTCCACCCTCCCCTTCGTATAAAAGTTAGATAAAAAGTTTCAAATTAAGATTGTATGAACACGTTTGAAAATTTGGTCAGTCAAAATTTTAACTTGGATTTAATTAAAAAATTGCTGTTATTTTAGAAATTCCCGTAGCCTGTTTTACTATCAAGATTTTTCTGCCCGATTATATATGCTAAACGGTTGCCGAGATATGGCAGGTGGCAAAGATTAAACAACCACCCGGTATATCATTCTATAACGTTTGCGATATAGCCCACAGAAGCAAGAAAGTACTTAGTACTATTCTTTTTAGAAATTTTAACTGTTACGAATGGTATTAATTCTATTGAACATGGGTTGATATGTCGATGAAACAATAACTTAAATACTGAAATGATATCTTTACTAATTTAGCCCATAATAGGGCGTTCAAAATCACTCGAAAACTCGAAAACATTTCAAAATCTACCAATACAAATTGATGTCAGAACAATCACCTGTTAAAAGGCTACCATAAATTAAAAAAATGCATAGCATTCAATTTAAAACAACATGCGAATTCGTCGTTGTCGAACACTCTGTATAAATAAATATTTTTTTAAAACGTATAGCTCATGATTATCTATAATTTTTATATTAAAAATGTTTTGCTATCCATATTATTGTATACCACAAGTAGACTTTCCCGTTTCGTTAGATCACCCGGTATATATAATATATACAGTGTGTTTCACTTTGATACTTGAAAAATCAGTATTTTTTAATGGAACATCCGATTTAATTTTTTCTTTTTTGAAATATATTGCACTTAAAAAGCTCTAAACAGTGATGTGCATTTTTTTGATTTAGGCCCTTTGCATGGCCTGCTGTGGTATTAAATGTAACCCCAAAAATGGCAAAATCGTATTAGGCATTTTTTTAACAAAAAAACTATTTATGCAATCGATTTAGCCATGCTTCGAAACCCTTAGTACCAAGTTTCAAAGTCGCATCTTATACAGAGTGTTTATAATTTAGGTGCAAACTTCGAAAAATACCATTGTTTGGGAGCACCCTGTATTAACAGAATAAAATATTTTCGAGATTTTCTTCTTTCGATGGAGGTGTAAGTACTATGGCTTTGAAATTATACCCTTTTTATTGGCCTAGTTAATACAGGGTATTCGTAATAAAAAATCAAATTTAAGGAAAAATCGATTTTTTTCGTTTTTATTTACTGAACATAACAAACTACAAAATAACCAAATATCTTTAAATTTTCGAGTTTTCTATTACCCCTCCTTCAACTTGAATACATTTTTCTAACCTTCTTTGGCAATGATTCATTACTTTCGCGAGTTCCTGATGAGAAATTAACTCGCACTCTTCTGTTATCCTCCGCTTAAGTTCTTCCACATTATTGGGTCTTGTACGGTAAACATTTTCTTTAAGTTTCCCCCAAAGATAAAAATCGAGTGGCGTCAAATCTGGCGATCTCGGAGGCCACTTAATTTCTTGACTATAGTGCCTAATCCACTTTCTGGGAAATTTTTGATCAAGCCAGTTGTTAATTTTTGCTGCAGTATGGACGGGTGCACCGTCCATTTGAAATATCATGTCGGCACGTCTAGCAATTGGCAGTTCTTCTAAGGCATCCCAGAAATTCGTATTTAGAAAATTCAAAAAATTTTGAGCCTTCAAGTTATGTTGAAAAAAAAAGGGACCAATTATTTGTTTATCAAAAATTCCGCACCATACATTAATTTTCTCAGAATATTGCCTTTTACAGTGAATAACCCAGTGAGGGTTTACTTCCGACCAGAATCTACAATTTTGTGAAGATACAACCCCGTTTGTGGTGAAGGTTGCCTCATCCGAAAATAAAATTTTATTTAGGAAATTGTGGTCATTTAGATAATGTCCTTGACACCACAGAGCGTATTCCATTCGAGAATTTTCATCACCATTTTCTAAAGTGTGTAGGAATTTTGGTTTGTAAGCAACCTTTTTATTTTTCTTAAGACATCGCCAAACTTTGCTGGAAGGTATATTAGTGTTTCGCGAAATTTGTCTAACGCTAGTTTTAGGGTTCTGCCGAATTTGATTTAAAACAATGTTTTCTCTGTTCTCAATTAAATTGTTTCCCCTTTTATTTGTGGAAATAACATTACCAGTTCTATCGAAAAGAGAATTAATATTTGCTACAGTTTGAAAACTCACTGGTTCTAGTTCTTGATGTCTCCTGTTAAATTCTTCTGCAGCTTGTTTATAAGTTTTTGCATTGTCACCAACTAGTCTTATTATTTCAACTTTTTGCTGTAAAGTTAGTTTATTTCTAACCATTTTTACACAACTTTAATGGTACACACAATAACGTTTTAAGCAATATAACAGCAAGTGTCAAATTGTTTGAAGTTTGATACATTTTTGTTTTCAAGGCCTGCTTCACTAGCGTTAGACAAATTTCGCGAAATACCTTCCACCAAAGTTTGTCGATGTCTCAACAAAAAATTCTGTTCGGATGTAAACCCTAACTGGATTATTCATTTTAAAAAACAATATTATGAGAAAATTAATGTAAGGTGCGGAATTTATGATAACCAAATCACTTGTCATTTTTTCTTCCAACATAATTAAATAATTAATGTCCTCAACTTAAGCAGAGAATTACAGAAGAATGCATGACTAGCACTAAAATATTTTATCTTATTTATTTTTACTTATTTTATAGTTTTTTGTTATGTTCAGTTAAATTTCTTTTACTAAAAATAAAAACGAAAAAAATCGATTTTTCCTTAAATTTGATTTTTTATTACGAATACCCTGTATTAACTAGGCCAATAAAAAGAGTATAATTTCAATGCCATAGTACTTACACCTCCATCGAAAGAAGAAAATCTCGAAAATATTTTATTCTGTTAATACAGAGTGCTCCCAAACATTGGTATTTTTCGAAGTTTGTACCTAAATTATAAACACTCTGTATAAGATGCGACTTTGAAACTTGGTACTAAGGGTTTCGAAGCATGGCTAAATCGATTGCATAAATAGTTTTTTTGTTAAAAAAATGCCTAATACGATTTTGCCATTTTTGGGGTTACATTTAATACCACAGCAGGCCATGCAAAGGGCCTAAATCAAAAAAATGCACATCACTGTGTAGAGCTTTTTAAGTGCAATATATTTTAAAAAAGAAAAAATTAAATCAGATGTTCCATTAAAAAATACTGATTTTTCAAGTATCAAAGTGAAACACACTGTATGTGAATTTATGAGACATTGATCATTCGTCTCTCCATATCAATTACACATACGTAAACATGAAATTATAATATTTAAAAAAAAAAAACTAGTGTATATCGTACCATACCACCAAAAGACCGCCACAACCTCCAATATGGTTAATATGAAGAAAATCATCGTGCCGCCAAAATAATCGATCAAAGTGAAGACGAACTGTCCACCCTAAAAAATTAAAAGCTACACTGCAAACATTACCTTTAAAAAAGAGTATATTAACTTACGTTTGTGATATACATCAAACTAATGCAAAAAAATGCTACGTTGATTATCAAAGATGCCAGCCAAGGTTTGCATTTTGGTATGCTATCGACAACGATGGTCAGAGCAACTCCTTGCATGCCTACCATACTTCCTATGCCAAGCACAAACAGCATAAAGAAGAATAATATGGCAAAAAGCTGTAAAACATATACTTTATTGTAAGATTAATTTTAAAATGGAGTTGTATAAGTTTTTTGCAAAAAAGTCGAAATGAATAGTTAGATGTCACACTCATTTATTAATAGTTCTTTGTTTGTGAGTCGTGTTTTTCTTCTTTTTTTAATGTAACGTCCAACTTTTAATTTATAATTTGATATCTATCAACTATCTCGGTTAATTCTGAATTTGGTAATAACATTTTCATACATCGCATAACTGAAAACTTATTCCAAAGAAAAGGGCTTGAAATTAGCGTTTATTGCTACTCTATACATTCTAATAGGATCTGTCATATTTTGTATGTGAGAGAAGTCAATTTTGGAAAGCGGTGAGTTTAGTACTACATTAATTTCAAACATTTTTGGGGTTTCGAAGAAATCAAGAACCCATCCTATAGCCTCGATCTGGCCCCTAGTGAATATTATATGTAAAAAAAAATATATTCGAAAACGATTTTCCAACGATGACGAGCTCATGGAGGCAATAAATGCACATTTTTCTAATAAGGAAGAAAGCTATTTTTTACAGGGTATTGAAGAGTTACTTCCAAAACGTATTAAATGTATTGAGGTTATGGAAGATTACAGTGAAAAATAAAAATTAATTAAGATTTATTTGCATTGTTCTTCATACTTATAACGAGAATACATTGAACGCCCCTCTTACATTGTCAATGCAGTTTCTGAAACTGTTAATTATTCTATTAGATTCTTCAAATACAAACATCTATTACTGAAACAGTCCGATTATTATTCATCGAGAAATTAAAATCACCCATGATTTATATACAGGGTGTTTCATCGGTTGGGGTATCGCGAATTAAAGTGCCTAAATATAAAAATATCGACTTCAAATTTTAACCACTTATAGAGCTTTTAAACCGCTACCAGCAGGTTAGGTTGTTTTTGATAATATTATTTTAATTAATGCGTAAATTAAAAAAAACGTATTATCAAAAATTAAAAGTGCTCAAAAAATGTTCAAATTTGAATGGTGATACGTGGAAATATCACCCATATTAACTTCACAATCAGAATTTTTATAAACGAAACCGTTTGTCAAATAAAGTCAATATTAAATAATGTCGTTTTTCTTACGACAGATTTATGGTACTTAACTTTCTAATTGTGCTGTCCGCAAACAGGTAGTCCTTTTAAATTTATGACGGATAATAAATAAAAATTTATTATAAACTCAACACACAACACTGTAATAAAAAACCCATAAATTCTTCAACGTCCGCAAACAGGTAGTCCTTTTAAATTTATGACGGATAATAAATAAAAATTTATTATAAACTCAACACACAACACTGTAATAAAAAACCCATAAATTCTTCAACGTCTTGCCTTTAATTTTGAAATTATTGTAAAATATTCAATAATTGATTAAGTTTTAATTTTTTTTTCAATTGCATAGTTGATTTTATAGACATATCTTTTTAACACCTGAATTTCAATAAAATCTGAGTACTTTTGATTTTTTGAACGAAGGTTTTTTTTATTTACGCATTAAATAAAATAATATTATCAAAAACAACCTAACCTACTGGTAGCGGTTTAAAAGTTCTATAAGTGCTTAAAATTTGAAGTCGACATTTTTATATTTAGGCACTTTAATTCGCGATACCCCAACCGATGAAACACCCTGTACAATGATAATAATAAATATAATGTTTTCGCAGAAACAGGAGTGACATTAAATCTTGTCAGTTATACTAAACAAAATTGTAAATTTATTATTAAACATACTATAACCTTAAAACTATGCCTTTTAAGATACACATTCGTATGAACTTTAATGATCGTAATGACCCTAGGACTCAGCCCATAAAATTTGTCGCATATATTTAGAATGACCCTGTATATGAAAGTGTGAATGTATGTATGTTAGAGTGGCCCAAAATGTCGAAAAGCTTGAAATTTGGATCGCACGCCCCCGTAATTTTTTTACTAGGACCTAAAAACATCGTATAAAAATTTTCAGCCAAATTCGAAGACATTAACCCATGCCGATGTGGATGGACTTAACTTTTCAGTCGACTTATAAGGTTACGTTCGAATGGAACGGAAATTCATTTCTTTAATCATATTATAGTACGCTTTCAGGTACTTTGGCAATTAGGAAATGCTTAATTTTTTGGGAGAAAGATCGAGTTCCCACTAGAGCTGTTCCGTATTGCATAAAGAAATTAATTTAATTTTTGACATCGCGCATGCAGAATTTGTATAATAATATTGAAGCTTCTGGGAATTGATACAGGGTTTCTCCTAATAGATCTCTCAAAATTCGATGAAATTCAAGAGTTCATCAAGATTAAAAAGATCGTGGAAACATGGGTTGTGTTAACGACACTGCTGTGAGGGCTGTTAAATTGACGGAAAGGCATAATAGATAGCTTATTGAAAATGAAGAACAAAAACAATTTATTTTACAGTGCGTAATGGAGCACAGGAAGCTGTTTTCCGATTGCATTAAAGAGACATTGAGAATATAATACCCCGAATAATTTATTTATTAGTATAGCTAGCACATGTGTTAAAAGTTCGTACAAAAAAAAATGTTTTCTTAAATATATTGACCACTTACTTTTTAAAATCTAGAGGGAAATATAATAAATATAATAAAATTAGGTGCATTTGCTTCACCAAACATGTAAGAATAGTAAAAAAAATAATTCGATAAAAATCGGTACGAAGATTTGTACCCAAAAAGACGTTACATTGGCTGTTATTTGGAATGGTAAATGTTTAAGTCCACATAGGTTAATGTCCGCAAATTTGGCTGAAATTTATTGTAGGATGTCTTTAGAGCCTAATAACAAAACTTAGGGGGGATGCGTTTCAAATTTTGAAGTTTCCAAAATTTTAGGTCAGCCTAAATACACCGGGTGTCTGTTTAAGCTTAGCTACCGGCCATATCTCGGCAACCGTTTATCCCACAACCTAGCGGAAAAAATCTTGATAGTAAAACGGACCACGAGAATTACAATAAAAATATTTTTAATTTTCCAAAATGATTGCAAGGGGGCGCAATTCTCAAGATCAATTAAAAATTTGATAGTTTTTCATTAAACTCTAGATTAAGATAGATAAAAATTTTTACTAGCAACATTTTTAGACATTTTTATATAATTTTCATTTGAAACTTTTTGATCTAACTCTCATAGGAAGGGTAGGGTGAAGGGGGGTATGTCTGCGAACAAAAGTAGGTATAATTTTGGTTTGTCTCAACGAATTTTAATGTTTCTGGAATCATTAGATAGAGAATTTTACAAATAATTGTAGGATATGTAGTACGAAATTACGTGGTTGTCAAAAAAAGTAACAGGGGGCGTAATGATGAAAACCGGAAATTGCAACCTTTTTTCGTTGACAAAGATATATTCATACGTCCATAATCCAGAAAAATAAAAAAATTTAAATATATATTTATTTATTTATTGGGAGTAATAATTTTATTTTAATTTTAAGAGGGTCTCTAGAGAAAGCATAGTTCGTTTTCACTTAAATTTTCATTATACTCTTCTATAAATTTGTTAATTTCAATCTTTTTATTGATTTTTTATTTCATTGCATATGTTACGTTAGATTCTCCTTTTAAGTGTTTTGAAATTCCCTAGTTATTATTTTTTAAATATCTTTTCTTGTCTTTTCTAACATTGAAATAAAATAATAATAATACTGAACAGTGTAGTTTACTTTTTTTTTTAAATTTCCATCATACAACATGGCATGCACAGTGATACTAAATTACATTATAATGAGATTTCCAAGGTGGGCCATGAAAATCGAAATGTAAGAATATTAGTCACTTGTAGTTAAGCTTTTTGTACGTATTTAGCAAACTAAGCCTTTTTGGACACCTGCACGTGATTATTAAGTTTGCAAAATGTCATATTCTAACGTTGAAGCTTATGATATGATCAGAACGAATTTTCAGTCCTTTGAAAATGCATTCTTGCTTTGCGGCAATATTCCCTAAATTATCCCGAAAGAAGACATTATTCAGTTTTTATTCGCCTTGCGAGATTTTCTTGATTTTTATTTATGGGGCAGAATAAAAGACATAGGGTATCACAAAAAGTCGATTACAACAATTGCTGCCTCCGAAATTGCAGTAACTGTGCTCCCTACTAATCGACAAGTAAACATGTGTATTGGAAATAATGGTGAACACTTTGAACATTTATTAAGTTGAAGTTTTTTTTTGTACTTTCTGATTTAAATATATTTCTCTTTTCCTTTATATTACATGATTAATATATTTTCTAATTTATGTTTAGGTATAATAATAGCTTCTTTTACTTACTTTCATGTTATAGGCGGAGATGAATTAGATATCAATTTTTATACCCTTTCGTTACTAATGAGTAAATGATTTGGTTATAACTAATCCATTATATTACTTTTTTTTTCTCGTTATTGTCTACTTAGACCATGAGTTATAGAAATTATTTTTGCCGTTTTCCTATAATTAGATGTATATCTGTTGGGTAATAAAGATATATCATTATTATTATTATTATTATTTTATTTTATTTTCAAAGACATGAAATTTAAAAATACCTAGAGAATTTGAAAACATTTAAAAGGAAAATCTAACGTAACATATGCAGTGACCTCTTAAAATTAAAATAAAATTATTACTTCCAATAAATAAATATATATTTAAAAAAATTTCTTTTTCTGGATTATCTTCGTATGACTATATCTTTGTCAAGAAAAAAGGTAGCAACTTCCGGTTTTCATCATTCTCTTCAGTTTGTGCTTCAATATTACTATATTAAAAATATACCGTTCCATTTAAAATTTTAAATTAAAAACAAGTAATATACATAAATTGAGAACAGCGCGTCCTGTTATTTTTTTTGACAACCACGTAATTTAGTACTACATATCATTCAATTCTTTGAAAAATTCTCTATCTAATGAGCCCAGAAACATTAAAATTCGTTGAGGAAAACCGAAATTATACCTACTTTTGTACGCAGACATACCCCCCCTCCACCCTCCCGTTCGTATGGCACTTAGATCAAAACGTTGCAACTGAAAATTTTTTAAAAACGTCTGAAAATGTTGCTAGTAAAATTTTTTATCTATCTTAATATAGAATTTAATGAAAAACTATCGAATTTTTAATTGATTTTGAGAATTGCGCCCACTTGCGATCATTTTGGAAACTTAAAAATATTTTTGTTGAAATTTCCGTGGTCCATTTTATAATCAAGATTTTTTTCGCAATGTTTTCGATAAACGGTTGCCGAGATATAGCCGGTGCCCGAGCTTAAACAGACACCCGGTATATAGACTCTGAAATCGTTGAATCAATTGTGATGAAGTTTTCAAGCAAGCTCTAACATGAGTGTTCCTGTGAAATTGAGTGCCGATTGGACTAAAAATTATAAAATTTCACCATTTTTCAAAATTGTGGGTATCGCTAGTATATTATTGCTCTCGATACACGGGATCTTTCTCAATTAAACATATTAACAATTAACAGCATTAGTAAATCAAAATAACCAATTTGGTAGAACTATTTCCGAAAATCTTTATCGATTACGAGTTGACGTTTTTGATCTATGATTTCCGAATGTTGAAATGGGAATATACATTTGGACATGGTTATTAAAACGGCTACAGATAATAGTCTCAAATAATTTAGCAAAATTGGACAAAAACGAAATTGATTCGTAATTTTTTACACCAAATAATTAAATGAAGTGATGGAAATCTCTTGGTGAAACATGTCGAAATATAAGCAAGTAATAACAAAAAACACACTTGGTATTGTTTCACAAATAAATATAATTAAATACTCGATGTACATTTCGCCTTGCGGCGAAGCTAGCAGACATTTTCATGGACCATTTCGAAGTTAACTTGTTTGATAAATACAGGACAAATACGTCACCGGTATCAGCATGGTTTAGATATGTGGATGATATTCTCTGTTTGTGGTCAGGTTCAGATAGACAGCTAGAGAGCTTTTTAGTACAACTTAATAAAATTAATAATAATATTCAATTCACTATAGAGAAAGAAGCACGTGATCGATCTTTAAATTTCCTTGATTTAAAAATCCAGATTAGTAACAACAAGTTAGATTACAGTATTTTTAGAAAACCTACCTTTTGCGATACATTGATACCAAATACCTCCAATCATCCCACTAACGTCAAACATGCTGCGTTTAATTCAATGATTTATAGACTATTGAAAGTACCGATGAACACATTTAACTTTAATAAAGAATTAAAAACTATTAAAATAATTGCACAAAATAATGGTTATAACTCATCTCTAATAGATAAATTAGTCAATAGAATGAACAAATCAATTACATTAAAATCAGCATTTCCCCCGTCCCAGGACTTGACATTAAAACAATGGGTTAAAATTCCATATTTAGGTAGTATAAGTATGAAAATTAGTAATGTTTTAAAGAAACTGGATTTTAAAATAGCCTTCTATAATAATAACACTTTAAAAAGTCAATTAACGAATAATAAAACAGCGAATCCTAAACTAAACAAATCATGAATTTACAGAATTAATTGTAGTGATTGTAGTAAATTTTATATAGGTCAAACAGGGCGAAATTTCAAATTAAGATTCTCAGAACACATGCGAGCCGTTAAATTAAATTATGAAAATTCAAGTGTAGCTAACCATGTTTTAGACACGGGACTTCAATTTTCAATAGACAATTTAGAAGTACTGTACAGTTTAAATAAAAGTAAAAAAATGATTGTTCTAGAAGGTTATTTTATAAAAGAAAGTTTACTTTTACAACCAGGCAATGTTCTTAATGAACAAACAGAACTCATAAATTCTCCGATAATAAACCCTAGCCTTGTAAAAACGGTCTTTCCAGATAAGCCATGACCTTTTCATAATTTTCTATTTTTGTACAATTTTATTTACATTTTTGTTAGAAGTAGGTAGTTACAGTATATTAAATTTTACTTTAGTTTCTCGAGAACTCCTGACGATGCCGCAAGGCGAAATGTACATCGAGTATTTAATTATATTTATTTGTGAAACAATACCAAGTGTGTTTTTTGTTATTACTTGCTTATATTTTTTACACCAACTAAATCACTATATTTCAACAGGGAAACGTAAACGACGTAAAGTCTTCCATGCATTCATTAATTCTGAGTGGAACAATTAACGGTTATGCAAGTGGTATCTAATAATAAACAATACATTATCAATTCTTTAAAGCATTCGCAATAAACGAATAATTTTTCATCAGCACTTCCACTTGGAACCCGGCGCAATAAAACATAAATTCTATTCTTTAAGATTGAACATCTGTCTCCTAAAAAAGAAAAAATTAACACGGAGACAGATAAATTATTTCGCACCGTCAGGACTTATTAAATCTAAAGAAAACTTCGTCCAAGCACGTATTTCATGGCGTTTGTTTGATTTGCAACTCTCTAATTAACATTAATTTCCAACTTGACTTACCCAGGGCACCACGTCAAACTTCGCTATGGCTTCGGGGTACGAGATAAAAGCCAGTCCTGTTCCTCCTGAATTTATGACGTCACTCACGTCCACTTTCAGTTTGAATGCTAAGTGGCCGAGAATTCCGAATATTGTGGCTCCGGATAATAAAGACGTAGCAGTATCTACGGCATTAACGATCAGACAATCTCTGGAAAAAGTCGTGTTGTTTGTGATTGTATTCGAAGAATTAAATGCGAGAATTTAAAGTAGACGATTACCTGTAGATGTTATGCCTGAAGTTGTTATAGGAAGAGAACATAATTATCGAGCCGAATCCGATGTTTAAAGAAAAGAAACACTGCGTGACAGCATTGTACCAAACCTATTAACAAAATTAATTAATGTACCTGTATAGCATTTACGAATCCACAGAAACGGCAAATATAGATAAATGCTTTTTTTTAGAGTTGATTAACGAAATTCCTACATTAAATATGCTGATGCAGTTCAGAAATAACATCAGCCGACAGTTTTAATTTTTTTTTTTAATAATGTTTGTGAAAATGAGTGTACAGTTTTTACAGTCTTTATTGAAAAATGTAAACACATCCACAACAAATTAGTAACTACATTAATATCAAATTTAGTAAAAGTGTATAAATTTGAACAACCTGTTTATACATATTGTACTTACTTGAGCTTCTAATAGCTTTTCCCAATTAGGTTTTATGAAATAAAACATCCCCTCGGTTGCACCCTCTAATGTGGCGGATCTTCCCAATAAAGTGAACATGATGATGTAGGGAAATATCGCCAAGAAATAAGCGGCTTTTCCGGAACTTCTTATGCCGTTTCTGGTTATAAAAAAGATAACCGCATACCCAAGTAGTGTGCAAAGCGCTAATCTCCATTCTGGAATGCCAATGCCATCGTATATTTGTGTTTTTTCTTTAAGCACTTCTCTCCTTAGTTACAGAAGAAACAATATTATTTCATATACACTATTATCACACTACAATAGTGTTTTATTGCTGAAGATGAATATTTAATTGTCGAAATTTGTAAGGGAAAATTGAATTAATATTGTAGTTAAACTTTATTATATTTACAAAGAGTGTTCATACAATGATATAAATACTTTTGTTTTAAACGAAAAAACAATTCAAACAATATGTCAATTAAGGAATGTTGTGATTCACGACTGCCCCACGTTGGGCGCCAAATTCCAAATTAATTTGGCGCCCAACGTGGGGCCAAATTAATACCCTCGACAGTACTTAATTGTAGCATTTATTACACTCCAAATTTAATACTTTTCTTAACTTGTAATTTGGCTCGTTAGTATCGTTATTCATCTGATCATAGTCTCAGAGTTATTTGTATAAGTTAAAATATTCGCAGGTAGTCGTTTTAGTATCTACTACCTAAAGAATAACTCCGACGAACTCATCCTGGTACCATTCCCCGATTCATCTCCGTTCGATGCTACGCATGTTATGTTTTTCAACGTGTTTTCCAGCTCCCATTCTTCCCGACAGTAAGACCAAGGCAAATTGGACGTGAAAGAATTTAGTAAATAGAAGAAACTTATCGCTATTAGAGAACAGTAATATGTTGTTACGAATGAACTGCCCAGGCATTGTCCATAACCAATACCTAAAATATGTTTCCTTTTTAATAACAGTAAACACAAAAAATAGATCAACAAGAACTAATTAATCCACATACAACAATTTTATCTAGTATAATTATTGCCTGTTTGAACTATTCCACCGATTTGCCGTTATTTCGTAATAACAGCTGTTGTTTATTAAAAAAATTACCAACTTACTAAAACAGAAGTACTGATATCCAAAGGATAACAATGATAAAATGTCATCTAATTTATTTAAATCTACTGCACCTTATTTTTCTTAATTTTTATAGTAATGATAACAAAAAAAATAGATTTGTGAGGAATGTACAGTGATAAAATACGTACAAACGAACTCACCAAATAAGTGATATACCAAACAATATACAGTAATTCTTAGGTGCTTATAAACACAATCATATGTTACTTTTTTTTTCTGTATCTTATATCTTATTAGTGTTCTATAATTTTTGTTGCAGTTTCTGCGAGTGACGCTGTACATTTGTCTTGAATTCTTTCGCGTATTAGGTCACACCTAGAATTAATCTTTTGTTTTACTGTGGGAATTACGTATAGATATTTTCTGCGGAATGTGGAATTTTCATTTAATTTATTTTATTTAATTGCCTCGTGTAATTGAGTGGCTTTCCTTCATTTTTAATTATTATGGTTTTATTTTCTTTAATTTGCTGCGCTAGCGTCATCTCGTGTGGGCGAGGGTAATGTCAGTAGATGTTGTTTATGAATGTCTTTTGGTTTAATGTTCTTTATTCCTTACGTCATTGCCTAATTATCTGCGACTATTTCTAATTAATTATTTCTTGTTTTGTTCTTACTAATTTGTTCCTTATCCGTTAAATATTTTATGTAACAATTCTCAACTTGCTAGATGTCGCCTTGTCACTTTCTACCGTAACCTTACATTCGTGTCATATTCATTCGTTCAATATCAATCGAACCGATGAGTTGATTTAAGAAAGCGATCCGTATACTTCAATTAGTGTCGCTGTAATGAATGGACTGTTTTGCCTATTTACCGTATAATTCACACGATAAAT
Organism: Amphimallon solstitiale; assembly: GCA_963170755.1. Lineage (NCBI taxonomy): Eukaryota > Metazoa > Arthropoda > Insecta > Coleoptera > Scarabaeidae > Amphimallon > Amphimallon solstitiale. Next base: position 2,325,406 of record OY720683.1, on the reverse strand, counting down.
CGTGGATTATTAAACAGTGACAAATAAAGTTTTTGGTAGTTAATTAGCTTTCTGCCGCATGGTGCAGGATTTTCGATTGTTTGAAGTAGACCCCTGGATCGGTAAGAGTTCAACTTTTCGTAATTTCTTTCTAGTGATTAATGCTTGTTTCGTATATTTTCCCCTTTCAGCTTTTTATTTTATACCGAACTGTCGATTGCTTTTTTGTGCGAACACGTGTTGGAATTCCGGATGTAAAGCCGCCATTGCGCTAACCTATCTTCTGCAACCACGTGGACGTTTAGCTATATCTGGGAATATTTGACCAATCCGCCGTACTTTGTAGGTAAATCTACCTCATTTGGACCCGGAATTAATAGATTTCCATTGTGGATGCCTTATAGAAAACCGATGCCCGTGAGGATCAAATGCACTGTCAAGATATGTATCAATAATTTTTCTTATTAGTAAACCTATTTAACTGTTTTGCTTTAATTAATTTCATTAGAATACGTTGCGCTTTTATCTGTAAAATTCATTTTCATTAACGTTTTGAGTAGCTATCCAATTTAATTGCTAGTTAATTTCCGTCAGGACCGTAACCTAATTTTGTAGTTTTAAATAAATTTTTGGTATTCAGAAGTGTTATAGCTAATTAACTATTTGTTTTATTTTTAAAAATACACATCTACAACATGTTATGAATGTAGGGACTTAAATGTAATGCGAGACCTCGTTCCTCCTTAATTTCTTTTGTAAGTTAATTAATTACTCATTATTCATCATAATTTCATAGTTTAATTAGTTTTAGTCAGTGGATTAGTTTCAAATTTAAATTAATTTTCAATTTTAAGTGCGTTTATGCATCTTTTGGCATATATGATTAAAATTTAGATAGTTTTTGTGGAATTAGTATAATTTTTCTTCGTGCATTTTGGTAATCCATAATTCCAGCCTATTTAATAAAATTGTTATTGTTGTTTATATTGTGTATGAATGTCTTATTATAGCTAGTGTACTCAATATTATTTTCGCTGTCGGAATAAGTAACTTATTGGAGTGGGTCTGAAATAGAATGACAGCTGGCGCCAAAGAGTCATTCACCTTCAGTAATCTGAGTGACCCATCCCCTAAATCCGAGAGATAGAGGCACAGGCTCCACTCCATGTTTTCCAACGCACACTAGGGAAGTAAGGTAAGGCAGGTTGAAGGTGACACACAATAAATGTCCGAAACTTTCATAAATTTAATTAGACGAAGCTACAGGTGTGAAACTCCGACAAAAGGGCACATCTCTAATTTTCGATGGATGACATTATTTTAGTTTCCGTTAGCGCCATTTGTGTCTCCTTTTCTGCCAGGACAATCCTGAGGAGAAGCGGGGATAGCACATAATACAATATGATTTAGAAGAAATAATTTGTTATTACAAAAAGAGCAAACTCCTTTTAATTTTTCCTAAGAATCACTTTTTATGCTTCTTCATCTCATGTCTCTTAAGTGCTTACGCCATCCCGTGCCTCACCGCTTTTAACTCGTGCTCTTAGTAATCAAAATACCTAAGACTTAACAATATGAGAGCAGTTTAACAATTTGCGCAATGCACATGTTTATATTTCAAAAATTAACATTCAATACGTAAGTGAATAAAAGTAAAAATAATATCCCTTCACTCAGATGCAAAATTCACCTTTTAAAATCGGTGCCAGTCTCTTAAACATTTTGACACCGCCACTACTGGTAAATTGGCCCAGACACATGTCCAAATAATATATGGGCCTGCCAAGTAACAGTAGAACTATGATATAAGGTATTAGGAATGCGCCTCCACCATTTTGGTATGCCGTGAAGGGGAATCTCCAGATGTTTCCCAGTCCGACACACATTGCGACGCAGGACATCAAAAATTCCACACTCCTATCCCATTCTGCCCTCTTTTCGGTTTCGGTCTTCTGCTCCTTGCCATCCTGAAATATTAAAATTATTACGGAGTGGTATAGTGGAGAAAAGGTTGCGGGGAGCATGTAATATTCATCGCATGTTAACGGGGGAAGGAAATTCCTCGCAAACAATTGCTTAAATTTGTAAGAGGTTCTTTTCCGCATTTTTCATATCACCCTGGCCGACTGTTTTCCTCCTACTAATACTACTACTTTCTCCGCGTTCTTATTTACCTGTGAAAGTCCATTCCTTTGACTGAAACTGTCATGGTTTGAATACTCGGAGTTTTCGTTTGGATGTTTCGGCGTCTAAAACAAAAGGTTTCGGTTTTAGAATTGCAATATTCCGCAGAGATTTCTCGTAAAATAAAGATAACAAATTTTTAAGGTGACAGAGACAAACAAATACATACAGGGTATCTCAGCACAAAGATTTGTTGAACGAGCTCTATCACTAGTAAAAGTGTTATACTAATTGCGTTATTAATGAAAGCAAAGTAAAACACTAGGTTTTCACGATTTTTCAAACCCGGTTTTAAAAAAACCGGTTTTTGAAATAAATTTGTCACATTTGAAAACCGGTTTTTAAATTTAAAAAAAAAACGGTTTCAAAGAATTTAAATTATTATGTAAAAATTAATTTTTTACTTATTAATTTTATTTGCTGTTCATTCTATGCAACGTGCAGCAGACACATTTTTTCAATGTTGGGAGTTGCGTTGGCCAGTGCTTGTGCACTGTGGACGTGCACAAACACTGCGCACTTATTTTATGTTATTACATATGTGCAATCAGTCACGAGTCACAACAGGTTCGCTTAATCTTGTAAAGTAAAAACTGGAAACAAAATATAAAGTTGTTATAGTTGGTAAAAATAACGTAAGTATTAAGTATGTTTCTAATTTCTAAGTTTGTATTTTCTATTTTACACTTTAAAACTTTAATTTTATTATATAAATTTCTTCTCTCAAAAATTAATGTAAAATAAAAAGTTCTGGCTTCTGTCTATTGGGATTTCAAATAAAACACAGAGTGTTAAGTTAAATTTATATTTTCTTTCGCAACGTTTCAACATAAATTATGTCCTTATCTTTGGAATTAGATTAAGAAGATGCGTGTTTTTTCAAAATTCCTAAAAAATGTGAAGATTTCTTTAAATTACATTAATATTAATAGTTAAAATAATAAAATTGTAAAATAAACTTCAAAAATATTAAAAAAATTAAATAATGATAACTTTAATTTCCTTTTTAGATAAAAATGAATAAGTCGGAAGTTAGGGATAGTTTCAAAAAGTTAGGGATAGACAATCATTGTTATAAAATATTGAGCTGCAAAGGATCATCTACGAGCAATCTACATAATCATTTGAAAGCAGGTCATAAAATAATTATCGGAAAGAAATCAGAAACGACCGGCGAAGAAGAAACGCCTGGATCTTCTTCTTCTTCAAAAAAACAAACGAATATTTTGAATTTTATGATAGTGAAAAGAAGTAGTTCAGAAGAAATCATATCAAAACTTGGAGCAATAGATGGATTTTCTATCAATAGCATTACAAATAGGTCATTCATACGAGAGTCTCTTCTACAACAAGGATATTCATTACCAAGAAACAACTCAGAGTAATGGATCTCATTCATGCGTTTTATGACAATGCCAAACGTGAAACTAGTATTGAATTAGATTCAATAAAAAAGAATAGGAAAAAATTCTCTATCACTTTAGATGAGTGGACTAGCAAAAGAAATCATAGATATTTAAACATTAATGTACACCACTTGGCAGAAGATTTCAATTTGGGATTAGTGCCAATGCTGGTTCCTGTGATACTCAGAGAACATTAGAATTGGTATCTGAAAGGCTACAAAATTTCAACTTCAATTTAGAAACTGACATAGTTGCAGCAACAAATAATGGTGCTGCTGTTATGAAAAAATTTGGCAAATTATCATCTATAATTAATCAATTATGCTATTCACACGCCATCCACTTAACAGTTACTGATGTGTTATATAAACATAGAGAAATGGCTGGAGCTAAAGCTGAAGTAAATATTTCAAGTGAGGAATCGGAAGATGAAAATGAAGACGAATATAACGATTATGAAGATTCTCTTTATTATGTTTGTAACCGAGAACATCCTATTCCTATTTTGTCTGACAATTACAAACAATCAGTTTCACTAGTTAGAAAAATTTGTAAGTTCTTTAGAAAATCTCCAGTAAGAAACACCATTCTTCAAAATTATATCAAACAAGAAAAATGGAAGGAATTAAATTTAATTCTTATAATTGGAAGATTTCTGGCAGTAAAAGAATGTGTTGGGTTAGCATTGAATGATATTGGTTCTTCCTATATGTGGAATGAAGCTTAATATCCTAAACTTTTGGAACTTCATAAAGTCTTGGGACCGATTCGTCTAGCAGCTGAAGGCTTAGGGCGACGAGATGTCAATTTATTAACAAGTGAAGGTATATTTGAATTTCTGTTAAATGAACTAAAAAATTTAAACACTGAAATAAGTTTGAAATTATTATATGCTTTAGAAGAACGAATTCAAGAAAGAAGACAAGTAGAATTAGCAACTCTTTTGCTGTATTTGCAAAATCCACAAAACATTACCAGTTCAGCAAAGAAATCTAGTGTACTTTCTTTAGCTTCAAAAACCGAAATTATTAAGTTATCTGGAAGATATTGTCTAGAATATTTCCAAATTTTTATGTTGAAACCGATTCTGATGAAGAGCAAATCGAAGAAACTGATCATCAGGGTAATGCTTTTTTAAAGGAAGCCATGGAAAAATCAATTCATAAGTTTCTTGAAGACCCTGAAGAAAAACTTACAAATCCAAAGACACTGAAAGCTGAATTCTCATTATTTGAGGCAACGAATAAAAGAAACAAAAAACTTAACGAGTATTTTCAATTTCAGGCAATATTGTGTCCAAAATAAGAACAAAACTTAGCCACCGTTCAGAGGATATTTTATGTATTTTAAAATCCTATTTTCTTAGGAGAAATTATTATATTAGTGATATTTGAAAATATTTATTAGTGAAATAAATATAAATATTATTTCAAATTTTTGTTTGAGTTTTCGTCATTTTGTGTAAGTAATGTGTAATCCTTAATATTTTTTTTATATTTTGATTTTGATATTGATTTCGTTTTTTGTTATTCTATATAAATTAAATAAAATATGTTTCTCTATTCTATTTTTTTTGACAAAAATTCGAAAACCGGCTAAAACCGGTTTTTTGGAAATCTGGAATTCGAAAACCGGTTTTTCAAAAAGTCGGTTTTTGTATAAACCCTATAAAACACACAGTATTAACAAGGCTATGTATCAGTACCACTTGGCGAGGTCACTGAATAATTATGTGTAATTTTGGAAGACTTACTTTAATATCGCTAATTTCTCCAGGAGGCCTGGTCATCTGAAAGCAAAATTTTCTTATTATTTAGAACGTCTTCCGATTTTATAAATCAATCATTTACTGACGTTGTTATGCTTCACATACTTTAACTTTTCCTACTCTGACAATCTCTGCAATTGATTTTCATTCGCCAAACACTTGAGTAACCTCATTCAAGCATTTTCGATAATTGCCACAGCCCTATCGGCATCGGTTGGTGTTAAATCACCGATTATAATTTACAATCAAATTCACAATAAATGGCGATCATTTGTTCATAAAAATACGATAAAGTTTAAAGAAAACACAAGCACGGCTAACTGCAATTGATTTACGCATTGCAATTTAGAAATTTCCACCGTGTTAAAGTTGATCAGTTTATGTCGATCACTTGACAATAATTTTGAATTCAAGTAGGGACAAAAATCGTAAAAAATTTGCCGGGTTTCAAATAGCCGAACAGTAAATCAATTATAGACATACGTCACACATTTTAAACTTTTACATTTATTATTTCTTTACATCTTTCTTTTACCTTTTCTTATCTTTTCTTTTTTTTTATATTACTTTTTAACGCAAAAACAGTAAAGCAAGAATATAAATTCTCTTATACATGTGTATATCAATCTCAACAGTAGAAATATGAAACTAAACACGTAAATCACAAATCCACATTCTTACCTGAGCAACATCGTTGGTTCTATGAAAATCTTTTGGTTTACTCGTAACTTAAAAGATTTTCAGGAAAAAAGACGCACCATGTAAAAGACAACAAGTAAACACCAAGTATTTTTTTATATTTTCTTAGATTATTGATACGTTTTATTATTATATAAGGAATTTATTTGTTTGATTCAATGTTTATAACAGTAAATATATTATAAGTAAATTAGTTGTCTCTTTCTTTCATATCACTTTTTTGCATTAAATTTCATAATCTTTTATAGATAAAGGGGCCAAGTACATTTTTTGAATAATTGTAATTAAAGTCACCAATGGTTGCCTTCAAATTTTAACCTACAAGATAAATTCTTTTTTATCCACTAACCTAAAACTAATATGAGTATGTGTTAGCAACAAGAGATAACTGAAGAGTTGTGTTGCTTTCTTCATCAAACCAAATTTCAACCTTGACTGAACAAATGCTAAATATTATGTTTTTAGCAAGTTTCTGACAAAATGCTTCTTTAATTGCTTCAGAATATAAAGCATTCTGTACAAATGGTATTTAGAAACAGTCAAAGTCGGCTTCGATAACCCAACCCGTTAAAATAAATTAAGAAAATATGTTTTTTAAGGAAATATTGATTTACCTATATGCTAAAAATGAATATTTCCTCGACATTAAGTTCTGTCGATAAACATGAAAATCATCTTCAGAATATATTTAACTTTATTATTTTACAACAACAAATCTTAATTATGAACAAGTGAGTTTTCAAAAAAAAATGCGCGTTTTTATATTCTCTACTTTACATCTATTCTATACAAACTTAGTATAAATAATCTTACCTTAAATTGTTTATACCACAATCACTTTCTTAAAGCACACTGAAAAAAACAATCAATCAACGAGCATTCAATATTATTAATATTTCAAAAATTGAATAAAGTAATTCTGAAAGTTTCAAAGGAAAAACAGTTTTTCACGCAACATTTTCCATAGAAAATGACAATCACTATACACCATCGACACACTGTTGTTATTACAAACAGCGATAAAAGAGAAACGTAATATGAAATTTGTTCTAATATATTTGTTTTGTTTATTGTACACCTATGTCTTAACACTTGATATTAAGACTCCTTTAATCCAACTTCAAATATTGCTTGCGTTGTAAAACAATTATAGTGGTAATAACTTAACGACAGCAAGTAATTCTTGTTATCAGATTTTTTTACATATATAAAGGAAAATTTACTCGTTCCAGATGCATTCAGGGCAAAATTTAAGATAAAATCTGAATACAAATAGTTTCGGGAGTATGAAATAATAATTTTAAAAGAGAAATTAATCAGAAAACGAAGTTTTGAATAATACACATAAGGTATTCAAAAATAACTACAATGTTATGTAATGCCCAAATTTGTAGATAATGTTTCAAACCCAATATACATATGACAACTACTATCAACAAGATGTCATTACCAGAAAAAGAAAGGGAGTGCCACACGTGGACAAATAATAACGAGTTAATTAAATACAAAATATTTATATTTATTACGCAAAATAATATTCACAATATTGTACCCTGTCTCAGAATAAGGAGGAGTAATTCAAAAATCCCTGCCAATGTTGACGGATTTACTTTAAAAAGTGATGTGTTGTTATTAATACCAATCAATTCGCTAAAGAAATTTAAAACACCGCTACATTTCTTTAAATTTTAGCAATATAAAAACCACTTCTTAATTATGAAGTATGAATCTATTACGAAAAATGTGTGTTGCCATTGTTCACAAATACAAGGACGAGTTTCGAGCTTATTTTCTCTCTTAGGCTTGACGTAGATTTTTACAATGGCAATTTTAGTATTGGTACAAATGTAAATCTACTACTTTTCTTCTATATATGAATTGGATTGACATATATGTACAATTAAAAGTTTTTCAAATTAGAAATATCTTAGACTTTCAAGTATATCCAATTTTTGTTTTTTATAACCAATATATAAGCTGTTAATAAAATAGTTTTTTAATAATTTGAAGCAAATATTATTACGTTTTATCATATGCTTTCGCATTTGTCATTCAATTAATTTAAAGTAATTTACGACGCAATAAAATAAAGAACTCTCTTGTTGTTTCTACGTATGTATAATCTAAATCCCTTATTGTAAGAATTTTGTTTAAACTAATTATTTATTCTATTATTATGGATGTATGCCAACAATAATAACACATTACTTAGTAATTGTTAAAACATTTAAAATAGTTTATTGAATATATAACTTTATGAGGTATTGTAGTTCCAATAATTTTTAAAATCTAATAATAAAAATAAAAACATTCAGTCAGTTATTAGTGCTGCCCATGTGGCCATGTTGGAAGTAAATAAGTGGGTCAAGTTTAATAGGATCGTCGTGAATATCGAAAAACACAGTGTATGCTTTTTTTATGACAGAAGGAAGTTTAACATCTCAAGGTTTACCAGCCTGACTCAGAGGTCGTGTTTTGCCTCCTGTACATAAAGACTTCCTTTCAGAAAACCCTGCCTTTTTTGGGTTGTGAATTATTTAATGTTTCGCCAAATAAAATCAGAGTTGTAAGAACTCGTAATGCGGGACATATTACGAGTTTTTAAAATGAAATTGAAAGACTATCTTCTTCAAATCTGTTATAGTGTATAGGATTTTATTAATTATTTTAAATAACTTTATTATTATATTGTATTATATGTGACGTATTTCTTTTACTCTTGCTGTACTTTGCTACATTGTATGAAGTATTAAGAAGTAAATGAATTATTATTATTATTGTAGTATGACTTAAGGTGTTGTCACCGTGGACAGATTTGAACATCTTGTAAGTTTCTGTTGCAGTTTTTCCCAATTTACAGCAAAATGTAATATTTTCTCGTTGTTCCATTACGACCATTGAAAGACGATGTGCGCGCTAACGTCCTGCGCAGAAACTAACAGCTGTTCTATCTTCTCTTGACCAGCATCTCTTGGTAAGACCACTGGTAAGACTGTGAACTATTACATGCTATTTTATTTTTGGTTCTATTTCAGGTGACCCCACTACTACAGCGTCAATCCAGGAATTAAATTGCTACAATTCGTGTACTGGGTGTTTACAAAATTATACTATTATAAAAATGTATTATAAGTAGGGCGCGAACACGTACGGTTGATGACTCATCGCCCATGGGCGCACTATTGAAATGTTGTATTTTTAAAGAGGTTTTAATTTTATTTTTATAATTGGATAACAAGTGGCTGGTGATCTATAAAGTACAAAATACCTTGTTATTTGTTCATTTTCCCTTCTGTAAGACTTGTTCTCTTTGAATTAAGTGCATCCTTGTAGATAGAAAACGTTCTTTCTACATCGCAACTGGTTATAGGTGTGTACTGGAAATATTCTTTTATTTCAGCGTATTTAGCATACACAATTGCCGCAATGTTATTAAATATGGATTTCTATTAATAATTGCGTCTAACTTTTGCCGAAGGCCACATCCGAGGTCACTTGGAATACTTTTGAAATTATTAATAGCCCACATCTAATGTGGTTAATCCATATTTTAATTTGAGATTTCGATTTTCAAAATATGTGATTAGTTTAGGCAAATTTCCAAAGTGTTCCTGAAGGAATAACAACTGATTTTTTAAATTTGGGATTTGTGTTAGTTCCTTGCACTCAGAAATACTTCGAGCATCGTCATTTAAACATGTAACGAAATTTTGTAAACTATCGAAATTCTCTGCATAAAAACTATTTCTGTGTATGTTTTAGCAAAGCTAAATGACGAACGTGCGATATTTTGGCATTCTGTAACGATATTTTACAGACTTTGTAATAAATTTCGGAATCACTGACAATTCATTTTCATATCAGAAAAAGTATAACATAAACAACGTTCTAGATCTAAATAAATGATAACTAAAAATGTACGCGTATGTTATTGAAACTAAACGAAATCCAGTGCATACTTACGTCTAGATAATTGGGAGAAGTCGATTTAATAAACCGGTATTAAACAGACTATTACAAAAATTACGAAGTACGTAATTAACAGTCAAAACAATGAAAAAACTAACGTAAGTATAAATGAATATTTTATTTCTCTTGCGAAACATAAGGTAAATATAATAAATTTTAAAAACCCCTCACGCTCCTGTGTACGCCGATGAAAAAAGGATTTTACTCATAAATTCCTTATTTTATGGCAATTCTCGGGCACTTCTCGGGCGTAAACAGATGTTGCAGTTCACCATATGAATTAGTGCTATTCAGTAAGCGTGTGTTATTTACATTATTTCTTTGCTCCGTTGTAACTTCGTCGTAGTTTAAACCGGTCATGTTCGCGCCCTAATTATAAGACAAAGCAAATAAAATTAAATAAACTCTTGTAATTGTCAAGAAAACATTTAGAAATATCACATCACACTTTATTAGTTATACATGTTCCCTTAATGATTTTATTCGTTAATACAACATTGTTGAGAATGACCTTCTTCAGGCTGTTCAGTAAAGTATGTTTTTATTCATGAGATATCCTTTCATCTGTTGTTGTCTTAGCATTTAAGGTGTTGACTGAAAATGACTGGATAACAACACACAGCATATCAATGCTTTTATGAATTCATATAAAACAAGATTATGTTTGTGTCATCACCTTGCACGATGTTTTGAATTAGCAACAGCAGTATGTCATTGCCGTCTATTAACAGATAATGATCTATATGGTGCTGTACGTAAAACGTGTTTCCAACATTTAGTGTATAGTCATAATTTTATTACATGGTTTAAGTAACGCTGATATACATAATTTGCCACAAATTTCAATCGATTGTAAAGTTATAAATCAAAGTCCGAGAGACATTCCGCTTGTGTTTTTTTTTTTTTTTATTAATGAAAATACTGATAATGTTTATGTCTGATACACGATAAGTAAGTTTGTTAAAAATCACGTAACAAAAGTAAACTTAACAAAAATGCCAAAGACAGATAAGAGTTGATTTTGTAAAAAGGAAAGTTTTCCGCTGATCTTCGTTTCGAGCGTGTTTTATTCGAAATTTGAGTCATGTTTTTGTGTTTGTCCACAACAATGTTTCATTTTTGTGCGTTTTTGTCTACATTTTATTGATTTTTTAATTTTTTAATGACGTCTATTGCATACAAATTGAACTTATCTTGCAAAATCCGCGATCTCTTTGATATATAATTAATATACATATTTCTCTAAAGATAGGCATCAGTTCTTAATATTAATCAAATGAGCACTTCAAATGTTGTCAGCATAAGTGGCAATTATAATTTAATATCTCATTTAACAATGACAAGATTAAAAAGTAATGGAAAAATGAGATGCATTTCGAAATATGTATACAGAAGTTGTTCCAAATTAAACTTTAAATTGTGTATTCCCTAATAAAATTAACCACTGAGTAAAAGTAGACCTCGTATGTTGAGTAATAAGTATATTATATTATTATTATTAAATGGAATGCTTGAATGTTAGCATATTACTGTTAAGCATTAAAAAGAAAAGCTGTGGTGGATGGTCTTTATGCAATATTTGTAATTGTAAGAATTAGAAATGTACGTTAAAGGATGTTATGTACAGAAAAAAAATTAATCTATATCTAAACTAAATTAGAGGTTAATTGGTCAACTATTTTTTATTTATAGGTCATTTCATGGCAAAACCATAAGTCTCTATCAGTGCTATTAATAGCTTGAAAAAAGATTTCACTTGCGGACATGACTGCATTCCTGCTTTCTTAATTAAAGCCTGCAAGTTTCTGGAAAATTGTCAGAATTCGTCTTCAAGACTGGTGATCAGACAGTTACCACTAACTAAATAAATCCATTGCAATCCTTTCAAATTTTTAATTTTTTTTTTTACTTTGTATTTATTCAGGTCTTTATTTATTAGTTAGATAGAATTTATCAGCGTATCAGGATGGATTTCTGGATGCTAGATCGACCGTTACCAATCTCTACCATGTTAGGCAATTCATTTCGGATAGCTAGCTGATTTTGCCAAGGCCTTCGATCGTTTGGTTCACATTCTTCTTGCCATGAAACTCAGAGTCTTTGGCCTCAGTGATGCTTTTGTTAACCTTATGCTATCCTATGCAAGTAATCGTTCTCAGTACATTTTTTACAAAGGATCCTCCTCTTTCACTTATACGTCTGGGATCCCGCAAGATTCTAATCTAGGTCCCTTAATATTCAATATGTTTATTAATGATATTACTTTCGTGATCAGTTATAATAAGCTGCTTTTCGCGGATGATTTAAAGATTTTTCATAGTATTTCTTCGACTTCAGATTGTATTGAAGTGTAAGCCGATGTCCTTCTCGCGCTGTGCGGAATCATGTGCTTCTGTCTATAGTTTAAATAGCGTTGATTTGGAGCGTGATCAGACAACGCGGGACTTGGACGTGATGCTCACTTTCGTTGACCACATAAACAATGTCACTTCAGCTGCTTTGAGAATGCTGGGATTTGTCGTCCGCAATTCCAGATCTTTTACCAATCCTGAATCAATAAAGGAGTTATACTTCTCGTTGGTTAGGTCACGTCTTGAGTATGCTTGTGTAGTGTGGTGTCCACTTTATCGCTGTCATATGTGGCAGCTTGAATTGGTTCAACGCAAATTTGTTAAATTCTTATGGAGTCGGGTTGACGGAGTTTATCCGTGTAGGAATGCTGACCACTGTCTATTATTATTAACTCGTTTCGAATTAACTTCACTCAATTTAAGGAGTATTGCCTCGGGTATATGTTTTTTTGTTTAAATTGCTTCACAACACAGTTGGAATGTGCTCCAATTTTGACAAAATCGGCTTATATTGTGATATCAACTGCTCCAGCATCGTGTTCGTTGGGGCAATAATCGCTGCACACTTCAACAGATATTATTGAGGTTCGTTGTCATTGCATGCTGTTATACTGATTTCTTCTTCTCTATTGTATAACGTACTTAATTTTTAATATTAACTTTTCTTTGCGTTGCGTTGTAAGATATAATAAATCTATTTCATTTATTGGTGTATATAAACGCACCTCTCATTAAACTTGTATAATTTTACAATACTAATTTTAATATTGCAAAAAAAATTTCATGAAAGCTTATTGTTAGGTAGCTTGTAAATGAAATCAGCGAAACATGGCGTTATTTCTAATCATTTTTTATTAAGAAACTCTTTTTCTCGAAAACAACGCAAACATGTATACAAAAAACAAACTAAAACAATAAAATTTATGGGCTTAGAGCTATTCTAATATCGTGTTTGTTCTGCTCTATTTCTAATTACTGCTTCCATGCTTCTTGGCATACTGGAGATCAAATTTTGAAAGACTTTTTGAGGTGTATTTTCCATTCTTTAATTGCGACGTCTATCAGTTGATTGTGGTTGACAGATGGAGATGTACGACGTCGAACACTTTTTTTAATATCGTCCCATAAATGCTCTATGCATTAACAATAAATTTGGCCCCACAAAAGGAGCAAATGGCATTACATGGGCAACAACGATGTATTCAAGATAATGATCTGAATTCATTGACCTAACACTTCTAGGGACCAACTCTGTGCGGCCATCGAAACATATGCCTCCCCAAAATATTACAGAGCAACCACCAAACGGAACTCTTGGAGAGATATTGCAACTAGCAAATCTCTCTCTTGACCTTCGCCAGGCACGCTCGTTTCCTCTAAAAATAAAACTAACTTCCAATCATTAAGAGTCCAGGCTTGATGATTTCTCGAAAAACGCAATCTTTGAATTTTGTGCTCTCTAGTGAGCAGGGGTTTCTTGTCCGGTTTTCTGCTGTTCAATCCAGCTTCATTTAAGCACTTTCTAATCGTTCGGGAAGATACAAGAAGATTGCGAGCAGCTACGAGTTTATTTTTTAGGATGGTACTAGTCGTTCTCCTTTTCCTGAAAGCGGATTGTCTAAGAAAACGCTCATCTATTGCATTAGTGCAGTTTTCGCCCTTGTCCCTGCCTTCGTAAATGAGAACCTGTCTCGTAAAATCGTCTAACCATGCGACTTAAGCTGGAATGGTTTCTTCCTATCACATTAACAACATGAAGCATCGAATATCCTTCACCCATGAAAGTTGATGCTCTTACTGCTTCCTTCACTGACAAATTTGTTCTGCGATCTATTACTAAAATCTATTGCACTCGCACTAACACTATCAATAACAATAATACTTGGTGGCTAAAAACAACTTGTCTTAATAAGCAAAAATTCGCGATCAGATTTTGGATCAAGTTTTGCCAAAACTGCTTTCATTTGCAATTGTATTTTTAAAACGAAACCCTTATTAACAGCATTTCCTTCCTTTCCTCCCACTAGGTCCACAGCATACTTCTAAGATAACTAGAAAACTAAAAATCATTATTTTGGAATAACACAAAATATATGGTGCGTTAATTTTGTCCATGAGTTTATGTAGCTTATTGTAATAAATTGTCCTGTAACTGGTTGTAAACTGTTGGGCAATAAAGCCTAAAATCTTCTTTCATCACATGATACTTGTTTTTCCACATAATTTTTGATTACTGGCCAATAGACAAGCAGGAAAATTGTGACTTGTTATCATTTTCGACAATTATTTCAAATTTTCTAGATTTTAAAACGTTTATTTCCTCACCAGATTCTTATCTTTCATGTCAAGAAGGTAGATCATTAAATTCTTAAAGAAATTACAAACAGCGTTTTTTAATATATTTAATATATTTTATATACAACAAACGGTATAACAAACAAAATTAAGAGATATTCATTGCGAAATTGAATCATAATTAGTGCAAAATACAGTGTATACATGAGTAGAGGCCATTACCACTCTGTTCCTGTTCAGTGAAAATTCATGGTGACGTTGTTGTTGTACTCTTGTATACCGGTAGTTTCCCAAATGATTGGAAGCTATTTGATTAATTGTGATGAAGTGTACGTATTGCGTATATGTAAAGTGGAGAGCATCAATCGAAAACTGATTATTACACAGTCCAATTACAGGTCGAATGGTAGTTTATTCGGATTTCAGAATATCTCGTTAACGGCAAGTGGATTTAGGCGAAACAATAAGGCACAAATTAAATTATGTCCTAAACGTTGTATACAGGTAGCATAAAAATAAATTACTTAAAACGAGACATTCAAAATTTTAAGAAACCGAGAATCGTTGAAATGTAGTTTACATACAGAACTATTATTGTTACATTTTTAATTTAATCTCAATTTTTAACTTTTAATTTCACGCTACTTATTAATGATCTATTTACTTGTTTCTTATGCCACATGATCTGCTATTCCTTATCGGCATATAGTGGATTTCTGTACTATTTTGAACGCCCTTATTTAATTAATTTATTGTTCGGTTTTGGTTTCTAATTTATCTTTCTAATTTTTAATTATCACAAGTCCTTTAACCTTTAACCTTTAGCTCTAAAGATAATTTAGCACTGTAAAAAATGTTATTAAAGACTGTATATAGTATGCACAACATGGTTACCACTCGCAGGTGCCGTAACAATGCCAAGCAAAATTTTTCCCTTGCTGCATCTTGTATTTGAAAATCACTCGTTTGAAGAAAATAACTAATTCAGAGCTACACCTTTTATGTTTGTAAACGACGCCTTAGTAACAACAACAATGACAAAATCAAAACAGACAATTGAATCAATTGATGCTGCATTGCACAGATTATTTAAATGACATTTATGTTGACAGCTGAGAATTATGGCAAGTTAAAACTTTTTCGTTCTTTTATGCGTATAACTTATGCGATTAACGTCAAAAAAAAATAATAATATGTGTCACTGTCAAAATAAATTGACCAAAAAAGTAAAATCTGATTATTTTTTTATGAACCATATTTGTGTGAGCAGATACAACGTTATACACAACACAAGAGATAAGTATCTTGGCCAGTCTCTGAATCATCTGCGCAAAATCATCCTCGACTGTTAAAACAATCCTAATTCAATCACGTCTGGAGGAACCTTTCCGCTATATTGGATCCGCCATTTTGTTTTTTAAAATTTCGATTTCGGATTTGTGATCAGCGACCTCAAAACCCTCCACAAGCAAAATTTCAGCAAAATCTGTAAACTTTTCGAAGAAACCTTCCGCCATATTGGATTCGCCATTTTGCTTTTTTTAATATTGACCTTGGATTCGTGATCAGAGACATCAACCCCCCCCCCCCCCATATGCTAAATTTCATCTAGATCTTAAGACTTTTTGAAGAACTCTTTCTCCATATTGGATCCGCCATTTTGATTTTTCAAACTTCGATCTCTTTCAATTTTTTGAATTTTTTAGTTTATTACACGTCTACACAAAATTCTACATTTTATTTTCATACATTAAATAACTTGAGCATGAGCAGATACAACGTTATACACAACACAAGAGGTAAGTATCTAGGACAGTCTCGGAATCATCTGCGCAAAATCATCCTCGACTGGTAAAAGCATCCTAATTCAATCACATGTGGAAGAACATTTTCGTCATATTGGATCCTCCATTTTGTTTTTTAAAATTTCGATATCGGATTTGTGATCAGCGACCTCAAAAACCTCCACAAGCAAAATTTCAGCAAAATCTGTTAAACTTTTTGAAGAAACCTTCCGCCATATTGGATTCGCCATTTTGCTTTTTTTAATATTGACCTTAGATTCGTGATCAGAGGCATCAAATAACCCGCCCCCCATATGCTAAATTTCATTTTGATCTAAAGACTTTTTGAAGAACCTTTCTCCATATTGGATCCGCCATTTTGATTTTTGAAATTTCGATCTCTTTCAGTTTTTTGAATTTTTTAGGTTATTACACATCTACATAAAATTCTACCTTTTATTATTCAGAAAAATAAACTACAAAAAAAAAACAAAAGACATTGTTACTAAATGTTTTTTCTTTAATGAGACAAAAATATAAAAATGTTATGTAATTGTATATGATTGGTTTGATAATAAAATGGAATTAATTTACGTAAACAACAACAAATACACACATAGAAAATAATAGCAAATTTATTAGGTTATTCAATTTTTTTTATATTTGTATTCCAGTGACACTACGTGAAATAAATTGTTTTAGTCAACAGATACGTTTTGGTAAATAAGTGAATATTCCCAAATTAATAATATTCAATGCACATAAATAAAACAATAAACGCCGAGGTGCACTTTTCGAACTAATGATGACAATAATTACAAACACCCTAAGTATAAAGTAATAACTTCAGATAAATTTCAAATTTCTCTAAATTGAACAAACCACGAAATTCAGGCTTCTCTTATTTTCAGATTACATTATTACATTGATCTTCACCGCACGTCTAAACCGAGAAATCCCCCAGCTACCTTCGCCTACCATGACAAAAGGTCTTCTTTACTCATCTAATTAATTACTTATTCAAAACCTCTGAAAACAGTTAATGATAAGGAGAACATTCCGTTTAGTTACGAGTTTATTTCCGATAAAAGCTGATCAAGAAATTTGCCGAACAAATCGTCCCGCAAACTTAACCCACAAGATCCAACCTTGTAATCTAGATAGGCAAAATTACATTTTACTCTGAGATCGTGTCGAATGGCAGAACGAATTATAAATACTTTTTATTATGATATTTCTATCGAGATAAAGTTGTGGTAGCTTATATTCGCTTACAATTAACATTAAAGAAACAAAGATTGGGTATCCGCAAAGATATTTTATTTCCTATATGTACATTAATCTAATAATACTTTATTTAATTTTCCAAATCTTTCCTGTTAAATTGTAATATATTCTTTGGAACAATCCTTTCTGTTGCATTTTTAATAATAATCTTTCTTGTTTATCGACTTTCCAACCGTTGTAGTCATCTGTGTTCGCTGGTCCCCAGTTCAAAAGTTCCAGTGCTCTTTGAGTTGCCTGAAAAGATTTTTTTCATAAAATTTATTCAATCCTATATAAATACATATACAGGTGTCCCAGAAAGATAACGACAAATTTTATGGGTCGATTGGGAACATCAAAACAAACATTTTTTGTTTAATAAACATATGTCCGAAAATGAGCCATATTAACATAAAATAAGAAAAATCGGTTTTGTTTTATTTTACGAAAAAAAAGTTTTTTTCATGTTGGCCTTTGTTTTATTGGAAAATAAATAAATTTACAAAAATTGTTGAAAATGTCGGTCATTAGCTTCAATACAAAGATTGCACAGTTGATTTATTGACTTGCGTACCCTATGGAATAATCTGAAAATACTTTCTACATGTGTACAACTCGCCATTATTCTTACAGATCTTCGTCATTACGAATAGGTGTTTCATAAACTAAAGATTTCTAGATAACCCCAAAGGAATTGCGGGGGAATTGCGCTCGTTTAAACCAAAATGTAATGGTGCTCCATCATGCTGAAACCACGTGTTATTTCTAATGTTTAAAGGAACATTTTCCAATAATTGAGGCAAGACATTTTGAATAAAATTCAAATAAATGTTATGTTGACAACTAAATGTCACAACTAAATGTCACAACTAACAACTACGATCTCAAAATCGGCATCTGTGGAATGTTTATTGTGATAAAGAAATGTTTCTGCTTTAATATTAAACGAAAGAGAGTGGCGTCCAACTAAATCAAGAATTACCTTAGTTATTTGGATATGATTTAAAACATTTTATTGCTCCACAACACAAACGGCTCATTTGCGAACATATAATTATTAAACAAAAAAAAATGTTTGTGTTGATGTCCCCTACCTGCTGTATATAAAATCCAACGTGAAATATATTAATATAAAAGATACGTGTTTATAACCTATTTGCATAATCTCGGAGCACCTTTATAATAACGTGCTAAAAATGTGCAATATGATTGGCATATACCAAGCACAGTTAACAATGTATTACTCAGTTGTTGACACTTGATATTTATTTTGTATATTTTGCGACTTATACTATAAAATTCAACAATAATTGTTGCTTCTTAAACTAGAAGGGTCATTTTATATGTTTGGTACAGTTTGTCGAAATAGAAGCACAATTCGCTTAAAAATGTCACTTTAACAACTGACATTTTTTAGCCCAACTCACAATCAGTTTAAATCACATATTCATAAAATTCAACAATAAATAAATTTAATATATGTGCTTGTGTTGTTGGTTCTTAAGCTAGGAGAGTCTTTTTACATGTGTGTGAAATGTATACGAGAAGGCAGCAGATATGTAACTATTGACAAGTAACATTCTTCAATCTAACTCAGCAAAGATTTTATTTTCATAAAATATACGTAAAGTTTAACAATAAATAATAAACTTTATTTAAAACTTTATATTGTAATACAATAACAATAAAGACATTTAAATAATATAAGCTGATTCTGTATCGAAAGTGGTTTAACATAATCAAACTAAGAGTGTTCATATAATTTACTTTCTAATATTTAACAAATATTATGTTTTTTGTGTTTGTTATTGGACATCAGCTGTACATAACTCCTGACGAATATTTAAATAAATCTTGAAATATACAGGGTGTTTGTTAAACATACGGCAAAAATTCAGGGGGTTATTTCCTGGACTATTCTAAGAATATTTTGTCCTTTGATGATTTTTGAAAAATCGCTTTGTTTCGAAGACATCGAAAAGAACATCAGTTTATACGTGGATTTCATTTGAATATGTCTCGGACTTAAACCCCCTAAATTTTTTCTTATAGGGCTATCTAAAATCATCAGTTTACACTACTCTAGTGGACAATGTTGAAGATTTGAAAAATCGGATAATTGCTGGGTGTAACTCAATAAGAAACGACCCTGGTGTTTTTGAAAAAGTTCAGCAATCAATGAGGAGAAAATTGGATTCTCGCATCCAAGCTGGAGGTAGTCATTTTTAACAGTTCTTGTATATTACAAAGCTTTATATATTATTTTTGCTAATAAAATGGTGTTTTCTTCGAATTTTTTTTTTCGCTTTATATCTTCGAAACGAAGCGACTTCAAAAATCATCAAAGAATAATATATCCTTAGTATACTTGAGGGAATAACCCCTTGAATTTTTGCCGTATGTTTAAGCATCC
The DNA here is from genome assembly GCA_963170755.1 of Amphimallon solstitiale. Taxonomy (NCBI): domain Eukaryota; kingdom Metazoa; phylum Arthropoda; class Insecta; order Coleoptera; family Scarabaeidae; genus Amphimallon; species Amphimallon solstitiale. The sequence continues at coordinate 2,305,292 of OY720683.1, read as the reverse complement.
TGTAGAGAATAATTGAAACTAGTACTTTTGCTAACAAACCGCTTACATTATAAATAATGCACATTCCCAACTACATACCTTTTTGATACCTAGTTTTCTATTACTCCAATAGTACATCAAAATCCAAAGTGGTATTTGACCCACGGATAACGCCACAGATAACCATCCAAAACCTAAACATAAAAGATTTAATCAACAGGTTTTCATTCTTAATTGATATATCGCCAGCTTTTTATTTCTCTAAACATAAATCTTCGTGTTTATTTTATATTTAAAAGAAAAACAGATCATTTAACACTTCGTTATGATATGGAAACCACGAAATTTTTATTGTAATTCATCATTGGCCATACGAGTAATTTAAATTATAAATTCCTGAAGATGAGTATGTTCAAATCAAATCAAATCAGGGAATATATTAATTGTTCAGAACATTTCAAAAAAACAACTCACAGCTTACAATGTAATACTATGTACCTGCGCACAAAGGCCTCATACTATACCTAAAGCCACATCAGGATAGTCTCTGCCTTCGTGTTGTAATCTTGTCATTGTGATTAGGAAATATAAAAGAATTGTGATCAAAACAATAGGCGTTATTATGCCCCAGCTGATCCTCCAATAAATGCCTTGTCTTCGCTTTAGCATGAACTCTACATCACCTAGGAAGTTCCCAAGCCCTGATTAAATAAAAACGTTTATTTTTTTAAAGAATGTGTATAAGATATTATGCGGTCTGACCATAGCACCAGGCCATCAGACAAATGGCCACTATATTTGAGACGAAACAGGTCATGGATGCTCCAAAATGGTCGATTAAATTAACAATAAATTGTCCACCCTGTAAGATTAAAACACTTCCTTATTAAAGAACATATTTGCTTGTTACATTAAGTTAGTGCACATGAAATATCGGATGGGAAGGGAAAAAATAAAACTTCCCCAAGCTGTATAATTTTTAATTTGCATACAATTTTCCATTCCTTTTCTTAATTACGTATGCCAGGCAGTTTATTTATTATTATTACTTAACCAAAATTAATAAAATCTATAATTTCTCAATAAGCATAAAGAGAACAAATTCCTTTAATATATAAAACGTTTATTGCAATTGGGGTATAAGCTTCAATCAATACTTGATGGGTGATCATCATATAGACACTGCTCAACAAAGTTAGCGCACACTACTTTGAACGCCTGTAATTTTTTCTGTTAGTATATGACGAATTTTTTTTCAAGTTCTTATTATTGTATGGACTGTTTTAAATAAGCACAAAAGAAAATTACGTTGATAAATTTTTCTTTTTCTCCTTAGATGTTGAAATGGAAAACACTACCACAAACAAAATGGTTCTTATTCCTTAGGGCTTAAGCCTTAAGCATCAAAACTCTTTAAGTTAATTTGTTGAAATTTTAAACGTCAATTTGGAGTGTCAAGTTCTTTTTAAGATAAAAATGGTTTATTTGAGTGAAATCGAAGTAGCGAGAACGGTTGCTTTACTTGTTGATGGTCGATCTATGTGATATATAGCCTATTAGCTACAAACCAGTCCATCGATTATCTGCAGAGCATGGCATAGTTATCAAGAAACGGGCAGATACTCTAGGAGAACTTGGCAAGGAGGTAAAAGGAAAATCTAGTCGTTGGGATGACCGTTACATCATCAATTCTTGCCTTCACCGTCGAACTTCCACCGCTCGTGAGTTACAAAACCTACCTCGAAATGCTACCGGTCTAACAATCTTAGAAGATGACTAAGAGAAACAAATTTGACTTCTAGGAGGCATGTGCGAGCTCCTCGCTTGTCCAGGGATCACAAACAAACCCGCCTAAACTTTGCTCGAGAACATGTAGAATGGTAACTTCGACACTGGAGGTCTATGCTTTTTAGATAAGTCCCGATTCACTTTAACTTGTTGTGAACAACATTGTAGTACCATTTGTCAGCAGTTTTAGTAATGGTTTAGTCTTCCAGCTGCCAAAATCACACCAATTAACGATCAATTTCCTTCGGGAATAAGAAATCCAAGCAATGGAGTGGCCGGCCGTGAGTCCAGGCTTGAATCCTATCGAAAGTATTGGGGATTCACTTGATAGGAATATCAGAAAGCACCCAGTTGCACCTCTTACTCTTTAGGAGTTAGCCGAAGTTCCTGTAGAAGAATGGCAATATTTATCACAAGACATGTTGAGGGCACAACCTATATTAAATCTGGATATTGGGGCCTAAACAGAATTTTTAATAATTTTAATTAATCAAATACATTTTTATTTTGCTAGTATCCTTATTTCTTTATTATTATACGAGAAAATTCTTAAATTAGAGTATATTTATTGTTAAAATCTTATTAACTACTGTTGAAAATATACTAGATAATTATATCTCTCTTTTAATTAAAAAATGTTGCAGTATTAAATTTGTGTTCCGCTAATTTTGTTGAACAGTGCATATTGAAAATAGTATGGGACCTAAATTAGATCCTTAAGGAACCCCAATAATTATTAAAGAATGGAAAGAATACGCCGATATTTTACATGTCCTAACCCAATAATATAAATAATACCGGTGTTATATAAATTAAACTGATTATAAACCCTCCAGTGGCAATAGAAAGCGACAACTTCCATCCTTTCAAATTTGGAAAGGCTTCTGTTACTGTCGTATATACAGAACCTTCGATAGATATCAAACTGCCCATGCCTACTACGAATAACATCAAGAAAAATATCAAAGCAAATAGCTGAAATTAAAAAAAGTATTATGCAATAATAAGGGTTTAGTAAAGGTTACAATACATACCCATGGTACAGCATCAAATTTCGCTATCGCCTCTGGATAAGAGATAAATGCCAAACCTGTACCTCCACTGTTAATTACTTCGCTAACGTCCACGTTCAGTTTGAATGCTAAATTTCCCAAAATTCCAAATATAGTGGTGCCAGATACTAATGAAGTAAACGTATCTAAGATAGTGATTACTATGGAATCTCTAAAATTGGGCGTTTACTGATGTTAAACCTAATATGTAATATTTTGCATTTTTGCTTATGTAAACAGCATGTGTGATAAATAATAGACATATTAGTTATCAAGAGTGAAGGAATAGGTGGAATAATTTACCAAACAGGCTGGGTGATAAGTGATCAGAGCTATAAAAAACAACTTTAAAAATAATAAAATGCTAAATGTACTGCTTGAGTTGGAGGATAACGAACACGATCTACAGTGACTACTATATATGTTTCAAACAAGAACGGATAAGTTTAATATGCAGATACCTGTAGAAAAGACAGAATCAATGGTCATAGCAAAGTAACCCACTAAATGTAAACTGGCTGTGCGTACTTAGGAACTGTGACAACAAGCACCAAAAACTTGCAACAGCAAATCAGAACCCAAGTGAATAAAACCTCAAGAATCTTTATCTGAAGGATATCATATTATATTATGGGAGTAAGCATAAGAGACCAGATAAGAAACAAAGATATAAAAGGAGATCTTAGAAGTCACGATGTGGTGCAGAGAGGCCACGTCGATAGAATGACAGAGGATCGATGGGCAAAATGGGCAGCAAAGGATGAAAATCTGAGTTCAAGGAGACCCCCCCCCGCCGGTTGACCTCACAAAAATAAATACCAGCCAAGTAGTAAACACAGGAACATCACCATTAGTTTCTGAAGTAGTAGTAGTTGTAGTAAAGAGAAACCAGATCGGTAAATTAACAGGAGATATTAAACTGAGGTAGCATATCCACAACATCAGAATTTTTTGAAGAAGCAATTATAACCAAATTATGTAATGATAATAATAGTTGAAAAAACAATATGGGCAAAGTTAAATATAAGATCTAGGCAAGAAGAAGTATGCTATAAGAGAACTAACATTAAGAACAAGAAGGACCCAGATACCAGTATAAAAATAAAGAAGCAACGTGTTGGAACAACTATTAACAAAAAGAAAAACAATTAAAACTGAGAATAATTTGAAGACAGTTAAGTTTATGAATACTTCTTTAACCAATTAGACAAATATTTTGCAAATATCTAGAAACAATATAGCAGTTTGTAAGGATAATGGAGGTAGAAATGAGGAGCAAGCTAATGATAGTAAATTGAGCTTTTCAGACTAAGAAAAGCTATTAAAAAGTCATGTATGAGGTCTGATCAGAAAAACACCGAACTTAATTTTTTTTAACTTTAATTATTAATACAAGAAGTTATTAGGCTTTGGCCCCTTAAAAGTAGTCCTACGTCATATTCATACATTTTTCTCAGCAGTGTTACCACATTGCAAAGCAATCCTGGAAAGCTTATGAGTACAGCCTAATTTCAGTATTGATTTCAATTTGAGGAATTCAAAGAAATCTGACGAGTACAGAAGCTGAAAAAAGCGTTATGAGTTTTGACACGAAATTGACAAATTTACTAAGCACATTGTCATGGGGAAGCAACTATGAGCTATGTAGCTAGAACTTCGGATCTCATTTTGCGATTTTTCACATAACTGGCATTTAAGGTTGCCTGTTTGATTTTAAGGCAAAAAATGGAAAATTTAAAAGAAGAGGTGAGCATCACATTGAATCCAGCATTAGTATCTCGTTATCATCTCTTGCATGATTGGATAGTTGTCGTTCACTTGTTCAGGAAGTTGCCGACAAATTTATAAAGGATTTTCTTTCTGCTATTTGATCATAGAACAAAATTGATGTAAGTCGAGCCATGCTCAGTTTGCGGTTAATTTGTCAAGGCATAATCGTATTCAGATGCAAACCTCTTTTGCCAGTTTTGTGATAGTCAAACTATGGTATTAATATGTCAGATTTTTGTTTTTTTTAACATGGTTGTCATCAGTTGAAATCGCGGGGTTTACTGACCGTGGGTCATCTTTAATTAATTGACTACTTTTAAATTGTTTGAACCATTCGGAATAATACATACGACTCAAAGCATCATTTTTCCAGTTTTACGGAAAATTTTACATTGCATCAAATGCTTAAAGAACTTGGTCTCAAATAATAATACCACGAGAACTTGACAAAATATCAACAATCCAGAAATGTGTGAGGTTTAGTCACAATATTGCTAAGTTATTCTCTCCAAAACGTCATTTTCTGAACATGCCTCCGATACCTTAGAAAAAAGTCCATGTCACAATTATATAGAAAAGAACTAGAACAATTGCAAGAAATATATTAAAGAAATAGAACATAATAAATACTATAATAGGCACATCTGAACGAATAAATGTGAGTCAGAGCATACATAGCATAGCACCAATGGTTACCAAGTGATGAAGCTGTAAATACCGGATGTAGCTGTAAATAGTTATAGTTACTCTAAATGGATCTGAAGAGAGCAAACAAAATTATTGGAAACGATAGACATGTCTCAGACTCAGGGAGTAGATGAAGCGACATTCATAAGGAAATGCAAAATTCTTCAAAGAATGTTTAGGCGCATTGACAAAATTTGTTATAAACATTATTATTTATTATACCACAATTCTATCAAAACATAACTTGAAACTAGAAGACATAAGTATGTTGGAAACAAAAAATCCGACTGATAGTTGAGCTAGCTATACGAAATATCACGAATTATTTTTACACCTCCAAGTTGGAAACATTTATTTCCAAAGTGAATCTTAAAAATCTACTCGAGTGCCAACTGCTTATTCTCATTTCTATACATATGCCAATATTTATCAAACATGCAGTACGTTTGTATTTACCTGGCAATATTATGATCAAATTTATTGTAGGAGGCGTAAGATATGATATTGCCGAAGCCGACATTTAGAGAAAAGAAGCATTGACTAGTCGCTGCATACCATACCTAAAAAGAGCAATATTATCATTTCAACACAAATTAGTTCGTTTTATCAACCTGTGGTTCGACAAGTTTCGACCAATCGGGATTTATCAGATAAAACATGCCATTCGTAGCGCCCTCTAGTGTGGCAGCACGAATTAGCAATGTTAAGATTATGACATACGGAAAGACGGCTAAGAAATATGAAGCTTTCCCGGATGATTTGATTCCTCTCCTCATGATGACAAAAGAAGCAAACCAGCAGAAAGCTAGACATAGTACTAGTTTCCAATCTGGATAACCGATTCCGTCATCTATAGATTCTTTCTCTTTCAGTACTTCTCGCCTAGAATGCGTAAAATATCGTTTAATGTTTAGATTCTTTTTGGAAAATATTTATAATTTATGCAACGTGTCCCAAAATTCCTGGCTGGTACGTTCTTATGTGAGGACCAAGAGTCATGCAAAAATTTGGAAAAACTTTCATCGTTGTTAATTTCAAAGAAATTAATATTCAAAGTTTAACACTTTAGATGCCGTTTGTCTAAATTACTGTAAAACATTTTAAAGATTGGTTTTGATATGGTCAATGGGATAACAATTTTGAACAACTATAACCAGGTTTGTAATTAATCACTGTTCTAATTATACCATTTTCACAAAATCATTTTACCCTAATTTACCTGCAAAAACATATGACAACGTAAAAAAATATCGAAATCAATATTAATGTCATTTTGACGTTGTCAAATTGTCCTGCTTATTCCAACCCAATTACTACCTTATTAATTTTCGTTGCATTTTGGATGTTCAAGTATTTTTCGTTGATTAGTACTTTAGTGTTTGTGATAATTTTCGAGTTTTGCTGTGTTGCGTTGGTGTTTATTTTTAATTGATGTTAAAATGTTTTCAAACGACGAATATGCAGACATGCATTTGGTGGTGGGGGAATGTGGAAACAATGCTGCTGCTAGAGTCTATCGCGAAGTGTATCCTCGGAAAAGGCATCCTAGTAGTAATGTCTTTAGACTTTTAGACCGAAAAATAAGAAAAACAGGAAGTGTTTCACCAACAGATGCCTTTTATCGGGATAGAGGTCGTCCAAAAACTAGAAGGTCCCCTGAAGTAGAGGATGCCGTTTTAAATTTATTAGCAGACAATCCAACAATATCAACACGTCAACTCGGTAATATACTAGACATTTCACACAGATCAGTTGGCCGAATTATTAAAGATGAGTGGTTTCACTTTTATCATTACAGCTACAGCAGTTCCAGTTTTATTACCTGAAGATTTTCCACGTCGTGAGATTTTTGTAACTGGTTTTTAGAACAACTACCAAGAAAACCCCAATTATTTAGACCAGCTAACCACCAGCATAGGTTTAGCGTAAATATCTGGGCAGATATTATCCGGAATCGGTTAATCAGGTCAGTCATTATTCCTAACAAGCTGGCCGGAGGTAACTTTTTAGAATTTATGTTAAAGAGTTTTCAAAATTTAATAGCGGTAATCAATAATTTGTGGCTACAAATGGCTGGTGCTCCTGCCCATCATGCGGCAACGGTGATAAACTGATTAAATGGGCAATTTGCCGAAAGATGGATAGGAAGAAGTGAACCGTTCCATTGGCCAGCTAGATCTCCCGATCTCACCCCATTGGACTTTTTCTTTTGGGGTCACATTAAACAATTGGTGTACAGAACACCAGTTTTAGATGATCCAGATTTAACTAACCGGATATTTCAAGTAACTCGTTCAATAGATGAAGATATGCTAGTAAGATTGCAGGGGAATATAAATAGAAGAGCGGAAATTTGCAGAGATCATCACCGACATAATTTGGACATTTATTATAAATTATATATACTAAGAGCCATTCGAGTGACCCACTCTAATCGCCTGAGTTGAAATAGCTTAACCGAACCCTCAACAAAGGCAAAACGATATGTGTAACTCCTCCCAGAAAATCGTGTCGGGAGCGTTTCGTCTTTGGGAACGGATAGGTCGGACATTTCTTCATTGCGTGTGCTATATTTGGTGGCTGCTGGCGGCACCACACTCGAGATCGGAGGCTTCGAAAAGGGACCGCGGGCTTATGTGAAGACAAAATCGGCGCTTATGTGAAGGAAAATACACTCAAAACACGTCAATAATCAAAGATTGTCAGATATGATGGCGACATCGAAAAGTTTCACGATTTTCACTTTCACCAAAAAATTCAACGCTATCGAGGTTTCGCGTGCGGATGAAGGCTCAGACTACGAGAGAATGGACTTTTACGCAACGTTCAGCAGCAATCTCGACTTTCCAAGTACTTCTATAACGAGGGTACAGTTCATTTAAAGCCTCTCTGCAGGCGGATCCGGTAAAAAAATCTTGCTAGAAAAAGTAGGCGACAGCTCGCGTCAATTCAAACACATCACATTTTGAAAGGTGCGTGGATAAGCTTTATTTCTGCGATGGCAGTTTCATGTCTTGACGTTTTCTAATAGTAAAAGGATTTTAATGTACGAACAGAGCGTGAAATAGTCATACGTACCCGATTTGTAATTATCAGGACGTCCACAAGGTAGAAGAATCGACATTTAGAGAAGAGACCGGCGAAACGAGCCCTATTGCAAATTAAGGTGGAAAGAATTGACACCACGGGGTCAGTAACTACCTATAAATATATGCCGTATAACATTTAGAAATACAGAAACGTTTGCATGTTTTATACGTTAAATACTGGAAAAATCCAAGGGAAATAAATATACAAATCGAGGGAATCAAATACGTAAGTACTAAGGAATATACTAAATGGCATTAATTTCATCAAACACGAATTTAGTATTTATATAATATTATGTAATTATAATAATTATATAATAATAATAATAATAATAAATGTCAACTAACTTTTGCTCAAATTAGACGTATATACAGGGCGCGTCAAAAGTTTAGAAAATCGGACATTATAAAAGCATCATGACAATGCTCGTGCTTTACAGGATATTGTAATAAAACTGTAAGCAGAAGCAAAAGACGCGAATTCAAGCTCGAAAAGATTGAAAATCCTACTAGTTTATTATTATAATTTCATCTCGTTGACTCTTTTGACATTTTTCGTATTTGTCATTTGCATTAAAATTTTTAATCCATTATTAACATAAATCAAACGTAATAGATTTGAGGAAATATTTAGATATCTTTCTGCTACTAATAATAATAATGTTGCCGAAGATGACAATATGTGCAAGTTGCAATTCTTACTTCACAAGTTGAATTCAATTTTCATTACATCAGATATACACCAATAAATTCCTACGTATCAATTGTATCCACGAATCCATATTTCGAAAGAAATGGTTGTAAGCAATATATTAACACATTCGTTTTCGATATAAAACTTGGTTTCTAGCACTTCCCTCAAGCTACTGTATTAGCTTCGACATTTACCGAAAACGGAATGTTCAAGATAACTAGAGCAAAAAAGTTGGAATAGGGGCTTCAATTGTACTAAATTTAGGTGGTCTATAAAAAAAAATTCAGGACATTGGTTTTTCACTTTTTTCGATAATTTTCTCAGGCAAGAACACGAACATAATGAATAAAAATCGTCTATGACAGTGAAATTGATACCAAAAATAGCATTGCTTGGTGTCAGGTGGAAAATAGCATTGTAAAATTGCTGTCTAACGAATAATGAGTTGCTTTTTTGAAGACAACTTTACCCTATTTTGCTAAAGATAAGCAATATATCGAAATACCTCTGCCAAATATAATAAACCACTACAATTCGTTTATGGGAGGTGTTCACTAGATGGAAATGTTGCAATATCACTGCTCCAAAAGTATGGACAACCACTAAGCACTACAGGCCTCGTGCCTTTTAGTATTATGTCGCTATTTACATTTCTTATATGTATTTCTTTATTTCCAGGCTTGTTATTTTATAAATTTGGCAATTTTTCCTTCGTTTTCATTTTCCCTTTAGTTTAAAATTTTACAGTTTGAATTATATAGGATATATTTATTGAACTTCGTTTTAATTAGTGTATTGTGGGAGAGTTAATTTTTGACAGTCCATCTATTTTATTTCTATCGTTTACCGAATTGCTATTTCTCACTGTTTGTATCATTTCTAGTATGCCTCTTGATTTTGTATTATATTGCTTCATTAAAACTTCGGTAAATTGGTATTGAAATTAAAATTGTGATTGTAATTAGTTTGATTGTTACCGGATTCTTTAGTTTCGTGTGTAGGTATTTTAAGTTATTAGTATTTTGATAACCAAGGTTAAAAATAATGTATCTTTTTTCCGATAAACCTCTGACTTTGGTATTGGAATGTATAAAGGATTAATTACTGGATTGTTTAATTTTTTTGACCTCTCAATATTGTATATCTTATTTAATCTTTGTTTTATAATTTTTATAATGATTCTGAGTGGAGTTGTTATTATTTAAAATATCTTTTATTTTTTTATAACTGTTGAAAACAACATCATCAGAACGATATCTAAATTTGAAGTCAATTCCAACCATTACTCACAAATAGAACATTGTCATAGCGTTAGCCTATAGTGACATCAATCTTACAAGTCCAGAATTACAACCAACATTATAAAAAAAAAGTTAAAGATATTCTAAATAATAACAACTACCCCTCAGGTTTCATATATATCATTTTTCAGCTTTTAAATTCCAGAAATAATAGACTCTCTCAAATGCACGTACTATATTTTGATATAAATAAAATTTCACGAAAGGGAAATTGCTCCCGACACATTCACGTTAGGGAAAAAGAAGGCACGAATAATAAAAACACATTTGGAAAATATGAGATGTGTATACCCACCTGAAATATAACTCCGATGAACTTATTGAATTATTGTCCGCTGCTCGACTTTCTCGTGATGGAATGCACGTCACATTAGTCAATCTATTCTCATCCTCCCATTCCGGTCTACAATAAGACCACGGCAGCTCGCTCGTGAACGAATTGAAGAAATAAAACACAGTAATGGCCAATAGGGAACAATAGTAGGTCGCTATGTATACGGCTCCTAATACCTGACAATACCCAATACCTGAAACGTTCGCCGCAAGCATTTATAGAACATTGAAATCAATTGCGATAGATCTAACTTTAAATTGCATTTCGTATGGGTAGCATATATAGGATAGGTAAACTTATGACGTAAATAAATGTAAAGTACTATCTATATTGCATATTAACAGTAACATATTTTCCTGTAGTAATTAAATTGTAGAATTGTGCAATCATGTTTACCTTCTAAAGTTCAAATTTTACCTTTATTCTTTAAATTATTTTTAAAATGCCCAACTTCTTTAAGAACGCTATCGTTTCTTTATTACTCCATTCTATCGATTAACACGTGCTCTTTATTATTCGTCTAGTGTCCACTAGTTCCCTCACCGAGCGGCGACCGACATATTGACATGAACTTAAAAATTTTGAAAAATTGAGAAATTCAAAGCAAACAGTTCTAACATAAAGTGTATCAAAATTAAGATAAAGAAGTGGGAAATTTTAGGTAGATAATAACCGTAAAAATAGTTTCAAATAGTTTGTATTGTTTCGCAAAACTTCGGCTTCATCAGGTGATGACAGAGTAATGCTTACAAAATGATTACACCGTTATATATACTACATAAGTGTCGGGGTTCAAAGAGGGGGTGTTTTTACAAATTTAGAAAGACAGTAGAGGGGAGAGATTTAAATCTGTTTTTCCGTTTAGTGTTAAACCTATTTTTCTATATCTATTAATTTCTGAAGCTTAAAATAAATTATTTTCTTTTATCTTGTACCGGGTGGCCAACTAAGAATGGCTACCGGCTATTTCTCAGAAACCAGTAGTCATATTACTTCCGGGTAAAAAAATTTCAAGTAAAAGTGCCCACGAGAAAATGCTGGAAATTATTTTAGAGTTTGTAAAATGTCCGCAAGGGGGCGTAAGAGTCAGGATCAATGTTAAAATTTAAAATTTCTTCATATTTTTACAAATCAAGAGGTATTAAAAATGTTTAAATTTTATTCCTTACACTTTCTTTAACACTTTTTTTTTACTATCTAGTAAAATAAAGTGGTGGAGGCAGTTCAACTGTTTCTTTAAATAAAGTAGGATTACTCCCGTTTGGCCTAACCGATTTGAACAAGTTTAGTCTCATTTAAAAGGGAGTTATTGACTCTACAAACTGAACTTGTGTTTTTGTATCTCGGACTTTTGCCGTCACTTTTAAAGTATTAACGACTTACATGTTTTTGATGTGAAATTTAATAAGAAATTCAAAAATGAAATAATATACAGGCTGTTCCATTTCAAAAAATTGATTTTTTTGCAAAAACTAACAAAAGCATATCAAAAAACGGCAATAACTCTGTAATAGATACTTTTAAAGTATTAACGTCTTACATGTTTCTGACATGAAGTTTAATAAACAATTCAAAAATGAACTGATATACAGGGTGTTCCATTTAAAAAAATTGACTTTTATTCTAAAACGTGTCATGTAATTTTAATCCAGTTTCCTGCACATGCAGTTAGTAACTGTAAAAAAACAAAATATGTTTCTATTAGGACCTCTTATTGTAAACAATACTGCAAAAAATTTTGTCCATCTAATACGTCGTTTTCGAGAAATATAATTTTATACAAACATTGAATTTTTCAGAAAAATGGGAATAAGTCAAAAACTTTACACTTTAGGCCTATACTATCTTATTACTTTTTGACTAACAATTATACCGGGAATACAAAAATGCAATAATATATAGGGTGTTTAATTTAAAAAACTATTACTATGGTTAGCCACCAAGTTATGGAACACTCTGTATAATACAAAATATTTTTAAAATGTGCTCCTAATGAACAGCTATCACAAGAAAAAGACCGCTTCGAAATATCTTTACTCATAAAGGCATAATCGGCCTTACCCGTTTAGATGACTCACCCTGTATATAATATAATAAAAAAAAGACAATTAAAACAAGAGAATTCATGCAATTTCATCTATTTTTGTCAATATCTCCTGTTCTAAAAAACATACAAATTTGGTTTTTTTTACCGAAATATTAAGGCTTTTATTCTTTATTAGCTCATGTAAAAAGAAATATATCATTGCATTTAACTTTTTTGAAAAGAAGTCTAATATTTGCTTACAATTCAGTTAACGCCATCTACCGGTCATGGCAAAAGCCCGAGATACAAAAACACAAGTTCAGTTTGTAGAGCAAATAACTCTGTTTCAAATGAGACCAAACTTGTTCAAATCAGTTAGGCCAAGCGGGACTAATCCTAGTTTATTTAAAGAAACAGTTGAACTGCCCCACCACTTCATTTCACTAGATAGTAAAAAATGTGGAAGACTAAAAGTATAAAAAATGTGTAAGGAACAAAATTTAAACATTTTCCGTACCTCTCAATTTGTAAATATATGAAGAAATTCTAAATTTTAACGTTGATCCTGACTGTTACGCCCGCTTGCGGACATTTTACGAAACTTTAAAATAATATCCAGCATTTCCCGTGGGCACTTTTACTTGAAATTTTTTTACCCGGAAGCAATAGGACTACTGGTTTTTGAGATATAGCCGGCGGCAATTCTTAGTTGGACACCCGGTACATACAAGATTTTAAATTCTCTAGAAAATTTATGGTTTAGTCTGTGCAATGGTTGGCAAATGTTGAGTCCGTCTTTCTTTCCTTGTAGCTTTTTTCCTGTTCCTTAATTCTCTGTTCAAAGGTACGTTCTCTTTGACCAATGTAGACTTTGTTGCATTCACATGTAAACATATAAACATCCTTAGTTCGACTTTCTTTCTATTTTGTCTTTGTCATTGCTACTGTATTTTTGTAGCAAAGTTGTTTGTTTTGAATGATATGAATTTATTGTTGTGATTGAATTATATTGGTATTTATTCTTGTTGGTACCTTTAGTATAAATTAGAGATAGAGTTTGCGATCTTTGTTTTTGTGTTAGAATTTTGTTTATTAAAATTGTTGTATATCCATTATTGATTGATATATTGTATATTCTATTTAGTTCTATGTTAAAGTTATAATTAATAATAAAGGTAAAAGAAAGTTCACACTTGGTTATTTGTTTCACTAAAATTTTATTTACAAAATACGCTTGGACAATTGTTTCGAACTTCTCAGTTCATTCTCAACTGAACAAGAAAAGTTTTACTTAAAGTTAGAATAGATAATTTGATTAATTAATAAAAGTAAACGATTAGACCTTTTGGAAATAATGGAAATATCCAAAGCAATAAACAAATCATTAAATATAGTAAATGAACAAACAGAGTTCGTAATTTCCCCTGTTATTAAAGCTGCTTCTCGTTAATTACTAGGAAAACCCCCATAATACATAACTCCCTTATATTATTCACAATGTTACTCCCACCTTACTCAAATTATCTATTCTAATTTTAAGTAAAACTTTTCTTGTTCAGTTGAGAATGAACTGAGAAGTTCGAAACAATTGTCCAATGTATTTTGTAAATAAAATTTTAGTGAAACAAATAACCAAGTGTGAACATTCTTTTACCTTTATTATTTAATATGTTTCACCAAGTGCCTAGCGAAACCTCAATCAATTATAAAGTCATAATTGTTTAAAGGTACATTTATCATAGATTGGTATGCTGCTATTTTGTGAGAAATCGGATTAAAAGAACTTATGTTTATACTTGTGCCTGTGTGTGTTGGTTTATGGTATATAGCAAATTTATGTATATCTGTTTTATGGGATATTGTTGAATCTAAAAAATTAAAAAATTCTTTTATGTAGTGAATTTTATTTTTGGATGAATGTTGTTGAAAATCATATTAACAATATTACATAAATTTTTCACAAATTTTCCGAATTTGCATTGTACAAAATGATTGAAGAGATTTCATCGGAAGTTAAACGGTTAGCTTAACAAGCCGAATTGAAATTAATTCCACAAAAATCAAAAACTGCATATTATAAAGAATATGAGAAAATTTTTACTTGGATGACAAAGAAGAATTATCACACGGTGGACGAAACATTGATGCTTGCGTACATAAACAAAGTTGTAGGTAACATTATTAAAAATGGTCATTAATTAATCTAATTCATTCTAATCAATGTTTCGTTTTTCAAGTTGTCATTATTTGTGGAATATTTGGCTCATGCAGAAGACATGAAATGTGTGATTTACGTATGTCGGAAATTAAGAGAGAGGGCACCGTTTTCATTATTAATATTCGACCATCTAAAACACAAAAAGGTCGAAAATTTGCTGTTGTTGATCCTGATATATTTTATGCGAAGTTGTTTGATCAATATATTTCACTACGTACCGATTATGATTCAGGTATAATAAAAAATAATTTTCTTATCGCCGTTCTAAAAGTAACTACCTATATATATTAAATATTATATTCGTGTATAATATTTAATATTATAGATATTAATGTGCCGTTCGAAACTAAAAACGCACCGGATTTTGTTTTAAATCGCACGAGATATTTTTCCGTTCATAATACATGTAAAAATAAATACCCGTCACCATTATGAAAGCGAAGTGAATGCTGTGCGCGGCGTATATACAATAAAATATCACATGTGCATTATGGGCACGTTAAATCTGACAAAATTTATCGCCCGAATAAATGCTCCCGATAAAATTCGTAATTTCGAAAACGACATACTGAAACCGAAATAAATTTACGTTCACGGGGGACCGTATAAATATTTCATTTTACTCTTTGTTAATCGAGAGAGTTTCCGCACAATAAAGGGAAATAATTATTTTAGTGGCACACAAAAAATTGTTACAAAAACTGTAATGTGTTTGTAATTTAATTTTGCCAAATAAAACCGATGTTGAAATAATGGGTTTTCAATGGTATTTTAGATTCTCTCAGTTTATTGTCAGATTAATAAAATTTTTGAAAAATAACTAAGATGATATACCGGGTGAAATAGTAATTTTGATTACATAAATATTTTTTAATACATAGTAATAATTTTTAGACACAACCGACCAACAATTTCCAATAACTACGGTTATCATAACCTATCTAATTTGATAAGTGACTAGAAACACGCTGAATTTGACAAAACTGACTTTCTTATTCAATAGTATTTATGACGATGATAATTTGATTGTTTATTAATATTTTTGTTAATATAATATTAGAAGTGCATTATACAGCGTTAGTAAAAAGTCCCGGAACGGTCGAATAACTTTGTTATTTGAAAATTATGATTTCTGAAATTTGGTATCGGGGTATAGTTAATATAAATGCATTTTATGCAATACAGTTAATATTTTTTTCACTTCCGGTTTAATCGGCAATACGTCCAACTTTTTTTTTTAAATGGAACGCCCAGATTTTTTTACACTTTTGAATGCAAAATAAAAAACTACGTTCAGGAAGTATTAAGATGTTTATTTTTATTCACAAGAAAACAGTTAAAAAATTAAAAAAGTGTCCTAATACAGAAAAATCAAGATACCTGTCTATTCAGGTTGCGATTACAATAATTGTTCAAAATGCTCTCCATTTACAATTTGACAAAAATGTAAACGGTCAGTAAAATTTCTTATTGAATTTTGTATTTGTTCTGGAGTGATGCGATTGGCTTCTTGAACTATTCTCTCTTCCAATTGTTCAAGATTATGGTGACGATTTTTGTACACTTGACATTTCAAGTGACCCCAAAAGAAAAAATCTAATGGCGAGAGATCTGGCGAACGTGCTGGCCTTTCGATTGCTCCTCTACGTCCGATCCAACGTCCCGGAAAATTTTCATTCAAATAATCGCGGACATTATGGGCAAAATGGGGGGGAGCTCCATCTAGTTGAAACCAAAAATGTGCATTAGGGTGATCGCCTATGTTTGCATTTGGAAAGAGGGCCGCAAGTGCTGGAACAACCTCATTTCGCAATAAATTTAAGTAGACGTTGCCAGTTAAATTTCCTCTTATAAAAAATGGTCCTATTATGTTGTTTCCAACAAGACCAGCCCAGACATTCA
This sequence comes from Amphimallon solstitiale, assembly GCA_963170755.1. Lineage (NCBI taxonomy): Eukaryota > Metazoa > Arthropoda > Insecta > Coleoptera > Scarabaeidae > Amphimallon > Amphimallon solstitiale. Next base: position 2,288,452 of record OY720683.1, on the reverse strand, counting down.
CCTTTTGAGGACGCTGTGTATGGACTTCTTCAATCCAATGCGGATTTTCAATTGACCAGTAGCGACAATTATGTCTGATCACAGTGCCGTTGAGAGAAAACGTTGCCTCATCTGAAAAAATGATGTGATCTAAAACATTAGGCTGCTGCTCGATCAATTCCGTCATTGTTTCGCAAAATCGTAGTCTACGATCTGGATCATCTTCAGTTAACTCATGGACGGGATACATTTTATAGGCCTTCATTCTTGCTGATTTAAGAATATTATGAGCAGATTTTTGAGAGATCTCATGAATTTGACCTAATTCCGTTGTGGACACGTGATGATTTTCTTCCACTGTAAGTAACACATTCAAACTAGTTTCTTCATCTGTTGCTGTTAATGGACGTTCCCTTCTAGGTAAATCTTTCACCTGACGAAAGACTTCAAACTTTTGAATTGTTCGGCATACCGTACTTTTACTAATGTGACGATCCGGATAAACAGTATTAAACAAAATACGAACCTCTTCAAAAGAACGTTGACGATCACCGTACCCACGCATCATTAATATCTCAATTCGTTCTGATTCAGTAAGTTTTACTGCCATTTTCAAATGTGTCAATGTCGACAAGTTATTCGACCGTTCCGGGACTTTTTACTAACGCTGTATATAATATTTTCTTGGCATTAGCGAATACATTGTTTACCATATTATTAGTCAAACATTAAGAATAAAAATCATATTAAGACGTTTCAACAATATTTATTGTCTTTTTCAGTATTATATATAATAAAAGCGCACAATCCTCTTTTGTTAGTTACGTGCGAATGATACGCTTAACCGAACAAGTAAAATCGATGAAAATTAGTGAAACGGGGCAAAGTACTCTTCTCTGAGTATGAGGCATTAAAAGCTGTCGTTTGGCGTGGGCGTACGGGCGACTTTAAATTCTTAGTGGAGCGTGTGCAAAGATATTGGTCGCTGAATAGGAGGGTGCAAGCATCGACACTCGGGAGTAATTAAAAAATTACTACGGATAGCGTTCGTGATGAAAAAATCATGTGAAACACGTTAAAAATCGTAATAAATGTCAGGAACGACAGAGCACGGAAAACTTGCAAAAGTTTCACTTTGACTAACAAATTTCACTCCATCGAGGTTCAGAGTGCCGAAAAAGGCACAGAATCCAAAAGAACGGACGTTTCCGCGACGATTGAGTGAACTGTCCACTTGCCAAGTCTTTCGCTGTCGAAGGTACCAGTCATTTAAAGCCTTCCTGTTGGGGAATGCGACAAAAAAAACTCGCGATGTAGAGTTGGCGAGACCGTCATGAAGTCAAATGGATGTCAGGTTTTGACAGGTGGACGGAGAAGATTCATTTTTGTGATGTTTCGATCGACATTTTCTAATAACAATGAACGGTGTTAATTTACAAAAAATTTGTTATGTTGTCACACGTATTCCCGATCCATAATTATCAGGACGATGGGGATGAACGCAAAAAACTGACATTTAGATGACAGACGGGCAACACGAGCCCTGTCGTAAAGTAAGGTGGAAAGAATTAACGCCACAAGATGAATATATAATTGATATAATATTTAAAACTTACAGTCTTAAACGTTTGCAGGTTTCGTTAATTAAAAACTGGAAAAATCAGATATGAAAGCATTCAAGAGTATACCAAAGGGCATTATTTCATCAAACTCGAATTTAGTATTTATACGACAAAACGTAAACTAAACATAAAGAAGAGAGATAGAGAAGACATACATATTTATAATTTTTCTGTTTGCAAACTTTAATTGCACATAGCCGATAATAATAATAATAATAATACACACTTTATTACGTAGACACCTCAAGGTGTATGTAACAAGTCATGATATATAATAATAATAATAGCCTGCAACATAATGGCAGAAAGGTAAGATTTTTGCCGATGGAAAGATACGCGTGGGAATCTTAAAACAACCAGAATTCATCAAGTGAATAGAATAGATGCTCGATGAGAAAGTCTTTAAGATTAACATATATGAAAGAGAAACAGTGACTGGAGTGCAAAAAGAAACATCAAGCATGCAACTGAGTTTTTTATTTTCGTCACACTGTCCTACGAAAATTGGATTCCTGCTTATGAACCACTAAAACGAGCAATCAATGTCAATCAGTGTTGCCATTGATACGATAATTATCGTATTATACGATAATTTTCCACAATTTTGTGTTTCAGTACGATTATAATTTTGAAGTATACGATATCCGATAATTATACGATAATTTCATCATTGATCATTTATCTCTTTTTGTGTTCGTTTTTTTTTTATTTAATTGTGAACATTCACCGTTATTACCGAACAGACCCGAACTTCATGGAACGTTGCTAATGTCACTGTCACTGTATACTACTAAGTCTGGGTTTTCCCCTAGTCATTTATATGTATATGTAGTGTACGCATATAAAAGAAATCAACGATTTATTCTGTATTGCATTTTTCTTCGGTCGAATTTAAAAACCGTACAATGTCTGACGCTGAACAATCCGATTCTGAATATAATAGTAATACAAATGATGATTCTTTAAATCCAGTGCCAGGGCCATCTAATCAATTGAGCAAAAAAAGAAAAAAAGTAACACAAAAATACAGACGAGTTTGGGAAGAACAGTTTCCTTGGTTAAAGCCTATACAAGGTATGTATTTATGGTTTTGTAAAAAGTTTTATTAAGTTTTTGTATATATTACACGTTACAAGGTATAGTCCGGTCAAATTAGACATTGGAAGTTACCTAAATTCCCACCAAGCTGAAAATCGGTAAGATTGTTTGAAATATCATTAAAAACAAAATTTGAAAGTTCCCCATCTTTCCCCTGTAAGGAAAAAATTTTATTCAAGGTCAAAGGTCAAAAAAATGAGTTTTTCGCGATTTTCAGCAAAACGGTAAGTTTTATCATAAAAATATCTCAGACAAAAATTGTAGATCATAAAAGTATCTACAAAAAATTAATTAATACTTTTTTTTCTACGAGCCACCGTTTTTGAGATATAACGATTCAAAAAGTTGTTAAAGTTGTAATCGTCATAATATGCACACGTTTCCTCGCCACCTATGAGGTAGTGTACTTAGCGCGTTTTTTTTTTTGTGGTTTCCCCAGTAGGCCTATTCCACGGGTCAGTTTTGATCTTGTTTAATTTGAAACTATTGAAAAATAATGGATATTAGCAGAGATTGAAAAGATAAAAGCAATTTAAGTTAAAAAAAAGTAGTGAAATTTAATCGTCCGAGTCGTAACTTTCAAAATCTTCTTCTTGATCTTCTTGTTCTTGTTCGTCTTGTTCTTGTTCTTCTTGTTCTTGTTCTTCTTGTTCTTGTTCTTCTTCATCTTCATCCTGAGTGGATGTAAACTGCATTAATAGCGATGTATCGCATGTTGCCTCGTTGGAATCAAACGGATCCTCTACTGTTGGTGATTCAATATTATAGCACAACCGGCCTTGACAATGTGTACATGCCGGAGAACAGAACAGTCCGACTTTTTTGCAACCACATTTAGCACTGCATCCCTTTTTGCAGTTGCAAAAAATCGAGTTCAGCAGTTTTTCCGGCGCAGGTGGAAGTAAAGTGTGCACTGGTTCTAATAAATTGTTGACCAACTTCCAACCCCAGTCTGTAGGGTCTAGCTGATAACCAAGCCACACTTGAACTTGGTAATATACCCTAAAAAGATGTTGATGAGCAGCAACTGAGGTTGGAGGAAGACAAGCTAATTGTACTTGTTTTTTACTTTTGGTGTTTTTAACGAAACATGCATATCTATACTTATCTAAGCAGGTAGTTTTTTTAGGAGCTCCGTACATAGAAAGAAGAAAGCGAATGCCGTTAGTAATAATTTCTTGTCGAGTAGAATTACTATTTTTGAAAACTTCAGCACATTCAATTAAATTTTGTTTCTCAAATAGTTTGAAGACTGTTATTTTACCCCTCCTGTAAAATGCAGATGTCGTATCACAGCCAGTTATTGCGTGTAAAAATAGTACATGATTTTGACACTTTGCAAAAGTAGATAAACTTTTTGATGAATACATTTCCGATTGATGTTGAGCTTTTCCTGGTTTTAAGAAGAAAATAGTTTTTTCAGTTGGAGTTCGAGCAGTCAGTAATACGAGTGAGTCTATATCTTCACCAACAACAATAGTTGTATTTGTCAAATTGAATTGCTCAATTGCTGTTTCAATTATCAATACATCAGCATCATTATTAGCTTGTCTTACCAATATATTTTCCGTAGTAAATCTTTCTTTCAACATTGAAATGAACCGAGACTTGTTGTGAGTATTAGAAAGAAATTTTTGTTGGCTGGTTGGAACTGTCATATTTTCATCAAATAAAATATCAATTGATGAAGATGTTGCTAAAGTTCGACGACGCTGTTCTGCAGCTTTGGTATTTCTCGTGCAATCATTATAGCCATCAAATACGACAGTAACTCGGGAACCAAAATGTCGACGTACATACTGTACGTATTTATCTAATATAACGTTGAATGTTTGTTCACTATCCCATACAACGCGATGTAGTAGGTATCCTCCGTCAATGATGTATGTCGCATTTGTGTTGTTAATATCAAAGTCTACCTTTTCGAAACAATCGTAAATTGCAGACTTCTGTGTTTTACGCATCCCGATGTCATCAAATAACGATAGAGGGTAGGAAGATAGTTCATATTCAAAATAGTTTTCTATTTCATCTTGAAATGCTGCAGTAATACTCATGCGTTGGAACAACAATACAGGGTCAACAGGTACTTTTTCTTCATGAACTTTTATGGTACTAGTCATAGCTAAAAGAGGAACAACTTTGTCAGAGCGTTTTAATTTAATATTATTGAATGTGAGTCCTGTCATTTTTGCCATAGAAGCAAGCCCAACTTCACGAGCTTTATAACAATTGATTTTATCATCACCAACGACACCACTCGCAATAGAAACAATTTTGCTAACGTCTGGAAAAGGATCATGCGTTGAGAACCACTCTAAAAGTTTTCGTACATCTTTAGCATCTTTTTTCATTCGCGAATCACTTGCATCAACATGCTGCTCGGTCGTATCCATCCTAACGTTAGCGAGATCTTCTAATTTTTCACAAACGGTATTCATAACATGCATACTATAAACCCATTTACTTATGACACTCTCTTTTGTACTTCTCCCTCGAGCAATACCTCCATCTGTCTTCATGGCTTTCATCATAGACTGCTCGATTACCATGTCCGTTGAAGTTCCACAACTTAATTTGTCAGAACGCCTAACTGTGAAAAATCCGTTTGAAAATCTTTCGTAAACTTCAGGATCTATCGAATTTTGTAACTGTAGCATATTCTGCAAGTAAAGGTGTGCAGACTTAGCATAAGGAAAATGTCCAGATGCGTGAAAATAAGGAAGCATTTCTTTGACGCAGTTTAAGTGAGCTTTCCAATCCCCCATACGCTCAGCTCTTAGGAACTCTTTAGCAATAGAAGCCATATGAAAATACTGAATCCAAAGTTTTGCAGTTGGTCCTCGTTCCTCATATTCTTTTAATTTTTGATTCAATTTATTAAGTAAAGCTCCAGATACTTCATCATCATTTTCAATATCATTGTATGAAAGAGTGTTATCTAATATGTGCTCGATATTTATGATTAGATCTGCATCCATGATGTCATCAATTTCAACTTCTTTTAATATTATAATTGCTAAAGTAAGCTGAAGTAGTGTATGAGATCGAATAGCTCTTGCGTAAGCATGGCCATTGAGCATTTTTTCTAATGATTTGACCGCATAGATTTCTCCGAGTACTTCTTTCATGCCGCTTCCTTGCATAATATGACCGATTGCTCCCAGAAAGGACATCAGTAGATGGAATCCTCCGGGTCTAACGATGATTTTTTATACTTCAGAGCCCTCAGGTGCGGCTGATACAATTTCTTGAGCTTTAGCGTACAGGGGCTGGTCGAAAGTCACGATGCATACATTGTGGCCATACCGTTTTGTATTCTCTAATGCACAAAGTAAAGTCGTATAGATAGTATTATAGTTACTGGCTGGTTGGTGAATAAACGGTAAAAATGAAATTTGAGATTTAGAGTAATTTATATGATTATTTGTTAAACGTTCAATAAAACCATTCCAACCAGGTAAAGACTCATTTTTCCATTTCCCATAGAACCATACTGCATCAGCTTTTTTGAGGAAAGATACCGTTTCAGTTCCATAAACAAAATCTGTAACATTTATTTTACTGTAACCTACTACACCGTCATTTTGATAGATCTGTATCGGCACATGAGCTTTTGCTTCGAAATCTTTTGCTGAAAGAGCTTCTTTTATTCGTGGCATAGGCTCTTCTAGTAAAACTGAATTTTTAGGAGTTACAATTTGAATAATACCCATTATGTGGAGTGTGTTATTGCCGTCGAGCGTATTCACATTAATATCAGCATTGTCGGCAACGTATTGAATGAGTGTGCCACTTTCTGGTGATAGGACATGAGGAGGACGATGAAAAACCGCTGCTGCCTCATACATTATTGTTTCATTATAGGATGCACATAAACCAAATGACGAAAAGATTTGTATAAGACGTTTTGAACCGAACCTTCGATGAAAAAAAACTGCGAGGCCTAATTGTAGTTTCGACTTAAAGACCTTGGTCGAACAGCAGTCATGATACTATGGCAAATATTTGTGCATACTAATTTTAAATGATCTAAATTTGATCGTTTATTCTTTAAAATCACTCGTTCTACAAAATATGTCAACGATTCTGGGATTTCATTATTTAAATCTTCAAACATGCGACCTGGTGGAGGGTAGTTGGAATTATCAAACACTGCGGTTTGAATATCTTCGCGAATGATATCTGCAGCTGCCTCTAGGACTCTCAATCGTTCTTCTTTTTTATTCATTTTTTTTTTCGTACCAGACTTGATTCAAAATATCATGATGATTATCTACTAAGCTTATGAATGTTGATGCTCCCGATTTCTCAGTGATAATAAGTTTATCACCATACTTCAGTTTTAGTCGTAGCTTAATCGTTCTGTTATCTAAAGTCGTAGTTTTGCAAATATTCTTTAATTCGTTTAAAGTAAACTGACAGTCATCGCTATTTTCCATGTAAGTAAATATTTCCTCCATTGCCCGATTCGTAGCTTCGTCTTTAGGACGACCGATTTTAAGTCCAGTGGAAGGTTTCATGAAAGAAACATAGCAATCGTGATGATATTTAGCTTCTGCAGCAACTAAATCATTTTCAAATTCGAGTCGAGCAAGAACAGCTTTTGCTGTAGTATCGTTACGGGTCTGAGCTAATTCCAGAATTGAATCTTTAAATTGAAGTGTACTTACTTGACTGATTCGACGGCGAATATCTGAGGGTTTTTTTTTCTCATACTCTTCATTCAATTCCTGGCCACAAAATAGACATTGTTTTTTAGAACAAAAAGCTGATTCATTCGAACGTAATCTAGTACGAGGAGGACTTTCTGTGGATGTACTGGCTTCTTGTTCTTCACGTTGTCTTCTATTAGCTGCAGCAATAGAAGACTTTCGAGTATAATTCTTACGACAACTTTCATGTATTGTCACAGATTTTTGATTTTTTAGATACTCCGAAAATTCATCTGCTCTTTCGATACTTGCATTAATTAATGTCTTCATACCACGTTCAACAGTAACAATTTCACTTTCAGTTAAAAGTTTAGCGCAAATAAAACAATAATCTGACATTTTTGTTATAAAACTCAAAACAGCACAATATAGGTTAGGATAAACACGTGTTTTCACTACTAACTGGCGTTCAAGACTAACAGTATTTCATTTATTATAGCAGGTATAAGACCCTAGCCACGCACACAATTGAACAGGGGACAGATGTTTTCTCAAGGTTTCAATGGCGTATAAATTAAGGGACTGGGCTTCATTTTACCTGATATTCTTATAGTTATAACTTATGTATATTTTATATTAGTAGTGTAAATTACAATAACCGATAGAAAAATACTTTTACATATATTACAACTATAGAGATGTATATATACGTGGCGTACTCATGCATATTATGACGATTACAACTTTTACAACTTTTTGAATCGTTATATCTCAAAAACGGTAGCTCGTAGAAAAAAAAGTATTAATTAATTTTTTGTAGATAATTTTATGATCTACAATTTTTGTCTGAGATATTTTTATGATAAAACTTACCGTTTTGCTTAAAATCGCGAAAAACTCATTTTTTTGACCTTTGACCTTGAATAAAAAATTTTCCTTACAGGGGAAAGATGGGGAACTTTCAAATTTTGTTTTTAATGATATTTCAAACAATCTTACCGATTTTCAGCTTGGTGGGAATTTAGGTAACTTTACTCTTATTTTTTGGTCTAATTTGACCGGACTAGTAGTAATTTTATGGCAATGTGTAACTGCTGTCATGTGGAGTTAACTGCTGATTATGGTGTAATACACAGACACTCGCTGGGAAAGAAACACATTAATACAGCTAAACAAATGAAAACGCAACCTAAGATTAATACTTCATTTAAGGAAAATGTATTAGAAACAAAAGTTAAAAGAGCAGAACTCTTAATTTGTGCATTCTTAGCAGAACACAATATTTCTTTTGTTACGTTAGACCATTTAGTACCTTTACAACTTAAATGTTTTCCTGATTCACATATTGCAAAAGAAATGAGTGCCTCCAGAACAAAAGCTACTGGTATTGTTAAAAATGTTATTGCTAAAAATGAGTTTGATTCCCTCGTTAATGAACTTAAAAACACAAAATTTAGTATCCTTATAGATGAATCAACAGATATAGGCACAATTAAAAATTTGGCAGTTTGTGTTAGATATTATTCGAGAACAGAATGTTCAATTAAAACAAAATTTTTGACGTTAACACAGGTTTTTTCCAAAGATGATCCAAAAGGTAGATTATGTTTAGATAATGTCATATGTATTTTTCTACCATTTTAGGAGCTCAGGCTGGTGCTACAGGAGAGAGAATTTATTATGAAATGATCAGTGTGTTAGAGAAAAATAAAATTCCCCTGGACAACTTTATTGGATTTGCTTCAGATGGATGCAATGTAATGTGGGGAGAGAACAATTCAGTGGTTTCCAGATTAAAGCAAAATTTTCCTGGGATATTTACCTCAAAGTGTATTTGTCATTCTATACATCTGGCAGCAAGTGAGTCATGTAAAGTTCTGCCAAGAGAATGTGAGGGCATGGCAAGGGATATATTTAATTTTTTTAATCATAGTTCAAAAAGGCAAGCGGAATTTACTGAATTCCAAGAGTTTTGCCATCTCGAACCTCATAAATTATTACGACCAGCACAGACAAGATGGTTATCTTTAAGTGCGGTAATAAACCGAGTAATAGAGCAATGGAGTGTATTGGAACTCTATTTTCGATCAAATTTTGAAGAACATAGATTAAGCCAGTCCGAACATATATTAAATGCTTTGACAAACAAGAAAAATAAATTATTTTTTTACTTCCTAGATTGGGTTTTACCAAAGTTTTCGAATTTAAATGCATATTTTCAAAGTGAAAAAGTGATATTGCCAGACTTACATAAAAAAATGTGTCAAACATTCAAAGATTTCCTCAGTATTTATATGAATATAAATTATATAAATAAATGTGATCTTAGCTACGTTGAACCTGAGAATACACAGCACTTTGTACCACTTCAAAATATGTATTTAGGTATTAATGTAATGCAGAATATAGACACCTTAAGTGAAATACAAAAAGGTGATTTTTTAGTACGATGCCAAAAATTTTTAATTATTTCATGTTTACAATTGAAGAAAAGATTTAATTTTGCAGTTCCACTTTTACAAAAGATTACTATTTTAAACCCTGAATATCCAAATAGACCAAACACTATTTATCCACTTATACAAATTTGTAATAGAATTACAAAACATCTTAGTACACAAGATATTCAAAAAATTGATGATGATTGGAGATTATTGATTATTTCAAGAGATGACGATGAAGATTCGTTTAAAAATATACCTCCAGATATTTACTGGAGCAGAATTAAAAATTTACAGGACCACTGTCATATCAATCCATATGAAAACATAGCACAGTTTGCTTTAGATGTTTTATGTGGTTATCCACATTCCAATGCTTTTGTTGAGCGAGTGTTTTCAAAAGTCAACCTTATTAAAACCCCAATAAGAAATCGTCTCATTACTGATACTCTAAATTCTCTTCTTTTGACTTCACAAGCCATAACAAAAACAGGTTCCTGCTTAAATTTTGAACCCACGGAAGAAATGATATCGGACATGAAATCAAAACAAATATACTTGAAAAGTGCAATTCCAACAGATGACATTATTTTTGAAACATAAAAAAAGACAATGATTTATAGAAAAAAATATTTATTTATAGAATGTGTTATAGTTATTTTTGTTATTTCAATAAATATGTTTATTTATTTTTACTTTTAAAAAAGTACTGTAATTTATTTTATACCTTTAATTTTATCTTCAAAACCAATAGTTTTGGTTATAATTATTTCCAAACCTTTATATTATTTTAAATGAAGTGCTTAAACTGATTAAACTTTCAAAATATTCTGTCACACTGTCACCACTACTACTACAATTCTGTTACCATTTTTTTACACAAATAGTGGAAAAAAACGTGATACGATAATTGTACGATAATTTTGTATGTGGTATACGATATGGTACTATAATTTTGTTCTATGAATACGATAATTTCGTTTTGGTCGTCTGGCAGCGCTGATGTCAATGCGTGATGATACTTGCCCGAAAACGACAGAACAGTTGAACACAACGTGTTTTATTGTCTACTCATAAACGCTCAAAATTAACAGCATTAATTATTAATAATATTAAAGATGGATATCTATAATGATCCAAAGATGTGCTATGTGATAAAAAAAAAACGAAAGAAAATCTTCTAGATATTCACTTTTATCGACCTATTGTCAAGTTTGAACGTCAAAAAGCCGACAAATGTCGGACAGTTTGGGAATGAAATATGTATTTATTTGGCTGATTACAAGAAAACAATATCTAACGGATCAAATGGGATTGCTATTTAAGATTTTTTATGAATAAAAGCTCTAAATTTAAAAAGTTCAGTAACTTTTGTCAAACATTTTTGTGAGCGCGAATGACCAGTCATAGTATGGATCATAATACGAAAGAAATGAAAAAATGCAGATTCAAGTGTGATACTTGACTTAAATGAGATACCTATTAGGTATGTATTTTTGTTTCTACCAATTATTACTGTTGTATCGTTCTTTTCTATATGTATTTGTTCTATGCCGAAGCCACTAATATCTAATAAAATATCTCCCATCCTTCTCTCTATATTACTATAAATTATAAGTAAAATGAAAGTGTATTATCACATGCAAGTATAATAATAACAATAACAAGTTTTTTATATTATAAAAATGGTCCTTAATAAAAAAAAAATTACACACAATTGCTACATTTACTTATGTCAAGAATGACATTCAGTTTGACAATTAGGTCTCTCAATAAATTTTTGAAGTAGTAACGAATAAGCGTCAACTAACTTTTGACGCAGTGACAGTTTGTGCAAAAGCTTAAATTAGACGTATATACAAGGCACGTCAAAAGTGTAGAAAATCAGACATTATAAAAAGCATCATGGCAAAGCTCGCCTTTTACAGGATATTGTAATAATGCTGTAAGCGGAAGCAAAAGAGGCTAATTCAAGCTCGAAGAGATTAAAAAATCCAACTAGTATATTAATAAACACAAAAACTACCATTAAGTTTATTTTATAGAGAACTTCTGTAGAGATATTCTATAGTACATTGATTTTTCTGTTTAAGGGAAATTATGCATGAATAGCATAGTATAATGTTCGACAAAACGTATATTATAATGTTTAAATTCCTTTGAATTGTGTGAATTTCCATATATGCAACTCCACTTATGTTCACATTATCGCACAAAGTTTTATTGACGATAATTGCATCAAATATGATTCCTAAATAAACAGATTTTAATAAACGGATTTTAATATATTTATTTAACAATTACGATGCTAAGTATTTTTATGACCTATTATAATTTTCACATGTGTCTATAACAATAAAATTCAAAAAAAAAAATATTACACTTTTCACAAAACACTTTAATCTTTGGCATAGTTGTTAATAAAAGATAAGAAAATTTAATATAAATGATGTAGACTTATTATTCTCTAATATCGTATTTATATTATTTAATGGTGTGAAATTATATTTATTTAATTCACAAAGAGTGTACTAAAAGCAATGCATAGTAAACAAAGCGTAGTCTCACTACAGATAAAACAAAACGTAATCGTCTCTAGAATATGGTTGCTAAATTGCATGTATTGCTAGGAAGGTATGTGATAAATACGGTAATAAATTGAAAGTTGAGGAGATATAAATATTGACATTGGCAAAATAATTAGCTGTATAGTCTCTACCAATTAAGGGTTATGCGTTCTCATGTCTTAAAGATCTGGTAAATATTGATTTTTAGTAGTAATAATAATAATAATAATAAAAATAACCGCTCAGTCACATACACATGTCTATACATAAAATTTAGCAAACAAGCTTATTGATGTCATTTAAGATATTGTAATTGATCTCTGTTGAGGAGAAGCTAGTATTTAATTTCTCTTATTGATGTCTAGTTGTTATTTATGATTTTATCAAAAGACAAATAATGAATGAATGATAGTTATAGCAAGAAATATTTTATGTTATTATTATTTTTGGGTTGATCTCTCCCCCATCGGTAGGCCGCGCTCACCAGTGAACTTTCTGCTACCCTTTGCCCTCGCCCTACCACTTTTTCTTACGTTGCGTGTCGCTTCATTGCCGTGTACTAGAATTAATTATGATACTAATTGTATTTTTACTAATTTTGGATTTTTTACGTAACAATCACCTTAGGCACTATCTATATATTAAGATTCAAAGCTCTAGCTTAATGGGTAGATACACTCTAGATTTATGATGATCTATGAATCAGTCACTACATTATAACTCGACCTTTGCAATCCATGTTGTTTTCTTTGTTGAGCAAAGAGATGGGCAGTGAGTATGAGCAGCTTCTTATTCATATCAAACTAAGATGGCTCTCTCTCGAAGTGGGATCTTGAAGAGCTTTTTTGTGCTTAAACATGAAATCAGAATCTTCCTTCTTCACACTAAGTATGTAAATTGTCTCACTGACTTTTTTTGGCTTTGCGTAACTGCCTACTTAGCTGATGTGTTTGAACATTTAAATGTGTTGAATCTAGACTAACAAGGTAACAACATAGATATGTCCAAAGTTGAAAAAAGTTAGAGCCACGTTTAAAAAGTGTCAATTGTGAGCAGCAAGAGTCATTAAAGGCTTTTTTACAAATTTCCTCACTTTAAAAAAGTCTCACTTCAACATATCACACTGATATTGTAAAGTCATGCGTTATTGCAATTGCTTTGTTCGTATACGTATATAATAATTTTGAACTGATAATATTATTCATATTCTTATTATATATTTGTATTTGATAGTTTTTCGCTGTTTTAACGCAAATAAAACATAATTTGTGATACTTGCTTTTACTTCATTCCTTGGTCCTTACTAATTTATTTGGCTTAGGCATACATATTTTGACATATTAATAGATTTACTTTTTTTTTAATGGAAATTAAAATATAAGACATGTCGAATGTACTTGTATTAAACTTGTGTTAACATCAAATTTCATTTTCATATATGAACAGTTTTCAGTTTCCATCTTATAGTAAATGCGAAGGCAAACGTGCACTGCTGAAGTTGAACTAACGCGGAAACTAGAGTTCATTTACCAGTAACATTTCGCGGACCCCTAAGACATGTCGGGAACCACTGCATAGATCATGCATGGAACATTATTGGAACATGTTGGTATGACGCATTCACCGCAACCATGTGGGATTTCTGACGTTGGACAAGTTAGAGGAAGCTCTAACTGCGGAATGAAACTAAATTCTTCAAGACGAATTTGCTGTTTTGATCGTGTGCAACCCTGATCGAATAGCAGGCGTAATTAAGGCTCGTGGTGGGCATACAAGATATTGAGTATTTTAAAATTTTGATATCATAAAATTAACATTTGTTTATTTCCAATTTAAAGCAATTTTACACTCTTTTTCCAAAGTTGTTTATTTATTTTTTCTTTTGGATTAGATTTTGCTATTTTATAGTATTTTTTTTGTAATGTATTAATAAAGCATTTGAATCACATATTGCGAAAACAACACAAGTTACTTTTTTGGCCAAATTGAGTTTCCACATATTTTCTGTTATATTGGCTGTTCTGCGTTGTTTGGTGCTAAAAGAACTCAAGTGAGCATATCGCTTATGTTAGAAACTTACACAGGAAATAGTTTGTGTAGCGCTAAAACAACTAAAGTGACTGACTCAGGTTGTTTCTACATTATACAGCGCCATAACAATAATAACATAACCTTAAAATTAAACGAGATTTAGTAGTTGCTGTACCTAAGCGAGTGATTGTTATTAATATTGTTAATTTGTATAAACTGGTTATTGTTATTACCAAATAGAATACAAGAACTACAAAAACAAAACGGTACCTGCCATAAGTCCAAATCTTATAACATGCTCGCTTGCTTACATAATGCCAGTACAAAACAAAGCGAACGCTATAAGACTAGTCTTCTGCATGCCTCCATTATATAGCGGAAAATACAATCTTAAATACAAGCACCTTGGGTTGTCTATACACGCAGGCACCAATGTCACGAAATTCTAAACGTCTTCCCCTAGCGGAATGACATTATTGTAACTTCGCCCGGTTGGCATTATTTATAGACGTAAATATGGCGGTTGAAGTGTTGTGACTTTTAGGCATGAGACTACAAACTCTTCGGCTAACACAGTGGAGAACGTGAGTATTTCTTTTTGTTTTAATGTATCTTAACGTTTATTGAAAATTCCACATTCCCTACACTCATTACTAATCGGTGAAAAGAAAACACGTGCGGAAACTTATTTGAAAAATAAATAGTCTTTATTATCTACTAAAACAATATCAAAATTTATACACATTTATTTATTTATATTTACATTTTACGCACATACACAAAGTCATACAATATGTACACAATTAAATATTAAAACAGATTTGCATCAGTGACCTCTTTAAATCATAACAGAAATTGCATTTATCGTGAATTAAATTAAGATCGAACATGTGCTCAACTCTATCCCCTGAAATGCCACTTATAAATCCCAATACATTTTTATCATCCTTAATAGAAAATAAAAATAAACAAGAATCAAGATATGTCTCGGTCAATTTGAAATAAAATGCGCATTCAGGTTAATTCAAATTATTCTACAAATTATTTCCATGTTACGACATGCTCATTGGAAGAATTTACTAGTTTATCGTGAAATTGAATTTTATCTTGGTACGGACTCGGATATTTGTTCAATAGCTTCGCGGTGAAATACTAATACGTCTATTTTATCACGGACTCGGATAGCGCGGGTGTTTAGACAATAGTTTATATAAATACGCGGTGCGCGTTCACGCATAATATCGGAAATTAACGGTCGCAAAATATCTGAAATGAACAATTATTATTAAATTCGGGTTTTATGAAGATCACGACATTTGAAAGTCTGACCTAGACGGGATGCAGTTTATAAGCGGTAATATATCACTCTTTCCACGGCACATGGCCTGAATAAGAGGGAAATATGCGGACGAGATTAAGCGGATTTTAAAACGACTGTCCCATGATACGGAGACCTGAATACAGCACGTTTCTAAGGAGTTAACCAAATCTCTTCCACGCCATTTGGAGGCTGAATAGAGACAGGTGTAGGGTCTGGACAGGTCGGAGAAGTAAATGACCGAGGCAACCTCGATGTGGGCCTTTTATATGTGAAAACCCCCTACGGTAAAAAACCGTTCAAAACATAAAATTTGCACACGATACTGACATGAAATACGCGACTCTGAGCATGACGTAGGCATTCGGTATTTTTCCATTTAAAAATAAGTAAATAACATGAATTATTACAAACAACTGAACATACATACATACAGGTCGATTCAATTCACTTTATACAATATTAATATTTGAACAAAATAACACACATACATTTAATTTAATATTTACAAATAAATTAATTATGAACTTAAAAATGTTAATTTGTTACAATTAACGAAGGAACTTCGTTACAATCTTAACATGAATCTTTGCAGGTAAGTTCTTTGTAATTAACTTCTTCATTGCGGTATAATTTTTCAATATTATACCGCAATTTATTTCTTTATCTTCAGAGTACAGTAATTGTTGTGAATGTTAAACAGGAAAGAAAACGTATTCCCGAAGGAAAAAAAAGGGACGTATCATATGAGTACTCTGTACAGGTCGATGGCAAAAAGATTAAAGTTTGTCAAGGGGCATTGTTGAACATACACACCGGTCTTACTGCTGAAAGAATGAAGAGGATTAAACTACTATTAAGAAACATCAAACACCTACTGACAAGAAAGGGAAACATTCTAAAGGAAATGCTGTATCAGCCGATGTTATAAATTTGATCAGAAATCACATTTCTTTATATCCTGTAAAGGAATCGCATTATTCAGAAAGAGAATTCCAATACCTTGATGCCAAACTGAATGTAAAGATAATGCATGAAATATTTTGTACAAAATATCCCGATACAAAAGTCAGTTACTATTTTTATTTAAAATTCCTTCACGACAATTTTAATTTGCACTTTGGACGACCCCAGGTAGATACTTGCAATAAATGCGAAGAATTGAGTTTAAAAATAAGAAGTACTTGTCTAGGGGATGCAGCCAAAAAGGCTGCCGTTGCTAAAAAGATGATTCACGAACGCCGTGCAAAGAAATTCTATAAAGCCATTCAAATTGCTACTAAAGAGTGCATAGAAAATCAAGAACTTGTAGCAATCTCATTCGATTTTATGCAAAATGTGCAGTTGCCTCTACTTCCTGTGCAAGACTTGTTCTACCTAACACAGTTAAGCGTCTCGGTATTTGGTATTCATAATCTAAAAACCAACGAAGCTTTCTTTTAAGTATATCCAGAAAATGTTGCCTTTAAGGGTCCAAATGAGGTAGCATCATTCTTAATGGACTACATTAAAAATTATGTACCAGATGAAATTAAAGAACTGCGGCTCTTTTCGGATAACTGTCCTGGGCAAAATCATTGCATTGTCAGATTATGTATGTCTTTAGCAGAAACGGGTCGGTTTAAAAAGGTGCAGCAATTTTACCCAATTAGAGGACATTCGTTTCTACCCTGTGATAAGGATTTTGGTATGATTAAAAGAAAACTACGGAGATTTGACCGAGTTTACAATTTACATACCTACACAGAAATTATTCTACAAGCCAACTCACAGAACAAGTTTGCAGTAAAAGAAGTTCAAAATGACTAAATTCTAGATTTTAAAGCTTGATGGCCAGCGTACTACAAAAAAGAGAGCATCTCCATGGAAACAGAAAGATTTCCGAGAAACGAGCGGGTGACATTGTCAATTTCAAAATTACATCATTTCGTGCATGTACATTCAAAACCTGGTTGCATAAAAGCTTCCGAGTTGATTGATGGAATGTTATGGCATACATTTTCATTAAGAAATCCCAGGAGGATAGACAATAATAATAATAATAATAATAATAATACATTTATTTGCCCAACAGAATATTTCCAGTTACAGGACAAAATATGTTACGCTCAGCGCGTAGGCGCAAGATAGTTAGACGCTGTAATTAAACAGGAAGGAGGGAAAAAAAAAAAGAAAAGGTGTTGAGCACCAATTTGAGACGCCCTGCAACGTTGGAAGCTGCCAATGCCCGGTAAAGACCCAATCTCAGGAGTGGGAGGGGTCCCTAAAGATTTTAATTGCGCCACTCTATTTAGAATTACTTAAAACTCGGCGTCTTCCCTATAATAAGTCGTTAAGTTTCCTCGGGAACTTAACCAGGCGGCAAATAGAGAAACCCGCCAGATGTTATCTTCCGTTGCAGGACGTTAACTATTGTAGGTCGAAAATCAATTAACAAAAGAAAACAAAGAAAACATTAACGTAAAAATGAAACACTAGAGGTACGAAATGACTGCTTTATTTGACTGCAAATTTTTGGTAGAAAACTGAATCACCCTAGTATTACACACTATATATAATATGTCGCTCTAGTAAATACGTCGCAATCAATAGTCCGTGTAGGCCTACATAAACCTTACAATTCATAAACAAGTCGAGCGCACAAAAGGGAAAAAACATAAGAATCCTAATTCGGAGACAAACCAAAAAAAATTAAGTTAATTTATGATACGGTAATTCAAATCATTACAACGGATATCTTTAGCAAATCTTAATTAAGCAAAATACAGATATGGTGTGTCACTAGTTATAAATTTATAACACTCTGGCAAAACTTAATTACGCAAAATACAGTACTCATGTGTCCCTAATTATGACAAAACAAAATAATAATAGGTAATTCAAATAAGTGAACTTGGATTTATCGCACGGGTAAACTTAATTAAACTAAATATCGGACTCAAGCGTCCTTAATTATGACAACAACAAATTAATAATTGGTAATTCTAATAAGTAAACTTGAATTTAACGAACTGGCAAAACTTATTGAACTAAATATCGGACTCAGGCGTCCTTAATTATGACAACAACAAATTAATAATTGGTAATTCTAATAAGTAAACTTGAATTTAACGAACTGGCAAAACTTATTGAACTAAATATCGGACTCAAGCGTCCTTAATTATGACAACAACAAATTAAGAAACACAAAATTCAAATTATGAATGACAATTTGTACGTTCTCACAAACGAGATTAATTAAAATTCAACCGTATGAAAATTATTCCAAGGAATTGTAGCATCCAACACAAAACGGTAATTCAAATGAATAATATAGTATTAACTAAAATTCAACAGTAACCAAGATTATTAGAAGAAATTGTAACTTTAAATAACAAAGAAGATTATAAGTGTTGTTACTCTGACAAATAGGATACAGAAATTGTAACTTTCTAATAACAAAGAAAATTATAAGTGTTGTTACTCTGTCAAATAAGATACAAGAAGTTCAACGGGCACCTTCAGCGAAACGAAGCACCATTGGCGGCCCGCGATGGAAGTCGGACTGGCACGTGGTCCTATTCGCTCTTCCGGGCAATTCGCCGGAGAAAGTGGGTGTACACCCGAACTAACGGGCTGCTTGTCGGTGTAATTTGACTTTATAGTACGCCACGAATGACTCAGGCTTTGATTATTAGTAGCCTCGAGGTCGGCGATAAAGGTTAAATAAGTACAGATCTGACCTTTGTGCGTCCAAGGTGAAACGTTGCTTTGCCTTCCTGTCGTTTGAGTTTTCTTTCCCCAATGTGGGACTGCTCCACCGGTACGGTAACCAAAATACTAACAACCAGGAGCACTGGGCTTCGTCGCACGATCCCCACCAGCTGGGTCGACCTTTTCTAGTCGAAATTATAAGCGACAGCCCCACGACAATGAAGACACTTTACGCACTCTCACTCTCCCTTGACTTATTCGACCACCTCACTTTTTCTCTCTCCGTTGACGTTACAAGCTCTAATGCCCGTGGTCAAATCCCCCCGCGCAGAATTGTCTTGCGCCGAATCTCCCCACGAGATATCAAGTGTGAAGGGAAGACGGGCTTAAGGCGGAAAAATTCACCAATAAGTGATTATATTATTGCCAGAAATTAATATGCCTAAATTAAATTGAAGATTAAATATTATTATATGATAAATAAAATGAATATTACAGAGATACCACAGGCAGCTGATTTTATTTACATAGGTAATTCAGTAATCGCCAAATACACGTAACAACTCTCCCCTTCCTCCCGTAGGAAATTTACATCAGGGAAATTTCCGATAAACGTGGTAAACGCAGATAGCGAATTCGGTAGTGACTAAACAGAGGGATAGGGAAAAGAAAATAGTATTGGCAACCAAGTTGAAGAAATCTCGTGCCATAGTGCCCAGTTGAATAGTACTACAGTTATCCCAGAGAAAGATAGAAAGAGGGAGGAAGAAAAAAAAAACCAAAGGGAAAGAACAGAGAAGGGGTAGGTATGTTGCGGAAGTGCCGAGCGGCAAATCCCTCGTTCATACCAACCAGCAGAAAACTCAGCAAAACGCGGACTGACTCGGGAAGGGAGCCCAAGATGGATGAGATAGAATAGGTAAAGAAGTCGTGAGTTGCGCTCAAGCCGAAACAGCAAGACCCTCATGCACACGACTCAAAATAAGCAACAAAGAAACACATGGGCCAAACCATGACCCTAAGGACACAGAAGCGAGTCCTACCCAGGAGATTCCTCAACCCAGGACACCAGAGATAAATCAACAACGATACCGTATTACGAACACAACAATTTAAGTACCCTAATATACTTACAACCAACACCAACCGACTAAGGCAAAACTCGTTTATTCCTTAGAGATAAACCATAAATATGAACACAGAGGTTCTGACCAACCTCAAGCAAAACAAATTTACTAAAGCATTCATTTCGCAAAAAAAAAAAGTTAAGGTAAACAATTCCCGAAGCAGTAGGGACCCATGTAATTGAAAGACGACGAGTGACGCGAGTCCAGGCGTAGCAAGATAAAGCAACAGAAGGAAAAGGTACGATATGGCAAAAGGAAAACGCAAAGTAACGCATAGAAGCTAGCCCAACCACACGCCACAAAAAAAAATCCTCTACTACCAGTGGAGACACAAGTTCCCACAACAGTTCTTAAATGTGGACTACGAGCACCTTCCCTAGAATAACCTATGGGTGATTATTCTTTATTCCCACCTCCCGACCCCACCTTGTACGAAGCCCAAAGGGGAGGCATCAAGAAAGGTCCAAACACAACATAAAAGACACGAAACAGGCTGGAACGTCATACAAAACTCAGTCCGAATCCGAATCGAAACCTTCAGGAGGGTGAGCCTTGATATCTTTAATGTGCCAAATGGATGCGCGACCGGCAGCGTCACTCAGCTCGAGTGTCCAAGGAGAAACGATCTTGGTAATCGTGAAGGGACCAACAAATTTTGGAGCTAATTTTGCTGCAAACTGCTTGGAAGCATCGGACAGGACATGATTACGTCTCCACACTCGCTGACCCAAAACAAAGGTATCTCGACGCCGTCGAAGATTATAAGTCTGTGAACTCCGGGCATGAGCCTTCAAGAGGCGCGCTTGAACATCGCGATATAGTTTCGAGAACGCTTGCTTCTTCTCATCACCATCTAGGACCACGTTAGATTTATCGGGAGGGACAAAGGATTCCTCCCGTCCGTCAATTGTGACCTCTCGCCCAAAATTAATGAAGTTTGGAGTCAGGGCGGTAACCTCATGCTTAGCCGACCTTATGGCGAATCCAACCTTATGTATGAATTTGTCCCACAGTCGATGATTGTCGTGAACATAAGCAGTGAGCATCGTTTTCACGACGCGGTTCACGCGTTCGGTGGGATTAGCCTGAGGATGATAGTTGGCAGTATAAGCAATATCGATGTGGTAGGTAACGGCAAGGTCTCGCATTAAGCGACTTCGGAATTGGACACCATTGTCCACAATAAGAGTTCTAGGAGCACCAAACATCAAAATAACATAGTTCTCCAACGCCTGCGTAACACTACTTGCAGTGGCGGTACGAAGAGGGAAAACAAGAGCGGCCTTACTAAATGTGTCGCAGACGACCAGGATGTATGCGAAACCCCTAGAGGAGCGAGGCAAAGGACCAATTAGATCAGCGCTAACAACTTGCCAAGGTCGAGTAGCTTTTACCATTTTGCTGAGCATATGCCCCGAGGGCATCCTCTGCTCTGGTTTAGTTCGAAGACACACAGTGCAGCGTCGAATAAAGGAAGCAACATCGGACCGCAACTTCGGCCAATAATAACGCTGCGCAACCCGACCCACGGTCTTTGTCACTCCCGCATGACCACAGGTTGGATCTTCATGGAGTTGTCGAATAATCGCATTACGTTGTCCCTTGGGAAGGACTAGCCTCCACTCATCGTGAGAACCCACAAGATCCGGGTAAGGGGACGGAACATACTTTAACAATTGGTCACCATGGACACGCCAAAGAGGAAACCGTGCGGGGTTCCTCTGAACTTGAGCAAACATGCGAGAGTACCACCGGTCGGCCACGCCAACGGGACATACCTGAATCTCATCGACGGAAACAGGTACACTGCGAGATAGAAAATCAGGCACGGCATTCTCAGAACCGCGGCGATGAATGACCTCGAAATCATAAGGCAAGAGACGCAAAGCCCAACAAGCTAGACGACCCTGCGGGTCCTTCAGGTTATGCAACCATTTGAGAGAATGGCAGTCCGTAATGACTTTAAAGTGGTAGCATTCCAAGTAATGTCTCAGCTTCTCCACGGACCAAATAACGGCAAGAAGCTCCCGCTCAGTAGCGCTGTACTTCCTTTCAGGGAGTGTGAGAGAACGCGAGAGATAACAAATAACCTTCTCTCCCTCTTCGAAGTGTTGGGAGAGAACACATCCAATACCGTAAGCAGAGGCATCAGTCTGCAAATAAAACGCACGCTTGAAATCGGGGCAAGTCAAAACAGGAGCGGTAACTAAAGATTCCTTAAGAGTTCGGAAGGCAGTTTCACAATCGGATCCCCAGTCCCAGCGAGCATTCTTCCTCGTTAAGGCGGTCAGTGGAGCCACGACAGAAGCAAAGTGAGGGACAAATTTCCGGTACCAGCTGGCAGTGCCAACGAATCGCCTGATCTCTTTAACGGTACGCGGAGGCGGAACATTCAAGATAGCCTCAACCTTTTCAGGATCCGGTCGCAAACCAAGCTCGTCAACCACAAAACCAAGATATTTCAGTCTAGAACGACAGAACTGACACTTGTCAAAGTTCACCACCAATCCAGCCGAGTGAAGACGGCTGAAGACCTGACCCAAAACCTCAACATGCGATTCGAAAGTCTGACTCACCACGATTACATCATCCAAGTAGACGAATACCGAAGGTTGAAGATCATGCCCCAACACAGCGTCCATAAGACGTTGCCATGTGGCAGGAGCATTGGTCAATCCGAAACTCATGACCTTGAAGCGGTAGAGACCGTTAGGCACCACGAAGGCGGTAAAATCGCGGGAACCTGCCGCAATCGGAACCTGAAAATAGGCACTCTTCACATCGAGCGAACTTAGATACTTGGCGTCCCGAAGTCGATCCAGGATTGAAGAAATGAGAGGTAAGGGGTAAGCATCTTTACGTGTTACAGCGTTGAGTTGACGATAATCCACACAGAAACGATACGTGCCGTCACGCTTCGGTACCATGCATACGGGAGAACTCCAGGGACCGTGACAAGGCTCGATGATATCAGCATCCAACATCTTTTGAATCTCCGCCTCGATGAGTTGCTGCTTAGCGGGCGACACGGGGTAGTACCTTTGCTTGATAGGGCGAGTGCCAGGAATAACCTCAATACTATGAGAGACGAGATGGGTTCTACCTAAGCTAGTGCCCATGAGAGATTGGCTGTCTTGCACCAATCGGTCTAGAGTTTGGCGCTCGGACTCTGACAGCGAGGAACCACTCGTGATACTATGTACCTCGACTGCAGGTTCAGTCTCCGAAAAACTCCAGATTTTCTTTCGAAGATCGGGGACAAGATCGAATGCCACCCAAAAATCAACACCCAAAATCAAAGCATGAGGCAACTCCGGCAACACCAGCACGTCCAAGACACGCAGTTTATTTTCCAAATGAATAGGAACGGACATATACCCCAAGGCAGAACAGGACTGACCGTTAGCGACAGTCACCTCTACGGCGCTATGTTGAAGGGTTAATCCTAGCTGAAGTAACAACTTGTACCCGCGAGGACCCACCAAGGTACGATTCGAACCACTATCCAGAAGACCTACCAAAGTGCAACCAAGAACTGTAATCTCGAGATACGGACGTTGATCTCCCACAACTTGGGCCATGACGTAATCCAGGAACAGGCGCTGTTTGTCAGTAGGGGTCGAAATAAAAGAGCGGGGAACAACCTCTCGACCGCCTAGTGGCTCCCCGACGCATTTCCCGAACATTTCGAACAATCCCGCACGGTAACTCCCACCTGGCCACAACGGTAGCAAAAGCGACGCCTAGGTGCAAGGCAAGAACGAAAGGCATGACCAATTTGATCACAATTAAAACAACGGATTGAACGAGAATCGAGAGCATTAACCACAGGTCGGATCCGAGAAGTATCTCCAAACGAAGCGGTTGGGACGTCTGAAACATGGAGGCACGCTAGATCAGGTTCGACATAATTGGCACGTCTACGGGAAGGAGGTCTATAATTATCAGCTCTATAACGCTTACTCTCGAGCTTTAGGCATTCTTCCTCCAACTGCGCTAAAGTGCGAACCGTAGGCAGTTCTAAAGTGTAGAATGGGGCTAGATTACGAACTATAATATTAAGGCGAAAGTCCTCAGTAGTAGCTCCATAACGTCGAAAAAGAGCGGACATACAAGAATAGTAATCAACGAAACTCTCATTAGGATCCTGAGTGCGGTTCAGAATATCATTGAATAAACGGGCCCGATAATCAGGAGGCTCATAGTGTTGAATAAGCAGTTGCTTCAACGCTTCCCAAGAAGGACATCTCGAACGCTGCGAGCGATACCACAACAAGGCCTTGCCCTCGAATAGGTCTATTGCGGAATCATATAGTTGGGCAACAGACACACCGCGAGCCAAACGAAGCTCTTCAACACGTTCCAGGAAACTATGCACCGACATCCCCTGAGGGTCACCGGTAAATTTCAAATTCCACTTCTGCACAGGCTGTGAACGAGCACCAGACGGAAATCGAGTAGAGTCAAATAGAAGAGAGTGATCAAGCGGACTATCATCGCCCGGAGGTAAATGACCATGAACCTCACCAGCCTCGGCATCCTTGATGGTATCGACGGTATCCAAATAGCCTAACACAGTAGCCAACAAGGTAGTACGAGCAGCTGCATGCTCAGCGGAAAGTTCCGCGGTCGGAATACGATTGAGTCTATTTAGAATGTGATGAATGCGCGAACGCGTAAGCTCATGCGTTTTTGCCGTAGCGCCCTCAGAAGCACTCAAACGGGCCGGCACCTCATCAGCCTTTGTCTGCAGAATTCCCAACTCTGACGTAACATCCACTTTATATTCAGGATAATTAAATGAACTATCCGAAAGCTCCAAACGCATCAGCGGCCTCAGGCAGCGACGCAACTCATCAACAGACTTGGCCTCATCCGCCGGAAAGCCCCGAAAGCACAACTCATAAATAAGCTCGTCCTTTCTAAGACTACCAGCATCGACCTTCAAGAAAGCCATCACTTCAAAATATATATATAGACCCAGGCGAACAAGAATCTTCCGGTAAAGAAAACAAAATAGAATTAATTGATAAAATTCCTAACAATAGGCAGGTATCACAAAATAGAATTAAATTAAATTACACAGAACCACCCCCCCAATAACCATAAACGAAGTGAGTAAAAGTTATTGCAAGTGAGGTAAGACAGAAACTACAATTGAAATATTCGGTGCTAAGTATATTTTATCACCCTGTGTAATTATGAAAACCGGTAAGGAATAATGGATATATAATTGTGTGTACAGTCCACAGACTTATTATGTATAGAGGCAATGGGAGCTTATACACCCTGTATATAAAATGTCTTTGTTACTAAATTGCGGTTGAAACACAGAATGATCTATTTGTTTTTCTTCTTTTTGAAATTGAAACCTTAAATATTTTCCAAAATGAACACCCTACATACCATATCCATCACCCTTAAGACTTTTCGAGAAAAAAAACTTTACCAAAATTCAACACCCTGTATAAAGTAAATCCGAGAAACTAAGCCAATTGGTATATTTTATGACGGGAAATAAAAGAAGAAAAGACGTAACAACACGTGATGACCCTATATAATATTTTACGGAAAGAACACCCTGTATATAAATAAATAAATAGCTTAAGAGAAAAAGCAAAATTATTATATATATATATATATATTTACCAGTAACGTCTTAAATAAATGTTGGTTGCCAGTTTTTATGGTATTCAATTAATAAAAGTTATAGTGAATGAGACACCCTGTATATTATCATAGTAATATGCCAGATGTAATGAACACTGTATATAATTTATGTTGGGTGCCAATTTTCAATAACACCCTGTATATAATTTGACACACCCTGTATATAATTCACGTTGGGCGCCAATTGTTACGCTCAGCGCGTAGGCGCAAGATAGTTAGACGCTGTAATTAAACAGGAAGGAGGGAAAAAAAAAAAGAAAAGGTGTTGAGCACCAATTTGAGACGCCCTGCACGTTGGAAGCTGCCAATGCCCGGTAAAGACCCAATCTCAGGAGTGGGAGGGGTCCCTAAAGATTTTAATTGCGCCACTCTATTTAGAATTACTTAAAACTCGGCGTCTTCCCTATAATAAGTCGTTAAGTTTCCTCGGGAACTTAACCAGGCGGCAAATAGAGAAACCCGCCAGATGTTATCTTCCGTTGCAGGACGTTAACTATTGTAGGTCGAAAATCAATTAACAAAAGAAAACAAAGAAAACATTAACGTAAAAATGAAACACTAGAGGTACGAAATGACTGCTTTATTTGACTGCAAATTTTTGGTAGAAAACTGAATCACCCTAGTATTACACACTATATATAATATGTCGCTCTAGTAAATACGTCGCAATCAATAGTCCGTGTAGGCCTACATAAACCTTACAATTCATAAACAAGTCGAGCGCACAAAAGGGAAAAAACATAAGAATCCTAATTCGGAGACAAACCAAAAAAAATTAAGTTAATTTATGATACGGTAATTCAAATCATTACAACGGATATCTTTAGCAAATCTTAATTAAGCAAAATACAGATATGGTGTGTCACTAGTTATAAATTTATAACACTCTGGCAAAACTTAATTACGCAAAATACAGTACTCATGTGTCCCTAATTATGACAAAACAAAATAATAATAGGTAATTCAAATAAGTGAACTTGGATTTATCGCACGGGTAAACTTAATTAAACTAAATATCGGACTCAAGCGTCCTTAATTATGACAACAACAAATTAATAATTGGTAATTCTAATAAGTAAACTTGAATTTAACGAACTGGCAAAACTTATTGAACTAAATATCGGACTCAGGCGTCCTTAATTATGACAACAACAAATTAATAATTGGTAATTCTAATAAGTAAACTTGAATTTAACGAACTGGCAAAACTTATTGAACTAAATATCGGACTCAAGCGTCCTTAATTATGACAACAACAAATTAAGAAACACAAAATTCAAATTATGAATGACAATTTGTACGTTCTCACAAACGAGATTAATTAAAATTCAACCGTATGAAAATTATTCCAAGGAATTGTAGCATCCAACACAAAACGGTAATTCAAATGAATAATATAGTATTAACTAAAATTCAACAGTAACCAAGATTATTAGAAGAAATTGTAACTTTAAATAACAAAGAAGATTATAAGTGTTGTTACTCTGACAAATAGGATACAGAAATTGTAACTTTCTAATAACAAAGAAAATTATAAGTGTTGTTACTCTGTCAAATAAGATACAAGAAGTTCAACGGGCACCTTCAGCGAAACGAAGCACCATTGGCGGCCCGCGATGGAAGTCGGACTGGCACGTGGTCCTATTCGCTCTTCCGGGCAATTCGCCGGAGAAAGTGGGTGTACACCCGAACTAACGGGCTGCTTGTCGGTGTAATTTGACTTTATAGTACGCCACGAATGACTCAGGCTTTGATTATTAGTAGCCTCGAGGTCGGCGATAAAGGTTAAATAAGTACAGATCTGACCTTTGTGCGTCCAAGGTGAAACGTTGCTTTGCCTTCCTGTCGTTTGAGTTTTCTTTCCCCAATGTGGGACTGCTCCACCGGTACGGTAACCAAAATACTAACAACCAGGAGCACTGGGCTTCGTCGCACGATCCCCACCAGCTGGGTCGACCTTTTCTAGTCGAAATTATAAGCGACAGCCCCACGACAATGAAGACACTTTACGCACTCTCACTCTCCCTTGACTTATTCGACCACCTCACTTTTTCTCTCTCCGTTGACGTTACAAGCTCTAATGCCCGTGGTCAAATCCCCCCGCGCAGAATTGTCTTGCGCCGAATCTCCCCACGAGATATCAAGTGTGAAGGGAAGACGGGCTTAAGGCGGAAAAATTCACCAATAAGTGATTATATTATTGCCAGAAATTAATATGCCTAAATTAAATTGAAGATTAAATATTATTATATGATAAATAAAATGAATATTACAGAGATACCACAGGCAGCTGATTTTATTTACATAGGTAATTCAGTAATCGCCAAATACACGTAACAACTATAAATAAACACATACGTTAATGCAGCAAAAAAAGAAATGAACATGTAATACAAAAGGACACAAAAAGAAAAATGTAACAGATTGTAGTCCAGAGAAACGGATTTGCGAGTAAATAACATCGAATTACATTTTTCGATATTTAGGACCAGGCCATTCGAGTGCGACCACGCAGTGACGACATCAAGGTCATGCTGCAATTTGATGGAATCATCTTCACAATGGACTGTTGTAAAAATTTTTAAGTCATCAGCATAAGCTAATGCCTGACAAGTCAGAAGAGGAAATATATCGTTGACGAAAATGTTAAACAGCACTGGTCCAAGATTGGAACCCTGGGGAACGCCACTGGTTGCACGGAAAGTAAAGGCTCTGTAACCATTATAGAATACGTAGTTTGAACGATTTGTAATATATAATTTTAACAGGTTAATAAGGCGTGGAGCAAATCCATAATAATACAATTTCTCTAGAAGAAGACTGTGATCAACCGTGTCGAACGCACGAGAAAAATCTAGATAAATAACGTCAACCTACTCTCTGTCATCCATCGCCTCACTTACATATTGAGTGAAAGTGGCAAGGTTGGTTACCACCGATCTACCAGGCATGAAGCCATGTTGAAGGGAAGATATGAGGGAGGAAGTATTGAAGGATATGGATCTGTACAGGACTTGCTCAAGAATTTTTGAAAAGTTGGACAATGTGAGAATCCAGTGGCCAGAAGTGAGGGCGTATAGCGAAAACGTTCCAATACTGGAAAGCAAAGTTCAACATCTTAAAACATTACTGCAATGGATAGATGAAGAACATAAACCCTTTTATGAGTCTATAATCAACTCTAACAAGACCAGAACCCATAAAAAATGCTTCCACCTCAGCAGAGTAATAAAAAATCTTTCTCATGTGTTAGCAATTTTTTCATATATTGCAGAAAGATCTTAAGTCAGAATTTTCAATTTTTTTTTCGAAAGTTACTTTTAAATTTAACAACATATTTTGTATTCTATAATGTAAACAAAAGATGTTTGCTAATAACACCTGTAGTTTTTTTTGTTTTTGTAAAATTGTCTCCTGGAAACTTGCATAAAGTGACTTACGATGTTTTAGTAATATGTGATTCATTTAGTCACCAAACATGATTTTTATTGCGATATTAAAAAAGAAATATTTTGAGAAATTCAAGTGTCTTATTTAAAGCATGATTTATTTTACTCAACTCCACGAGCAAACGATATTTTTCATCTTCCTATACTTACTAAGTGCAACGAAAGATGTCGCTGCTTTGGTTATAAACTAATTTCAAATTGTCTGTACTGCTGTAATTGAAAATCTCCTATGAATTTCATTAATGAGACCCGGAAAAATACTCATTGAATATAACGATTATAAAAGCAATTAATTCTATATTAATTCCGACGCTTAAGCAAACTGCTCTTTTCATAATGAACTTATCGAAATCCTGTACCGCCGAATACCTAATCAAATATTAATTAGTCGTCTCCGTACCTTTAAGGGCGATTGCCAGAGATTCGAAAGTTTTCACGCTGCCCTTGCTGGTGAATTGCCCCAAGCTCATTTCCAGATAATACAACGGTCTGCCCACCAGTATCAGGACTATAATGTATGGTATGAGGAATGCGCCTCCGCCATTCTGGTAAGCGGTGAAAGGAAATCGCCAAATATTCCCCAAACCGACGGTCATGGCTATGCAAGACATTAAGAATTCCAGACTGTTATCCCATTTTTCTTTTGCGTCCGCCCTCGCGTTTTCCTGGAAATATACTAATTAACGAAGGAAGAAAAAGATCTGACGAAAGTATAATTAAGAATTGTGAGAGAATTTTAAGTGGTAAGATGTGAATATGCAAAATATTACTTCCTTTAAATTAATGGGTGTTATTTTGCGCCTGACGACTTACCGGTGTTATTGTGCTGGTTCCATTTGACGTTAAATCCTTGTCTTTGGGATCTCCCGTTTGAATTTTAATATCGCCCTGTTGAAAAACAAAACTGAACTCAAGGAAAAACATTGCTGCAATAATGCATTGCAGTAAAATGATATATCTGCGATATAAAATAACAATATATATATATTTTTTATTTCGTACTACTTCACAGAGCGTAGGAAAATACAAGAAATACGAAGGTAAAGTGAAAAATTCTCCGCCTGACAATAAAAGACTGCGATTTTCAGTTGAAAAATGATTTTATTTTTCTACATAATCTCCCTTGACTTCAACACACTTGGTCCAGCGTTTCTCCAAAATCAGTATTCCTTCCCGGAAGTGAGAGTTTGGAAGGCTGTTAAAATATCCATTTACGGCCCTCTCAACTTCTTCATTGGACGCAAAGCGCTCCCCAGAAAAAAAATTTTTCAAGTTTGGGAACAGATGGAAGTCTAGGGATGATGGTCGAGCAAATCATACCTCAAATCCCGCAGTTTTCCCATTGCCACTTTTCTGAGCAGGTGCGTTGTCCTGGTGAAACATGATTTTTTTCATCTTCAAGCCAGGCCTCTTCTCGCGAATTTTGGCATCCAGCTGGTTAACAAGGTTGGAGTAATATTCGCCTGCAATTATCCTGCCTTTTTCAAGGTAATCAATTAACAGGATCCCTTTCGCATCCCAAATCACACTGGCCATGACCTTTGCGGCAGACGAAATCGACTTCGCTTTCTTTGGCGCCGAACCATTGGCTTCCACTCACTGCCTCTTCGTGCAAGATGTTTCGCACCCTTTCTTCCGATATCCCCACGGTCTTAACTACCTCACTCACCTTCACACGCCTATCGTCCAACACGATATCGTGCACCTTTTCGATGTTTACAGGTGTGGTTGCGGTATTCAGTCGTCCTTCATGTGGGTCATCTTCGAGGGACGTGCGACCACGTTTAACATCAGCTGGCCAGTTTTTTAACGGTTAACATTGAAGGAGCAGAGTCCCCGTGAACTTTTGTCAACTTCGGATGAATTTCCTTCGGGGTTAATCCATCCAAAACGAAGAATTTTATGACCGCACGATCTTTAAGTTTATCCATTTTAACGGAAAACACGGAAGACGTCTACTGCGAAAATTCGTGTAGACATACTATTTGACAGAACAATTTGAAACTTGTCATACGAACTAATGACAGGTGCACGCACGCAGGAATCATAAATTTTGGCTGATTGGAACGCCATCTCTGTGTCAGGTCGAGCATTTTTCACCTTACCCTCGTACATCAAAATAAAATATAAAATGCAGTTACTTAAGATAATTCATAAAATACTTGTACAGAATAAGAACAAATTTGAAAAATTTAAAAAACTTGTAATTTGAGACATGTTTTGTTTTCATTCGGCAAAACATCAAACAACTCACAACCCACAAAAGTCAAAATCTTCTGGAAAAAACCCGTTCTATGAACTGGAAATAAAATATAATTACAGTTGCAAGTTTTATAATTTTGCGGCAAACTAAAATCAAAACTGCTGCGATTAGTATAATCATAAAATGTAAAAAAAATCAGAACATAAAAAACATAGCATCAGAAAATTTATTGGAGAAGTAAGAGGAATAGAGAGCCATTACAACCGGTCAAAATCTCAAAGAGTTTATTTGTCTGCTAATTTAAGCATTGCAAAACTACATAAAATTTATAATTCGAAGTGTCAAGAAAACTGTAAAAGTAGCTTGTCCATGTTCTCAAGAATTTTCTGTCGAGAATTTAATATAGGATTCAGTTCACCTGCAGCAGATTGGTGTTCATTGTGTACTGGTCTCAAGCATAACATTAAGATGGAAAAAGATGCAAAGAAAAAATCTAACATTATGATTGAACTAAGAATCCATAAAAAGAGATCTAAAGCTCTTTACGAGTTGGCCAAAGAAAAAAACCCAAATTCAATAACGATTTGTTTTGACATGCAACAGGTACCACCTCTACCACGTACCCCCATTTCCGACGCCTTTTACTCGCATCAAGTAAGTTTCTACGTTTTTTGCTGCGTTGGAATGAACTCTAAGTCTCCAACCTTCTATACATGGACAGAAGATCTAGCCGGAAGAGGCTGAGTTGAAATTGGTTCTGCACTCCTAAGTTATCTGGGTTCTTTAGAATATGATGATATAAGAGTGGTGACATTATTCTGATGATGGTTGTGGAGGGCAGAATAAGAATTCACATGTTATTCATGCTCTCAGTTACTGGCTCAAGCTAAAGTCTCCCCCTGGACTTCAGGAAATTCAAATCACATACCCAGTCCTAGGTCATAGTTTTTTGCCCGCCGACAGGGTTTTTGGACGGGTAGAAAAGGCTTTACGCAAAAATACGACTCTTATCAAAAAAGAAGAGTATTTTAAAATATATTCTGAATTTGGAAATGTAAAACAACATTGTGTTGACTTGAAGCTGTACGATATTTAAAGTTTACAAGATAATAAGTACTATAGAGGTACAATGCTACCAGAACTTTAGATTTGTTAGTATGACTGAAACGCCACGGAATTTGCTCAAGAGAGGAAAAACGTTTCCAAAAATATTGAAAGAGATTGAATTAGGTCGCACTCTTCCAGACAAAAAGAAAAGAACTATTCGTCACCTGATGGAACAACAATTTGGTACTAAATGGGAGGAAGATGAAAACTTAGACTGGTACAGAAAAATATTGTCTAATGTTGGTATGGATGAGCCAAAAGAAGATGAAGATGAAAACATACACTGTGATTACTTAGAAGATGACGTTGGAGTATATATTTAAAATTGTTAGTCATCAAATTAATATTCTGAATAAAATTTAATATATTTTCTAAGATTTAGGTTATAGCTTTTGTTACGTTTTTTACAAAAATAATATATTTAAGTTTGGAAGCTATCTTCTGTTGTATTATCAAAATATTAATAAAAGAACTAATCAATTTTCTTTAACAATCTATTTTCGAGTGGTTTCACGCGTCAACTATAAACTCTCTTTTTCAGGTCAAGCCAAACCAGATATTACGAACTCAATCAAGCAAAACAAAACAAACCCACTTTATTTTTGTCAAAAACTTTACGTACGGTAAAAAAACCGTGAAATTTACATTTTGGTGGTGTTTTATTAAGCTTCATTGAATGAATAAGTTATTTTCTATTTAAATGTCACGGAATTATAAATATAGGTTTTTGTCGAATATCTCAAAACTGTTTAGAACGGATTTATCTGCTTTTGTCTGATTGCTCCACAATTGATTTTGCAGTTATACTCACATGTTTCGTCCTTTCAATGCAAATTGGGTCTTTTGAGGATACAAATCAATTCAGCCAATTTCAGTCATTTTCCGAATTACAAAAAAATTATGGAGAAATTCAATAAAACTGATGTCAATTTCGCTTATGTTGAGAAAATTCATATTTTGATACAAGCTTTTCATGATAATTTGTAGACCACGGCTGCAATTAATAGACATGCAAAATGTTGAAAATTTACGAAACAAGTTTAATGAAGGGGATTTACTCAACTTTCACCTTTGCGTTGACAAACCGCTTATAAAGAGTTGCGAATAAATGCATTGAAATTCGCAAGCTTATTTGGATCGACGTATATTTGTGAGCAAACGTTTTCGGTGATAAAACTTAACAAAACAAAAAATCGATACCGTCTGGCAAATAAAAATCTGGAAGCAATTTTACGTGTGGCGAGAAGTAATGTGTAGCCAAACATAAACAAAATTGTTAGGTCAATGCAATGTCATACATCAAAATAGTAATACATGAAATAAACGTTTACATAATTACAACAAACATTTTCGTTTGTTCTTTTATTTTTATCATTTGTAGTAATTGATACTATTTAAAAATAAAAATATTTGTCAATAAGTATTCTTTGTAGTGGCCCGTCCTTGGCTTATAATTTTCCCGAGCGGCCCCTGTTCTCTATAAGTCTGTGCATCCCTGCACTAAATTCTTAAGGTAAAATTTCTTCTTAGTTTCAAGTAGTTTCAAATGTAATATCAACTTTTTAAATGAAATAGGGGGTCGAGTGGTTCATGTTAACCAGTTAACTTTAAACACAAAACTCCTAGAAAACGGATAGCATACTCATTGAGCGGCAATTTGTAGGACATCTAGCAGATGTAAGCTTAAAAAACTACTTTCTATTGTCACCAAGAAATTAAAGAAATAGAAAAGTAAAAGAAAAATACGATAAGAATCTCATTTGTGTATCCCTATTTATGTACATTTGGCTTTTGATCAGTAATAAACTACTTAATGAAAAGAAATAAGTATGTCAAAAATAACTTGAAAATACAAACTTGCCAAAATCTAAAGCCATTTTAATTGAAGATGACTAAACATATCTTGTTTTGCTTACATTTTTGATCAAGCATCTTTCTTACAGAATTTGACTATTAATTTATAATATTCAATAAGTCATCTTACGTTTTCCTCCATTATTTGAACATTCACTGTAACACCACACAGTTAACACCATAAAAAAGAAACAATAGTCATTTAGATTACACTAAATACAAAATCAAAAAACACGAATATCATTAAGTACACATTTAATCAAATTATCATAAAGTTCTTCTTTCTTGGTAAATAAAATGTTTCGTTATTACTTTGTTGTTAGCACTAAATGAAACATTGGATATATAAAAATGTTATTATCATAATTTATGTTACTGCAAGTTTTTGCATTTATAAGTTGATCTCTGATGCAAAAATGAGGAAATTATGCTTACATACATCAACTGTCCAGTACCTTATCTTATCTTGTTTTTGCAGAACTTAAAGTGTTTGTATTTTATTTAAAATTTAGACTTATTCTACTTTGGATCTAACATCTTCTCAGAATACACATGTTCAGTGGAAAAATCTAAAGACTTAAAATTGAGCATGACATCGATTCTAATCAAAATAATTAGTTTTTTATTTTCATATATTAATTTATTTACGTGCTACGGGCGTGAATAATAATAATAATAATATTTATTGCCCAACAACTTGATAGCTAATACAATTAGGAGACCAAGCAACAGAGCTGTATTTATAGTTTAGATACCACAAACGAATAATATAAAGTCTTAAAGATAAAGATATCATAGAAGTATCTAGAGCTACGCATCAGAAACCTCAACGTTTTGGACGCAGCCAGACATGAAGACAATATATGCTCGTTGAAGGAAAAGCGAGAATCAAACAATACACCCAAGTCCCTGACAAAATTTACTTTAGATAGAAATTGTTCATGAATATCATAGTGAAATACAAGACTTAACAGTTTCTTGGTAAAGTCATATAACAACATTTAGGAATATTCAGAACCAACCTATTGGCAATGCACCACTGGTAAAGAACATAATCAGATATTTTTGCAATAATAGTGAATCATCGTACCGTAAAATGGGGCGAAATTGATCATTTCTTTTTTATTTTTACTCCATTTTCGTTTAGAATGGCAATATAACAGTGATTTTTCCACAAGTGGGCGTAGTTACAGAATGCTTCGCCATCAGATTTTGTGAAAACAAAAAATAGTTTTTTTTTAGGCTCACGTAAATAAATTAAGAAGTGATCAATTTTATACTTGCAGTGGGGTGAAATTGATCGGATAGATATTATCGTATAAAATGAAAGTATAAAGTATGTAGATGCGATCAATATGACCCCGAACAGATTATTTTGTAAGACAAAAAAGTTATAGAACTTTTTCATTTTCGGGGTGAAATTGATCATTAAGAAACCGTTTAACTTTAATGTTTTTTTGTCAAATTTTAAGTGAAATGAAACTACAAGAATATAAACTGATGATTTTATTTGAAAAGGAAGATAAGTACCTATTATATACTACAGAAAACATCTTAACAACTATATTTCTTTAATATCGATTACATGATCAAAATAGTATGCCTCTTGCTGACCAAAAGCTTTCAATTTGGGATTCGGAAGCCGAGCTATTATATCTGAAAATTCAGCTGTAAATTCGTCGCTTTCAATTCTTTTGAAAATGTTTCTTTGTTTGTCTACAGACTTCATTCCTAACAGTTCGATATCACCGTCACCTGCCACACCTTGGACTATTGCAACGTATCTATAGATTGTTTTCTTCCTTGAACCACCCAATACTTTTACCAACACAAAGTTTCCCTTCGTGATTTTATTCTTCTCTGGTGTTATATACTCTACTTCTTCTTCCTGAATATCTTCCATTGGCTCGTCATCTGAATTATCATTATCATTGGTCAATGATTCGGGTGCGCTGATTTCGCTATCTGAGTCTTCATCAGGTGCAATCACACTTTTGCCTGGTACAACGATAAGTTTTTGTCGTTTAATATTGCGTCTGGATGGCATGGCTGTAAACCTTTGTCCTTGCAAATAAGCAACCAAAACATTATTGACTTCATTGGCAACACCGTTGGTGTTCTCTGACGGAATTTTTTTCAAAACGGCGTCTGGATTTAACGGTGTTATTCCAGCTGCTTTAAAGGACGATATCAAATCCTTTTGTATAGCACCATCAACGAACTTCTTATTCATTTCTAGCAATGTCGCATTTAGTAAGTATGGAAAGTCCTTCTTATCAATAGATGCCGCAAGTTTATTTGTAGCTTTCCATCTAGTCAAAACAGCCCTCCAAGCAATTTTGAATGGCCGAAAAAATCCAACATCCAAGGGTTATGTTAGATGAGTGGAATTTTTCGGGAGACAAACAAATGATATATTATTTTCTGCACATAGCTTTAGTACCTCATTCGTGAAGTGAGACGATAAATTGTCGCCTAATAAAACTTTTCGCCCTTCCAGTCTCTTGGCATGCGGTAGATAGGAAGAAATAAACCAATCTCCAAAAGTTTGGGCATCCATCCAACCGTGATGCGTCCGGGTATAACGGGAACCTGTTGAGCAGCACCTTGCATCACAGCATGGTAGCCCTTTTGGACCTTTCTCAGTCCACTGCACCCACATTTTTTCTGATTTGTAAATCACGTAAGGCGGCAAGAGCACTCCCGAAGCGGAACCGCATATCATAATTGATGTTGCACTTTTATTGCAAATTGGTTTCATCATAGTTGAATATATTTGACGCTGGAATTCCCTCTAATGTTACTTTCAGATTTTCGAAATATTCAACTATAATTTCTCTTGACACATCAGCACGAGTTCGTTTAATATTTGCTGCTAATTTATGGGATACTATGTTTTTATACCTGTGCAACAGAGAATATGCCCAATCTCTACCCGGCAAATTATGATCAAATTTTTCCACAGTGCGGCCCTGGCTATCTAGATAGTTTTTTGCAAGTTGCCTAATGTCCATAATAGTCAAGTCTCCACAAATAGTGATAGACTCAATAAAAGACATTTCTTCATTTTTAGAAAACACCGACTGGCGACCATTTTTGTTAATACGCAGTCCATGATATCTATTATTTAGGGTGCCATATGGGACTTTATATATTTTAGCAGCCTTTCGCAGACTCCATCGATGGTCTATAACTTTCTCGAGAGCTTTTTCTACATTTTCTGGGTCATAATTTTTATAATTCCTCGCTCCAAGTTTCTTTTTGTATTTTCTTACCATCTTGAAACCCCTTAAATAAAGAAAAAACATATACCTATAAGCAACATAACTTACATTAAAATAAACGATCAATTTAGCCCCACCACTGTGAACAATTTCGCCCCACGGTGTATATTTCAAATTTACCGCCTTGCTAGTGAAGGGACCTTGAAATTATCTACACCAAATAGGTTATGAAAGACACATACTTACATTCATGGTGCAAAATAAGTTCAAAGTGGTTTAATTTTTAACGTACCTTCAATAGTTCTCCGCCAATCGAAAATGTAGATAGTGTTCACAGCTTTTTAATCGCGATATTTTTTCACAAAATAACGAAATTTAGCACCACGAGGTACACACACGCCTTGGCCGTCAATAAGACTAAAGGTCTACAGGTTGCCTGCTGTATAAACTACAACGACTAACGCGCTAAATTAAAAAATATCGGAGTCGGATATAGTTTTCAATTTCGCCCCACAAAGTCAATTTCGCCCCATTTTACGGTACGTAGAAATAATTGAGAAATTTTCAAATCATCAGCATAACACAAAATAGAAGAAGTCACAGAAGTTAATAGATCATCAATGAAAAGAATAAAAAGAATTGGTCCACCCGAGCCAGAGACATATTGCTGTAGCATTGCAATAATGCAACTATAATTGTAACGTTGTAGCCTTAATGATACAAAATTGCATATCTATTCAATGAAAGCTGGGATTGCATTAATATTGTTAAAATATTCACCTATAAATTTATAAATTTAATCCCTATTAACATTCATTCCTCTTTTCATCTGGTGTGTTTCTTATTTAAGTTTTTATTTGGATAAGGTTAATAATAAAATAAATTCTTAAATTTCATAAAACATTTATATTAATTTTTCTTTTTCAATATATAATATTAAAAAAAAAATTATTGACAACATGTGGCTGTTTTAAGAATGTCTCTTCACAATTATAAAACATAGAAGAACATAATTCCTTCTTTTTGATATTTCCTATTGCGATTCAAGAAAAATATTATTTTGCTATTTTATCCTTTAATATAATATTTATAGATTCAAAAAAACTTTTCCCCATACGAAACTAATTTTTATTTCAACGAAGACATACATTCGCACATAGTGCCTTTGATGATCTAAAACTTTGCAAAGAAGGAAATATCTTGAAAATGACTTGTACCAATCATCGAATGTAAATTTTCGCACATAGTACACCCAGTCCATCAAGAATACTCCTATCTATTCGTATTTTCTACTTGAAATTTTAATTAAATTTGACCTCAACTATCGTTAATAATGCCCAGTGACACACAGGAAGCAAATATTTGCACATAGTACCTCAAGTGCCCTCAACATCATTAACGATCTTCCCTTAATTACAATAAAAAAAAATCAATGTAATTTAGCTAAATAATACTTTATTTAATTATTGATGATGTTTAACGCCTTGCTAAAAGTAAACATTTCCAGATAATACCCCTAGAGTACGTCTTACCAACACCAACAATACTGTACATTTATTTAAAAAAAACTTACTTATATTCCTCATACAAATCATCAAATTCTTTTTTATTGATGTCTACCATTTTGATATATATATATATATTTGAACATGAAATTATCGAATGCAGCAAATAATTTTTAATAACTAAACTAAAACTATACTGGAATTCAGAAATAAACTTAATACATTCAAACTAATATAATATAACGTAGTGTATGAAAACCCCTACTATTATTTTCAAACGATATCAAAAATTTGTATGTCTAGTAAATTCGAAAGTTCGGCTTCATCTCCTCTCATCTCGTTCTTCGCGCTCTTTTATAACTTTTCCCCTTAAAACAAAAGACGACTATCCACTCACAGCGCCACGACGTCTACACTAACATTTATGTTGGCATTGTTCAGTTCATATTTGTTTTCTATAAGTTTTTCCTCAGTCAGTACACCTATTCTATTTTTGACAGTTAATGAATTCACAAAATGTCACCACTTACAAATTGTTTATTAAAAGTTTATGCACACTTGAGATTCTTCATCTTCGGTAGGAATATTCCTCTTTCTTAATGCCATCCCTCATTATGCTTGTAAATGAACCTATTACCTCTCTCATTATTAATTATATACTTTCTTTTCCCGTTGATTAAAGTTATTCGTACTTTCTTCTTGTAGATATCTTTGTTGGTTATTATCGGAAATACATCGTACACCACTGGAATCCTCTTCATTAGGACTGCATTACAAGGAATACCGACTTCTACAGCATCTCCTCTACGTTCTACCCAGTTCCTTTCGGCTTCTTGTTAATTGATTTGCATACAACTGTCAACAATGTTGATGTTATTTCTTCTTGCAGATTATTAGAACCACACAAGATTTATCCTGCTATCTTTGATGCCCTTAGATTTATGCAATAACATTTCAAAGATGTGCTTTACCTATACAACTTAGTAATGTATTGTCTCGGATAAATAACACTTTTTTGTATATATCTTTTAAAATGTTTTTAGATATAAGTATCAGGTATTTATTATATTCTTAAATGTGATCATAAAATTCTCTTATAGATTAAAATCTTTGTGCAAATTTACAAACTATTTCTATGCATTTGAATAGACGTTTTCAGAACAAACATGCCGAATATAGCTTTGCTCGTACAATTTTACGGCATTTAAATGATTCACCCTCTTCACTGTTCCTTCTTTCAACATCACTCTCTCTGTTATTTATTTTTAGTACATTTTTATTTTTGAACGGTGGTCCATTTCTTAGAATATTTAATGCTATTCTTACACATTGCGAGAAGTTTGGTTATGTTTTTGTATATGCAAACCATACCTTGTGCTCGTCTTTTCTATAAAATATAGAATGCATAGATTTATTTTTTTTATTCCTCCTTAATATTTTTTTAAACTTAAATTACTATATACATTTTTCATAATGACATTGCCCCTTCAAGGTTATGCAACTCATTATACACCTTTTCAATCCTTAACTATTTAATAATTTTTCTAATTCTTAAACTATTAAAGATCACGGCAATATGTCCTAGACGCATAACCAGAATAAAAAACATAATTGATTCTATTCTGCAAGTAGGACTGCATCAGATATATGAACAAAGAGCTCATTCCAAAGGAAGGCAATTTTCTAAGTAGAATTCAATGATCAACCATGTCAAAAGCACTGGCAAAGTCAGTGTAGATGACATCAACTTGGTTGCGATCATCCAAACGCTCTGATATATATTGTGTAAATGTGACTAGGTACGTCACTGTAGGCCATGTAGAAACCATGCTGATATACACCGCGTTTTTTTTAACTGTTGCCATAGGGAATAGCATGGTAAAAATCCAACCCCGTGTTAACTTTTGTTCTGATGAAAATATTTAAACCATTTTTGGAACAAAGTTGGAAGATTCTTTAAACTATGGGATAGATTACAATTCAATATTCTAAACTGCCGAAAAAGTTTTGAAAAAAACATTTTGGTGAAAGCGTTTTTTTTGCCACATCATTTCTAGCAGGCTTTGTTTTATAAAATAAATAGCAAAAGCTTTTCGAGGCTATGACTAAATTAGCTTTTTGAAGACAAAACATGTAAACATTTATTTATAAAAAAAAAAACGTAGAAACCATTAAAACACAAATAACTCAACAAATTAAGAAAAATTATCAATAATTATCAAAGGATTTGTTCAAAGTGCTTTCCTTCGCCTGCTAGACAATATCTCAAGCGATCTTGAAAATTTCTTCGGGTATTTTGTAAAACTCGCATTGTAATGGAATTACAAGTTTCAGTTATTCTTGGGCTTAGTTCCTTCACAGTTTCTGGTTAACCTCATATGAGGTTGTAAACTTGTGTTCCTAAATGCCCCTATAAGAAAAAATCGAGTGGTGTTAGGTCAGAACGTCGAGCAGGCCAATAGAATGGTCCATATTGGCCAATCCAACTATCAGGAAATGTTTCGTTTAAAAACTCTCTGACGATGGTAGCAGAATGGGCTGGTGCTCCATCCTGTTGAAATATTATTGCTCCTTTGCATCTCAAAGCATCCACCTGCGGGCCTACCTCCGTTTGAACAATATCTATGTATTTATGCTGGTTCAAATTTCCGTCAATAAAAAAAAGGGCCCTACTAAGTGATTCCCTAAAATTCCAAACCACAAGTTAACTTTATCACGATATTGGGTATGTGTTTCTTGTTTTCGGAAGGGATTTTCTCTTGCCCACACCTGTCTGTTTTATTTATTAACTTTGCATTCTGTAGTCTTATTAGTGATTTATTACTAAAAGAAAAATTAGCACCAAATCTGCATCGCATCATAAATTAACAGGGGGTATAATTTTTACCATGCAATTTCCTATGGCAACAGTTAAAAAAAACGCACTGTATATGAGCAAGCATTGTTATAAATCGCTTTGTAAATCACTATTTCTAAGATTTTTGCAAAATTTGATAGAGTGGCAATGGGTCTATAGTTGTGAATTTGTTTTGGATCATTTCTCTTAAATATGGAACATATTCGAGCACGCCTCCAGATATCAGGAAGAACGTGCGCTTTTATAGCTAAGCTGAATAAGCGGACTAAAGGTTTACAAAATAAAAATAAGAAGTGAAATATAACATAACATAAAAGATCAAGACAGCGCAAAGGAATATAAAAAACTGACGTTTTACGATAATAGACTAGATACATCATATCCACGTCACAACTAAGTTACCTTATTTTTGAATAATATGTGAAACACCTCAATTTTATTGGAGAGGGCTTCGTTTTAATGCATTACAACGCAAGGCCTCACATTGCACGAATCGTAAGTGAGTACTTAAACGGAATTTGCAAATTCGACTGGGCTGCATGTAGTCCAGATCTCAATCCTATTGAACATTTATGGGATTAACTCCAGAGGCGTAATCGCCAATGTGCAGTTTTACCAGAAGCTCTTCAAGAGCTAAGATTTGCGCTTGAAGAAGAATTTGAATCAATTCCGCAAGATTACACAGGAAATGCAATTAATTCAATGCCGTAAGGATTACGTGATTTAATTGAAGGTCGTGGCGGACATGCACGCTATTGATATTAGATTAGAATTAAAAGTTACTAATTTTATTTTTAGAAGTTGAGAGAGATGTCTTGTTCAAACTGTTTTTTCACTTTCTTATACGTAGTATAAGGAAGTATTGTGATGATGAAAATTTTCGACCTCGAGATTTTTGTAGATATCCACGTTTTGAAGTCCCCTGATACCGAAAAAGTGATTTTTAAAAAATGTCTGTGTCTGTGCGTCTGTCTGTGACCACCATAGCGGTCAAACCGCTATAGCTATCAATTCCAAAATTTGTATTTACGTGTATAATCTCCCTCTTGAGATTTGATTAGTTTTTCAGTAAAATCGGTAGACCGGAAGTAGCAGTTTACCTCAGTGAAAAAATCGAATTTTGCCAATATTTCGTCAACTACTAAGTTCAAACAAATTTATGAAGAATTCATATGTGCTTAAAATTAAAATTGAGAATAATTTTATTTAAAAAGTTTTTCGAAATTCCTACCGGAAGTAGGTCTTTTACTCTTATCGAAAGTCAGTTTTTTGCGAATATCTCGCAAGTCATGCTTTCTAGGCAGGTCCATTAAGAGTATAAAAGTATTTATATTATAATTCTAAATATCTTTTGTATAAAAAAAAATCAAAATTCGGACCGGAAGTACCACTTTTACTCTTAGCAAATAGCGATTTCTTGCAAATATGTCGTAAATTATGCATTCTATATATATATATTAAGAGTACAAAAGTATTTAGAGTTGGATTTTCAATATTTTTTGTATATATGAAATTTCAAAATTCGGACCGGAAGTAGCACTTTTACTCATAGCGAGTAGCACTTTTCTTCGAATATCTTGGAAAGTATGCATTCTATAGCGATTTATTAAGAGAATGAAAGTACTTAGAATAGGATTTTGAATAAATTTTGTATAAAACAAGAAAAATTAGTGTGCTTAAAACCACACGGCAGAAGTGAAAACTTCATCAAGGCTCTCCCATATAACGGTCGCCGAAGGAATCGCCAAATTGAAGACGTAATAAGCGACCACAAATACCCCCGTATCCAAAATTTCACAAACATTCATCGATTTTCAAAAAACTCTTCCGCCATTTTGTTTTTTTTTTGTCATTTTAACTTTGAATTCGTGATCGGCGATCTAAGACACCCACGTATCTAAAATTTCACATTCATACGTCAATTTTCAAAAAATTCTTCCCCCATTTTGTTTTTTTTGACATTTTTACTTTGGATTCGTGATCGGCGATCTAAGACACCCCCGTGTCTAAAATTTCACATTCATACGTCAATTCTCAAAAAACTCGTCCGCCATTTTGACTTTAGATTCGTGATCGGCGACCTAAGACACCCCCGTATCTAAAATTTCACATTCATACGTCAATTTTCAA
Source organism: Amphimallon solstitiale (assembly GCA_963170755.1). Taxonomy (NCBI): domain Eukaryota; kingdom Metazoa; phylum Arthropoda; class Insecta; order Coleoptera; family Scarabaeidae; genus Amphimallon; species Amphimallon solstitiale. Next base: position 2,243,922 of record OY720683.1, on the reverse strand, counting down.
AAAAATTCTTCAGCCATTTTGTTCTTTTGACATTTTGACTTTGGAATTGTGATCGGCGGCCCCCAAAACACCCATATCTAAAATTTAACAACCATACGTCAATTTTCAAAAAACTCGTCCGCCGTTTTGTTTTTTTTTGACATTTTGACTTTGGAATCGTGATCGACGGCCCTCAAAACCCCGTAGCTAAAGTTTCACATCCATACGTCAATTTTCAAAAAACTCGTCCGCCATTTTGTTTATTTGACATTTTGACTTTGGATTTGTTATCGGCGACCTAAGACACCCCCATATCCAAAATTTCACATTCATACGTCAATTTTTAAAAAAATCTTCCGCCATTTCGTTTTTTTAACATTTTAACTATGGATTGGTGATCGGCGACCTAAGATACCCCCGTATCTAAAATTTCACATTCATACACCAATTTTCAAAAAGTCCTTCGGCCATTTTGTTCTATTTCGACATTTGAATCAGTGATGGGCGACCGTAAAAACTCCCAAGTGCCTAATTTTAATCAGAAGAGAGGAAAAATTGATTTCAGCCGGCTCCGCCCACTGTGCACGTTTGCGTAATCATTTAAATAAAATTATTTCGTAGTAGGGGCACATAAATGTTGAAAGCAGTCCTCCTTTTCCCCTTTAAGGAAATACACAATTCAAATCATTATTAAAATATTAATCGACCCCTGTATAGATAAAAATATCAAGTCGTGTGGGAGACCATTATGTATTGTGTGGGGATGCAATTCGCCGGACCGTAATACATTGATCGCCAGTGCACATGAGAATCTGATATTTATTTTCGCCCGTCCGGAATCTATTGATATCAGTGCACATTTAAACGGCCATTTTTCTTACCAAATCCTTTAAATTGCCGGTACCTTCGATTGCGTGCGACTGCCGACTCGAAATAAGCATACAAAAGATCCCAAAAAGCCGGTTCCTTAAGACCCCGAGTCTTGATGAGCGCTCGCAATCTTCAAAATTTCGTATTTTACGCTTAAAAGTGAATCTGTGGTGTAACTCAGTTCGCCTGTCAGTTTGACGTTTCTCGGGATTTTTTGATTGTCACGTGAATCGTCATCACGTAAGCCATTTTGCTGTTAAAACATCGAGTGCACGCTCTTCTTTAAAAGCCCATATCTTAACAACCGCTCCACTTAGGAAGAAAATCTCTCCGTCGACCGGAAATTCAATGTCGTCCGTACACCAATGTCAAAGGGCAGCTTTCAATTTTGCGTATCCAGAGAGGAGTTCTTTGCACAGTTTTGCCGATTTTTGTCGAATTTACTGTTCGTTTGGTAACCATGGCGACGCGAGCGTTACATATCCGAGCGTGACGGCTCAATCTCGTTCAGTGCCCACAATCAACACGCCCATAGAAGTTTACACTTCAAGAATTCTTAAAATTGTATAGTTTGAAACGCTCATACGTATAAGAAAGTCGTGTGGTGGCCACACCTCATTTTTTTTATTATCTAAAATGAAATTTTCTTCTGTCAAAACTTGCCTTAATACTTCAAAACATTTGCATATATTGGGCAAACAATGAATAGTTCTTGGATTCAATCTCAATAAAAACTTAAAATGGTTGTAGAGCTGATTATTAAAAATTTCAGGTGGGCGATGTTTTTCTTTGCCGGTCAATTTAGGTACTATTATGTTGTCAGGTTAATAAAACACTAGCATTATAAATACAATTAAGTTTATTTTCAATAAATGTAAACATTCTTTAGTAAATATATCAATTTATATATATCTTCCTCATTGTAAAGTATATTACTTTATCCAAACAAATATTTTCTCAACAATATACACTACTTTTGAAAATGAATGTACACTTTAATATTTTTTTCATCAGCCTGTCAAGCGATATTCTACTACTAGAAGCAGGCGGTTTTGTCTATCTAAATGTGCATGTCGTGCTTAATTAAACGCTTTTGTGTTTCAAAAACAATTTGTGCTAAATATAGTGCAAATTTTATTAATATTGTCCAAACTTAATAATGGCTCTCATTTATACCATATATTAATTTATTTTCCTATTGTGTCAGGCACATAAGCTACAGCCGAACGATAGACACAGTCAAAATAATAACTCTTGTAATTGGTGCAAAGTTGTTGGGAGATGTGGGGTTATGTATTATTATTGTAACGAATATTTTTCTTCTTTTTTTTTCGAAATTCATAAGCCCAATTAAAAAACTACTTAATCATACTCTAGTTAACTTTTTCGTTAATATTTCTCCCAAAAATGCGAGTATTGATATCATCAATCCAACAAACCAAATCGCAAATATACCCTCGACGTGCCTCAGGGTTAATTTTCTTCTTACAGCATTGGGTTTTGTCTCAAAAGATGAATCGTGGACTGCTTTCTGAATTTTAGGATCCATGTATCGAGTGACAACCTGAAGAATAAAAAAAAAATTATCCACTAAATTATCGGCACAAACAATACATCAAATAGCACCTGTCAAAAAACTGACAGGAAAGACAAAAGACTTATTCTGTGTTACGATTGTTGAAGAAATTGAAATTAGGATGTAGTATCTTTTTATCTCTCTAATCGAGAGATGTAAGTATTAGTAACCTATCGAGGTAAAAATGATAATAAACAGTTATTTTTCATTTTGAAGTTTATGTTGTTAACGGACAGGGGATTTTAAATTTGATCATTATTTATAATTGTAAATTGGTTTCATGTAATTGTTTTTTTTTTTACTGGAAAAGCATATCACGATTCACACCTTCCATCTTTAATTTTAAAATAAATCTTGTTAATATTATGATTCTGACTTGTGGTGAGCACCCTTAAAATCCCCTAAAATCATTGTACTAGGGAATAACTTCAACCCACTCCCTTCTCCGGAACAAGCAGAGCGGCATAGAATAGATTACACAGAAAATGTATATACGCATCGTAACACAAGAGTTTTAGAAATATAAAACGATCAGTTTGCGAATTTGTCAATTACACTTGCCACTACTTCGTGCGGGGGAACGGCAGCATAGCACGACTTTCTTAAGAAATCCTCCGGAAAAAAATCACGGCCTACCCAAAATGCACGATTGCCGTTTTATGAAAGACGAATTGAATGGACTAAATATACTCTACTGCTTATGCCAAAAGTTCTACCTGTGATATTATAGTTAAGAGATCTAAAAGTCGCGCATATCATTAAATATATCTTTCTGTAAAAAGTAGTTTTGTTGTTTGTTCACGAAATTCGTCACTGAAACTAGTACGTCCACGTTTAAATTCTGCAGACCAGTCATAAACTGTGGTTATAGATGGTGCTTCATCACCCAAGGCAAACTGAAGTCCATCGATGCATTGTTGTTGAGATAAGCCACATTTAAAAATGTAAAAAATCATTGCACGCAAATGTTGTCAGCGCTGTTTATCATACTAAATGCAAAAGTTTAAGATAATCATATTGAAATCCAAGCCAACTGTATCCAATACTATATACTAGTATTGTCTGTGATATTAGTGACGAAATAACGTCTAGCAAAGCTGTTTCACTTCAGCTCGGCAATTCTTCCATTAGAATTTTTATATCAACAAATATTAAGATATAAATTTAACCTAAAAATGTAAACAATTATAGCGATTTACCAAGAATTTTCCTTATACTACATTTCGAATAATAATCAATTCTCATTTTCCGAAGTACCTAGCGAATTACTTGCTTTTCCGTGAGAAAACTAGATATAGTTCTCTATTGGTACTCTACGTAACTACAAAAATATAGTAAATATGTAGCACGCATTAAATGATACGACTGAATATGTGTAGTCTTAGAATAATTTAAGTAGAAAAGAATATGGAATAGACAAAATAAATGTCAAACCAGATAATGTCAATAACAGTAGCTTTGATATAATCCAATCATATCGCATACTTTTAGCACGTAATTTCAATAATGCTCAGCTATTATCAAGCAGTGTATAATGCTTTGGATAGATGGCGCCACTTAAGGATTGATATTTTGAGGTTATCAAAATCAGAAAAATGTGATGGCCTTATATCACGCAGCGATAGCGAGATCCAGCTGACCTTGTTAAGATTAAAGTCACTATATCTAACAAAGTACCGCAATTAGGACGCCATATTGATTCCAATCATATATCATATATCAAAACAAATAAGATAATATAATAACAATTAGACAAAGTATGTACATATATATTAAATACATTGCATTTATAATTACATACCACTTGGCAATCGGAACAGACGATATCCATTTTCGCTTCTGCTTTTGCATCGTGCAACACAGCAACCAGTCATTGTCACAACAAATACAAACGTTTCTTACTATGTATAACACCAATTATAACACATTACATATAAATAAGCGACCAACGAGCGATTTCGTGATTTCGTGTTTTTACAGTAATAATATGACAGCAGTCAAACGGCCATTTTGTCTCCAAAATATATCTTTCTCTCTCTTACTCATGGTACTTATCAATTGCGGTACTTTGTTAGATATAGTGCCTTTAGTTAAGATATACAGCAAGTGCCATCTGGTGTTAATCTCCGGAAATTTTTAGGGTTACGTAACCTAAAATACTATCATGTCATGAATGGATTGTTTAATGTGTACTTTAAATTACTAAAACAGTGGATTGTGTCTAATCAAACCAACTTAGTATTTGAACACAACACACCTGGCCTTGCCAAAACTTGGATAATCCAGATTCCATCACGGCATCTATGACTTTATTAAGAGACGGCAATAATATGGAATTCTTTCTCAATATTAGAAGTCTATACACCCAAACTATGTCCTCGTCTAATATGCGTCGTTTCTCAGCGCCCTGTAATGTTACGTAGTCACCGATTGCGAAATAACCTGTGAACGTAATAATAATTACAGTTATTTTTGACACCTATCATCATCCAGACCTAGTAACAGTATTAATAACAATAACAACAATTATTTTCGAAATGAAAAATTTAAATTTTAAAAAAGAATAATACATAAAGAAAACTAAGAGAGGCTACGGAGAAACATCAAGCACCAAGGCACTAAGTAAAATAAGAAATTATACCTCTCTCAAGCCGTTCAATTAAATAACCAAAGTTTTCATCATCATTCATCTTTCTCAAATATTCTTCATCTTGGATGACATATGAGTCTATCAACTATTTGGTGGAATTTGCGTCCAAGAGAAAAAAAGGGACAGTATAAGTTCCTCTACAATTACTAATTAACTGAAATACTAAAACTAAAAGATGTTATGAACAATATTTTGGCTTCAAAATAAAAAATCAAGTCGAAACATATTGCCGTGCTCTTTATAGTTTAAGAATTATGCAAATTGTTAAATAGTTAAGCTTTAGAATACGAACATTAATTTTTAGTTTTAAATATAGTTTAAGATAGAAAGAGTCACAGATTTAGTAGGTGAATGATGAGTTGCATAACCTTTAAGGGGCAATGTCATTATGAAAATATAGATATAATAATTTAAGTTTAAGAGGGGCCTTTACCTACAAATAGAAACGTATGCAACTTATATTACTCGCGGGACGAGTCGACGCAAGGGGGTGTGAGTGGGTGGAGCTACACGTTATGAGGTTCCGATCCGAACGCTTCGGTTTTATTCATAGATAAAGGAATACTAAAGATGGGAAACATATGTATAAAGAATGAAAAACTTACGGAACTGCCCTCTTGCGGGTCTAGTCACGTATTACTTTCATATACTTATTCATATTTTGAAATATTTAATTATTATTTTTGGATGTGAACATCACAATAGTACAACATTATTTCTCATTATAATGTACAATTGTAATGATAAATAGATCTAGAAAAAAATAATAAAAAAGAAAGTCTTATAAAAAAACAATTTCAGAAATGATGAAGTTACTTTATTACAAATAATTGATCGATATACAAATACATACATGTGTATAACAAATAATAATATATAATAAATTATGTACATAATCAAGTATTCTTAATTTTTATGAAGAACTTCTTGTGTTTAATATATTATTTAGACTTATATGATTTTTTAGCCCAAGTACCATCAACAACTACAGTTAGAAGTGGAAACCCATCACTATCTAGCTCTCCTTTAGATATAGCTTCAGCCTTCTCTGCTTCTGCAGCTTCCGCCATTTCTTCCACGGCATTTTCTTTTATTACTTCATGAACGTGCTTTTGTATATCATAATACGTTCGCGAAGACATGGTAGGCATATTCATAATTGAAAAACGCTCTTCCATTTGAGTAAAACTTTGTCCCGTGCACAAGTTTCCAAAAACCTACAATGCACATTTTGAAGACAAGCGTTTGCGGTAGCTATTTAGCCATACTCAAAATAATATAAGCATCTCCTTGAAAATTTTGACTTTTACACTAATATAGACATAAATAGCTTAGATTACCATAACAAAATCAGATTATAGTTTTCTCGGGGGACACCTAACATTATTTTGAGTCTAATTTCTATGTACATTAAAACATATAAAGAGCAAATACTACAATAACACATAGACACCGTAATCATAACGACTTCCAGGTGATTACAAATTTTTAAATCTCTTACCACAGCTTCATTTATGCCCATATCTTTTGAGCTATCACGTTCAATGTTAGAAAAAAGTTTTTCAATTGCACCACATATGTTACATTTAAATACAAATTTACAATTTAATGCATTTCTCAATTCTTTTAAAAAAGTCATGTTAGTTGAATTGCATCCATATGACGATTCATGGCCGCCAAAACTTTTTAACTGCTGAATTAAATACAAAATGTCAAATATTCTACGTCCTTCTATATTCGTTTTGTCATTATCGTTCCTGGTTTCTTTTTTTACAAGAAAATTACCTTCCTCGGGTTCATTTTCAGTTGGAAGCTTGTAACTGTAATAATTTGTAAATTTGTAAATAATGTCCAAAGTCTACAGTTTCGATTGTAATACGTACTTCCCATTACCTTGTGAGTTGCCTAAATAGATGTGTTCAGCGTTTCCAACATTAACCCCTTCAGGGGATGACAAATCAATGGAAGTTGCATCAGACCTAACAGCAAAAGCGTATGTATTAGACGCGGACTGTAAGAAAGGCAATCCAAAGCTACCGTGGGTTGAACATTTTAATATACACTATACACATAAAATGAATCGTCAAATATTTAAATTCTGAAATCTACTCGCATATTGGTATTATGTACTTAGTTAAATTAAATCGAATTAACAAATATCAAAATAATGTAAATAAAAGTGTAGACCAAAAATTACTTACCTCGTATTTTGATTTTTCATACGATTTGCATGCTTACTTCTTTGGATGGTTGATTTTTTATGATAATCCAATTTTCGCTTGCCCATAACTTATATTATTGTAGCGTGATTCGTTCGTTAATTTAAAAAAACAGAACACGCAATTATAGGAATAACTATTTAATATCACTAATTAATGTTATTTACGTATATTTATATCCAATTCATTAAATAGACACATACATTTATTTCTACAATTTCTCTATGCTGTCAGTCATGTCAATTTTAGTTTTATTGACAAACCTTGTCTCCATGACACCCATTCGCATTTCGTGACATTACACTCGAATATTATATGACATTTCTTTTTAATTACAAACTGTCACTCTGACTTGGAATAGCCGACCGATTCCGATAGATTTTCGTCTTCGCTAGGACTAGCAGAGATACCGTAATGTGGGGATAGACGACGCAAAAGCTTGGAAAAACGACGTGTAAAATGTGTGTGACGATGTTTACTGTTTAATGTTTTTTATCTTCAAAAATAATTACAGAAAGTTTTTTCTTCTTTTATGTCGTGCATCAAATGTGCAGCTGGCGCGGGGAGGTCGTTTTTTTCTTTTTTTGTATCAGCCTTAGTTAGTAGACATTCATAAAATTCATGCATTTTTGGGGTTATTTCTAAGACACATAACTTTTTTAAGAAAATAAATTAGTACAAAAACGGACCTTGCCATTATAAATTGATGCCTTTTGCATCACTAACCCAAATTTCAGATTCTAAAATTACAAAATGAGTTTAAAAAACGCGAAACGGCAATGCCTTAATTTTCGATAGGTAAACGCCCCTCTTAAATATATTAAGAATTAAGACATAAAAATAAACACAAAACAAATCTATGCATTCTATATTTCATAGAAGAGACAAGCACAAGGTATGGTTTGAATATACAAAAAGAGAACCGAACTTCTCGCAAAGTGTTTAACATTTTAAGAAATAGACCACTGTTCAAAAATAAAAATGTTTTAAAAGCAAATAACCGAGAGAGAGAGAGATGTTGAGAGATGGAACAATAAAAAGAGTGAATCATTTAAATGATATAAAATTGTACGAGCAAGGCTATATTCGGCATGCTTGTGATGAAAACATCAGTTCAAATGAATAAAAATAGATTTAAATTTGTACAATGATTTTAAATTTATTAAAGGATTTCATGATCATATTTATAAGAATAATAAATACCTGATACTTATATCTAAAAAAAAAAAGGATATATGGAAAGGTATTTCTCTATCTCGGACAATACATTGATACATTTTATGTATACACCAGAGATGTACAAATAGGATACATTTTGAAATTTTGTATGCACAAATACAAAAGGCTACAAAGACAGCAGTATAAATTTTGTGTGGTTATTTTAAAACCTACAAAGAGGAGATAACATTAATATTGTTCGCAGTTATTTACAAATCGACATACTAGAAACAGAAAAAAACTGGATAGAACTTGCAGGCCGTGCTATGGAAGTGAGTACTCCTTACAATACGGTTTTGATGAAAAATATTCCAGTAGTATATGATGTATTTCCAATTGCATCCAAGGAAGACACCTATAAGAAGAAGTTGAGAATAACCTCAGTTAGTGGAAAGAGAAAATATGTAAACAGGGATAAGAGAGGCGATATGTTCATATACAGATACAATGAAGGATGGCATTAAGAGGAGATAACATTAATATTGTTCGCAGTTATTTACAAATCGACATACTAGAAACAGAAAAAAACTTGATAGAACTTGCAGGCCGTGCTATGGAAGTGAGTACTCCTTAGAATACGGTTTTGATGAAAAATATTCCAGTAGTATATGATGTATTTCCAATTGCATCCAAGGAAGACACCTATAAGAAGAAGTTGAGAATAACCTTAGTTAGTGGAAAGAGAAAATATGTAAGCAGGGATAAGAGAGGCGATATGTTCATATACAGATACAATGAAGGATGGCATTAAGAAAACAAGAACATACCCACCGAAGACGAAGGATGGAAAGTGTGTGTATATCTCAGTAAACAATTTTTGAGTGACGCTATTTCATAAACATTTAACAGTCAAAGTGCGAAATATGTGTTTATGCGACTAGAAAAACTTGAAGGAGATAAAATGAATCAAACGATACTAACGTAAATGTTATTTCAATAGACATAGCGCTGCGAATGTGTAGCTATCGTTTGTTTTAAGTTATATAAACGGGTGGAACTAGATGCAGAGGGAGATGAAGCCGATCTTTTGAATTAATAAGACGTAAAAATTTTGAGATCGTTTGCGAATAATAGTAGGGGTTTTTGAAACACTACGTTAAATTTATATTACTTTTGAATGTTTTAGTTTATTTTGAATTCAAGTATTATTTTAGTTTTGTTATTGTTAATTATTTGCTGCATTTAATAATTTCATTTTTTTTTTTACTGTTTCACAATATTAAATATATCAAAATGGAAGACATGAAGAAAAAAGAATTTAATAATTTATATGAGGAACATGAGTAAGTTTTTGAAATAAACATACAGTTTTGAATAATTGATGATGTAAGACGAGCTCGAGAGTACTATGTGAAAATATTTACTTTTGGCAAGGCGTTGAACATCATTAATTTTAAAATAAATATTGTTTTGCTAAACTGCATTGATTTTATTCTAATTGTGGGAAGATCGTTAATGGTGTTGAGGGCACTTGAGGTACTATGTGCAAATATTTGCTTCGTGTGTATCACTGGGCATTATTAACGATTGTTGTGGTCAAATTTAATTAAAATTTCAAGTAGAAAATACGAATAGACAGGAATATTCTTGATGGACAAGCGCCAATCTGCGCCAATATTTACATTCGGGGATTGGTATAGGTCATTTTCAAGATATTTTCTTCGTTGCATAGTTTTAGATCATCAAAGGCACTATGTGCGAATGTATGTCTTTGTTGAAATAAAAATTAGCTTCGTATGGGAAAATTTATTTCTATAATAATCTATAAATAGTATTATATTAAAGGACAAAAATAGCAAAATAATGTTTTTCTGGAATCGTAATAGAAAAAAAAGGAACTATGTTTTTCTATGTATTATAATTGTGAATAACTATTCTTGATATAGCCACATGTTGTTAATACATTTTTTTTGATGTTTACTACAATATGTTTCATGAAAATTAAAAAAATTGATTTTATCATTAACCTTATCCAAATAAAAGACTAAATAAGAAACACACCAAAGAAAAAGAGGAAAGATCACTGCTAGACCTCACAAGGATAAATTGAATGCTGATAGGCATTAGATTTATAAATTTATAGGTGAAGATTATTAATGATATTTAATGCAATCTCAGCATTCATTGAATATTGTTGTAACCACAGTAATATGATGTATTTCGTGTTACGTCAATCAAATTAACTCAGTGGAACAAAAACAAGAAATCTTCTGAAGTCTTGTCAGAAAGGCCAATGATTTGGCGTGAACCACCACATCACGTCGCGGACTGTTACTTCTGTCTTGTAAAAACTAAAGGGTTTTCAAAAAGAAATAAGCACAAAGTAATGTATCCAGACATTGCATCTATGAGCAAACCGTTGAAAAGAACTGATTGTGAGCTTCCAACTCCAATGCATTCAAATTCTTCTGCAAATTCCATGGATGAGGAAGATAAAAACGATGTTTTGAATGTGTTATTTTTAAGTAATCTGACGTTCCTTCTGACGAACCACACCTCATTACTTAATCAGATCTGAATGATTTGACACATAATTTGCGTTTAACCAAAGAAAAATCACAAATTTTGGAAACTCGATTAAAAGAATAGAATCCTTTACATTCCACTACAAGAATCTCTGTATTGAAGAATCGTCATGAAAAATTCAGTTCATTTTACAAAGTTGATAGAAATTTGTGTTAATGTACTGATGTAATCAACTTTTGTATGAAACGAGTATTGAATATAACCCTGCAAAATGGCAATTCTTTATCGACTCGTCGAAAACAAGTCTCGAAGCCGTTAGTGGATTCTAATTTGGTGAAATTACCCCTTTACACAAGAAAATAGTTTGTCAAAGAATTAGAAAAAGAAGGCAACTGTTTTAAATACTTAAGGGATAAGTTTCCAAAGCTGCCTGATGCGATAGTTCGTGGTCTACAAGTTAGGGAACTGTTCAAAGATGAAAATTTTGAACAAACCATGGATCAGTAATATAATGCAAAAGGAGAAAATCCCTTAACACAGTGTTATCCCACTGGTGATTCGGTAAAGATTTTTGGCTAAATTGTAACCTTAGAAGATATGCCTAAGGTTACAATTTAGCCAAAAATACTACGTTTAACACTCTTTTCTGGATTTTGTACAGATTTCTACTGAAGATGGCAACTTAATTGCAGAAATACGTATATGGATTATTTATATAATCTTTGTGGTAAGGGATTTTTTCATTTTGCATTTTATTTCGAACCATGGATGATTAGAGCTGGCAGCATAAACTTCTTTTAAAATGTTTGCAAATATTTTCTGGGAAGTCAAAATAGTGAAAACTGCCAAGATGTCGTGGCTAATTTGCTAGAAAACCATAAAAATTTAGGGCGCTGAATGTTGCTCAAAGTTCATTTTTTGCGTTTACATTTGAATTTCTTTCTTGAGAATTTAGGAAAGACGTGTGATGAACAGGGGGAAAATTTCCATCAAGAGATTGCAGAAATGGAGAAACGATATCAAGGTAGGAGAGGTCCCGTCATGATGGGAAGTTTTTGTTGGTTTCTCATTAGAGAAGGCAACTGGCGACATAAAAGGAAGAAATAACTCTATTTATGCGAAACTTTGAAATAGCAGCAATTTTCCTTTGTGTGCAGTTGTGTTTTTGTATTCTTGATACTAATTAAACATTCAAGTATTTGTTATGTCAATATTTTTGTACTTATCTATTTCTTTTTGTAACTTCTGTATAACAAATATTCTAAATACAATATTATTGTTTATCTACTAGCGGAGTATTATTATAACTCTAAAACTAGACGTGGTGTAAAGATCTGATTTTTGTTGTTACGTTGTATCTTGAGTATCCTCTTAAACTATATCAGGTATGAGGTATTATTTATTATGATCCCATGAGTGTACATCACCAACTATGCATATAGTGAAAGTAGACTTTTACTTTAACCAAAATTGCTTCTTAAAAACTAAAAAAAAAGGAATATCATACTTTGGGTTGTAAATCAAATAAAGTCCCTGTGGTTGAACGTGCACCCCACTTCATCTTGCTCGCTATAAAATCGTCTACGGTCCTTATTGTGTCATAATAACTACAATGTCATTCGCTAAAAAATATATTGTAACTTTATTTTTTTGAAAATTCCAAACCTCGGAATGGCTATGATGCTTGCAAATCCACCACAATACGCAGAGGTCAGAAATAGACCCAAAATCCAGGCCATGCCAAATATTAGCCTTGATTTTTTCACTCTCGTTTGGTGAGACTGCAGTAAAAATATCTTTCCTGACATCCCAAATGACGTCAGAAGACGTTCTCTAATGTTGCTGTGTCGATTTCCGTGTTCTGGTGAACTATTAACACAAAAATAAATAACTAGCAAAACAAAAAACAATGATGGATCCTCTTTATTCTTTACAAAAGTTTTAAATTTACTCTAGGGGACTAGTTTCGACATTATGTCATCATCAGCCTAGAATCTAAACAAAAATTAACCGTTACAAAATTTACCACGAATAAGTATGTATAGAAATATCAAATGCAAAATTACACGTGTATGATACTCACAGTCTAATGTTTTTCAAAGTATCTCTTATCATAAGTTAATGTATGCAGATATAACTATGGGTTTAATAGGATCTTTCAAAAATATTTGATAGGTGGTTTTCATATTAAAATAAGATGATGATAGATAAATATTTTTAGATAAAATTACACGTAAAATATTAAAAACACAAGTCACGTGACGTGGTGGACAAATACAGTGCACAATATAACATGAAGCAAATAAAATACCATAATTGTAATTTAGGTAGGGCATTACACAAAATAGATATACCGATTAGACCTATCACTGCATATTATTCTTCACCTGCTATCCATTTATCAAAAATTATGTTAGAAGTCTTTAAAGAAATAAACTTTACATCAACCTGCTCTGTTAACAATACTCAACAATTCATAAATAACATTACAAATATACCTTTAGATACAGATTTTATAATGGTTTCCTTTGATATAGTACATTTATATTCCAATGTCCCTATAAATCATACATTAGAAATAGTTAAAAATATCTTTACCCAGAAATACACAGATATATCTAAAATAAATGATTTAACTTCAATCTTAGAACTTATAGTAAATCAAAACTATTGCAAATTTAATGATCAATTTTATAAAGTCAATGACGGATTACCAATGGGCATGCCACTTTCAGGACTACTTGCGGATTTGTATTTGAACGATATAGAAACTACTAATATAATTAACTCTAATAACCCTTTTCACAATAAGATAATAAAATGGTTAAGATATGTAGATGATGTTTTTTGCATGTGGTCGGGTACTATAGATGAACTCCACAATTTTCACAGTTACATAAACAATTTACATAATAACTTGAAATTTACACTTGAAATAGAAAAAGAAGAAAAATTAAATTTTCTCGATATCACCCTTACGAAGTGTAATAATAACATTACCATAGACATTTATAGGAAACCATCATCTATTACAACTGTAATCCCATACAACTCATATCATTGTATATCACAAAAAATGTCTGCTTTTCAATATTATATACACAGAGCGATAACATATCCATTAGACCATACCTCAAAAATTAAAGAAATTAATTATATTTATGAATTAGCTACAAATTTTAAATTCCCTATTCACACAATTAATAAACTGATAAAACATATCATTCTTAAACAAGACCCTCTTTATAATAAAAATAACAATATTTCACATAATATACAATATAAATCTCTACCATATAACTTTATCACTATTGGATTAAAACCAATATTTAACAAATTTGACATTAAACTTTCATTCAAAACAGATACTCAACTATATAACATTTTAAATAATATAAAACCCAAACAAAACATCCTAGAAGAAAGTGGTGTTTATTCTTTGAAGTGTATTCAGTGTAACTCTATTTATATAGGGCAAACTGGACGACAATTATGTAACAGATTGTATGAACACAAAAATCAATTAACTTCAAATGTTTTCAAACATCGACTTGAAACTGGACATAATATTGACTTTCAAAATATTTCAATTTTACATAGACAATCTAAAGGCTTAAAACTTAACTTGTTAGAAACTTTAGAGATTGAAAGACACAAACATCGTTACAATTTATTAAATGATCAAGTATATACACATGACAAACCACTCTTTTCATTTTTAGAAACTATATAATAACACCAATATTTGTCCTGCATCTTTGGTTGCCTGGATTGCCGTCTTTTACATTTTTAAGCTGACTTATACGATTTCTAGTTTGTTGTTATTTGATAGTGACTTATTTATTGTTATGTTTTATCAATAACGTGCATGACCTTGTATGGTATTTTATTTGCTTCATGTTATATTGTGCACTGTATTTGTCCACCACGTCACGTGACTTGTGTTTTTAATATTTTACGTGTAATTTTATCTAAAAATATTTATCTATCATCATCTTATTTTAATATGAAAACCACCTATCAAATATTTTTGAAAGATCCTATTAAACCCATAGTTATATCTGCATACATTAACTTATGATAAGAGATACTTTGAAAAACATTTGACTGTGAGTATCATACACGTGTAATTTTGCATTTGATATTTTTATACATACTTATTCGTGGTAAATTTTGTAACGGTTAATTTTTGTTTAGATTCTAGGCTGATGATGACATAATGTCGAAACTAGTCCCCTAGAGTAAATTTAAAACTTTTGTAAAGAATAAAGAGGATCCATCATTGTTTTTTGTTTTGCTTCATTTACAACTTTACAAATGGACATTTATTATTTAAATAACTAGCAATTCAGTAATTCGTTCGATTCTGAGTAAAAAATCTTAGCAATAGCTGCAATTTAGTTTAATGAATAATTTTTACTAGTATTCTGTCGCAAACGTTTTAGTTTTGATTAAAGGGTTTGTTTTTAACATTTCTTCATTAACGTACTTTCACGAAAAACACATCTGACAACATTGTAGACCAATGAGTTTGTATATCAAAGTGATTTCAGTCAATATCATTACTGTCAAATTTTGACATCTGTGTATTTAATTCTACTGTCGTGCTTTATTTTGTGTAAACTCTGTTTTTTCGCGGTTATTCGTATTGTTTTGATTAGCTGTTGTGCTACTGTGTTTTGTCGTTTCTTTGTTATTATTTTATTCCTTCATAATGGATTTTACATTTAATGAATATGCCGATATGTACATCGTGTATGGTGTCTGTAAATGAAATGCTAATATGGCAAACACGAATATCGTGTACGTTACTTAAATCGAAAACATCCTAGTGGTTTTCCATTAACGTTTGCCTGGACATAATAAATCTCCTGGGCCAATTTGCCTACCAAATCGTCTTGATGCCCAAGGGTATCTCAATGTATTGGAAGTTATTGACGAGATGCCATTGCAAATACGCCATACAATGATTTACATGCGAGATCTCCCGATCTCAATCATTTAGACTTTTTTGTTTGGCGTTTCATTAAAAAGAAGTTTATGTAATACCTCCTCAAGACGCTGACGAAGAATTAACGCGATAGTATTGGAAATTACACCAGAAAGACTCGAACAAGTAGTACAGACGATACCTCGTAAATTGCAGCTATGCTTAGACACAGATGGTTTTCAATTTCAACAATTACGTAGGTAATAGTGTCACTGATTTACTGTCAGATAAATGCCCAAACAAAGAACTAATCATGTTGTAATTAAATATTTTTCAAATTGTATTATTTTGACAATAAATAATTTAAAGAGCAAATCATACCTCGCGTAATTTGTAGAATTTAAAACGTCAGATTTACCCATCTGATAACATTAATAACGAGTAAAATGTTTTCAAAGATCGAAACACAGAAGTTATTGCGGTATCTACAATTACAATAGTATGCGGCTACAGTGCTGCCAAATGTATGTTTCTTTCAAACGATTCTTGAACACATACGAAGCATGATACAACATTTTAACATTAAGATTTTTTATTCAGAACCGAACGAAGAATATCGCTGCGTCTAGCGTTTGCGACATTTTATACACACGCTGTATGTGTGTATATATATTGGACTAGTGGAGGGGGAAATTGCATCACCAACACTGCCTCAACGCTATTATCTCAAACTTATTCAAATAGGAGTGTTTGAAATGTAATCACAACACCTCACTTACCTAGACATTCAGATTACTTTTATAAAATCATTAAAAACTCAAATTCTTTATCATAACTTAATGACTGTTCCTAGTATAATTTTCCTTTTTAAAGAATTATCAAGAAAAATGTAATATAATATTTTTATTTTCTGTTAAACTTTTATTTTATAATATTTATCCCAAACACTAGCTCAATTACTCATTACATCATTTAACTTTTCATGCTTACTTGTCACTAACTTAAAATGAATCGTACAGATCATACAGTTTCCTATACGTTAATAATTTAGTACCATTTGTATGCTGTTAAGTTCGCACATTAATATTTCTTTAAATAATAAAATATATCTATAATAATAGTGATTCAAAAGTGTTGTATTATTTGTGAATCTATTCTACTTGAATTAATCAATTTCAGATGAATACTATGACTAGGTAAAATACTTTTTAGTACACTGAATACAATTACTGATATTTATCTTCCCTTTTATAGGTTACCTTCTTTAGCGTCATTTATTTTTCATCGATTCAACCCAGATCTTTTCTAATATATCAAATAAAAGAAATATATCAGAGACTATTTGTTTAATGCACATAATAAATATAATTCTGATGATGGTAATCTTTATATAATACCACAATAACATATATGGAAGTGTAGTAAGCCTGTCTAACCAACCAATTGAAATTTTATGTAAATAATATCCTATGAAAATAATTGATATAAATGCAATCAGGTAAGTAATAAATGTTACTACTATTTAAAATCTGTATAGTACTCGTTTATAATCAAGCACTCACATATTCTTATTGAGTGTTTATTTGCAGATACTTTTATACGTAATGATAATAGTTTACGAACAATGAGATATTTTATGAGTTCTATAAAATCAAATATGATGTCTAAATTAATGTTGTCAAGCAGAGATTCAAATTATTTGTGATTTATAATCACATACAGTATATCATATAATTATTTATGTGTTTTCTAAGTTATATTAAGATGTAATGCATAAGAAATTACTTGAATCCAAATTATTTCAAATTCTTATACGACCTGTCAAAAATATACACTGGTATTCTTTCTTGAACTTCAAAAAGATTTTCTTTTTAGCTCTAATTCAACATATCCTGGCTACGATGATGATATTCCCACTTCTTTTTGATATCTTTCTGGAATACTCGGACCTTGGACTGCTATTATGATGCACCTCGAATTATTTCTCTCCTGTACTGAAATACCTGGGTTGAACCGCTATCCTGATGCACTTCAGATTTTCTTTCACCTGGAATACTCGGATTCAAACTGCTATCTTGACGTACTCGGATTCTTCTTATCAAGGGCAAGATCGGAATTATTCTATCCTCTGGGTTTAATTTAAGAAAAATAGAACCTGGAATAATCGGATTCAAACTGCTATCTTGAAGTACTCGGATTCTTCTTATCTTGGACTAAAATACTGGAACTCAATGGACTCTCCTATATAATAATTCTCTGGCTAATTATGAATATTCTTCTTGGATTTTCATCAATATGGTGAGTTTTTAATAATAATTTTGTATCTATATGCTTGCTTTACAAATTTTTAAAACTATCTTCTCTTATTTAATTTATATTAATATTATACCTTTCTTCTTATATTCTTCTTACAACCCTTTCAGTATATTAGTATGATAATCATTTGTAATATTCTAGAAATTATTTAATTCTCCTAAAAGAAATATCAGCTTTCTTCTCCACTTAAACTTAATCACTTCTATTACACTTTTACGGTATAATTGATAACTTTACTGTGTATTTATCGGAGAAAAACTTAGTCTTTCCGAAAAATACATCCGCTGCTTTCTAAAAATTTTTAGAATGTTTTTTTTTTCAAGTCCTCATTTCCTTGACGATAATTAATTAATTCCATTCATCCAATGACCTTTTTCCACACATTATATTTATCCAACAAAGTTTTTAAAATATGATTGAATGCTTTAAATACTTATTAAAATTCCGATAACTTACTATTTAAATTCTCTACTTAATTTTTGAATACATATTATATACTTCCGCAAATTAATACCCATTTCTATTACTTTATTATTTAAATGTCAAAATCTGACAGTTCCAAAATTTGAATTTAACCGCGCAAACTATTCATCATTTTATTGCATTTATATTTCAAAATTGATCACTAATTATCATTTCTTATCAATACTATTAATTAAACAAGCTTTTACAAAATAATATTTCATATACAAATATATCAAGTAATATTTAAATCTCTACTTTCAGAACTGGTGAAAATCAATGCAACAATGTATGCTGATTGACAACCACCTATACAAGATGCATGAAGAAAACATGTGTACTATACATTTATCAACATTGCATTTACTTTAAGTATAACTCAAATATTCTATCAACAAATTATTTTGAATTCTATTTAATAAATATTTCAAAAGCAAATTCTTAATCATCACTAAAAATATCTATATACCGTATTGTTGGTTAGTACTGGTAAACTACCACAATATATATATATATATATATATATATATATATATAATAAAGTAGAATTTCATGGGGTAACTCCGCTCAAAATGCAACTGCGGACACGTGTTTCGAACTACTTGGTTCTCGTCAGCGCAGTGTAGCCAAGGAATAGGATGGGATAACCTTGGAGCTGAAAAACATCAATCAGAGACATACACAAGGGACAGCCTACCAATTGAGGCTTCAGCAGTTGAATTTGAGCGGAGTTACCCCATGAAATTCTATACTTTATTATTCTATAATCCGCAATATTTCTTTTCTTTATATATATATATATATATATATATATATATATATATATATATATATTGTTATGGTATTCACCTAATAACATGTTTAATAACCTCTTATTTAATTATCATTGAGATGCTAAATGATACTATAATATTCTTTTGTACTCAAAATAAAAGTTATAAAAACCAATCAACTAATCCCTGTATATGCACGACAAATGTAAAGAACTAAAATGCAATTAATTCAAAATCTTATATGTATAATAATAATCCAACTAGCTCAATCAATCTATAAATAATACTTATTATGTATATTATTAATCTATGAACATGAAACTCTTTATTAATATTTATCTTATCAAAATTCAGAATAAATAGCTTTTAAATTCTTTCTTCTAAATTCCTTTTTATGTTGACCTTAATGTCCTTAATCCTATACTGTTACCTTCTTTTTAATTCAAGAGTATAATAATTTCAATTGGTATTGTTGTGCGAACTTAGTATTAGTTTCTAAATAAAACTTCTAGTTTTATTTCAACTTATCTCTTTGGGGAGTGTAAACTAGTTCGGTTTAAGCTTCAATATCGTTTTGAGAATATTATAAAAAATCTCTAAATATAGATTTAAATTTAGTATCACAGAAGAGTACTTACAGGGTTAGTATCAAGAATACTGAAAACGATATGAAGAAATATGATGTGGCAGTCATCAACCATATATTTTTGGAGAATGGTAAAAGTGGTTTCGCCAAACCACTGGCTAACCTAAAAATATTTAGCGATTTTTAACTTTGTTTTTCAGAAATTAACCAAAAACTATTAAATTTTTAAACAAGAAATGATACTGGAATCAATGGAAAGAATTCTTATGTGCATTTAGTTTAGTTTGATATTCAAATTTGTAACATCATTGTTAGGGCCGATTTCTCAATATACTTTTATGTTTATGTGGTTATTTTGAGAGAAAAAGTTTAATTAAATAAACACTGGGTATTTCAATTGGTCAATTGGTGATAACGATGTAATATTTTAGCCTTCATGTCAAATTTACCAGTGGCTATGTTTTAGTTAATTGCAGATTAAATTAGTTTATTATGAAAACAAAGATGTTGCTAAATTTGACAATATTATAATGGAACAAAGAAACAAAAGTAAGCAGACTCTGGTATAAACCAATTTTAGGAAGATACCATTAATATTATAATTAGAAAATTTTTTATCCGAAAACAAGTTTTTTGCAAACATACATTTATTTTTTAATTTTCTAATAGTAATATATTTTAGTTAAATAGTTACACTTAAGCATTTAATTAAAAATTAATAAATAAAATTAAAATCATTTATTGGTTTTTCGGAGAATGCTGTTTTATTTATTTTATAATGTTTCTCTAGGATTCTTTTTTTATATTAATAATTTCATTCTTACTATTTTTTTCATTTATATTCTTCTATGAAATTTGCGCACTGAAGGCTTACTAATTCGTTTAAAAAAATATATTTTTGGGGAATCAGAATTATTAGAAAATACGAAATTCTAAATTAATTTATGTCAAATGTTTCACATATCAAACTGTACACGAACATTAACGTTTAACAAATAAACTTTCTAATAATTTAAATATTATATGAAAACTAGCTGACCCGACAGGCGATGTTCTGCCCTTTCCGGTAGGTGGCGCGGTGAGGTTAATATAAAATTTATTAATAACTCGCCCACAACGTACCTATCGGGTCAAGATTTTGTGATTTTCTCTTTTGGCACTAAATGAAAAGTGACGATCAAAGTAAATGTTGGGCTCTGGGTAAACTTTGCCCCACAAATTACACGGTACCTAGGTACCGGGTGTCCCAGAGTAGCGTTAAAGTCGAAGGGTCGAGATTTACTTTATCTCGAGATAAAGAATGAAACTTTTCAACGAGGTTTGTGTACTATTTACAATCATAAATGTTATTGTAATAAAAATTCCGGTGAAAGTTTTGACATATTGAATTATCAGATTTGTGATGTTCTAGCGTAAATGTAAAATAAATGTACAGTTCTGTGCAATAAATTGGCGTACACTTAATATACGCTTATGTAAATATGACTTTTGTTTGAATACATGTCATGTATGAAAAATTGAATTGACTCTATAATTCCATTTGTCAACTTAACTTAAGCCATTTTCACAATGGCAAAATAATGTCAAAATTAGCAATAAGACTGTGCGCCAATTTATTGCACAAAACTGTACGTCAGTTTTTTCGGTGAATAAATTAAAAAAAAGTTTGGAAGTTCAAGAATTAACAATAGTTAAAATATCGCAGTCGCACTGTGTCATAAAATTGTTTATGGTCATACTTAGACTAACTTTTAAATTATACTTAGATTTATAACTTCACTTGAAAAGCAAATCGTCACTACAAGTATTTTTAAATATACGTTATTGAAAACTTCTATAACTTTTGCAATATCATGAAGAATGTATAAGTTATTATTTTCAAGCATTACAGTAATTATAAGTTATCATTTATGATATAACAAATTAAAAAATCTTCTTTAAGATTCTCTTAATAAAGTTTTTGCTAACATCAAGGACTCTAGAATCTTTACGCACACTTGTATAAAGATTTTCTCGAACGCATAACAAAATAACCTTTTGTGCATCTGCGTTTCCTACAGCAGCAGTAACACGTCTCCTTTTTCACACGGAGTACTGCCAGTTTCTTCAAATCGTTAACAATTTTTGAAAAGTCCCATATTTGGATATTTTTGGTTGTATATCTTTGTGCCAGTAAACAATCACTTTTCCCAAAACATATATCACATCTATTAATTCCAATTTTAAATATTTCATTTCGCACGTAAATTCATGTACATTAATGAAACATTAATTTCACGTAATGAAAAGATATATCTACTAATTGAGCCCATACTAGGTATTTCATGATCAATCGTTATTTCATAGCAACTTTTCATATGTTGTACAATTTTTAACGATAAATCAGCATATCTCAGAAACAATTAAAAATCGACAAATACAAGTTGATGTCAGTTTAATCAGTCCTTCAAGGGCTATCATAAAATGTAAAAAAATGCATAGCATTCCTTTAAAAAAAACACAAATTTGTGTTGGTTCATCGCTATCGAACACTCTGTATAAATGAAAATATTTTTAAATTGTAGAGCTTATGATTATCTACAATTTCTGTATTAAAAATTATTCGCTATCTACACTATTGGAAACCAATAATAGACTTTACCGCTACGCTGGGACACACTGTATATATTCAATGTATAAATATTATCAAACCTTGGAGCTTTCACAATACATGTAATACCAGATCTCCTAACATAATTGGAATAATCCAGGAACCTATAGAGATATTCGACCCAAATAATGGCTGGCACCTAAAAATATAAAAACATTTCGTGCATTTTCCGTGTTTCATTTCTCTGGAAACCTACGGCTATGTCTGCTCTATCTACTGCCACGCTTCCCGAGATGCCATAGCCTGTCCAATTTTGATAGACATCACCAAATCGACTTTTTTCATCAGTCATGTATTTTGGTGCCATATTATGCCTTTTTATATATTCTGAAATGGTTAGAACATCTGTTCCACGAGGAGGATCTAAAACAAACTTCATTAATTTCGCAGAAGTAACGATTGGACTAACAAATTATCCCTAGTGATTTTGTAAGGATATTAAAATGTATAAGAACATATACACAACACAGACGGAATTGTCACATTTAGGGCCGGTTTTTCCAACTTCGATTAAAATATTCTGTTAATTAGTCATTGATTTAGCTCACTGAATTAGATGCGAATTTCTTTCTGTGCTTTTATCTTGGTGGTTGGGTGGGCACGTGCACTTGTGCCCTTTAGTACCAGCCGCCACTGACATTTTGTTACGTACGGTTGCGGCCAATATTATCTGGGCAGCAGTTTTTCCCACTATAAATGGATTTTAATTGTTACATAAAAAAAGGCGCCTGGAAAACTATACTGCCACATTGATTGATGAAAAACGTCAATTATAAAAATGCCACATTTATCTTTGGCCGAGAAATTTAGGGTTGTGACGTTACTGGCAGAGGGGTGGTCGGAACGTCGAGTCACATTAAGATTCCAAATACCAAAGAGTAGTGTGCATAACATTAAGAGAATATGGGATGAGATACAAACGTTTGATAGAAGATTGGGTAGTGGTAGGCCCAGAGTTACAACGGAGGTGGATGATGGTAATTTGGTTGATTTTATTCGCGAAAATCCCTTCCATTGTGCGGTAGACGCACAGGCTGAAACAAACTTTCCAGGGTCTGTTCGAACGGCAAGGCGTCGTATCAAAAATGGATCTGATCTACGTAGTCGTTCTGCAGCGAAAAAACCTTTTCTAACTCCGCAAAATAAGGAACAAAGAGAAGGTTTTGCTTTGGAATACTCCTTAGAAGTGTTAAATTTCTGGCAGAATGTTGTTTTCACAGATGAGAAGGTATTTAAATCGTGTTTTGACGGACACTTTAGAGTTTATAGACCTCCGAACTCTCGCTTTGATGAACGTTATACCCATAAATCACACACAAGCGGTCATTTTTCTGTCAATGTCTGGGCCTGGATGAGCGCCCAAGGACCCAGAGTTATAACACATATAAGAGGTAGATGCAATGCAGGGGTCTATGTTGGAATATTGGAAAATATCATGCTGCCCTCAGTACATGCAGTCTTTCCCTGAAATAATTTTATATATCAACAAGACAATAGCCCCATTGAGTGACCTCAAACTGGATGCAGCAACAGAACATACAAGTTCTACCTTGGCCTTCACGTAGCCCGGACTTGTACCCCATTGAAAATATGTGGGGTTTGACAGTAAAAAAAATTAATAGAGCGAACAATTTTCGCCCACAAAATGTAGAACAGTTATGGGAAAGAATTCAAGAAGCATGGATCGAATTAACTCCAAATTATACTGCAGAATTAGTAGCATCAATGCCCAGAAGGTTAAATAATGTTATTGAAAAAAATGGAGCTGCTACAAAATATTAATTTTTTATATCATTTGTTTATGTTTTTCGTTTCTAAAATAAACATCAACATTTTCAATTTAATTTAAAAACAATAATATGGTTGGTCAAAACCAAACTAATTTCAGTTAAAAGACAACACTTTTTAAGGTAATGACTATTGATTATTGAGATAACCATCACATGATGGCTCATGCTCTAACTGCGTATCCAGAGTAACGTAGATTGTAGCAAAGTCTGATTAACCAGATTTCATGAAAAGGTCATGAAATATCAAATCACTGCCCAGATTATATTGGCCGCAACGGTGCATAAGTACATATATTCATATGAAATTAATTAGCTACCAAAAGGAGTTTTAAAAATTATGACATTGATAAACTGCATGAACACATTTACGAAAAAAGTTGGAATAATGGAAATGATGTCAACATTATGGTAGATCAGTGGACTGAAACTATAAATCAAAGTATTGAAGAAATGTGTCCAAAATGTGAATTTGTTTTACCGGAAAAGTATTTAAGGAATGACTGGATGAATTATGCAATACTAAAACAAATAAATATTAGAGATGATAAATATAAGGTAGCAGTATTTACGAAACGCGAGGAA
This sequence comes from Amphimallon solstitiale, assembly GCA_963170755.1. Taxonomy (NCBI): domain Eukaryota; kingdom Metazoa; phylum Arthropoda; class Insecta; order Coleoptera; family Scarabaeidae; genus Amphimallon; species Amphimallon solstitiale. The sequence goes on along the minus strand of OY720683.1, from coordinate 2,218,855 downwards.
GACTGGGATGAATACAAATTAATTAGAAATAAAGTAGTTCAAATGATTAGAGAACGGAAAGAAGAGTATTTGAAAACAGCACTTGATCAAAACAGAAACAACTCAAAAGAACTATGGAAGAATCTTAAAATGTTATTACCAACAAGTAAAGAAACAAATAGTACAAGCATTATTTTTGATAATGAAGAAATAGAGAATGATAGGGAAATTGTTGAAAAATTTAATGAGTACTTTGTAACAAGCATAGATACACTAGTCGATGGGGTACAAAGACAAAATATTGACAGTGAAAATGAAGTTTTGCGTGACATACCGCAGCATCCGGAATTTTGTAAATTTGAAAATGTAACTATGAAAGAAATTAAAGATGTAATTAAATCTCTAAAAGGTACAGGAGACGTTGCTGGTGATGGTATAACAAGCAGAGTTTTAAAGGACATCTGTTTGGTGTCAGCAAATAGAATACTAGACATAATAAATACGTCAATGCAGTCAGGGGTATTTCCTAAATACTGGAAAATATCATATATAGTACCTGTCCCAAAAGTCAATGGGACGAAACTGTGTGAAGAATACAGACCTATAAATACAGTGCCATCATACGAAAAAGTGTTGAAAATGAGCTTTAAAAAACAAATTGATAGTTATTGTGATACAAACAGTATAATATCATTGAACCAGTCAGGTTTCAAGAAATCACACTCTTGTGAAACAGTTTTGGTCCATATTTGTGATAGTTGGTCGAGGGAAATGGACAGTGGCAAAATGGTGCTGGATGTGTTTTTGGATTTCCGAAGAGCTTTTGAGACCATCGACCGACAATTACAACTGAAGAAATTGGAAGTCATCGGCTTCAGAGGCATAGCTCTGAAATGGTGTCGTTCATACATGACTGACAGATACCAAAGTATAAAGTTTAATGGGACAACATCAGGTGTGCGCTCTACTAAATATGGTGTACCACAAGGAACAATATTAGGACCGTTACTTTTTAATTTATATGTTAATGACATTATGCTAAGGACCAAAAACAGTAAATTACATTTGTTTGATGATGACTCAATGTTGTATGTCAGTGGGAATGATTTAAATGACATGAAGGACAAAATAAATGAAGACTTGTCTTTATTATATAAATGGTTATGTGCCAATAGTTTAAGTATTAATATAAGTAAATCTAAATTTATAAGCATTGGTAGTGCATATAAATTAAACACAATTAATTATGACAATATTAATATAAAAATAGATAATAATTATTTAGAAAGAGTAAATAGTATAAAATATTTAGGGATAATTATAATTTAAACTTTAAAGAGAATACAAAGCATATTCTAAATAAAATGTCTAAAAAAGTAGGTTATTTAAGTACATAGAATAGGTCAAAATATGTCTACATATATTAAACTGCCTATATATAAATCGCTAATTTCGATACACATGGAATATTGCTCAAGTATCCTCTTTAAGTTAAATAATTACGAAACTCAGCAAATGCAAAAAATACAAAATAGGGCTATGAGAACAATTTTAAAGTGTAACAAATATACACCAGTTGCATTAATGCTGAGTATATTGAAATTAATGAATGTGCGACAAAGAATAACGTACAAAACAATGTTATTCAATTACAAGAGTAAACAAGGTGTTACGCCATCGTATATTAGTCAGAAGTTGATTTATACAGGGTGTCCAGAAACTCTCTTGACAAACGAAGACCGGAGATTCCTCAGATAATTTTAAGACAATTTAACCCAATTCACCCCAGTACGAAAATGCTTCCTAAGGGAGCTAGTGCTCTTTGAAGATGGAGCCTTGTAATTAGTTTTTTTTAATATCTCCCGAACGCTTCTATTTAGAAAAACAAAAACTGGTATACTTATTTATCCTCCAGAGATGAATCGATTCCATCAATTGCGAATTTCTAGTATCGGTCATAGGCGTCCGTTTTGGGTAGGTAAACGGTTATTTTAACGCATAACTTTTTTGTCTTTAACTTTTAAGCATTTGTGACACTAGATTATTAAATTTTCAGGTATTCTAGTACTAAAAGGTACTCTTACTTTAAGTCGGTTAAGTCGTTTTCTAGAAAAATCGATTTGAAAATTTTTCGTTTTTTCGTCATTTCAACTTTCGTCATTTCAACTTCGCGAACTGACAACAATTTGACAATTAAAAACGTAGGTTTTATTTCTGTTGGCAGTTCAGAGCGAACTAGTGCAAAAAATAATAAATTGAATTTTAATGACGAAAAAACGAAAATTTGTAAAAAGTGTTCAAAATGGTCATCATTCTGTTGAATGCATAGGTAATGCAATACGACGTTTCGTTATGTACTCCATAACGTATAGATACTATATTATTTCACATTTACACTAATAAAAAAAAATTAAAATTATGTAGGAAACGAATTTTTCGAAATTTGGAAAAATAACAATCAATTTAAATTACATTTACACAAACAAAACATTTTGGGCTAACATGCTAAAATATTTATATCAATAATAAAGTCATGTACTAAATTGATAACACTTACTGACTAAACTATAGGGCTTGTATGTAAAAGCAGCAATCCTGAGAATACGCCCACTTTGATCTTTCAATTTATCCGGAAACAAATTCGTATTAATTAGAAAACTATCGTTCGCAGAATACCATCTGTCCAACCAAATGACGTTGTGCAAATCTTTTTCAAAACCTCTATATTTATGTGTGTACAAGTCGAAGATACATTCTTCACTGCCAAAAATACCCAACTTGGTCGAATTTAATTTTACCGCCAAAATGTCTGCCACGTATTTCACGGCGGGAGATTCAAATACATGCAAGATATCTTTCGATTGATTCATCGCAGGTAAGAATAAATATTTCCTGTAATTAAAACGATCCGGGTGCAATTTCATTTCCGCTTCGAGCTGTTCGAATATAGCAGTGAAATATTCACTGTTTATAATGATGGCCTGACACCCGTAATGATTAAATATTACGTGATGTGGTAATTGAAAGCCATCTATATTAATTGACACGTAAGCAATTTCGCCATTGTAGTAGAAAGGAGTCATTCTGTTAGTTAATATTAACAGACAATTCGATTCATTAAAATAATGATTTATAATAAAATTTGTCAGAACGTTTGCGGCAAAATACATTTCGACACTCTCTGTCTAGCTTCAAACTGCGGATATTTTATTTTTATTTGCAATATTTATAACCTTGCTGATAAGCACCAATTTATTATTCATATATTATCACAACAAATTCTATTTCTGCAGCACGCAACAAATAATAAACATACATATTAGTTATGATAAATAATATTTAACACTAGAGGGGCGTAATTTTTTGTTTGCAAAAAAAACAACTGCATGACTATATCAGGACTTAATTGAAATGTATTTTTTTAATTACTTGTTAGTTTACAGTTTACAGTATCATTTTAATTTTATGTTGTTCCCTTTCAATGTATGAGATAAGAATAGAAACAAAGTAATTAATATTAACAGTCTGTAAATTTTACTAATTTTCCCTATACAAACTACAAAACAGTAAATATCCAGATCTATTATTTACCTAGGCCATAAATTCAGAATTGAAGAAATTAAACGAAAGGTCCTCTTAAGACCATTAAGAGGGATCTCTACTGGACGGGCCAGTCCATTTGACAATGTACAAAAATCATAAACATTATCACTGCAGGGATTTCGATTTCCCCTTAAAATTAAGATCAAATTTCAACCAATGCTATAAATAATTACATCAATTTGTAGAGAAAACTCAAATATACGTACGCCTAGTAGTAAAATTTTGAATTTCTTTTTATTTATTTCAAAATAAATTCGACAAAATGTCTAATATTGACCTACTTCTGCTACTAATTATGACAATTTCTAAAATATTTTTAGAAAAAATATTACTAGGCGTACATAGATATTCGAATTTTCTTTCATTTGGTATAAAAAAAATTAAAAATTGATTAATATTTACGATTAATTTTATGGAGAAATCAAACTGTCTACAGTGGCCTCAACGGCTGGGAGTAGAAATCCCTCTTAAGTACATTTCAAATTATCTCATTATGGAATCCTGTGGGTTTGCTTTAACAAATATGTATGCCTTATGGAAATGATATCTGTTTGTTCAGTTTAATTCATATTTATATCACTAATTCCAATCACGTTAGTGCTAACTAGACATATATTACTAATTAAAACATGAAAGTTGATTTTCTAAACATATTAGGTTATGTTTATTAAATTCAAATATCAAATCATAAAAACGTTTAAACATGAAACTTTCCTAAAGTTTATAATTTTAACAACAAATTACTAATTTCCTAATGCATTAGATAATTTAAATTTTTAACGGTTAAATCACATTAAAGAAACATCTTCTAAATCCTCAATTACTTTAAAAATAATTGTATATAATTTTAATATTACAAAATCTATTATATTGTTGTTGCCATATTTAAATTAGGAAGTGCCTCCATAGCCGGCGCCGGTCTCCGTTTTGTATGCATATTGATGCCGGCTACGGCATCAAGAATTACGTATCGTTACTAGTGGTGTTGCAAATGTAACTATCCGTTACTAAAGTACTCGTTACTCGATAAGATCCGAAGTAACGAATACTGGTTTCAAATAATCGTTACTTTTCCAAATACATAGTTACTTTCATAATATATAACTTTTAGAAAATGCATTCTTGTTCTCCTATCGTAAATAAAATGGCTCCTTAAAAATACTTAGGGCTTTGGCATTTTACTTTTAATTTTGAGTTGGAATGGTTTGTATGATACTTTTAAGGAATTTTATTTATTTAACGTAATATATATTAAAATTAGTATACACACAGAGAAAACTGTCTAATACAGTCTAGATTATAGAAAAAATATAATACCGGTTATAATAAGTTTTATTAATACTTAATAATCCAGTTAATTGTCTCTATATTACAAATATAATACAGTCTTTAACATTTACTAAACAATAAAGTTTTGGCGTGTATAAAAATTTAAGTGCTTTCAAATTTCAAATATATTGAAAAAGACAATAATCCAGACAATGAAAGGGAATAGCTACAGAAATACAAAACCTCAAAAATTGCTTTAAACACTAACCTTCCCAAAAACAGTAACGGTTTGGACGCAGCTCTTTTTTTGTTGCTGAAAGTTTGGGTATAACAATCTAAATATGATGTGGTGCACCTGTCGTTTCCTAAATTGTTTTATTTTGTGGATGACCACTCAATATTTGCTTATTTTGTATATACATACACAACTTTGCTGATGTTAACACGATGGCGATCAAATTAATCTGCAGATGACAACGGTGTAATGAAAGACAATCGGGTAATTTTTGTATATAGGCTGAACCAATCAAGACAACTATAGAGATTGTGCTAATTAACTTACTTCCTGTTACTTTAATTGAAAAATATTTCAAGTAAAAAAGAAGACGAATAATTAATAGTATTATACGTTATAATAATCTGTATTAAGAGATTCATATTAAATTTGTGTAATACTGTGTATTAAATTTTTTTGCTGTCACTATGCGTAAAACAAAAATTAATACCGACGATTATATTTCTAATAACCTGTATTATACAGTCTTTTCTGTGTAACGGAACATTTTGTTTGTACCATATATTCACTATACATACATATGCCCGCACCGCACATTTGAACGAGTACTCGGTAACGACTAAAGTAACGGATATTGAATTCGAAAGTAACGGATAGTTACAAGTATTGAAAAGTAACTGAATTCAACATCACTAATCGTTACCGGCATATCAACTTAACCTCTGTTTTCCATATTGCGCGCATGAACGGCTTCACTTTTAGTGTTAATTTTCTTTAATTTATCTAAATTCGCAGATATGTTTTTCCCTGTAGCTATGCTTTTTGTTAAAAACGATGTTCTTCTAATTGTAGAATGTTGAAAGTGGGCGATAAGTTTGAAAGTTACGAGAATTTCAACAAGCAGTTACAAAAATACAAAAATGAAGTGTTCAATGATTACTGGATTAGAGATTCTGGAACCATCAAGACGCAGGCTAAAAGATATCCTGAAAGTGTGGCAGCTCAAGCAAAACAAGACTTAATTTACCATTATGTAAGAATAGCTTGCATTAAAGGTGGCAGAATGCACACTCCTAGGAATAAAACAAAAAACACATTTACATTTAGGCAGAAGTGTCCAGCCGGTATGTTTTTAAAATTAACTTCTTGTGGGAAATTTTTAGAGATAAAGGTACTGAATGAAGATCACACTCATCCGGTATCACTAACTTTATTTAAAAGTTTACCCCAGCAAAGACTGAGCATTTCAAATCAACTTAAGGTTAATTCAGTAGCAGCATTGCAGGCTCACGCCAACAAAAAAATCGTACAAAATGATATCATTAATGAATGCGGGTGCCTTGTGACTTTGAAAGACTTAACAAATCTAAACAGAAAACCACATAACAGAATGAAGTTTGATGAATGTGTATCAATTTTACGAAATACTTACAAATGTGACGTTCATATTAACGTTGATGTGGAAGCAAATTTAAAATACTTCTATTTTCAAGATCCTGAGATGAAACATATGTTTGACTCTTATCCAGAAATAATTTGTCAGCGGAAGATTTGTATTCTAGACTTTTAAGGAATTTCGCCTTTAAAAAGGTTCAACAACAACTTGAATCTATGACTAAATGCAAAGATTTTCAATTTATTGAAGAAGAAAAATATCCTGCTCCTACTATTGAAGGTCTTCTAGAAGTAAAACACCTTATAGTTGTCAGTGCATGTTTTGGACCTCCGTCCAGTTACCTTGTCTCCACATCCTCAAACCTCGATCTATGTGCAACCACTCTTTATTTGATGAAAAGCATTTGCTTGCAACGATGGAAGAGAACCTCAGATGATGACCTCTGATATTGACATAACGATTGAGTTATAACCATAACTCAATCGCTGTCATTATTATTCAACTGACTGAATAATCACTGTTATAACTTGCCAAAATTATCTTAGTATTCATAGATTATGCGATAGTTGTAGATAAAATTTCAAAATTAGTTGGAAATTTTTAGTTATAAGTGTTGTAAAAGGGGTGGAGATTCAATCACATATGCACATAACCGCCGGTAGCGATACGATATGCCGGTGCCGGCAACCATACTTAAAACCGGCGCCGGCTACGGAGGCACTTCCTTTAAATTAATTAATTTTAACCTTTTAAATACAATATTCTAAACGTATTTGAGAGTTTCTTTTTCTATAAACTATTACATACTTAAAAAAATTAAATTCATTATAAAACAACATGGCGATAAGTCCTTAACATTCAATGCTTTAACTAAACTTTAAATTATATTACAATCGATCCTAAGAAATGTTGATTACCTTGTACGTACATATTTACGTGAGTATGCCTTTAAATTTTAAATAAAAATGTATTGTGTGTCACCTTCAACCTGCCTTTCCCTACTTCCCTAGTGTGCGTTGGAAAAGATGGGGTGGAGCCTGTGCCTGTGCCTGTAACTCTCGGTTTTAGGGGATGGGTTACTCAGAATACTGAAGGTTGACGACTCTTAGGCGCCAGCTGTCATTCTATTTCAGGCCCACTCCAATAAGTTACTTATTCCGACAGCGAAAATAACTTAGACATTCATACACGATATAAACAACAATAACAATTTTATTAAATAAGATTGGAATTATATATGGCCGAATAAGATGCACAGTGAAATTATAATAAACCCACAATTGAGTGGTTCACCCTATATATATAATACAAAACAAGTTGTGAAATAATCAACTATCCAAATTTAAATAATCTATAAAAGCCAAAAGAGCATAAATACGCTTAAAAATTTAAATTAAATTCAGGTCTGGCAATCGCAAGAGTGCACTTAAAAATGATTTTTTTTAAAAAAAAGAAACATGTATACATTCAAAACCCGATTAATTATTTGTGTTACAAAAGGAATTAAAAGCGGGGAACGAGATCTCGCTTTACATTTAAGCCTCTACAGTCATTACATGCTGTAGATGTGTATTAAAAAAAAATAATTAACTAGCTATAACACTTGCGAGAACAAAAATTAATTAAAAACTGCAAAATTAGCTACTGACCTGACGGAAACTAAGCAGCAATTAAATTGGATAGCTTCAATCTAGCCGATCCGATTGGCATCGGATACAAAACTTATTGAATCTTAAAGATCTACTCAAAACGTTAATGAAAATGAATTTGCAGGTAAAAGCGCAAGTTATTCTAATGAAATTAATTAAAGCAAAACAGATAAATAGGTTTCCAAATAAGAATAATTATATATACATATCCTGACAGCGCATTTGATCTACAGGAGGCATCGGTTTTCAATAAGGCATCCACAATAGAAATATATTAGTTCCGGGTCCAAAATGATGTAGATTTGTCCACAAAGGCGGTGGATGGTTCAAAAATTCCAATATATATTTAAACGCCCACGTGCTTAGCATAAGCTAGGCTAGCGTGATAGCGGTGATACTTCCGGAATTCCAAAACGTGTTCGCACATAAATGCAATTGACAGTACGGTATAAAATAAAAAGCTAAAAGGAGAAATATACGAAACAAGGCATTAGTCAGCAGAAAGAGAAATTAAGAAACTTAGTAAGCTTACCGATCCAGTGATGTACTTCAAGCAACAAGAAAATCCTGCACCATCGCAGCAGAAAACTAATTAACTACCAAAATTATATTTATCGCTGTTTAATCATCCACGATTTAACGTGTGAATTGTACGGTAAATAGACAAAACAGTCCATTAATTACAGTGAACACTGATTGAAGTAAGTGGATCACTTTTTTAAATCAACTAAATGGTTCGATCGATATCGGAAGAATGAATTGACAAGAACACGAGGCTGGGTTACAAAGTGTCAAGGCGACATCTAGCAAGTTGAAGGTGAATTGTTACATAAAATATTTAAAAGATAAGGGACAGATTAATAAGAACCAAACAAAGAAATAATTAAATAGAAATAATCGCAGATAATTATGCATCGACGTAAGGAATATAACAACATTAAACGGAAGGACAATCTTAAAGATTCTTAATAGCATAACCAATGGTACACACACGAGATGGCGCTACCGCTGCAAAGTGAAGGAGAAATAACCAAGTTAATTAAAAATGAAGGAAACCACTTAATTACACGAGGTAATTAAATAGAAATAAATTAGATGAAAATTCCACATCCCGCAGAAAATAATTATACGTAATTCCAACAAAACAAAATTATAAAACGCTAATAAGGTATGATACAAAAAAAAAAGTAATAACATTCATGTATATTATTTTACCACTTCGTCATGTTGTAGGGTATATATGATCTATTTTATTGAACAACTCTGAATTAATGTTCCTGGTTATGATTCACCTTCTTAGGCTTACACTGCAGCCCTTCTTGTGCAAGCATGGAGTGTTGTCCGAAGAAAACTCCTAAATATCTTGTCGATTTCACAGGTGTGAAGATTTTTATTTATGTTCACTTAACTTTCACAGGTATAAATCCCTTTTACTCCAATTTTTAATAACATTTCTCTCACTTTAATGCAAAATAATTTTCAATATTCATTATAACAAGGCTCCCCTTGGCTTTTTGATAAGCATTGTCTGTCTTCCTTTGTTTTTATTTTTATGTATCTCATGGCAATACTCATGACATACTAAAATATATACTTCTTCGGATTGCATTTATAGGTACATGAAAAAGTAATGCTATTTACAATTTTGAATAACTCATTCTTTTTCACAGTTACATGTACATTAAATAATCTAGGTTTACATGGATATTGCATGTCCAAACATTTATGATTTTTTTATAATTTCAAATTCATTTAAATAAACATTTTTAATTTTAATGATAGGATACGTCAAAACATCTTAAATATAGGAAGCCTCTTCTTTAATTACTATTAAATAGAATTCTATTTTACTCTTAACGTGTTACAACCGTAATGATTGGTTTAAGACCGAACTAAATTGTTTTATTTTTTATAAAATTTGTTCAAATGGTTCCTGGTTACTTTGTTTTCCGAACTATATATGTCACAGACTGAACTTCTTTCTCTATAAATAAAGCCCTAGAGTACCTACTTATTTTCTTTTTTAGCCTCGTATTTCCATATCTTGCGCACTCCTAGTGTCAAATCGCATCCTTTGACGAATTGTTTTTTTATGGTTATGTTTGAAAATTTAACATTAGTTGAAATATTTATGTTCAACTAGTGTTAAATTAGAAAAATGTTGCAGGATGGCAAGGAATGAATTATTACTGTTATAACAAAAGTTATTTCTTTTCTTTCTAAGTTTTTATTAGATAATATAATATATTAATAACTTGATTCTGCTTTAATAAACAATGTTCAACGTATTCAATTCCTTATTAATTTTTTCATTAATACCTCCCACAAAAATGTCAACGTTGAGATCAACAATCCAACCGTCCAAATTGCAAATATACCCTCGACATGCCTGAGAGCTAATTTTGTTTTTATTGCACCAGGTTTCGTCGTTAAATATGAATCTTTAACTGCTTTTTGAGTGTTAACATCCATATGTCGAATAACAACCTGAAAAATAAATGAAGAAGTCAGACAACCATATAAATCGCGATATAAGGCCGTCACATAACGATATTTTTCTGATTCTTATAACCTCAAAATATTGATTCTCATGTGGCGCCATCTATCCAAAGCACAATAAAATGCTTGGTAATCGCTGAGTATTTTTAAAATCACGTGATAAAAATATGCAATATGATTGGATTATATCAAATCTACTGTTATTGACATTTATTTTGTCTATTCCATATTCCTTCCTACTTAAATTATTCTAATACTACACATATTCAGTCGTTTCATTTAATGTGTGCTCCATATTTATTATAATATATTTTGGAAGTTACATCGACTATATATCCAGTTTTCTCACGGAAAAAAACTTACCAAAATAGTCTGCCATAAAGGGCAAGTATTAAGGTACTTCGGAAAATGAGCATTGAATATTCGAAATGTAATATAAGAATAATTCTTGGTAAATTTTATGATTTTTTGCATTTTTAGGTTAAATTTCTATCTTAATATTTGTAGATGTATAAAATTCTAGTGGAAAAATTGCAGGGGTGAAGTGAAGCACACGTTATTTGGTCTTTAATGTTAACATTAAGTATGTGAACTCTAAGGTATTTGAGGGTTGATTTAGAACAATTTTAAAAAGGATACAAGTGGATTTATTATGAATATTTGAACACTGTCAATTTTTGTTCTGTAATTAGACTTGCGCCTGTTGAATAAATAAAAATGCTATAGTAATTTTAAAATGCTCTAATTATCACCAATAATGCTCCATGTTATCATCGTAAGATTGAGAAGTGTTAACAAGAAGCTGATTAGTGTTATAAAGTAAATTTTGGTCTGTCTTGAAATGTGTGCGTAAAAATACTAACGGATTTGGTATAGGCAGCACCAAAGAGTGCCAAAATGGAAAAAAGTACATCAAATATGTAGCGAAATACACAGAAAAAACAGGTTACTGAATATTACCTTCTTAACCAATGCCATTTGGCAATATTATATATATTTTTTTAATAAGTGTAGATGTATGTATGTCAGTTTATATTTGAGTATACTGTACAACAAAGTTATTTTGTCTTAAAAAGATCATTTAGCTGCGATTCTGTAGACCACATGTTAGGCTTAAGGGAGGTGAAAATTATACTACAGTTGCCTGAAGTAGTGGCTGAATATTGCGATGTGGAATAGTAAAACTTCAAACTCTTCGAATACTGTTGAAAGCGGCGATTACGTTAAACAAACACTTTACAACGTAATTGATTCCTAATTAGTGTTTCCCTTTGAATTGTTATAAAAAATTAGAAACGTAAGTAAAATTGTAATTCTTGACACGACCCAACAACTTTATTATCAGCAACACTTTTTTAATTATTTCAAAATTATTAATATTAAATACCCACTGTAAAATTAATGTTTAAAGTAAAGTGTTATTTTAAAGTTTATTTCAATAAAAATTCAGAAATCATTTATTTTGGGTACTATTAGATGGCGCCACATAAGGATCAATATTTTGAGGTTACAAGAATCAAAATCATCAATGTAAATCGAAGTTATGTGACGGCCGTATATCGCGCAGCGATATCAGATACACTTGGCCTTGTTTAGACCAAGGTTAGTAGAAGGACAGCAAGCACAGGTTACCTCGTTCAAGAATTTTCCTGGAAAAAACAACATGGCTTATAGATCTTAAATCATCATGATCCAAGTTACGGTATACAAGAACATAATTTTATTTCGTTTTGATCCAAGTCATATAATTTTACATTACTGCGTCACAAATGATCATAAGCACCGTCCACACAGTTCTACCAACCTTGATTTAGACACCATATTTTTTCGAAGGTTAATACACATATTTAGAAAGTATTATAGTAATGCTTTCTTAAAAACATTCTTTAACTCGTCTTTACCTATCAAATCATCATGGTAATTCAACAAACCTGGCTTTCCCAAAAATAAATCAATCCAGACTCAGTCACTGCATTTACGACATCGTTCAGAGATGGCAGTAGTATAGAATTTTTTCTCATCATTAAAATACAATAGTTCCAATAAATATCTTTGTCTAGTATGCGTCTCTTCTGTGCACCTCTTAATGTTACGTAGCCGCCTATTGCAAAGTTACCTTCAAAAGATAATAATAATTATTTTTTTAATTTTCTTTATTCCGCTCGTCATAAAAATAAATAATAATAATAACAGTAAAATTTGAGCAAATGCGATAATATAACACGAGATTTGAATACCATCTTGATGTGTCAAATGACGGAAAATTGGATAAAGAAATAAAAGACAAAATGAGAACAGCACGAAGAAGCTAAGAAAGATATTCCGAAACAGAAAAAAGCGCAAAATTTCAAAAAGGCTACAATTCTGAAATAAATGGTGGTAAATAACAGGGGCGTCATAAAAACATTCTACCTACTCAGAGTGTGAATATTTCTTATAGGAATGTATTTACCAATGTTTTTATTAGAAATACACATACATATATATATAGATATACGTATATAATATTAAAAAAAAATAACAATAACTTATTTTTTAGTCCTCGCCGTATTAATACCTAATGTTAATAAATTAAATCATTTTTTCTCTTTTCCTGGAAAATAATAGTCATAACAAATATAAATAAAACTACATTTTCTTCAGTGTTTCGATATTTATTTTCATGTCTTTTTCAGATTATTTCACCCAATAAAAAGAAGAAATTAATCTATTATGTTCATAATATAACATTTTTGGAAAAAAAAAATTGCCCATTATAAGAAACTGAGTCTATACAATTTGTTTTTGAAAATTTTTTTTTGTTTGGAAATTATGCCGAAGAATTACCATATACGCATTAAAAAAAATCTTTTTCACTTTTTATCCATTCAATATTTTTTGAATAATTTGAGACATGGAAACCTAAAGAGAAAAAATGGCTTAACTCTGTCAATATGTAAAAAGGCAACAAGGACTAATTAAGTAGAACAAGGAGAATATACCTGCCTGCAGGCGTTCAATTGCATACGCAAAGTCCTCATCATCGTTCATCTTGGCCAAATCTACCTCATTCTTGACGACAAATGTGCTCACCACCTTTTTGAAAACAAACTGAAATTCATAAAGAATTAACTGACATAGGTAAATAAAGCAGGAAGCGAAATAGTCCGTACGATATAATAATATTTACTGTATTGTAGGTATGTCACTTATTTTGCGTACGGCTTTCTTTAGATTAAGATGTGTAAAGTAAGCCACCTTTTTTTCAAATATCAAAAATATGACAATTGTCCCAGTTTTGTTTTAAATTGTACCAAACTATTTCAAAAGAAATCAAAAGTGCCCGAGATAATTGAAAAAAAGACTTTTCACTCAACCCTCCTTTTTGCGAAAATTGAAATTTTGACGATTACCGTATCTATTATAGATCAAAATAAACTCATAGACAAAATTAACGCACCACCGCATATATTTTGTGTTATTCCAAAATGATGATGATTTTTAGTTTTCTATTTATCTTACAAGTATGTAGTAGGCTGTGGACCTATTGAAACAGTTCAAGGAAATTCTGTCAAAAAGAGTTTTAAAAGTACAATTGAAGACCTTGGCGTAACAAGGGTGTAAGCCACAAACTTTTAGATATCGAGTTTTTCACGTCCTTTAATTTGGGAATAACGATACAAACCGCATATAAAATATGTTTGCTATTACTCAATAGATGTCTCTGCACTGCGTAGCTACCCTTTTTCAGATTTGCAGAAATCTGCCCAGAATTTCACAAGAAGGTTATAAGCCACCGTCATGGCCGATCAACACGCCGGGTCATCGCACCAAAATAATATTTTTTTTAGTGATTCCGAAGGCGAAAATGAAAAAGTATGGGATTCAGACGATAGTGTGAAAGACAAGGATTATAGTGATAGTGATTGTAGTGAAAGTTCTTCGCAGTCCGAAACCAATCAGGTAAGATTTTGATCACCTGTGGCATACACCCTTTTACTGAAAATATGTATCAATTTATTTTGACTAATTTGTGGCTTATTCCATTTCAGACTCCTTTAAAAAAACAACGAGCAGATATTCCAACACCGGAAAAAACACCTCAAGGCAGATGGAAACAAAAGTATATGGAGCGATCACAACTACGGAAACTTCGCAGAGATTTAGGTGCTACATATACAAACAAAAAAGGCGGGAAACAAGAAGCAAAAGTCTTAGGCCCTCCATGCACTTGCAAAAATAAATGCAGAAGTTTGCTTCAAGGTTCTGAAAAAAGAATCTTTGATAATTTTTGGGATCTAGGTGACTATCATAAACAGAACACATATTTATTTTGTAATATGAAACAGCATGCCAAGAAAAGAGTATACCCAAAGAAAACAAAAAGAGCAGTTTCTGGACGCAATTATAGCGTTAGCTATAATGTGAAAGTTAATGGATGTGATGTAAAAATATGTAAAAAGGAATTCCTTTCCGTGCATGGGTTGCAAAACTCTCAAAAAAGGATTCAGTTGTTACAGCAACAACTCAGTCAAGGCTTAACAACACCAAGAGCAGATCAAAGAGGCAAACACAATAACCGTCCTAATAACATATCAGCAGATGCTTGCCAATCAGTAAGGGATCACATACAAAGTATCCCCAAATATACTAGCCACTATAGTCGAGAAAAAAATCCCGGTAAATCATACATTGATCACGATTTATCAATATCTTCTTTATATCATGACTTCTATAAGCCCTGGTGCAGCGGAAAAAATATTCAACCAGTCAGCCAAGACAAATACAGACGCATTTTTTGTATGGAGTTCAATATTGGTTTTAAGCTTCCCCGCAGTGATACCTGCAAAGTATGTGATGAACAGAATATAAAACTAGTGAACAATAAAGATAACGCAGACGTTTGCAGACAAGTTCAAGTTGAACTAGAATTGCATCAGAGACGTGCAGAAGCGATGCAAAGAAGTTTGAAAACTGCCGTGGAACTTGCAGACTCGAAAAAGACCTACGTAATGTCACTAGATTTACAACAAGCACTTCCGGTTCCAAACTTGACAACAGGCCCTGCTTTTTATCTCAGAAAAGCTTGGGTTTATAACTTAGGCATACATGATTGTGTCAAAAATAAAGGTTACATGTACATGTGGTCTGAGAATATTGCAAAAAGAGGTAGTGATGAAATTGCTAGTTGTATTTATAAGCACTTTAAACACTGTAACCATTTGCCCAGACACCTAATTGTTTATTCAGATAACTGTGGGGGTCAAAATAAAAACTGGACTTTGATGACCTTATGGAGGCAGTTAGTAGCGGAAGGTATGTTTGATTCTGTAGAACATCGATTTTTGGTAATAGGACACACTCACCTGCCCTCAGATAGAGATTTTGCAGTAATCGAAAAATATAAAAAGAAAATGAAACCTGTCTATGAACCTGAGGATTGGTACACAGCGGTTAAAAAGTGTAAACGAACGAATCCTTTTGAAGTGATTCCTATGAAATCAGACGACTTTTTTTCATTTAAATTTTTGGAAGAAAATATTACAAAGAAGAAAGTCACCGATGAAAAAGACGACGTCTCTTTTAGCAAAGTAAGTGTTGTTAAATACGAGAAAGAGAATATAAATCAAATGAAAATAAAACACTTGTGGAATGAAGATTTTAAAACCGTGAATATTGGCAAAAGAGGTTGTATAAGAAAAGTATCGTTAGCAGAAAATTTGAAACAGAAGTACACAGAACCAGTGAAATTAAACGAGAAAAAATTGAAAAACTTGTCCTTGCTATTACCATACATACCAGAAGTAAATCACGCGTTTTACCAAAGCATAGGTGCAAAGGAGAATCATCTACAAAATGAGAGTTTGTCCCAGGACGACGCAGTTGAAGACGTGGATGAAGATTTAATGGATGTTTTTGAGCAGTTTTAATGTTTTAATATTTTTTATAAGTTCCAAGAATTTTTCCTTTTTTTTTCTGTAACAAGGGTGTAAGCCACATTTTTTAACGAATTAAATCTTTCAAAAAATATGTGTGTCTTTTTTGGCTAGAGATTTTGGTTGGTCTTAAACTGTGTAACATTTCCTATTTTTTCGTGTTTCAACCATGTTATTATTAGTAATATTTGATTTACTAGATTTAAAACAAAGTTTGAATTGAAATATCTCGAAATGTCTCCAATGTGGCATGTATCCTTCTTACGCCAAGGTCTTCAATTGCAAATAAAAGCAGTTTTGGCAAAACTTGATCCAAAATCTGCTCGGAAAGTTTTGCTTATTAAGACAAGTTGTCTTTAGCCACCAAGTTTTTTTGTTATTGATAGTGTCAGTGCGAGTGTAATACGTTTCAGTAATGAATCGCAGAACAAATTTGTCAGTGGAAGAAGCAGTAAGAGCATCAACTTTGCTGGATGAGAGATAATCGATGCGTCATGTGATGGGAAGAAACCATTCCAGATTAAGTCGCATTGTAAGACAATTTAACGAGACAAGTGCTAACTTATGAAGGCTGTAACAAAGACAAAAACTGTGCACTAATGCAATAGATGAGCGTTTTCTAAGACAATCCGCTCTCAGAAACAGGAGAACGACTAGTACCATCCTAAAAAATGAGCTCGTAGCTTCTCGCAGTCTTCTTGTAACTATCCGAACGATTAGAAGGCGATTAAATAAAGCTGGATTGGACGGCAGAAAACCGGCCAAGAAACCCCTGCTCACCAGAGAGCACAAAATTCAAAGATTGCGTTTTGCGAGAAATCATCAAGATGGTTTTATTTTCAGACAAAACGAGGATTAGCCTTAAATCTCCTGATGGCCGTGAGCGTGTCTGGCTAAGGCCAGGAGAGAAATTTTCTAGTTGCAATATCTCTCCAAGAGTTCCGTTTTGTGGTGGCTCTGTAATGTTTTGGGGAGGCATATGTTTCGATGGCCGCACAGCGTTGGTGCCTATACGTAGGTCAACGAATGCAGATTATTATCATGAACACATCGTTGTTGCCCATGTAATGCCATTTGCTCCTTTTGTGGGGCCAAAAATATACATTTATTTATTTAAATGCTTTGGCACAACGTTTAGAACAACTAGAACAACCAGGAACAAACTTTAGAATTTCGATTTTCAAAAAAAGGCAGTTGGGCGAAAAAATCGTTTTTCTTAATTATCTCGGCCAATTTTGATTTTTTTTTTAATACTTTGGAACAATCTAGAACAAGCCTAGAACAACCTGGAACAACTATCAGATTTTCGAAAAATTTCTTATACCAAAAGAAAATAATAAAAAAACACTTTGACTTTGAGGTTACGTTTTTTAAGGCTAACAAGATGAAAATAAATCCAACAGACAAATCGAATAAATCGTACTGTTCACTTCGTTTCCCACTCTATTTCCTCTTTCTGTAAATTTCAACCGTATTTTTTCCTATATATATAGGTATATATGGATTAGTAAACATATAGATTAATATATGTATTTATTTCTTTACCACTATTTTATATAAACTTATTTTCTTTCTTGGGTTTGTGGTATTCATTTTAATTAAAACTAATATATTTTACTAACGTTTCGATGTATTTAACATCTTTAGTTATATGTTTTATAAACTTTGAAAAAAATTTTAAATACATCGAAACGTTAGTAAAATATATTAGTTTTAATTAAAAGGAAACCACAAACCCAAGAAAGAAAATAAGTTCATATAGATAGTGACACAGAGCGTTAAGTTTAACCATTATTACTTCTATAAACTAAAATAATCATTTCCTTCATACAAGTACTTCGGTATCTAAATCCAATGAAGTTATCCATGTAGTTGACGTTGCTCCCCACTTCATATTGGTCGCTACAAAGTCGTTGATATCCCTTATGGTGTTATAATATCTGCAAAATCATTAGTTAAACATTCAATCGCATTTTTCATGGAAAAATCCAACCTCGGTATGGCCGTGATGCTTGCAAAGCCACCAGAATACGCCGCGGTCAGGAATAAGCCGAAAATCAACGTCATACCAAACACGACCTTTGAATTTTTCTGGTTAAGTATTGCTTGATGGCTCTGCGTTAAAAAGATCTTTCCTGACATCGCGAACGACGCTAAAAGACGTTCTCTAATGTTGATATGTCGATTTTTGATTTTTGCCGCTCTATTAGTACAAAAATAAATAAGTATTTTGAATCTCAAATGGTTCAAGCTGATCTTACAAAATTAACACTAAGAATATCGAAGACGATATGTATATGTATGAGGTGGCAGTCATTAACCACATCTCTCTGGAGAATGATAAAAAAGGTGTAATTAAATCACTGGCTAGCCTGGAAGAATATGGAAATCTTTATTTTTATTTTCCATACGTTAACAAAAGTCTTATATATTTAAAACAATAAATGATACTGAAAAATAAGAAAATATATAAATTTTAATAACAATAATAATAATAATACCAAGTTTGCAACCGCAAAGTTAGTAAAAGAAGATCAATTGGCATTAAAACGTTAACAATATTAGCCGCTGAATGATCAAAATTATAAAGAAGGAGTTGAAAAATGCAAAAACTGACATAATTATACCGTTGTTAAAAACGATAAAGAACAGGGGACCCAAGTTGGAACCCAGAGGAACACCATAAGTAAACTGTCTCGAAAGATGGCACACGTAAATAAATCGGCAGCTTAAGTATGTCGACAAATAATAAATAAAATAATAATATACTGAATAAATGATACTCAAAAAGTAAGAAAATATATATTGTAACAATACCTTTAATTAATAAAGATACGATTACACTCAGATAAATTTAATAATATTTATTCTTACTATGTGTTTGAAACCTGTACTTATTCTCGTCTATATATAAAATTGAAATCTTTATGTACTTTTTAAATCTATTTTCAAATTCTCTCAGGTAATTTTTTATTTATGCCCTCACTAACTCAGTTCTTATATAAAATATTTAAACTAATTATTTCATATGTTGCTAACTTCCCTTGAATCATCAAAACCCAAACAGTTGCCTATATGTAACTTTTTCAATATCTGCCTATATCATAGGATCTTTACGTTTTATATTTCTTAACTTTATAAATCACAGTTTACAAAACAGTTATTCTTTAGTGAATTATGATGTGTATTTCAACTTTATCTTCAAATAACAATACTTACTGTGAACTCAATCTCAAGGTATATATTAACATACTATTCAAATAATAATATAATCACTGACAGTTGTTTTTTCTATTTATAGGTTACGGTTCTAAGCGTCATATCTGTTTCATCAATTTAATTCAAAAAAAACCTTCTTTATATACCAAATAAAAACAAATGTATCAAACTAATTTGTTTAATAAATCAGGCAAATTATAAATTATATGGTAGTTCTCAACACACACAACCAAATAAGACATTCATGGAAGTACCAAGCTTGTTTACGTAAACATTCTTTTGACAATTTATATGTGCATGAAAATACACCTTTCGTGGATCGAAAAATATACAAGTAAGTATATTAATTATATTATTTTAAAAATACTGTATAGTTTTTGTATGTAAATCAAATACCCACACAAATTAATCAGTTTTAGTTTGCCGATCAGTTTTTTTTGACTTCTAAAAATTATACAAATGATGATACAAATTAATGTTGTGCACAGAACTTACAAAATATCTTTTCTTGATTATCAACACAGTTATAATGTACGTATAAATAATAGATCTCTAAATTTTGATATACTTTTCAATTCGAAACTGATAAATTCAAATTATTTCAAAGAATTATACGACCTGTTATTACTACTGAACTGGTATTCTTATTTATACACCAAACGATTTTCTTTTTAGCTTGTCGAAGACATTTCCTGGAATCAATGAGGGAGATCCTTTCCTTTTCCTAATTGTCTGGAATGCTCGGAATGTGGACTGTAATGACTGCTATCCTGTAATACCTTCAACCTCTGCAATCAACTAGAATCTCGAACCGTCGAACGCTTTCGTGAAGACCTTTGAAACCTGCCTTTCCTCTACTGGACTGGAATACCTGTGTTAGCTGCTATGTTGAATATCTCGTATCTTTCAAGTCCTGGACTAAACTATTTGTATAACTTCTGGAATTTCACCAACTCTCCAATGCAATAAATCTCTCGCCAAATATGGAATAATATTTACCAATGCAGTAAGTTTATTTTTAAATTGTAATTATATATTTCTTCGCTTTCTTCTCAAGTATGAATATTCTTCAATTATTTCTTTATTCGTTACCGAAATTCTTTCTTCTAATTTATTTTTAATTATATTTGCATGAAAAAAAAAAATGGTACTATTCTGGAAAATGTTGCAATCACCTAATAAATATCTGCTTTCTTTTCTACTATCTCCTAACCACTTCTTTTACACTTTTGTATAATGATGAATCTCTTAATTATGTGTTTTTCGGAAGGAAAATTTCGTTTTCCGAAAACACATCTACCGCTTTTCTTAAATTCTTTCTGAATCCCTCTATTTATTCCCCATATCCCTGGCAATAATTCCTTAGTTTCTATAATATCCAATCATATTGTTCCACACATTATAATAATCCAAAATATGTTTTATTTGTAATTGAATATTTATAATACCTTTTTGTAATTCCAAAAATTTATCAATTTAATTCTTTACTTTAATTTTCACAACCTTTTATACCCTTCGGCAAACCAAATACTCAATACTTTAACTATCTTATTTTAAATGTCAAAATCTGACACTTCTTACATTTGAATTTTAGCGCGTAACTATACATCATTTTCCAACCTTTATGATTCAAAATCCATACTAATATTCTCTATTTTTTCAAAAGTGTTAATTAAACAAGCTTTAACAAATAATATTACATATAAAAATACAACAAGTAACATTTACAATTCTACTTTCAGAAATGGGAAATATTACTACAACAAAGAAACCTGATAGGCAACCAACCACTCGATGCAAGGCGAACTTCAACATAACCCGATATGCAACCAACTTTACACGGTTCACAAAAACTATAGGGAAATACCCAATTAATATTCTCACAATTATTTTAAGTATAATTTAAATATTCTCACATCTATTTATTTAATTATAGTTTGGTCCATAAAATATTACCATCTTTTATTTTTTTAATACTCACTACAAGAACATATACAGTATATTTTATTAACATTAGTACTTCCATCATATCCTTACTCATCCAAGTTAGTGAACTACCACATATGCCCCTTTTTTAATAAATCTAAATTTCTATAGAATATATAAATTTATATTTATTCAACAATCTATACTAAAATGATGTACTTCAATTTGTACTACTTCTGTAGCATAACTATACATTCTCATATAAATCCATGTACATTTCTTAATATTTGGTATATAAGATAATTATTTACCTCACTGTATCTATTTTCATTTTTAACTCTCAATTATTTACAACAAACCATTTTAACTAATCTTATTCTCATAAATATACTAATTTATACCAACATATTCAAAATTTACATCTTTATCCATTTGTCTTCATCAATAATGTCATAAAATGTATCTTTTAACATTTCTATGCTTTCTATATAAGTAACTTTATTCCTTTTCTTATCCAATCTTATACCTTCTCTGTATTATCCTATTCATGATTTTAAACCCTCTAAAAATTCTTATCAATATTATAATCGAAACTACTTTTAACATTTACTGGTGATTACTTTTAAGTTGTATCTGTTATTTCTTCAGATATTTAATAGCCTCTACAAAATATGCTTTACATATGCTCACTTATTCTTTATTATTTTATTTTATATAACTGTTCCTAGCTGAACAAAAACCCTATACCTATAATAGACATTTTCGTCTACCTTTTCAAACTTTCACTTTTGGAAAGTACACAAATTATATTTTCGTTTTTTAAGGCGTACGTGACCTACATATTTCTTTTATACATTATTATTCTATATATTTATTATCATTTTGGGTTTTATTTACCCTTTCATACATAATCTCTATAAATTATTCCATATATTTTTATGTTTCCCTTTTATTATTTATTATACATAGCAAGCATTCATTATTATCTTTTCTATACATATTTTATTTTATAGGCTTCTTCTATTTGTATATCACATTTTTTTTTATAACTCTTAATGACTTTAATATTTCTTGACCATTAAATGCTTTTATTACTCCGATAAATATCTTTTAAAAAATTTTTTTTTTTTAATAAGGTTCCTTCTTACTCATCTTTCATATATCTACTTTATACATTTCTTCACATTTTTATACTCGTATGTTTCTTTACTTACTGTAAAGTTACTTATATACTCCTCTAACACTTATATTTACAAATTTTATAATGTAAGGAATGAGGAAAATAAATTAAATATTACTAATTTCTTCATACTAACTAATCTTTACAACTCTTCTTCGTCTAAATAATTCTATCCTGATTCAATTAATTTAGAGCAAGGAAATAAAATACATAAACCTTTGTTAGATCATTTTAGCTAAAATTTCTTACATGATTAACTCAATTATAAAAAAAAAATTAAATGCACATACTTATAACCCGTTTTTTTTTTATGACATACTTTTATAGAAACAAAATACATTAACCATGCCCCTAAATTTTGGTTCTATTAATTTTGATGTAGCTCTGGTGGGTGGTAGCGCTATTTACCAACGGTTGTCGCCCTATGAAATTCAACCGCCATGCCCCTAAATTTTGGGCTTTATTATATACAGTGTAGCTCTGGTGGGTGGTAGCGCTATTTACCAACGGTAACTGGCCCTTCAGTACCGCCATGCCTTTTTTTTTTTTTAACAATTATACTTCATCAATATAATCATGTAACATTGAAATATGATAAGTTCCTTTAAGATATCCCGTTTCTTCATCAATTAATTCATAATTGTTTAATCCTATTTTCCGATGTATTAAATACGGTCCCGAATATGGCCTTATGAGTTTTGCTATAATTTTATTCCTTCTATCCGTTACTCGTAACGCGCGTACAATAACTTTATCGTTCTCATTATACACCTTATATTTACGTTGTTTTTCTTTTTTCTTCTGCTCCCATTTAATTTTTCGTCTCATTAATTTTTGTTTAATTTGTTCATATCTGCCTCCTATTTCTGCAATTTCATCATCTTGCCAAGGCCTTTGTGGAGGTTGTCCTGTGAAAATAGTTATTGGACAAGCTTCATGTACGGTACTTGGTGTGTTATTCATTACAAATTCAATTTGTTTTAAACATCTGGCCCATTTATGATGTCGATCTTCGAGTAATATCCGTAAATATTTAAGAACTTCTTTTATATACCTTTCCGATGGATTAGCTTGTGGATGACGTATCGATATGTGATGAGATTTAATATTTCTTTCATCTAAAAATTCATGATATCTCTGATTCATAAAATATGTTGCATGATCAGATAATATTGTTCTTGGAGTCCCATACTCAGTTATATATTCTTGTAACGCCTGTAATACAGTATCTGTATCACATTTCTGTGTTGGTATTAATCGCACATGTTTCGAAAATATATCACATAACACTAAAATATTTCGATATCTTCTCGTGCTCGGAATCAGATTTGAAATAAAATCAATTGCTACTAATTGTAATCTATCATCAGCAACAATACTTAAACTTATATTCTGATTTGTATAATTCTTTTCTTTTGCTAAAATACAAGTTTCACACCGTTTAATTTCTCTTTTAATTATCTTCTCGTCATTCCGGCAATAATAAGCTTCTCGGAACATTAACCAACATTTCCTAGCTCCTATATGTGTATGCATTACATGTAAATGTCGTATAATATTAATCGTGTGTTCTTCATTCGTAACATATACCTCCAGATCGCCTATCTTCTTTAAAATTATCCCTTCATTCATTCTCATTCCTTTATATGTACCTATTGTCCGTAATCTATTTTTAATTATCTCCAACTCAGGTGTATCTTGAGCTTCTCTGATTCTTTGTACTGAAAAAATACCTTCTGATCCCAATCTTACTAAGTTTATATGTACATTTGTTGTTTTTGTTTCACCATGTTTTCTACTCAGTACGTCTGCTGCAATCATTTCTTTACCTGGTCTATATATAATTTCCATATCATACTGCTGTATTAATAACGTCCAACGGTAAATCCTGTTATTATTTAATTTCGTAGTCATAATATTCAGCAACGCCTTGTGATCTGTCTCCAATCTGAATTTCTTCCCTATGAGGTAATAGCGTAACTTAGTTAAAGCATAAATGACAGCAAGCATCTCGAGTTCTGATATCCCAAATTTCCTTTCGCACGGTTTTAAAGTTCTTGACGCGAAATATATTGGAACCTCGATACCATCTTTGATCTGTACTAATTCGGCTGCTACGGCTACACTTGATGCATCTGTTCGTACGATGAAATCTAAATTAAAATCCGGATGATACAACTTAAGATTTTCTACAAAATTTGATTTTAACTGTACGAAACAATCCTCACATTCTTCAGTCCACTTCCACTTCGTTCCTTTCTTTAGTAGATTTAACAACGTACTTGTCTTTTGGCTATAATTAGATACAAATTTCCTATAGTAATTCAACAACCCAAGAAATCCTCTCAACATTTTGAGTTTATTAGGTCTTGGATAATTTTGTATCTCTTCTAATCTTTGAGGATCTAATAAAATATTTTGTTGGTTAATAACGTAACCCAAGTAATTGACTTCTTTTTGGCAAAACTGACACTTAGATAAATTTAATTTCATACCATTAACTTGTAATGTATTAATAATAATCTCTATATGATTTATATGAGATTCTATGTCATCCGAAAATATTATGATATCATCTAAATAATGAAGGGCGAATTTCTCATATTGGTCTAGTATTTTATGTAGAAATCTAATCAATCCGGCAGGACTACTTTTTATGCCGAAAGGGCATACTTTAAAATGGTAAGTAATTCCATTTACGTTAAATCCACAGTACTTCCTAGAATTCTCGTCCAATCTTATTAACCAAAATGCATTCTTAAGGTCTAATTTGCTATACCATTTTTTATTACCGCATTTTGTAAGTAAAACATCAATATTTTGTGGTATTTCATGCTCAGGCATGATCCTTAAATTAATTAAACGAGCGTCAATGCAAAGGCGAATAGAATTGTCCTTCTTCTTAACCAACACAACAGGACTAATAAAATAGGTGTTCGATCTCTCGATAATATCAGCTTCTTCTAATTTTCTAAGTTCCTCATTGACACGATCTTGGAAAAAATACGGAATAGGATAATTTTTACACGATAACGGCGAATCATCATTTATCAATAATCGATGCTCATAATCTTTAGCAAAAACAACTTCATCATTAATTAATTTTATATTCTTAGCTAAAATTTCTATTAGACTTTCTTCAATCCAAGGTTCTGGTAATTTTTGTTGTAAAATAAAAGTTTGAATGTCAGCTACATTTCTTATTACTTTAACTTCTTGTTTATCTTCTATTATTACAGCATTTCCAAATTCGTCATTTATTTCCGATCTAGGTAATTCAAACATTGCTCCTTCCAAATGTTCTTGAGCATCATCATTCTCTGCACGATCAGCTATAATGACATTATTTACCTCGTACTGTATATCCTCCTTGTATTCAATATAAGCGTTTATTTCTTTTAAATCCACAACCTTATCTAATAAAATTTCCTTTCCTTCAATTTTAATCTTGTTTTCTTCAAAATCTAAATTCATTCCCAGCGCTCTCATATTATCTATCCCTAATATGCAATCATAAAACAAATTCCCTAACAGATAAAATTGCATAATAAATTTGTGTCCATTAATCACTACATCTATACATAACCGCTTATTAATACAACCCATTTTTCCCCTATTCGCAGACATAACATTAGTATTTTTGACTTTAATAATATATTTAGAATATTCAGGTATATTCATTATCATTTCTTCTTTTATGAGTGATATTTCAGCACCAGAATCTAACAAAGTTTTAAATTTAACATCTCTAATACTAATTATGCAAAAAGGTAAACTTTCAAAATTATTAATTATATTTCCCATATCTAAACCATTCTGAACATTCCCCATTCCTGTTATTTTACTACTACTAATTATATTACAACTAACACTACTATTAACAAAATTATTTATTAATGAGATGTTCCCGGGATAGCATTCTGATATGGATCCAATTTCATTTCCAAAATTGGCGTTTTTTTTTTCTTCCAAACCAACTCCAATTTCATTTCTATCTTGATTATGAACCTGACTACCAGTAAATCTCCTATCTGATTTTCTCCAATCTTGCATTTGTATATTATTCACCTGTCTAGAATTATTATTTCCATAATACCTTTTATTTTGTTCTTGATAGTCATTGTTATGAGGAACTTGTCTTGCAGATTGATTAATAAAAGGATTATTCCTATTTGTACTCGGTCTTCCATTCCCTCCATTTGATATACTTCGATTATTGTTCCAATTTGAGATACCATTCCCTTGTGTATTATAACTTCTATTATAATTATTACTCTGATGACTATTAAATTGGTAAGGTTGTCTTGCTCCAAAATAATTATTCTGACTACTACTAGGTTGATTATTCCTTGGATAAGTATTCTGTTGAAAAGGGGTATTATTACGAACATAATGATTATTCACACCACTATTATTTGACATACGTTGCTGATTATTCTGAATATCATTTCTTCCATTTAATTGACGAGATTCCCTATATTTCACACCGTCTGTATAATCATCTAAACGTCTAAGAATATTAATCAACTCATTCATATCCGTGACATTCTGACAAATAATTGCATGTGTGTCAACAGGAATAAAGTGTTGTAATAAATGTTGAGATATAGTTTTTTCGTCCAAATGAGATATGTATCGACAATAGTTAAACATTCTTTGTGCGTAAGCCTCCCTCGAAGATTTACCTGGTTGATATCTTCCTGTTAACAACCTCTGATGTGCCCTGCTTTGTTGCGTCTCACTCCAGAAATTATTTTTAAATAATTCCACAAACTTACTTAAATCATCGCAATTGTCTTCAACCCGTTGAAACCAATCCGCTGCACCACTGTTTAAAGTCGCTCTAATAATATTCATTTGGCTCCTAAAATCCTGTATCTCTTCTATATATCTTAGAATATTTGTCAAATAGGCCATTGGATGAGTGGACATTTTATCCCCACTAAAATGAGTTATATTCTCAATTCTGATACCATTATTTAAAACATTGTAAACCGGAGGACATGTTACATGAGGGATGTTAATATTCTGAGTCTTTAATAAAAGATCTTGTATTTTCGTCTTCTGTTCTTCACATTCTTTCAGAATATCTTCCATACTCAACTTCTGCGCAATAGTAGTATCAGTCGATAATTTTATTTCTTTTAAACATCTATCTTCTGTATTTTCTATTTTCTTACAAAAATTCTCTTCTAATTTTTCTGTTTTGTCGGAGACTTCTTTATTTACCAGATCAACTTCATCCCGTATGCGTTTCGCTAACTCCTTATATTTCTCGCTACTATTCTTATCTATTTGTTTTACATTTTCTTGTATTACCTTAATTTTACCTTCAACCTCTTGTACTTTATTTGTAATAAGAGTTTTAACTTCAGTATCCTTATTCTTCAGTTTATCATCCATTTCTTTGCGCATTTTCACTTCCCTGCTATCCATTTCTGTAGTAAGTTTTATAACCTTTTCTTCGGTATCTCTCAATAGAGTTTTCTTTAATTCTTCCAGATTTCTTCTAGTTTCTTCTCTAGTATCAATGCTCGCCTTTTCCAACTTATCCAATTTTTCTCCTAGTTCTTTTTTATCCTCTTCTCTATTTTTCTTAGCTTCCATTTTATCCTCATCCCTATTTTTCTTATTCTCTTCACTCGTCTTATCAAGTTTTCCACTTAATTCTTTCTTCAAATCCACTAAATTTTTCTTACTTTCTTCGTTCATGTTTTTATTATCTTCATTCATCTGTTTTAACATTTGTAAAATTGATCCAAAATCTACTACTGGTGTCGACATTTCTATTTTCGAAGTCTCTCCTTGAATTTCCACCTTATCACCTCTATCCTGTAACTCTCCAGTCAATTGACCTTCTACCTGTACCTGTGACATATCTTCTCCTCCCTCTAGTAAATTCACATTCTGTCCTACCTCCTCTTCACTATCACTAGAAAATTCCGTTCTATACAATCCAGAATTACTCTTGGATCTTGTATTCATTCTAAATTATTATAGTACACAATTTCTTATACCTTGATATACTTTAAACTGATTTTATTACCTTTGTAAAATGGATACTAATGTTACCGTTATTATTATAATTAATAAAATATTTGAAATATGTTGTTGCGAGTCTTATTTTAATCGCCCCACGTTGGGCGCCATAAAATGTAACAATACCTTTAATTAATAAAGATACGATTACACTCAGATAAATTTAATAATATTTATTCTTACTATGTGTTTGAAACCTGTACTTATTCTCGTCTATATATAAAATTGAAATCTTTATGTACTTTTTAAATCTATTTTCAAATTCTCTCAGGTAATTTTTTATTTATGCCCTCACTAACTCAGTTCTTATATAAAATATTTAAACTAATTATTTCATATGTTGCTAACTTCCCTTGAATCATCAAAACCCAAACAGTTGCCTATATGTAACTTTTTCAATATCTGCCTATATCATAGGATCTTTACGTTTTATATTTCTTAACTTTATAAATCACAGTTTACAAAACAGTTATTCTTTAGTGAATTATGATGTGTATTTCAACTTTATCTTCAAATAACAATACTTACTGTGAACTCAATCTCAAGGTATATATTAACATACTATTCAAATAATAATATAATCACTGACAGTTGTTTTTTCTATTTATAGGTTACGGTTCTAAGCGTCATATCTGTTTCATCAATTTAATTCAAAAAAAACCTTCTTTATATACCAAATAAAAACAAATGTATCAAACTAATTTGTTTAATAAATCAGGCAAATTATAAATTATATGGTAGTTCTCAACACACACAACCAAATAAGACATTCATGGAAGTACCAAGCTTGTTTACGTAAACATTCTTTTGACAATTTATATGTGCATGAAAATACACCTTTCGTGGATCGAAAAATATACAAGTAAGTATATTAATTATATTATTTTAAAAATACTGTATAGTTTTTGTATGTAAATCAAATACCCACACAAATTAATCAGTTTTAGTTTGCCGATCAGTTTTTTTTGACTTCTAAAAATTATACAAATGATGATACAAATTAATGTTGTGCACAGAACTTACAAAATATCTTTTCTTGATTATCAACACAGTTATAATGTACGTATAAATAATAGATCTCTAAATTTTGATATACTTTTCAATTCGAAACTGATAAATTCAAATTATTTCAAAGAATTATACGACCTGTTATTACTACTGAACTGGTATTCTTATTTATACACCAAACGATTTTCTTTTTAGCTTGTCGAAGACATTTCCTGGAATCAATGAGGGAGATCCTTTCCTTTTCCTAATTGTCTGGAATGCTCGGAATGTGGACTGTAATGACTGCTATCCTGTAATACCTTCAACCTCTGCAATCAACTAGAATCTCGAACCGTCGAACGCTTTCGTGAAGACCTTTGAAACCTGCCTTTCCTCTACTGGACTGGAATACCTGTGTTAGCTGCTATGTTGAATATCTCGTATCTTTCAAGTCCTGGACTAAACTATTTGTATAACTTCTGGAATTTCACCAACTCTCCAATGCAATAAATCTCTCGCCAAATATGGAATAATATTTACCAATGCAGTAAGTTTATTTTTAAATTGTAATTATATATTTCTTCGCTTTCTTCTCAAGTATGAATATTCTTCAATTATTTCTTTATTCGTTACCGAAATTCTTTCTTCTAATTTATTTTTAATTATATTTGCATGAAAAAAAAAAATGGTACTATTCTGGAAAATGTTGCAATCACCTAATAAATATCTGCTTTCTTTTCTACTATCTCCTAACCACTTCTTTTACACTTTTGTATAATGATGAATCTCTTAATTATGTGTTTTTCGGAAGGAAAATTTCGTTTTCCGAAAACACATCTACCGCTTTTCTTAAATTCTTTCTGAATCCCTCTATTTATTCCCCATATCCCTGGCAATAATTCCTTAGTTTCTATAATATCCAATCATATTGTTCCACACATTATAATAATCCAAAATATGTTTTATTTGTAATTGAATATTTATAATACCTTTTTGTAATTCCAAAAATTTATCAATTTAATTCTTTACTTTAATTTTCACAACCTTTTATACCCTTCGGCAAACCAAATACTCAATACTTTAACTATCTTATTTTAAATGTCAAAATCTGACACTTCTTACATTTGAATTTTAGCGCGTAACTATACATCATTTTCCAACCTTTATGATTCAAAATCCATACTAATATTCTCTATTTTTTTCAAAAGTGTTAATTAAACAAGCTTTAACAAATAATATTACATATAAAAATACAACAAGTAACATTTACAATTCTACTTTCAGAAATGGGAAATATTACTACAACAAAGAAACCTGATAGGCAACCAACCACTCGATGCAAGGCGAACTTCAACATAACCCGATATGCAACCAACTTTACACGGTTCACAAAAACTATAGGGAAATACCCAATTAATATTCTCACAATTATTTTAAGTATAATTTAAATATTCTCACATCTATTTATTTAATTATAGTTTGGTCCATAAAATATTACCATCTTTTATTTTTTTAATACTCACTACAAGAACATATACAGTATATTTTATTAACATTAGTACTTCCATCATATCCTTACTCATCCAAGTTAGTGAACTACCACAATATATTTTAACAATATTAATACCAAGTTTGCAACCTCAAAGTGAGTAAGTAAGGTCAATTGGCATTAAAACTTTAACAATATTAGTCGTTGAATGTTCAATATTATAAAGAAGGACTTGAAAATGTAAAAGTAAGACATATGATGTCGTTGCTAAAAGCGATAAAGAATCGGGGACCCAGGTTGGAACCCTGCCGAACACCAGAAGTAAACTTTCTTGAAAGATGGTACACGTAAATATATCGACAGCTTAAGCACGTAGATAAATAATATAATAAATAAAATAATAATATACTGAATAAATGATACTGAAAAGTAAGAAAATATATAAATTTAAATAATATTAATACCAAGTTTGCAACCACGAAGTTAGTAATGTAAGATCAATTGGCATTAAAACGTTCGCAATATCAACCGTTGAATGCTCAAAATTATAAAGGACATGAAAAATGGCAGGACTGACATAATGATGTTGTTGCTAAAAACGATAAAGCATAGGAGACCCAGGTTGGAACCCTGAGGAACATCAGAAGTAATTCATCTCATTAGTAAGAGATGAATTATGCAAATCAATTAAACTGGGATTTTTTACGCCGATAAAAGCCTAAGTAGCCGTTTTATATTTACAAAGTGGCGAAGATATTGTTGACAAGAACGTTCTATATTTCTCTTCAAAATTTTTTACCCGTATTTTTAGCGGGTAAGACATATTTAATAGAATGTTGAACTAATGGGTACGTTATGAAGATAATATGACTATATTTCTGTTTTGCTTATTATTATTCTATATGATCAACAAGGATATGGGCGTATCATATATCATCATATCACAGATTCAGTAGCCTGTAAGATAATTACAAATGTATCAAGTAAAAGAAAATGTTTTATTTTGCACCATCCAAACACACTGCTGTTTATTTGTTGTATAGTTTTGTATGAAATAAGAAAGTCGAATGGATGACTATCACTTACCTTCATCGTTTAAGAATATGTTAAAAGACAACTAAATTCATAAATAAAATAAATGTAACTGATTGTAAATGTATAAAAAGTAATTTAATTTAAATTATGTATTTAATAATGCAATCAAAATTTTATTGAGGATGTGTTAAACTATATTATATATATGTATTAAGTTTTTGAATTGACAAATAAATTCAAATGAATGCTTAAAGTTCGCGCGTCTTTCTCCCTAATTCTGCATGAAAGTTGACAAGTAGGTATCGATTAGATTCATAGGCATTAAAATCAAATTGCAAAGAAAGCCGCACAGACTAAATTTATAAATCGTATGTAGAGGTAGAAATTTAAGAATCAGGTAAAATGACCTTGAAATGTTTTGAGGTAATTTTTATTTAATTTTAGAATGCATATCGTGGAGCCATCCAATTATTACTATACTCCATTCAGTCTAAGAATAAAGTAGATGGCGCTACAATTTGAGCACAGTTTACACACGATGAACTTTGTATTTTGAAAACAAGTAAAACATATGTTTACTGTCAGATGGATAGCAGGGATATACATATCTGATATCATTATATTTTGACATTTACGTACATTTTTGTACAAGTTGGTAAGTCATTCCTCAAGAAAAAGGAATGCACATGTCGTCTAATTGTACTTTTTTGTGCTTCATCCAATTTATTGTAAGTATGACGATAATTTCTTTTTCTTGGAGGAGAAATTGGAACTCCATATAATTCCATTTCTTTAATAATGCAGTACATTGTATTCCTATTAATACCCACTTCCTCTGCATATTGTCTTTATGCTTAATGTACACATTATAAGCCATTTGCCTTTGTCCAGATCTTATGTGTTTCCCTTTACGATTTTTTGAAGGACCTGGTAAAATGCTTCCGCCGTACTATAGAATATTAGCGATTACGAAATAACGAAATTGATAAAATACCTTAACAAATGAATATTTCACTTGCGAGTTCTAAGAAGAACTATTTTTTAAGAATATTAACAACAAATAACTATGTAAAATACGGAAGTCGACAAAATCTTTGAACAAAACTGTCAGTAAACAAATTTTTGACAGAACGAGCTAAATGCGATTATTTTGCCGGTGTAAATGCACACTCGATTTCAACCAATCACAAACGTTTATTTTAAGCCCTATCTTTCCCAATGCTTTATTCTTAGACTGAATGGAGTATAGTAGTACTTACGATAAAGGAAAATCTCAGTTCCGAACCGAAATGGATTTGCCAATTAACTATGCCTTTTACACATTGCAAGATTTTTTCATTTACAAGTTCGAGTTTGTGCCATGACTTTATTACATTTAATACTGTGATACTTTTTCTACTGTTCTGACGTATTCAAACATTATATGTGTAAACTGAATTGAATAAAATTATTATTATTATAGTTTGCAGCAGGTCTATTTTAAAATAAAATGCGTTCACTTTCACACACAGTATAAATGATCAATAGATCTGTTGGCAACGCAAATGCTTTAAATGTAAAGGAAACAGCAAAATATGAATTTGTAGATGATAAAACATAAATTTACAACTGTCAATGTTATCAAACCTCGGAGCTTTAACGATACATGTGACGCCAGATCTCATAACAGGTTTGGAATAATCAAAAAAATCATATTCTCGTTCCCAAATATATAGGGCGCCTAAAAATTAAAATGATATTAGGCGTCTCCTAACTACATAATGCATTTTTTGAAAGACAGTTGACCTACGCCGATGTCTGCCCTATCTTCTGCTACATTTCCCATAATTCCATAACCCGTCCAATTATTAAAGGCTTCACCCCATTGGCTCTCTTCATCGACAATTAATATTGGAGTCATGTTA
Source organism: Amphimallon solstitiale (assembly GCA_963170755.1). Lineage (NCBI taxonomy): Eukaryota > Metazoa > Arthropoda > Insecta > Coleoptera > Scarabaeidae > Amphimallon > Amphimallon solstitiale. The sequence goes on along the minus strand of OY720683.1, from coordinate 2,184,531 downwards.
TGCCTTTTCGTATATTCTAAAGCTATTAAAAGGTCCGTTCCATCAGGATCAGGATCTAAAAGTTGCATTATTTCATTAATTCTGGAGAAATAATAGTTAAACTAGAAAATTATTCAATGACTTTTTATTTTAGTTAGAAAAACTGAAAGCTTGACTTTTATGGTTGCTAATATATCGCAAATATGATTACAACTCTAAAACTAGACGTGGTGTAAAGATTTGGTCTTTGCTTATGCCTTCAGAATTTAAAATTCCATTTACATATCAAAGACAAGAATTTGTAAATATGATCAAAGAATATTGTATACAAAAAATAATTAAACAAATATATTTATTAAATTAGTACAACAATACTTACTGAGTATACTGTAAGGCTTGTAAGTAAAAGTGGCAATCCTAAAAGGACGCCCACTTTGATCTGTCAGTTTATCCGGATATAAATTCCTATTTAATAAAAAACTTTCATTTGCCGAATACCACCTATCCAACCAGACGATATCGTTTGAATCTGTCTCAGAACCTACGTATTTATGCGTATACAAATCGAAGATACAATCTTCACTTCCAAAAGTACCCGAATACTTAGTCGAATTCAATTTTACCGCCAAAATATCTGCCACGTATTTCACGGCGGGAAATTCAAATACGTCCAAAATATCTTTCGACTGATTCATCGCAGGTAAGAATAAATACTTCCTGTAATTAAATCGATCCCGTCTCAATTTCATTTCCACTTCTAACAGTTCGAAAATGGCGGCCGAATTTTCGTGAACAACTATGATACCCTGACAGCCGTGATACTTAAATATTAAATGATGAGGTATCTGGAAGCCGTCCATGTTAATTAACACGTAAGAAAGTTCTCCTTTGTATTGGAAACGATTCAACTTGTTCGATAGTATTAGAAGACAATTCGAATCGTTAAAGTAATGATGTATAATAAAATTTGTAAGAACGTTTGTGGAAAAATACATTTTATTTGTGACACTCGGTGGTTAACGTTAATATGTGAGAATGCGCCTTCGATTTGGAATATTTATATGCGTGGCGATAAGTTCCAGTGTATATGGTGTTCATATATTATCGTAATAATTGACGAGTTTTTTTTTTTTTTGTAGTTGACATGCAAACAAATAATAAACCTGCATGTTAATTCGTGGAGAAATAAATGTTTTCACGGGGAAAGGCGGCGTTATTCTTTCATATGCCTACGAAAGACAAATTGCATGATTATACCGCCACTTAAATGAACTTGTCATGTCTGTGCGTCATTATTAGTAGTTAATTCTTATCTTTCAAATTTCATATTGTCCTTTTTCAATAAACATAGGTACTAGATATGAATGATAATAAATAAATGAATACTATTAATTGTATACTCCTAGGGGAAAAAACATGAGCAGTATATAATCGACAGCATTTACAATATACAGTGTGACAATAAAGTAACAGATAAAAGACATTAACTTCGTTAATATTAATTTTTTGAATAAAAACTTTGGGGCGAGTTGCTACCTAATTTTCTTATGGGGAATTCAATACAAATGACCCGTGGGTCAGACATTGACCCACGCAATCTTTTTAATTGACCCACTCATTGGTTTTTATAAATTATTTTTTTATATGAAAAACAAATATTTCCAAGCGGACATGAGCTAGCTGATTTTCTATTTCTATCGTATCACGAAACCTGTGCTGTGGAAGAGTGTGTGAAGTTAGCCCCCCTTTTTTCGAATATCGGAAATCTGACGGTTGTTCCAGGTTGTTCTAGGTTTGTTCTAAATTGTTCCAAAGTATTTAAAAAAAAAAGTCAAAATTGGCCGAGATAATTGAAAAAAACGACTTTTTCACCCAGCCCCCCTTTTTTAGAAAATTGAAATTCTGAAGGTTGTTCCAGGTTGTTCTAGTTGTTCTAAACATTGTTCCAAAGAATCTCGAAAAAAAAATCAAAATTGGCCGAGATAATCGTAAAAAACGAGTTTTTGCCAGCCCCCCTTTTCTTGAAAATTGTAATTCTGATGATTGTTCTAGGTTGCTCTAGGTTTGTTCTAAATTGTTCCAAAGTATTTCATAGAAAAAATCAAAATCAGACGAGAAAATGGGAAAAAACCAAAGCCAAAAGTATGAAGTCGGACCCAGTTTTTGCAAAAATTAAAATTTTGACGGTTGTTCTAGGTTGTTCTAGGTTTGTTCTAAACATTGTTCGAATACGTCAAAACCGTATCTCTTATATATCAAAAGATATGGCAAAAAAACCAAATCCAAAAGTGTGAAGTTAGCCCCCCTTTTATCGAAAATCTAACTTCTGACGGTTGTTCCAGGTTGCTCTAAGGGTGTTCTCAATTGTTCCAAAGTATTTCAAAAAATAAATCATAATTGGCCGAAAAAACGGCAAAAAACTTTTTTTTTCTGGCGGCCCATTTTTCGAAAATCGAAATTCTGACGGTTGTTCTGGGTTGTTCTAAGTTTGTTTTAAATTGTTCCAAAGGATTTCAAAGAAAAAATCATAATTGGCCGAGATAATAGAAAAAAACCATTTTCCCACGGACCCCCTTTTTGCGAAAATTCAAATTCTGAGGGTTGTTCCAGGTTGTTCTAGATTTGTTCTAAACATTATTCTTATACATCAGAACCGTATCTCTTATATTTCAAAAGATATTGCAAAAAAACGTTTTTAAAAAAAGTGTGAAGTTAGCCCCCCTTTTTTCGAAAATCTAACTTCTGACGGTTGTTCCAGGTTGCTCTAGGTGTGTTCTCAATTGTTCCAAAGTATTTCAAAAAATAAATCATAATTGGCCGAAAAAACGGCAAAAAACTTTTTTTTTCTGGCGGCCCATTTTTCGAAAATCGAAATTCTGACGGTTGTTCTGGGTTGTTCTAAGTTTGTTTTAAATTGTTCCAAAGGATCTCAAAGAAAAAATCATAATTGGCCGAGATAATAGAAAAAAACGATTTTCCCACGGACCCCCTTTTTGCGAAAATTCAAATTCTGAGGGTTGTTCCAGGTTGTTCTAGATTTGTTCTAAACATTATTCTTATACATCAGAACCGTATCTCTTATATTTCAAAAGATATTGCAAAAAAACGTTTTTAAAACAAGTGTGAAGTTAGCCCCCCTTTTTTCGAAAATCTAACTTCTGACAGTTGTTCCAGGTTGCTCTAGGTGTGTTCTCAATTGTTCCAAAGTATTTCAAAAAATAAATCATAATTGGCCGAAAAAACGGCAAAAAACTTTTTTTTTCTGGCGGCCCATTTTTCGAAAATCGAAATTCTGACGGTTGTTCTGGGTTGTTCTAAGTTTGTTTTAAATTGTTCCAAAGGATCTCAAAGAAAAAATCATAATTGGCCGAGATAATAGAAAAAAACGATTTTCCCACGGACCCCCTTTTTGGGAAAATTCAAATTCTGAGGGTTGTTCCAGGTTGTTCTAGATTTGTTCTAAACATTATACTTATACATCAGAACCGTATCTCTTATATTTCAAAAGATATTGCAAAAAAACGTTTTTAAAAAAAGTGTGAAGTTAGCCCCCCTTTTTTCGAAAATCTAACTTCTGACGGTTGTTCCAGGTTGCTCTAGGTGTGTTCTCAATTGTTCCAAAGTATTTCAAAAAATAAATCATAATTGGCCGAAAAAACGGCAAAAAAGTTTTTTTTTCTGGCGGCCCATTTTTCGAAAATCGAAATTCTGACGGTTGTTCTGGGTTGTTCTAAGTTTGTTTTAAATTGTTCCAAAGGATTTCAAAAAATAAATCATAATTGGCCGAAAAAACGGCAAAAAACAATTTTTTTCTGGCGCCCCTTTTTTCGAAAATCGAAATTTTGACGGTTGTTCTAGGTTGTTCTAAATTTTTCCAAAGGATTACAAAGAAAAAATCGAAATTGCCCAAGATAATAGGTAAATCGATTTTACCTATTATCTATATTTTAAAATGAATAATAATACTCATTTGTGATTCAGAATAAAGCAGAAGCAGTAAATATACATATATTTTCCCAAGTAATATAATTCATTTGTTTGAAAACAATATTGTTACTAAATGCTGATGCTCCTAACATAAAATAATATTAGAACAGTGACGTTAGTTACATTATTAATGTAGATTAAAAACTACCTCATAAACATATTGAGAATGATTATACCTTGCTCATAAAAAGATTAGTGTTTTTCTCATGAGCTGCTAGGTTGATGTTTCTTTGTTTATTTTTATTAGAGTTCATGCTTTAGTTTATCCCTAAAATCTAAAATATATATTTTTTCTGTAAAATTTATTTATTGATATTATTATATTATTTGATAACATTGACATAAATAATATATTTTTTTATCAATTTGGTATTGTAAAACAGCCTTTCCCAAATCGGCTACTCTTTGACGGATATACTATCTTATATTATCTAAATAGGTACCTATATAATATTTTTTCCAAATAAAGTAATAGTAGCCTTTGAATCGTTTTAGTGAGAAAATTAGACAGCATATTTCAACATGTTTACGAAGAGGGGCTACAAAAAATAAGCATACTTGATAGGAATGTCTACACGTGCTTGCATTCCCGGAGCAAAAACCATGAAAAAAAGTGGCCAGACCACGGCTAGACAAAATAACGTTGTAGTGGTTTACTATAATTAAAATTTTCAAACTTCAAAATCAGTATTTTATTTTTATTATTACTAGACAAAATAAAATAACAAAGGGAGCCTGATAGACTTCCCCATTTTGTTTGATTTTAGTTGGGTACCCATATCCAGCGCTTTTTTTTTTTGAAATACTTTGAAACTGTAAGAATTTCGATTTTTAAGAAATAGGGACTGGGGAAAAATATCGTTTTTTCATAACCGGTTTTGATTTTTTCTTTGAAATAGTTCATCAGCATTTGGTAACAATATCGTTTTGTAATAAATGAACATTATATTTCTTGCGAAAATATATATTTATTGCTATATTAGATGTTTATTTCTTTAAATAGAACTGCATCATACAAAAACTTCCTTCAACACAGTAATGTTCGGAAAGTGCATTCCGCCCATTGTAAAATCGTTTTTTCCTATTATCTCCGCCAATTATGATTTATTTTTTGAAATACTTTGGAACAATTGAGAACACACTTAGAGCAACCTGGAAAAACCGTCAGAAGTTAGATTTTCGAAAAAAGGGGGGATAACTTCACACTTTTTGAAAAAAGTTTTTTGCAATATCTTTTGAAATATAAGAGATACGGTTCTGATGTATAAGAATAATGTTTAGAACAAATCTAGAACAACCTGGAACAACCCTCAGAATTTCAATTTTCGCAAAGAGGGGGTCCGTGGGAAAATCATTTTTTTCTATTATCTCGGCCAATTATGATTTTTCTTTGAAATCCTTTGGAACAATTTTAAACGAACTTAGAACAACCTAGAACAACCGTCAGAATTTCGATTTTCGAAAAAAGGGCCGCCAGAAAAAAAAAGGTTTTTGCCGTTTTTTCGGACAATTATGATTTATTTTTTGAAATACTTTGGAACAATTGAGAACACACCTAGAGCAACCTGGAACAACCCTCAGAAGTTAGATTTTCGAAAAAAGGGGGGCTAACTTCACACATTTTTAAAAACGTTTTTTTGCAATATCTTTTGAAATATAAGAGATACGGTTCTGATGTATAAGAATAATGTTTAGAACAAATCTAGAACAACCTGGAACAACCCTCAGAATTTGAATTTTCGCAAAAAGGGGGTCCGTGGGAAAATCGTTTTTTTCTATTATCTCGGCCAATTATGATTTTTTCTTTGAGATCCTTTGGAACAATTTAAAACAAACTTAGAACAACCCAGAACAACCGTCAGAATTTCGATTTTCGAAAAATGGGCCGCCAGAAAAAAAAAGTTTTTTGCCGTTTTTTCGGCCAATTATGATTTATTTTTTGAAATACTTTGGAACAATTGAGAACACACCTAGAGCAACCTGGAACAACCGTCAGAAGTTAGATTTTCGAAAAAAGGGGGGCTAACTTCACACTTTTTTTAAAAACGTTTTTTTGCAATATCTTTTGAAATATAAGAGATACGGTTCTGATGTATAAGAATAATGTTTAGAACAAATCTAGAACAACCTGGAACAACCCTCAGAATTTGAATTTTCCCAAAAAGGGGGTCCGTGGGAAAATCGTTTTTTTCTATTATCTCGGCCATTATGATTTTTTCTTTGAGATCCTTTGGAACAATTTAAAACAAACTTAGAACAACCCAGAACAACCGTCAGAATTTCGATTTTCGAAAAATGGGCCGCCAGAAAAAAAAAGTTTTTTGCCGTTTTTTCGGCCAATTATGATTTATTTTTTGAAATACTTTGGAACAATTGAGAACACACCTAGAGCAACCTAGAACAACCGTCAGAATTTCGATTTTCGAAAAATGGGCCGCCAGAAAAAAAAAGTTTTTTGCCGTTTTTTCGGCCAATTATGATTTATTTTTTGAAATACTTTGGAACAATTGAGAACACACCTAGAGCAACCTGGAACAACCGTCAGAAGTTAGATTTTCGAAAAAAGGGGGGCTAACTTCACACTTTTTTTAAAAACGTTTTTTTGCAATATCTTTTGAAATATAAGAGATACGGTTCTGATGTATAAGTATAATGTTTAGAACAAATCTAGAACAACCTGGAACAACCCTCAGAATTTGAATTTTCCCAAAAAGGGGGTCCGTGGGAAAATCGTTTTTTTCTATTATCTCGGCCAATTATGATTTTTTCTTTGAGATCCTTTGGAACAATTTAAAACAAACTTAGAACAACCCAGAACAACCGTCAGAATTTCGATTTTCGAAAAATGGGCCGCCAGAAAAAAAAAGTTTTTTGCCGTTTTTTCGGCCAATTATGATTTATTTTTTGAAATACTTTGGAACAATTGAGAACACACCTAGAGCAACCTGGAACAACTGTCAGAAGTTAGATTTTCGAAAAAAGGGGGGCTAACTTCACACTTGTTTTAAAAACGTTTTTTTGCAATATCTTTTGAAATATAAGAGATACGGTTCTGATGTATAAGAATAATGTTTAGAACAAATCTAGAACAACCTGGAACAACCCTCAGAATTTGAATTTTCGCAAAAAGGGGGTCCGTGGGAAAATCGTTTTTTTCTATTATCTCGGCCAATTATGATTTTTTCTTTGAGATCCTTTGGAACAATTTAAAACAAACTTAGAACAACCCAGAACAACCGTCAGAATTTCGATTTTCGAAAAATGGGCCGCCAGAAAAAAAAAGTTTTTTGCCGTTTTTTCGGCCAATTATGATTTATTTTTTGAAATACTTTGGAACAATTGAGAACACACCTAGAGCAACCTGGAACAACCGTCAGAAGTTAGATTTTCGAAAAAAGGGGGGCTAACTTCACACTTTTTTTAAAAACGTTTTTTTGCAATATCTTTTGAAATATAAGAGATACGGTTCTGATGTATAAGAATAATGTTTAGAACAAATCTAGAACAACCTGGAACAACCCTCAGAATTTGAATTTTCGCAAAAAGGGGGTCCGTGGGAAAATGGTTTTTTTCTATTATCTCGGCCAATTATGATTTTTTCTTTGAAATCCTTTGGAACAATTTAAAACTAACTTAGAACAACCCAGAACAACCGTCAGAATTTCGATTTTCGAAAAATGGGCCGCCAGAAAAAAAAAGTTTTTTGCCGTTTTTTCGGCCAATTATGATTTATTTTTTGAAATACTTTGGAACAATTGAGAACACCCTTAGAGCAACCTGGAACAACCGTCAGAAGTTAGATTTTCGATAAAAGGGGGGCTAACTTCACACTTTTGGATTTGGTTTTTTTGCCATATCTTTTGATATATAAGAGATACGGTTTTGACGTATTCGAACAATGTTTAGAACAAACCTAGAACAACCTAGAACAACCGTCAAAATTTTAATTTTTGCAAAAACTGGGTCCGACTTCATACTTTTGGCTTTGGTTTTTTCCCATTTTCTCGTCTGATTTTGATTTTTTCTATGAAATACTTTGGAACAATTTAGAACAAACCTAGAGCAACCTAGAACAATCATCAGAATTACAATTTTCAAGAAAAGGGGGGCTGGCAAAAACTCGTTTTTTCCGATTATCTCGGCCAATTTTGATTTTTTTTTCGAGATTCTTTGGAACAATGTTTAGAACAACTAGAACAACCTGGAACAACCTTCAGAATTTCAATTTTCGAAAAAAGGGGGGCTGGGTGAAAAAGTCGTTTTTTTCAATTATCTCGGCCAATTTTGACTTTTTTTTTTAAATACTTTGGAACAATTTAGAACAAACCTAGAACAACCTGGAACAACCGTCAGATTTCCGATATTCGAAAAAAGGGGGGCTAACTTCACACACTCGCTGTGGAACATGACGCGCACATTCGTTGCTTCATAGAGTGGGGGGAATGTACCAGTCAGTACTAGTGCTGAACATCCATTTCGAACGCATTTAAAAGTAATGTGTATTATTGTGTTTGTATATTAGGTATGTTAATAAAAAAAAATTCTGAAATTATTGTATTCTAAGTATAAATATTTTTAATTGTAGCCCTGTACTATGTCGGCGGTTAAAAAATTAAAAACAAGCGATACAAGTTCAAGACCATATCAAGCTGAATGGTTTGATAAATATGGTGTGATTGAAAGGAATAAAATGGTAATGTGCGTTATTTGTAATGAACAAGTGACTTTACGTATGTATAATATAAAAAGACATTTTGAAACGTTGCATTCTAATCTCAGAATATCAACAGATGAAGAAAGAAAAACATATTTTTTACAAAAGAAAAAAGAGAATTTTTTTCAAAGCAGTGTTTAAAAAAGTTTTTTGGTTCCACAATAGTTATTTACGAACCAAGTGCGTGAAATCATATTTCGCGAATGAGTGACCAGTTTAAAGCGCGAGCCGAAAGGCGAGCGCTTTATGGACACGAATTCGCAAAATGTTTCACGCACGAAGTTTGTACAATATTTTTTGTACGAGAACTATAATAATAATACATATTGTTAAATACGTTATCGTTTATGACACACTACTAATCTCTTGATATTAATTAAAAAAAATTGAATTGGCAGTATTGATTATTTGAAGTGACATTTAATTTAAAATTATCAAATTCAAAAAATTCTATTTCATTTCCTTTTATTTTCATAGAAAAACAACGAACTGGGTAGCATATTATTAAGGTTAGGAATTTATGATTTTAAAATGTCACTAAATTAATCAAGTTCTAGGAAGTACCAACTTTACTTTTACGCACTCGTGTTTAAAGTGACTTTTTACGCACGCAAATCGAATTGTGAAATGACAGGTTTTGATAAGCGAGTACAAAAAACTACATTACAGCTGCTAGTTTTCAAGTTGCCCATTGCTTTGCTCGCCACGGGAAATCTCTTTCAGAAGGAGAATTTGTAAAAAAAAGCGTTTTTAGAATGTAGTCCTACATTGTTTGCTGATTTTAAAGAAAAAGACTTGATTATAAAGCGTATAAATGAGTTACATATAAGTCGAAATACAATTCAGGATCGAATAATAGAATTAGAAAAAACGGTTTTTTCGCAATTACATAACGACTTAAATTATGCAGAAATGTATTCAATTGCTTTAGATGAGAGTAATGATGTAAATGGTTATGCACAATTAACTGCCAAATGCGTCAAACTAATGAATACGAAATATGAATCTGATATTAAAAAAATATCTGAAAATAAGCAGCAACAGATTTCTCATTAAATAATTTATGTTTATACTTTGTTATATATTTATAAATATGTATACATATATAAATATATTAATAAATAATATTTCATTATACATATTTTATGTAATTTTCTTTACCCCTACTGTTAATAAATGAACGTACCTTGGAATGGACAAGAATGGAACATTTATTTAGTTGTTATTTAATTGTTATTGTTGTTGAAAGACCTTTTCGAATGTCAGTTTTAGTTTTGATATTGTCAAAAAATATAGAGTGACATATTGACAGCTTAATAGTTTTTATAATAGAAATAGTTAAAAATATAGTCAGATATAGCCAGATAGTAATAGAAAATAACATTGTGGTCCTTCGACGAACTTTATTCAGCCCTATAGATGTACAGATAGAAGAATTATGGATAATAGATCGAGAAAGTCAGATGATGTCATGTCCGACAGCAGAAAAAATTCGTCAAATTTAGGAGAAACTTTACAAAATAGGAATGAGAAAGAGAGTACCGAAGATTTTTTTGGGTTCAGTAATGCCTCTATACTCCATTCAAAACATTTAATGCAAAATATGATGAAAAGTAATGATGACAAAGGTACCAGTAGTAAAAATAAACCTAATAGCACAATTACCTCAAGCAGTAAAGGTACGAAAAAATCTTCATTGTTACCTAGTCAAATACTATGTTTACAGTTAGAACATCAGAAAAAGTTAGCTAATATAGAACTACAAGAAAAACAGCTTAAATATAAACGAGACTTAGAAGAAAGACAACGACAATTAGAAGAAAGGCGACTTAAATTTGAGCGAGAATTAGAAGAAGCAAGACTTCGGAAAGAAAAAGAATTTTTAGATTTAGAACTACAAATACAGTTAAGCAAAGGAAACTCGATAATAAATGAATTTGTTGAAAATAGAGGAAGACTGAAAGAAGTCTCTGAAGGTAGGAATAATATATTTGAAAAAGAGGAACAAGGTAGTTTGCAGAAAGTAAAAACTTGGCTTGAAACTAACAAAAATGATTTAAAAACAGAAAGTTGTAATAGCAGCCATAGAGATGTAGTAGATTCTAGTAAAAATGATTTAGAAATGGAGACATTTTGTCAAGATGACAGATTAGAAAAAATTCTTCTTAGACAGACAATAGATAAACTGCCAATTTTTTCGGGAAATGGTAAGGAGTGGCCAAGCTTTTATAGTAATTACACCTACACAACAAAAGCTCTAGGACTATCAGACGAAGAAAATATTTGTAGGCTAAGAAAAAGCCTAAAGGGTGATGCCCTTAGATCTGTACAAGGTCTGTTAATTTCCATGTCGGTTCCTGCCACAGATATAATAGATATTCTACGAAATAAATATGGCAGACCTGATATTATTGTCAGAAACATGGTAAGTGAAGCTAAAAACTTACCTATCGTAAAAAACAATGATTTTGTTGCACTTACCCAATTTTCGGAAACTGTATCAAATCTTGTCCTGACTTTTGAATCACTCAGTATGGAAAACTACCTGTCATGCCCCCAGTTAATGGACGACTTAATGCAGAAACTACCATTTGGTATGCAGCTATCATGGGGTGAGAAAGTTGCGAACAATAAAGGTAAATACTCACTTCGTGATTTTAAGAAATGGGTAAACGAAAAAGCCAATGCTGCTAGCTACGTTCAAAGCATGTCATCACAAAGACAGCTAAATCCGAATTTTAAAAGGACTTTAGTTGTAGCAGGAAATAAACAAGAAAATAAATGCCTTTTATGCAAAGAAAATCATAACTTAGACATGTGCAAAAGATTTATAGAAAAATCAATAGAAGATAAATGGAAAATAGTCAAAGAAAATAAGGTATGCTTTTGTTGTCTAAAAAGCTACCATAGAATTAGTAATTGCCGAAATAAAAGAAAGTGTACTATTGATGACTGTCAAAAAATTCACCATAAACTTCTACACTTCAAAACAAATAAAACGGAACCTAGAGCAAGAGCTGATGCAAGAAATTTACAGAATGAAAATATTTTTGAAACAGGAAATCATATAGTGGGACATACATTACAAAATTATAGAAAAGAAGTGTTACTGAAAATTGTTCCAGTAATTTTAAGAACAGAAACAATTGAAATTGAAATTTATGCTCTATTAGATGATGGTGCCACTGTCAGTCTACTTGATGAAAGTTTGGCAAATGAACTTAATCTGGTCGGAGAAGAAACTATTCTGCGCTTAAAATGGACTGACCAGCATACAACAAAACAGTCAAGATCAAGAAAAGTGTCCTTCAGCATTTCGAATATTGACAGAGATAAATTTTACCCAATGGAAAATATATATACCTCAAAAGATTTAGATTTGCCCATACAAAATGTTGATTCAAGGCGCATTAAAAGCAACTGGAAACATTTAGAACATATTAATTTTCCAAACATTGAGAGTATTAAACCAAAACTGCTAATTGGCCAGGACTATTGGGAACTGATAACAACCAGAGAACTTATAGAAGGCCCCAAAAATTCCCCAGCCTTGTCACGTACTAAGCTCGGATGGATAGTCCACGGAAATGTAGCCCAATTTAAAGGAAGATTAGACCATTATGTAAATTTCCTTGTTCGAGACGACGAAGCTCACAGTGAAGATCTCCACGATATGGTAAAATATTTTTTTACAATTGAATCTTTAGGGGTAAAATATCAAGACACAAAATCAATAAAAGAAGATGAGGAAGCCGAAAACTTAATAAAAAATATTTCAAGAAGAAAAAATGGTAGATGGGAAACAGGATTGTTATGGAAAGATACAGAAGAAACACTTCCCGACAGTAAAAATGTAGCACTTCAACGCTTTAGGTTTATAGAAAGAAAAATGAGTTTAGATCAAGATTTCGGACAAGCTTATTCTCAGAAAATAAAAGAATATAAAGAGAAAGGATACATTAGAAAACTATCTATTGAAGAAGAAGAAGAATCTCACAAAAAAATATGGTACTTACCTCATTTTGGTGTAGTAAACCCAAATAAGCCTGGTAAAATTCGTTTAGTTATGGATGCTGCTTCAAAAGTCGAAGGAAAATGTCTAAATGATTTTTTATACAAAGGTCCAGATTTGCTTAATTCACTTATCAGCGTAATTGCAAAGTTTAGAGAAAAGCCCATAGCCTTCTCAGCTGACATACGAGAGATGTTTCATATGGTTGAAATAAATGATGAAGACCAGCATGCTCAACGAATTATATGGAGAGATTCCCCGGCAAACGATTTTGAGACATACGTTGTTCAGGTGATGATTTTTGGAGCGGTGTCATCACCATACAGCGCCCAATATATCAAGAATATTAATGCCCTAGAATATGAAAAGGTGTACCCTGAAGCTGTTGACGCCATTATTAATCAACACTACATGGATGACTACATTGATAGTTCAGAATCTCCAGAAAAAGCATCAAAATTAATAAATGAAGTAATAGCTATCCATAAGATGGGCGGTTTTGAGCTAAGAGGATGGATTTCTAACTCGGAGGAAGTTTTTCAAAATATACCCGAAGAATTACGTACGGCAGAAAAAATATTTGAAGATTCTGCACCCCAAAGAATATTAGGACTAAGATGGCTACCAAAAGAAGATGTGTTAAGCTTTTGCATTAGCTTACATAAAGTAGATCAAAATATTTTAGATGGAAAAAAAATACCTACAAAAAGAGAAATGTTAAGCGTTATCATGTCTTTGTTTGACCCATTAGGAATCCTTGGAAATTATATTGTGAAAGCGAAAATCTTAATGCAAGATATTTGGAAAAGTGGAATAAAATGGGATGATCAGATTTCAGATGCACAAAATAAAAAATGGAAACTTTGGCTTAATGGTTTGGAGAAAATAAAATCCTTCACAGTTCAAAGATGCTATGTTTCCAATTATTTTCAAGTAAAAAATATACAGCTACACTTGTTTTGTGATGCAAGTAAACAAGCCTTTGCAGCAGTCGCTTATTTCAGATTTGAAGCAGGAGAAAAAATTGAAATTTCATTAGTTATGTCTCGCAATCAAGTATGTCCACTAAAAACCCTGACGATACCCCGTTTAGAGCTACAAGCAGCAGTACTTGCAAGCCGTTTGGCAAAAACAATCCAACACCAACATACACTTAAAATAAATAGAATTGTATTTTGGTCAGACTCCACGACTGTTCTAAATTGGTTACGAACGGACTCAAAGAAATTACCGTCTTTTGTTAGTAACAGAGTAGGAGAAATTTTAGAAAACACTGACGTTTCACAATGGAAATGGGTACCTTCGAAATTAAATATAGTTGACGAAGCGACAAGAGACGATAAAGAAGCTGATCTTAGAAGTGGAAGCCCATGGTTAAAAGGTCCTGAGTTCTTGTATCAGTCACCATGTTTTTGGCCAGAAGAAAATATTGAGCATCATCTAAGCAAAAATTACATTGAAGAATCGCAAATACTCCTTTTAAGTCATGCAGAAGAAAATATTAAAAATTCGTACCTACCTGACATATCAAAATTTTCATCTTTAAGAAAACTATTGAATTCCACAGCCTATGTATTCCGATTCATAAGACAAGTCCAAAAGAAACCATATTTTTCAGATAAAGAAAAATATTTAACATGTTCAGAAATTCAGAATGCGAAAAAACTTTGGTGTCTTCAGTCACAAAAAGACTCCTTTTGTCAAGAATATAGGACACTAGTAAAAGGAAAATCAGTTAATAAAGATAGCAAGCTTTTCCCACTTTCACCATGCTTAAATGATAATCTAATATGCTTAAAAGGAAGAATAGATAACTGCCCCGAATTAAAGATGGAGACAAAACGACCCATTATTTTAAGTCACAGTCACCCTTTTACACGGCTCCTTGTACGGGAATATCACGAAAGAAATGGACATGCAGGGACACAATTAGTTCTTAATGAAATAAGACAAGAATATTGGATAACCCAAGCAAGGAAACTTATAGCCTCAGTAATAAATAGCTGTAATTTTTGCAAAATTAAGAAAGCAAAGCCTATAATGCCGGAAATGGGTCAGCTTCCATTAGAAAGATTACAACAACCCCCAAGAGCTTTCTTTTTTGTGGGAATTGATTATTTTGGGCCAATAGATGTTGTAATAGGCCGAAGACATGAAAAAAGATATGGTGTACTGTTCACTTGTTTATCTGTCAGAGCTGTCCACTTAGAACTTGCGGAATCTCTTAATACAGGTTCGGCTATCTTAGCTATAAGAAGATTTATCGCAAGAAGAGGACAACCAGTTTGTATATGGAGTGACAATGGAACTAACCTTTGTTCAGCAGACAGAGAACTGCGTAAAGCTTTAAATGAAGTAGATGATGAAGAAATTAAGAAAAATTGTTTGGCACAAAATATCGATTGGAAATTTATAGCTCCAGCAAGTCCTCACATGGGAGGTGCTTGGGAGAGGATGGTACGAACAGTAAAACAAACACTAAAGATTATTTTAAGGGAAAGAATTCCAAAATTAGAAGTTTTACAGACAGTTTTAGTAGAAGCAGAGAACATAGTTAACAGCAGACCTCTGACTTATGTGTCGTCAAATGAAAATGATTTTGAAAGTATAACTCCAAATCATTTTTTGATCGGAACATCGAGCATTGTTAAACCACCAGGAATATTTGAACAAAAATTTGATTTGAGAAAGCAATGGAGATTTGCCCAACAGTTGGTAGACAGATTTTGGCACAGATGGGTAAGGGAATATTTGCCTACTCTAACTGCTAGGTCCAAATGGTTGCAAGAAACAAGAAATATAGAAGTAGGTGAAGTAGTCGTACTGATGGATAATCAGTTACCAAGAAACAATTGGCCATTAGGAAGAATAACTGCTGTTTATCCAGGAAAAGACCAGAAAGTGCGTGTGGTAGACATTAAAACAAATACAGGGACCTACAGAAGATCAGTATCAAAGATTTGTCCAATTGGCCTAATTGAAGGTGAAAATGTTTTGTGATTTCAAGGGGGAGAAATGTTAATAAATGAACGTACCTTGGAATGGACAAGAATGGAACATTTATTTAGTTGTTATTTAATTGTTATTGTTGTTGAAAGACCTTTTCGAATGTCAGTTTTAGTTTTGATATTGTCAAAAAATATAGAGTGACATATTGACAGCTTAATAGTTTTTATAATAGAAATAGTTAAAAATATAGTCAGATATAGCCAGATAGTAATAGAAAATAACACCTACTTCATTCAAACACTTAGTGACCTACGAGCTAGCACTAAAAAAAAATAGTGAACAAAATATACGAAATTTGAATGAGGTGTAGCTACCACACCATTTTCTTATACGTATCAGCGTTTCAAATTATAAAATTTTAGGAACTTTTTCATACAAACATTATTCAAAATCCTATTCTAAGTACTTCTATTCTCTTAATAAATTTCTATGGAATGCATACGTTGCAAGATATTCGAAAAAAGGTGCTACTCGCTAAGAGTAAAAGTGATACTTCCGGTCCGAATTTTGAAATTTCATTTAAACAAAAAACATTACAAATCCAGCTCTAAATACTTTTGCACTCTTGACAAATTATATAAAATGCATAATTTACGACATATTTTGCAAAAAATCGCTATTCGATAAGAGTAAAAATGTTACTTCCGGTCCGAATTTTGAAATTTTTTTTATACAAAAAATATTGAAAATTAAGTTCTAAATACTTTTATACTCGTAACGTACCTGTCTAAAAAGCTTGACTTGCGAAATATTCGCAGAAAACCGATTTTCGATAAGAGTAAAGACCTACTTCCGGTAGGAATTTCGAAAAACTTTTTAAATAAAATTGTTCTCAATTTTAATTTTAAGTACATATGAATTTTTTATAAATTTGTTGACGAAATATTGACAAAATTCGATTTTTTCACTGAAGTAAACTACTACTTCCGGTCTGCCGATTTTACTCAAAGTCTAATCAGTTCTCAAGAGGGAGATTATACTAGTAAATGCAAAATTTGGATTTGATAGCTATAGCGGTTTGATCGCTATCGTGGTGAGAGAGAGAGAGGACATTCTTTTTAAAACGACTTTCTTGGTATCAAGAGACTTCAAAACGTGGACATCTGCAAAAACCTCGAGGTCGAAAATTTTCGTCATCACAATACTTCTTTATACTACCATACTACGTATAAGAAAGTAAAAAAGACTGCACATATTGAATCGTTACAGCACACTCTGTAAGTCTTACGCCTCAGAATTGATGATTGGTTGGTATTAATTGTAATTTAATAGTGAATAATAATCGAAAAGGCGTTTTTAACAGGGAATGATTCCAAATCGAAATTTTTTCGTTCTCTGATGATTATAACGTGAAAAGTAATTTATGACCGACAAAATAATTACTCTCATACGATCCGGTGTCGGGACGGTTATAAAAAGAATTAATGTAAATAATGAATGAATTCCCTGAAAAGAATATCTTTCAAAAAAATTTTAAAACCAAAACACAGTGGACGTTATGACAAATTAAAAAAACATGCAGAAATAGAGATGCATAATAATATGATTGATTATTAAATTTTTGATACTTCATTATTAATAATAATCTATTGCTGTCTAAAAAAATTTTAATTTGATAATATTTTCATTAATTGTAATAAACTAGTTAACCTTTTAAGTTGAGTGATGTAGCAGACAAAAATGATATAATTTCCGAATAGGTTAACTTAAAAGAAATGAATATTATGAACTAATGCAAAAATCATTGCGACAAAAGAGACCAACATTTCTATAAAAAATAATTTTATTCTAATTAATTAATTTTTTGCAATAACTTCACTTTTTTACCATGTTCTTAGGCTTTGGCTTTTATCCCATGCGACTTATAGAACAGATATTCGTCAAGTTTGAATTATTCCTTCTTTTAGAAATTCTTGCAAAGTTTGAAGAAGTCAATAATTTTCTTCTTTCTACTCTTCAAATCCCCGATTCACTTTGCTTGTTTCAATCTCTACATTGGGGATCTCTTCATTATTATTTTTTTTGCAATTTTTGCAAAAATTCACCTTTCCTTAATTCATATACAGGGTGAGTTTTTTGAATGTTTAGCATTGGGATCTCAGAAACTATTGGAGATATAAAAACGCTTAAATGGGGAAAGATGCGCAGTTTTACGAGTTTGATTTAAAACTGCTTTTGTTTCTCCGATAACTTTCATGGCTTATTAGATATTCAAAGAAAACTAAATTTTACGATTTTCTTTAAACATGCTTAGCATCGTTAATAGTAATTTTAGAAAAAAGTGTTCAGACAAAAGTTTTGGATAATTTTACGCCAAATAAAACTATGTAGCTAATATTTTTTTTTTCGTTCACCATTATCGAGTTATGACACAAACTTTTGTTTTTTTAAATGGAAACCATAGTTGGTTTTGACATCATTAAAAAGCTTCTTTTTTGCTGATTACAATGATATAAGGTTTGATATGGTTATTTTAAAAAATAAAGAGGATATAGACATTTCTATGATTGTTCACTTTATAAGATATAAACTTTAAAAAAAAAATGTTTGGTGTTTTGTAATTCACAATACTAACAATCTGAGTTACAATAGTGTTCGTTGGTGCAGTCGAGATAAATATACTAACATTGCTTTCACGTTGAGTCACAGAAGTGAGAGCTGTTAATTTTTACTTTTAAGTTAATTGTCAAACATTGACAATTAACTATTAATTAATTTCATTGTAACTTAACTATAAGCGGTAAAAAACGGCCGTTAATCATAAGTTTGCATTGGCTATGGAATTTTCTCACATAAAAAGCGTGATATGGTTGAAAGTTACATTCAGTGCCAGAAAAATTCTGCTAGAGCTGCTGCTAAACAAATTTCAACAGAAATGGGCTCCTCTCAACGCACTATTGTCAGAGTGTTGAAGAAGCATAAATTTCGTCCCTGCAAATTATCAGTATCACAAACTTTACATGAAGGTGATAACATCAGACGAATAGCTTTTTGTATGGTTTAAAGATCAGTGTCAAAACGATCCACACTTTTCAATGAAAATATTATGGACTGATGAATCTCGTTTCACAAATTGTGGAATGTTTAATAGGCACAATGAGCACATATGGTCTCAAAGAAATCCACTTCACGTTGAACATATGAGACCACAAATTAAATTTGGGTTTAATGTTTGGTGTGGTGTTATAGGATCAATTGTTCTTCCTCCTTTTATTTTTAATGGATTACTAACTGTCAATCGTCTTAATTTTTTACAACAAGATTTCGAGGAAATGTTAGATAATTTAAATTTAAGAACCCGAGCAATGCTGCAATGGTTTCAACATGACGGAGCGCCTCCGCACAATCAACTGAATGTTAGAAATTATTTAAATTTGAACTTCCCTAATCAATGGATAGGACGAAATGCACCCATTGAATGGCCGGCTAGATCCCCTGATTTATCAGTTTTGGATTTTTTCTTGTGGGGTGCACTAATGGACACAGTATACAAAAGAACATATGAAACAATCGACGATTTAAGAGAAGCTGTCTTAGTTGCTTTTAATAACATCGATAGGCGTAAAGTACGCAATGCTACAAATTCTGTTGTGAAGAGATGCAATTTGTGTATTAATAATAATGGAAGTATCTTTGAACATTAGTAATGTTGTGTGCCCTTAATAAAAGTTCTTATAGTTTTCATTTTATTACTACATAAGATTTCAAAATAAGTTTTCGTTTGGTTTGTATTTTATCAGTTCGAAATTCAATTGTTTTCCATAAAAACCATAAAAATGTCTATATCCTCTTTATTTTTTAAAATAACCATATCAAACCTTATATCACTGTAATCAGCAAACATAAGCTTTTCAATGATGTCAAAACCAACTATGGTTTCCATTTAAAAAAACACAAGTTTGTGTCATAACTCGATAATGGTGAACGAAAAAAATATTAGCTACATAGTTTTATTTGGCGTAAAATTATCTAAAACTTTTGTCTGGACACTTTTTCTCTAAAATTACTATTAACGATGCTAAGCATGTTTAAAGAAAATCGTAAAATTTAGTTTTCTTTGAATATCTAATAAGCCACGAAAGTTATCGGAGAAACAAAAGCAGTTTTAAATAAAACTCGTAAAACTGCGCATCTTTCCCCATTTAAGCGTTTTTCTATCTCCAGTAGTTTCTGAGATCCCAATGCTAAACATTCAAAAAAACTCAGCCTGTACATGAATTAAGGAAAGGTGAATTTTTGCAAAAATTGCAAAAAAAAAATAATGAAGAGATCCCCAATGTAGAGATTGAAACAAGCAAAGTGAATCGGGCATACTATCATTTTTAATTCGTATATCATATACAATATTTTTCTACCAAAAATTGGTAGAAAAATATTGACGTTTTAATTACAGTTCAATTATAATTTACTAAAACATGTGTGATTCTAAGTAAGTACGTTTGGTGACTTTTCAATTCTAGAATTAAAAATTAGTTATTTTTTAATGCTAAAAAAATAATACGTTATTTTTAGTTGTTCATACTATACCATTAAAATATGTATTTTTAGCGTGGATTGTATGTACACAAATGTTTTTTTCAGGTCTCTTATTGTGTCTCAATTCTGCCAATAATCACTAATGTTGGTCGACCAATAGAGGCGTACAATAAAACTAGAAGAGCAAATTGCTGCAGTACAAGAAGATCCCTCCGTTAGTATCCGACAGTTAGCTTCAACCTTAAACATCCCTAGTAATAAAACCACAATATCTTGAAGTAATTATAAGTTATCATATAACAAATTAAAAAATGTTTGGTTTTATAGTATGATCATATTTTTAAGTATTTGAAATATATAAAACATGGAAACAAATACATTTACGGTAAAACAAAAATTGCGGATCTCAGTAGCGTAAAAATGCTATTTATAAGATCATTACTCTTAAAAGTAGCTTGATCAGGAAATAAAATCTCAGATACAACATTGTGGTTGTGATTTATTTCGTGCTACGTCGAATTACAGAAGGCAACCCTATTTATAAAAACTTTCCTCTGAAAATCTGGACGTAATACAGATAGAATTTAAACTTTTTTAAGGTTCCCTGAATAAAGTTTTGGGACAATTTTTGAAAAGCACTAATCGATGGCAGTCGCATATTTGGATATTTTTGGTTGTATATCTTTGTGCCAACAAACAATCACTTTCCCCCAAAACATAGACTATAACTATTAATTCCAATCTTAAATATTTCATTTTGCACTTGACGTAAATTCATATACTTACTTCCTTTTAAACCGTAGCTATAAATCTTATGTCGAAATAAACATTAATTTCACGTACTGAAAAGATATCTCTACTAATTGAACCCATAATAGGCTATTTCATCATCAGTCGTTATTTCATAACAACTTTTCAAATGTTGTACGATTTTTAACGAAAAATCGTCATTTCTCACAAACAGTTGAAAATCGCCAAATACAAGTTGATGTCATTTTAATCACCTGTTCAAGGCATATCATAATATGTAAAAGAATGAATTCTATTTAAAAAAAACATAAGTTTGTATTGGTTTGTCATTGTGGAACACTCTATATAATATAAAATATTTTTAAATTGTAGAGCTCATAATTATCTACAATTTTTGTATTAAAAATTATTCGCTATCTACATTATTAGATACCAATAATGGAGTTTACCGCTACTTTGGAACACCCGGTATATTTTATAAATATATAATTGCTACTAGGGCCATATATTAGTAAATTAATGCTGTTAGATATAATAATTCGTCTTTATTACTCCAATTAGAACAGCTGCACATGAATCACTAATAATTAGAGAATATGTTACGATTTATACAAACATTTTTTATTTACAGTAGTCGATAAGTATCCAATACCTGTGTTAAAAACAAAATTTTATAAGTAATAGTTGAAATTAGTTGCCAACTAATAACATATAATTTCACATGGAAGTAATAAAACAAGGCAAAAGTTTTTAAACGTTTATTCAATACATATATGGATATGTGTCTTAAAATAATTTTCCTTTATTATTATATTGTCACAATTTCCTTAAACTATTACAGTTGTAAAACATAAAAACCTTAATCTATTCATAATAGCTTTCTTGTACTATAGATCGTTAAAACGGAATTACAATATACGGAAGAAAGAATATATCGTCATATTTTGATATTTAAATTCCTTTCCTTTCCAATTTTCCAGCTGCAATTTCCAAAATATACAACAGGAGATGAATAAACTTTCAAAATGACTTTTTAATTAATAATTCTCCAAGAAATACGCATGTAGATATCAACAGTCCAACAGCCCAAATCGTGAACAAACCACTGACATGTCTAAAACCTAATTTTTCTTTTAAACCACCGGCTGGTTTCACTGAATTCGACGAATCTTTTACAGCTTTTTGAGTATTTACATCCATATGGCGAATAACTACCTAAAATCCACACAAAAATGCAAATAACATTTTGCACATGACTTCACGCGACATATTTTCTTTTGCAAACCTGATTTTCCCAGAACTCCACAAGCCCAGACTCCGAGAGAGAGTTTATTACATTATTAAAAGATGGTAGAAGTACAGAATTCTTTCTCAGCATTAAAACACAGTAGTTCCAATAGATGTCCTCATCCATTATGCGACGATTCTGGGCACCTTGCAATGTGACATAACTACCAATTGCAAAATTACCTTCAATGATAATAATGATCAATTTGGAGATTGGATAATTTTGACTAACTAATAGGTGTCCTTAATCACTCATAATTATAGACTGGACGTATCAGGTTGAAGTTACGACGCTATTTGAGTGATCTACGCGGCCATAATACGATATCTCTTAACTATTATTTGTGTTTATTAAAGAATATGTTATACTTCCAAGATAGATCTTGTGATTTTTTAAATTTTAGTCGAAACTTGTGAGCTTTGACCAGTATGTAATTAAAAAAATATCCGCGGAAAATCGCGGATAATTACTATATCAGCACTTCTAATTTTTTTTTGACGAAAACCTTTAAAAATTAGAATAGATGTTTAATAGTATATTAAAATACAAGTTTCATAAGACACGATTTTTGCGCACGCGTTCAAGTTTATAAAACGAGCCGCTAGGCGAGTTTTCTAAAGAACAAGTGCGCAAAATGTCTTATGAAACGTGTATTTTATACTATTTTTTCTATTTCGGTTATTAAAAGTTCAAAAAAGCTTAAAATAAGAGACATGTTTTGTTCGAATATTTTAGAAATTTTGCTTTTTTGAAGTTGGTTACTCTGATTTTTAAGTAGAACGTTTTAAATATTTAAATATCGGTGGTGCTATATGTAATTGTATTTAAAATTCAGACAGATTTATACAATAAATTATTTCAAATTATCAACAAAAAGGACGAAATAAATAACTGTACGCCCCCAGAGATTCGCAAAATAGCAAAAGACAATTTACAAAATTTTTCGTCCACAAACTCTCTACATATTTATTAAAACAAACTTTTATAATAATTGTACTATTCAACATGGTAAATAAATGTCAATAGTAGCATCCGAAAACTTATCATCCAACTCTGCTTAACAATTTATATTGCTAATTAGTAAGTGAAATGTTAGCATGTGTGCTTTTTATTCTTTGTACAATTTTATTGCACATTTTTGTTACTTTAAAGGCTTATATTTTGACATTTAAATACGATTTGGTTCCATTTTTTTTTGTTACCAACTTCAAAAAAATAAAATTAGCGTGCGATAAAGTAATACTTTATGCAACCAAAACGGGTGTCGTAAAGTGAACTTTATAGCACCGGAATAGAAAAAATATTCTTAAATAATTACTTTGTGTTTTAGGTTCACAAGGAGAATTGTGACCCGTAAATATTTGTCCGACCGCGTGCTGAATTTTAATTTGCCTAGTTTGAAGGAAAAATTAGAAGCCTTAAAAAATGTACTTTTGTCGTGCTAAGGATACACAGAAGACCAAATTAAGTGTTTGAAACACAGCTATTCATATTTTAAATTTCAAATTAAGGGAAGGTGGTCTAAAGCCCATAAGAAGGAAGAAGTATTTCGCAAATACAATTCTTCATGGCTAGAAGGAACCTTTGACATTCCTGTAGTTAAACAAAATCGGCCAGGCCGACCACATAAGTTATTTGAAACGTCAAGTGAAAGAAGCAAAAGAAGGAAAACTGAGGATATTCGATCTACTTCAGATAAAGAAGTAATAGTTCATGCTGCCCAGGTGGCTTTGCGTAAAGCGGAAGAACGAGATGCTTCCGATATACTTAAAGAAATCACCAATAATCCGACACGTGCAAAGAAATATAAAAGAGCAGTCTCGGACTCAATGAAGAAAGAAAGCTTTTACACCATCTCAAGCATTGGCAATGTTCGTAGAAGCTGATATAACTCGTCGACAGTATGAAGTAATTAAAAATACGAACCAAAAATATTTCTCCTGTTATATCCTTCTACAAAAGGCAAAAAAAGAATGTTATCCGCCTGCAGACTCGTGCAGAGTAACTAGTACCTGCGCAGAAAGCGATTTGCAGGCTTCGGTTGACCTTACCATTATGCGCCTGTCAACATTCTTAGAAGAGGTCCTGCTTACATTGAAAGAACAAGAACGAGATAGACTGAAATTGATTTATAAATGGGGTTGCGACGGAACTCAGCTATCTCAGTTCAAACAAAAAGTTGAAAATGATACGGATTCGGACGCAAACATATTTCAAAGTTGTTTCGTCCCTCTACGGTTGGTTTGTGGCAAAAAAAGATGAAAAGATTGTATGGGACAACCCAATACTGCTGACCTATAGGATTGCGTTTCGTTAAAGAGAGTACTTCTGTAACGGAAGAAGAATGTCACAAATTCTGCTAAGTCCCTAAAAGCAACAGAGGTGGACTTAAATGGAAACAAATATCTAATAAATCATATCTTCATCATGACAATGGTAGACGGAAAGGTCTGCAATTCTGCCACTGGAACTAAATCCACAAGCAGATGTTACATATGCGGTGCAAGTTCTAAGGAGTTTAACAGATTAGATATTAAAAAGAAGGTGAATCCTGAAGCCACAGAGTTTGGGCTTTCAATTCTACATGCCAGAATTCGTCTTTTCGAAAGCATTATCCACTTGGCTTATAAATTGCCTGTAGAGAAAAACTGAAGCGGATAAAAATATTGAAAAAGAGAAGAAACTAGAAATTCAGACAAGATTTCGCAACGATACTGGTTTATTGGTGGATATGCCAAAGAATAAATTTGGTAACACAAATGACGGTAATACAAGCCGAAGATTCTTTGAAGAGCCAAAATTGGCTTCCGAAATAACGGGCTTTAGTTATGACTTAATATATAGACTAAAGGTCATACTAGAAGTGATTTCGAGCGGACACATAATTGATCCGGAAAAATACGACAAGTACGCATTAGATACTGCTCACTTATATGTGAATCTCTACCCATGCCACCCAATGACACCAACGATGCATAAAATTCTTATCCATGGTGGAATTATAATCTAAAATGCATTGTTGCCTATTGGACAGCTGTCCGAAGACGCTACAGAAGAGCGCAATAAGCGTATCCGCTCATATCGTCAAGACTTCGCGTGAAAATTCTCCAGAGAGGATTGCAACAGAGGTATTTTTAATCGGCTATTTCTAAATTCAGACCCTCTCTTAAGAGGGATCTCTACTCCCAGCCGCTGAGGCCACTATAGACAGTTTGATTTCCCCATAAAATTAAACGTAAATGTTAATCAATTTTTAATTTTTTATACCAAATGAAAGAGAATTCAAATATCTATGTACGCCTAGTAATATTTTTGCTAAAAATATATTAGAAATTGTCATAATTAGCAGCAGAAGTAGGTCAATATTAGACATTTTGTCGAATTTATTTTGAAATAAATAAAACGAAATTCAAAATTTGACTACTAAGCGTACGTAAATTTGAGTTTTCTCTACAAATTGGTGTAATTATTTATAGCATTGCTTAAAATTTGATATTAATTTTAAGGGGAAATCGTAACCCCTGCAGTGATAAGGTTCATGATTTTTGTACATTGGCCCGTCCAGTAGAGATCCCGCTTAAATAGCATGAGGATTCACAAAAGAAGAAATTTATGTCTACAAAGCAGAATGTAACTGGACAGTCTTCAGAAAACAAAGATGAACATTTGTCTGAATAATATTATTTAACAGTTTATTTCATTTTTGTTCTCATTAAATATAGATTACCCAAACAATAAAACCTGTTTTATTTAGTAATTGCTGTTAGTTTACGTATAACATATTCATATGGAGTACAGTCTTAATCACCCATGTAACCTTTTGTATACCTATCACAATCAGAACCAAAACGGAAACAAATACGCAAACATTCATTTACCAAAAGTATTCTTGATTTTCGTACCAACAACAGCAGATAAAATCGATATAGATAAAATAATAATTTTGGCCGCGTACATCGCTCAAATACCCCTATGCGGCGACGGAGCAAAGAAATAATATAAACATCACGCAGTTACTGAATGGCACTATTCATATGAGACGATCGTCTTATCGAATAGCACTATTCGATAAAACGATTTTACTCCTAAATTCCTTTCTTCATCGGGGTAGGTAGAAGGGTGACGAGTTTATAAAATTTATTCTATTTACTTTATATTTCGTAAGATAACTAAAGTACGGAGAGTTATTGTCGTTTTTTCATTATTTTAACTGTTAATTACATACTTCATAATTTTTATGTTAGTTCCTGTTTATTACCGTTTCATTGAATCAACTTCTCCCAATTATTTTGACGTAAGAGTACACTGAATTTCGTTCAGTTTCAATAACATACGCATACATTTTTAGTTATCATTTATTTTGATTTAGAACATTGTTTATGTTACTTTTTCAGATATGATATGCAAAAACGTCAAGAATGTCATCGTGAAACAATGACGAGTTGGATTAAGGTCATACTGATTGTATGTCCATTGTCAGTGATTCCGAAATTTATTGCAAAGTCTGTAAAATATCGTTACAGAATGCCAAAAATCGCACGTACAACGTCACTTAGCATCGCTAAAACATACACAGAAATTGGACCCATTGGAAGCTGACAATTTTAACGAAGAACTCTGTGAACCTTTAATGATCTTGCAAATCAGTACCAATGGATAAGTGCCGACGAAACTGTCGATATATTAGGACGCTGTGTGGTAAATGTTGTAGCTGGTGTACTACATCCAACTATTCCATATAACGCATATGTAATAGCATCTAAAGTTATAAATACAGTTGGGAAAACAGTTGCTAAAACCATTGACGGGAATTTGCACAAAATACTTCATTCGGACGCAGGTACAGAGAAAAAATACTTTTATTTGTTAGTGACAGTGCTGCATATATGTTAAAAACAGGCAGACTATTAAAGGAAACATATCCTTATAAAAAAGTTTTCAGAAAATCCTCATTGAGAGTAACTCTTTACAGGGAAAAACTTCCATCTTTGTCACTGCCTCTCTTGCCAGTAATAACTAGATGGGGAACGTGGTTGGAAGCTACTAGTTTTTAGGCAGAGAATTTCGATAGTTTATAAAATTTCGTTACATGTTTAAATGAAGATGCTCCAAGTATTTCTGAGTGCAAGGAACTAACACATATTCCAAATTTAAAAAATCAGTTGTTATTCCTTCAGGAACACTTTGGAAATTTGCCTAAACCAATCACATATTTTGAAAATCGAAATCTCAAATTGAAAGATTAATTAACCACATTACATGTGGCTATTAATAATTTCAAACGTATTCCAAGTGACTTCGAATGTGCCCTTCGGCAAAAGTTAGACGCAGTTTTTAATAGAAATCTAGATTTAATAACATTGCGGCAATTGTGTATAGGATAATGACACAAAATATAACTGCTAAACACGCCAAAAAAGTACGCACCTATAACCAGTTGCGATGTAGAAAGGACGTTTTCTAAAGGTATTTTGTATTTTATAGATCACCACCCACTTGTTATCGAATTGTATAAATAAAATTAAAACTCTTTAAAAACAGAAAATTTCAATAGTGCGCCCATGGGCGATGAGTCATCAACCGCACGTGTCCGGTCTATACTTATAATACAAAGATGACGTACCTGCTTGCAAACGTTCTATTGCATAAGCAAAATCCTGATCTTCGTTCATTCTGACCAAGTCATGCTCATCCTTCACAATAAATCTATCTACCAGCATCTTGAAGACCTGCTAAAATCCACAACGAAGTTAATTACGCAAATCAAATCAAAATTAACTATAATATCCGTTAATATATTATCACTATGACCCAGAACATATACTACGAATTATTAATAAAAATATTTGTTTATTTCTCCACATACTTACTTTAGATTTTGTATCCAATGAATTTATCCACGCCGTTGATGTAGCTCCCCAATGGAGATTCTGCAGCACAAAATCATTCACGTCCTTTATTGTTCCATAATATCTACAATAAAATTATTCTATTACAAGTTCCACTTTAGGTATATACCAAGCGCTCTAGCACTTTTTATTGAGAAATTACAAACCTGGGAATGGCCATGATACTTGAAAAACTACTAGAATAAGCCGTGGTGAGGAAATTACACAGAAGCAAAGCCATACCAAATATGATCTTCGTTTTGCATTGATTATGCACATTTCCTGAACTTTGCATTAGGAATATGCCCGCAGATGTTAAAAATGATGTCTCGAGGCGTTGGCCGGTGCTGTTGTTGCTATTTTTCGTCACGGCATATCTACAAAAATGAAAAAATTTGAAACAGTACTCTAAACTGATTCTTATGCAAGTCTTACAAAGTCAAACCTAAGAATAATGAAAACCATATGAAGATGTATGACATGGCAGTCATAAACCACATCTCTATGGAAAATGATAGGAACGGCATTACTAAATTACTAGCTAACCTAAAAAAAATATAATTTTTTTCTATTGCGTTTTAATCCACAAAAACTGCTTTTGCACCACATCACTCTCCAAGGCTCGGTTAAGAGTAGTAAGCGCATTTCAACAGACAAAGTCGCCTTCTTCTAGTGGTAGAATATAGTTCAAAAGCAGATTTAAGAATAATTAATACTTATTTAATACACACGCAAAATTCAAAATTACTACAGATTGTTGGTGAAAGAAATGTCGTATATATAATATTTATTATTTATAAAATGCGTTTACGAAATACTCCCACATAACTGATACTTCAACATGATGAGTCTAGAGTAGAGTAACATCCGTTAAAATTTTGTCGTATCTGTTACGATTTCCAGAAATTTAGATATGCATGTCGCGAAATATTAGTTTTTGAAGTGTAAACTTCTTTGGGCGCGTTGCGCTGATTGTAGGCACTGAACAAAACTGACCGTCACGCTCGGATATGTAACGCTCCTTCGGGTAATGTCGGCTCGAGTCGACTAAGGGAACAAGATAAATATATCATATAGAGGTATTTAATTTCAATTAAATTGAAATTTAAATGAATAAATAAATTCATGTCCCAGAGCAGATGTGAACCGGAGCCGCCTGGGTGAGAGGCCGTCACTTAACCATTAGACCGAGCGCGGGGATCGTAAGCGAGTATTCATATCGTCTGTTTATATATATACATACGTCCAATCGACCGTTACATGGGAGAGCATGACGCATCAGTCGTATAATACGTTACTGAATATTATACGCGTGTATTTCGTATTATTAACCTCGCCTTGATGAAGTTTACACTTCTGCTGTGTGGTTTTAAGCACACCCATTTTCTTGTTATTATTTAAGGAAACTGTCAATCGAATAATGACATTTAGATGAGCCTATGATTTTAAGCATTAAGTAGGTACGAGGGCGTGTCAATATGTCCGTGGCTTTTTGAATGAAACACATGTTTTTGAGCTCTATACACCTTGTCCAACGTTTCTCCAATTTTTTATCCCTTCCAAAAAATAAGATTTGTCGAGGTCATCAAAATAGGTATTTGTTTGTGAGATGATTTCATCGTTGGAGTCAAATCTCTTTCCGCCGAGCCATTTCTTCAGGTTTGGCGACAAGAAATAGTCACTCGGGGCTAAATACGGAAAATATGGCGGATGAGGGAGCAATTCGTAGCCTAATTTATGGATTTTTGCCATGGAATCTGCACATGTGTGCATCCTTGCATTGTCCTCGTGGAAAAGAACTTTTTTCTTGGCCAAATGCGGTCGTTTTTTTTTTAAATCCTCATTACAGTCATTTTCTTTTGCGCTTTTGTCAATTACGTTTCATTATTCGTCACATGACTTTCCATCTTTTTAAACGTCAGTTGAATATGTCAAATAGAATTCCCTTTTTGTCAAATTACTTTCCCTTGATATCAATTGCTTTTCTTGTTTATATGTAGGTATGTATACCTCTAACATTTAATTAAAAATATAGAAATTTACACATTAAAGTGAGAAATTTATTTTGTATTTAGATACAAACACAGCTACGAGTAAAGAATAGAACAGGAGAGATAATAACGTGGTGGGGGAATAGGTATTTTTTAAACGGAAGTTACCACTTTAAGGGAGGTCAGTTATATCCTGTTATGTCAAAAATGACGTTTTAGTGTTTCTATAATGGTAAATTCTGTGGCTTGTAGTCGTTCTAAAACGGCAAGAACGTAGAATATCACTTTTTCTCTTCATCGGAAAATTATTTCATTGGCATTCGACATAGGCAATAATAATTTAAAAAAAGTTATTTTAAATAACTAGTCATATATCTGACATGTTTGATTATGTGTTCAGTAGTGTAACATACATATCCAAGTCATTTAATATTTGATATATTTTTGACGCAGATTTCCTTTAAACTAACAATAACCTATTTTAAATGATTATCGAGAACACAGGAAGTGTATGTACATATACCCTATACAAAATATTTATGCACGCCTGTGCATTACGGCGGCCATATTGAGTTACCACTTTGGACAAATATTATTATTAAGGAGACTCTCTCCTGTTCTATTGCTTACTCGTAGAAACACAGTGTAACATCTATGTAATATAAACATAACTTAATTTAAAATTACATTTCTTTGTACACAGTTGTGTGAATGTCTCGATGTGTTGAACATAATTCAAACAATTTTGTAAGAATCATATAATTCATTTTCACTCATTGACTGTGTGCTTTTATTATCTGCTTCTACTTGTCGAATAACTATTGGATTTAGAAAAGAACTATAAGCAGAAAGAAACACTGCAAAATGACTATGACCTCTAATGAGGGCCAATACTTCTATGGAATGTTACATTGTCCATAACAATATGAGCCTCTTCTACACCGCCATTATGTAAATGTTGAATTAACGTTGCGAGAAATTCAAAAAAGTACGGTACATTAAAGGCCACATTTTAAATTTGAAACAAATTCAAGGAAATTACGTTAATTGTAACGGCAATAAAATAATTGCGCTCTCTTAACTATGGTTTTATTTTTGATGCTCTGGTATTTGTCACAGATCTTTCGTAGAAAATGCTAGAATATATTTGTATTCCGTATTCGAAAATAAAGCACATTTTTTCTTTTTTCAACATCATTTTGTTATACTGCACTGCGTAATCAAAGCGAGCTTGAATAATGTCCTGTGTATTTCTGCTTTCAGGAAAACTTTTTTGTCAGGAAAATGAAAGTTCGTAAGTGCTCTAATAATCGTAGATAGTGAGTGATATTTGTTGAAAAAGTGGCCATTGGTTTATGCACTTTTCTTGCAGCTGGCGGAGGGTTAAAGAAAAACCTGTTCTTTTTGCGCATTAAATAATTTTTGTTGCCGATGTCCTGCACTTACTTTTGCAGTATTGTTAGTTCTTCCATATGTTGCATAAAATTTTTTAACTGTATCCGGCAAAATTCCAAACCGTTTTCCAATAAAAATTCTTCACAATTATTCAAAGAATTAATGATTAATGCTCGTCCTTCATTACTTATCTTATTACTATTCCTTCTCTGACGTTTATTGTTATTATTTCCATTGTAACAAAGCAAATATTTATGCACGTGAAACTAAATTGACAAATAAAGAAAACCATTTGACAGAAACGGAATTTATTTGATAAAGGAAGCCTACTGTATAAAATAATTGGAAAGTCATTTGACAAATAGTGAAACGCAAATGACAAAAGCGGAAAAGCAAAAGAAAATGACTGTAAATCAACTCAATAGGTTGGCATAATATTCGCCATTGATTGTTTACCCTTTTGAAGGTAGTCAATGTGGATTATACCGCGTGCATCCGTAAAAACGGTAGCCATGACTTTATTGGTAGACAAACTCACCTTGGCCTTCTTAGGCGCCGATTCACCCCGAGAAACCCACTGTTTTGACTGCTGTTTTGTCTCTGGTGTGTTGTGGTGGATTCACGTTTTGTCCACGGTTACGAAACGGCGCAAAAACTCGTCCATTAACGTGGCACCCATCTTGCAGAAAACTTTCTCATACCCAAGTGATGATTCAAAATTGAAGCCATTGAGCCATGTGATGATATGCCTATGGTTTCCACAATCTCTCGCACTTTCAATCTCCAATCGGTCAACACCATATCGTGAATGTTTTTAATTTTTTCTGGTGTGGAGACCTCAACTGGGCGTCCAGAACGTTCGGCTTCTTCCGTACTTGTACGGCCACAACGAAATTCAGTAAACCACTTTTTTACCATTGAAATTGATGGTGCAGAGTTCCCATAGTATTTATCAAGCTTAGCCTTGGTTTGAGTGATGGTTTTTTTCCACAAAAAATATTGCTTAATGAGCATTGGCTGTCAAACACAAACTAAATGACGCAGCTTGTTCAAATTTTGACAGGAGTCAACTGACAGATGTCTGCTGACAGGAGCAGTTTTTCCCTTTCAGTTAAAAGGCGGGAAATTCAAAAAGCCACGGACATACTGACTCACCCTCGTACATAGTGAAAAAAAGTGCACTTTTGAGTGGCCGCGTGTGTATTATACCTATTATAAAATTTCATATTTCTAACAACATACACAAACAAAGTAGAATGACTCTATAATCAGGTTGGTGACACTGTACAAAATGAAGTGATTCAAGACAGGTGTAGTTGCAGGTTTTTTCCTGATCCACCTGGAGAATCTCATGTTTACAACAATTACAAACTATTAATCTTCCAGATTTTTGTGAAATTTTAAAATGAAACCAAACCAAACTTTTTTTGATGACTACTTTTTGTATTTAGTTTTTGTCTGACACTCAGATGTTTCAGCTGTTTCGGAATTGGCACCATCAGCATCTTGAACAAAGTCAGTAAGTTCGAATATTCACCACTCGAGTGATCTTAATAATTGGATTATCACTCGAGTAATTAATTATTATTATTAAATTGCCCAACAGGTGGAATGTACATATATACAGTGCCGGCCTAAGGCGTGTGCGATCGAACATACTTGCGATTTTAAGGCGCAGAAATGAAAGACAATGTAAAATAATAATGGGGCAAATCCGTTGTTCGAAACAATTGAAGATGTTGGTTTCTTAGTGTCATTGACTGGATGGGATGATGTCTTGTTTATAATAAGCGTTGCTAGTAAGATATTGCAATTAAAGATCGACAACTTACCTCAAGCTGTAGCTATTTTAAACTCCATTGGGGACATTTTGACGGATTTTTGATTTGTTAGTTGTTTAATGAAAGCCAAAGAGTTGGCTGAAGATTTAAAAGTCGAAGAAAAATTCAAAACACCCCGACTTAAGGAAGAAGAAGCAGTTTGATTGCGAGGCTAATGATGAAGCACCGATTGGCCTCCAAGAGCATTTTAGAGTTGATTTTTTTTATACCACTTATTGAAACTGTCCTAATGGCTGTGCAAGAGAGGTTCGAATAGCTCAAGGCCAAAATGTCAAAAGTTGAGCATCTTTTCAAACTTGATGAATTGCCCAACAGAGAGAACTTGTATGTTAAATGCGAAGACTTAGAAAACCTGATGATGAGATAAAGAACTGTACAAAATCCACAAGCAAACTGTGCTGCATTTCCACTCTCAACCTAAGTGAAAATCATGCTATTCGACCAACGCAGAATATTCGACTCGGATACTGTTACCGCGTACTAAAGCAAGACCGGTTTCGTACTCTTTGGCGCTCATCAGATTGATGCACAGTTTCGCAATGTCATTTCATATACTATACGTATATATAGGAAGTTTTAGTAACGTCGGGTGCAACACATATTAACTAATTAAATATATACCCATCATTACTATAACAAACTAAAACGAAACTAAATATTCACAACTGTCAATTTAACCGAACCTTGGAGGTCTGGTAATACACGTGACACCAGATCTCATAATGGGTTCGGAATAATCAAAAAAGCGATATCTTTCTTCCCAAAGATACAGAGCACCTGTAAATTAAAAAATGTTCCACGTTGCCTCATAACTATTTAATATATTTCTTTAGGTTTGACCTAAACCAACATCTCCTTTATCCTCTGCTAGATTTCCAAATATCCCAGTACCAGTCCAATTATCAAATACTTTCCCCCATTGAGCCTCTTCATCCACGATATATTCAGGTGTCATATTGTGCCTTTTTGCGTATTCCAACGCAATCAAAAGGTCCGTACCATCAGGAGGATCTGAAAGTTTTTTCTCTTGTTAACTGACCCTACGTTGTGCGCCAATTTATATACAGTTCACGTTGTATGAAATCGTTCGATACTTTTTATCGGCTATAAGTACTTACTTTGTATTAGACAAGAAACCGAGTTTTGTTACTTTTTGTTTAATATTCATAAAAATTATGATAACTTTATAAATAAATTTGATTTTAGACGAATACTTAAAAATAATCTTACTTATTCGACACTACACATTTGGCTCCCAACGTGGGGCAAAAATTCCGAGCTACTTGTAAAACATCACTCAGATTTCTTGAAGTTACTTTGAATACATTTAAGAACTTTTTCCAATTAATCAATCATACATACTTACTAACTATACTATAAGGTTTATAAGTAAAAGTGATGATCCTTAAGGAACGGCCACTTTGATTCTCCAATTTATTCGGATATAAATCCGCATTTAATTCAAAACTTTCGTTTGCAGAATACCACCTGTCCAACCAGATAACATCTTCAGATTCTCTCCCGAAACCCACGTATTTATGCGTATATAAATCGAAAATGCATTCTTCATTTCGAAGAACGCCCAAATATTGCGTCGAATTTATTTTTACCGCTAAAATGTCGGCTACGTATTTGACGGCGGTAGATTTAAAAACATCCAACACATTTTTCGTTTGATTCGCAATCGGAAGGAATAAATATTTCCTATAATTGAAACGATCCCGTCTCAATTTCATTTCCGTCTCTAATTGTTCGAATATCGATACGGAATTTTCGTTACTTATAATGAAACCCTGGCATCCGTAATAATTAAATATTAAATTATACGGTATCTCATCGCTATCTATGTTAATTAGGACGTAGGCAAGGTCACCGTTGTAATAGAAAGGATTCATCTTGTTTGTTAATATTAACAGGCAGTTCGATTCATTAAAATAATGAGTTATAATAAAATTTGTGAGAACGTTTGTAAAAAAATACATTTTATGTGTGACACTGCGTGTTTTACTTTGATGTAAGACACAGCGGCGATATGAAATATTTATGTGTCAAGCGAAAAAGACCAATTCAGAACCCATATATTATCATAATAAAGTATCCATTGATGGTATCGGACGATAAGTACAATAAAATAAATATGTTCATTCTGAAAGAATAAATGATGTTACACATGAAACGCAATGCTATTTTTATCTAAAAACTATTATAATAATATTCATACTGGTATGAAAAAACTAAACTATATTGATTATTTATTACCTACGATTATTACTTATCTGTGATTTTATTCAATGTTATTCTAATATATACAAGCTACCCTTTATGTAATCTAACGTTTATTGAAACAGAAAATTATTAATTATTTAAATTAGGCGCCGAAGAACTTACGAATTTTCATGTGTTATAGTTAGAATAAATCCATAAAACAACAATTATAATATATATTTAAGCAAATATTATTTCTAAAATTATGCATAATTTAATTTAAATAATATGTGTAACGAAAATTTTCATTTTCACTTTAAATTGTATATTCATTGCCAACACAAAACTTACCTTTCTTGAAAGTCCTGTCCTGTGTCAAAAATACATTATTAAAAAAATTCTTTAAAAAACATGAAATATTTCTTTTCGATGTGAAATCTCTTTTGCAACACACGAAAGAGATAAGATAAGCTCTTTTCCAATTTTCCACATTAAGGGGGCCCGATCGCAGATTCCAAGGCATTAAATTCCTTCATTTCACATAACCTCAAATTAACACTCTTTTGCTGGAGATAATATCGGTTTTAATGATGTCTCAACAAGACAAGCCAGTTAAAGTATCGAAAATATTACGCACAAAAGCACAAGAATTCTTAACGAATCGTAGATCTTCAAATAATTTGGTTGATATCATAAAACATTTTGACACGGGGGCGGATACTAGTGCTTGCTTGTTGACTCTCGAGTTTATCTTTACGAATCTGCTTAAACATGGTGAGATGCACATTGAAGTTATTCCTCTGAAACCAATAGAACTCACTGCAGAACATCAATATAAGCAGTGGTTGAGGAATCTATATGAAGAATCTTGGAACAAGATTCTGGCTTCATATGAGAATCCCTCGGCAAAAATACAAATACAAGGTAAACATTTACTTAAATGTTTATGAATATTGAGTATCCTTACTGTTTCAGCACTCACATCCTCCATGAATATTTTGGCATGTGAAGGAAGGTATCCTCTCGAACAGAAGGGTAATTTAGAATGTTATGTGCCATTAAATCGTTTAAGATCTATTCTGATGAGGATATTGTCTAATAAACAACACAATCCACATTTGATTATTAAGTTTGAGGAATATTTGATATATGATGATATCATTTTTTATACATGGAAAGTATTACCAAATTTAACTGCTAAATCTAATCCAAATGATGTGTACATCATGAATTATTTATTACTCTTGGAAAAACTGCAGGTGAAAGCTAATAATGAATTGAAAATATTATGTTCTATATCGGAAGGTATGAATGAAGCCATCTGTTTATTTATCTTGATATTTAGAGTCTGTTTCAGGAATGAGTGTAAACTTCAGCTTTGATGAAGCAACAACAAGACGGTGCTTGAATAAAATTTGGAATTGTATAATTTTATGGGAACATACACCAGCAACACATAAACAACTACTTATTGTGCTGTTGGAGAAAGTTCTGCACTATTTGGATAAACCGCTGCTTCTGACTGATTTCTTAATGGATTCATTAGATGTTGGGGGCCCTGTTAGTCTATTAGCATTACAAGGCATATTTACAATGATGCAAGAATATAATTTAGAGTATCCGAACATCTTTGCAAAATTATATTCGATGTTTGAACCGGAAATATTCCACACTAAATTTAAGCCGAGATTATTTTATTTAGCAGATTTATTTTTAAGTTCGACACATTTACCTGAAAACCTAGTTGCAGCTTTCGCCAAAAGACTAGCAAGATTAGCTCTTGTAGCACCATCGGAAGATATAATCATTATTTGTATGTTCATCGGCAACTTAATACTAAGGTATAAATAAACACAATCAAATCTAAAATAAATATACGTTTTTCATCAAAATTTTTTTAGGCATCCTGGTCTGAAATGCCTGCTGAATCATTCGATCGGTGGAACAACAACTAATGATCCTTACATTGTGGAAGAGCGGGACCCCTTAAAATCTAACGCTATTAACAGCTCGTTGTGGGAAATTCTAACTTTACAAAATCACGCTTTACCCAATGTTGCAACAGCTGCAAGATTCATCAATAATCCATTACCATCTGTGGAATGGGATTTAAGTAAAGTTCTGGAAAACACTGGTGATAATATATTCGACAAGGAGCTGAAAAAGAATTGCAAACTTGTAGCACTTGCATTCGATAGACCCAATGGATTTGCTCTTAATAGGGGTGAGAAGATTTTGGAATATTGGAACTTCTATTAAGATTTAAGTTCTATTCCCATGCAAGATGCAAAAGATTTATTTTATATACTATAGACGTAAGTTTTTCCCAATTTTAAAATTATTCTATGAAAATATGTCTTCGTGTTTGATCATACATTTATTTTTTGTCTTTTAATGATTATATATAATAAATCTAGAAGTTATTTGTATATTTTATATATATGTCTACAAATTTTTATATTTTATATAATTGACAGTCATTTTTGCTATCATTAATTTGCAATTACAAAAATGAATTTGATAAACAAAAAATATAGGGAAAGTATAGCAAACATTCTAAAAGGTTAGTATAGAAATAATTCCAGCACAAAGTATTGTTGATATATCATTCCAAAATTTGTTGTAAACACAGATTCAATTTAACCTATCATAATTATTACTTGTATTAACGTTTCTCTTAAACTTATTTATTTAGAAAAAAACGATTAGATATAGAAAATATGTATTTTAAGAATTCATGTTAAGATGATTATTTTCATATTGCATTTACAGTTTTATGTATTATAAAGTTTTCACACGAGTTATAAAGACATCTAAATATAAGGGACGAAATATTTTCGATACTTTTTTATGTTATGTAAGGTATTTAATAAAATTTAAATTTTAATAATAGCAAAAATGATTATGTTAAAAATAATTTGGCTAAAATAAATGTCAATAAAAAATATCTTATTATTTTAATAGCAAGTTTTTAATTTAAAAAAAGTAATAAAATTAAAGATGTTTCTATTGTTGTACAGGGTGTTGTCGAGTTTAATAGTTTAGTATTAAGTAAAAATAAAGCAGGCCTAACAGAATCTACAAATCTCGTGCATAATATTTAATATTTCGTTTGATAATCTCAGCATTATTGATGGACAAAATATCAGTTTCTTATTATATTATTTTGAGACTGTTGACCTATTCTCTTCATAAAATTTAGAAAATAAAGGCATTGCCACAAATACAGCCATATTAACAAATAAATGATCGAAAATGAAAACAATCACTTTCAAATATAATTAAAAAAACATCTACGGTTGTCTTGAAGAAACTTACAGACAGGGTTGCCAGTTATTTAAAATGTATCCTCGACTTTTGTAGCCAAGCACCAATATATGGTAACAAATAAATTAAACCATAAAGATGGTCAATTTGTCTCTAAAGCGCCAGAACTGGCAACACTGCTTATATAAAAAAATACAAATGAATGAAAGCTCCTAATCAAACATGTCTAAAACATTTACAAAGTTAGGCTTATATATCAATCCATCACAGTGTATTACTCCTTATTGCCCCAAGCAACAAAATCACAATTTTAGAGAAGGATGAAAATATATATTTGCTAATCTAGGACAAGTATGCATATAGTGATTTTGCTACTAGGGTGGGTATATATTTTAACCTTTTAGTCACATCACTACTGCTTTAGCGAGAAGCAAACACTTTTGTCCTTACAAAATATAAGACTATTGGACTTCTAGCGAGATACTTCCGTAATTCACTATATTTCAGTGTAAGCTTATCCGTTTCCAGCGCAAAACAATTTTATTAATTATGTGTTGCATTACAATCCTACTGACTGCACGAGTTTAATTGTCTAGCTTTTTAATTAAATAATAAGTAAATTTATCTAAAGGCCTTCAATATCGGTTTCCCGTTTTTTTTTTTTTTAGTAATGAATTGGTGTTGAACTCTTTAAAGTTATTGATGGACAATTGGATAAAATTAAGGTTCCTTTTTAATTTTACGTGGCAGTAGTTCACTGCGTTACATTTTAGCTAGCAACCAAGCATTAATGACACCCTGTTCTCACAAATTTTCTGCTTTCTTAATGTTCAATATGATGATTCATAGTATAACCTACACCCTGTCTCAGAATAAAGAGTGATTCAAATATCCCACCAGAACCCGGGACGCATATCGGGTGGACTTATTTTTCCATGTTAAACTTGCCTACGTAAGAGAACCAATAAAATCTCCTGAAAATACATACCAATTTAGCGCGATATTTGAATCATTGCCGTTTTATATTTTATGGATTTTATTATGTACTTCTTTTTGAAATTGACATTTATTATATAAATGTTTCTCTTTTAATAATCTTATACAGAAGAAGCCTAGTCAGTTTTTCTATTTACTTGTTTCTT
Source organism: Amphimallon solstitiale (assembly GCA_963170755.1). Classification (NCBI taxonomy): domain Eukaryota; kingdom Metazoa; phylum Arthropoda; class Insecta; order Coleoptera; family Scarabaeidae; genus Amphimallon; species Amphimallon solstitiale. The sequence goes on along the minus strand of OY720683.1, from coordinate 2,144,587 downwards.
TTTTTTTTTTTACTTCACAAACTACAGAATGCTGTGAACAATTAGAATTAAATGTTGTAAATAAGTAAATCTTGTGCATTTTGCGTGAAGATTTAAATATAAGAAAACAACAATAAAAAAAAGAATATAATTATAAAAAATAATTTTGAAAAACATTCACTGTGTTACTATATCCTGTTATACATATATCGAATATTGTATCTTATAGATCTTAATAATAACTTCAATATTCTTTTTGTCTTGTTTTATTCATCATACTGGTCGAATTAATTCTGAAATATGTATTTCTGTAAGTTGTTATTTGTAATTTAAATGTTGATTGAAATAAAATGTTGCTTTTTTAAAGTCACTTTTATATTTACCTTCCATCCTATTCCTTTCAAAAATAATACCAATATATTAGTAAAAATTATTATTATCCTTGAAATATTATAAACATTCTAAAAATATTAATAATCTGTTTATACTTTATATAAATATGTGTTTGAAGCTCTTCCAGTCATATTAATTACACATATCTTTGATTAAGGTAGGCTAATTAATTGAGAAACAAGGATTACATATTTAAATAAAGACATTTATTAAAACTAACTATAAAATAAATAAACAAAATGCAATCTTATTCTATTTCTACAACCGCACCAACTTTAGTTAAAGCCTCTTTCAGTTTTTCCGCTTCATCTTTGGCAATATCAGCTTTTACAACAGTAGGAGCACTTTCTACGAATTTCTTTGCCTGTACCAAGTTCATACCCTCTAATAAGTTCTTAATTTCTTTAATTAACGGTACTTTTTGCTTGTCTTCAAACTTCATTAGCTTAACAGTAAATTGCGTTTTCACTTTTGTGGGAGCGGCTTCCTCCTCGTCTTCCTGTTGTGGTGCCATAGCTGCAAAATTGCCCATGGGCATAACAGGAGCATCGGGTAAATTGAGGCGTTTCTTCAACAAGGTACTTAATTCAGAGACTTCTATTAAATTAAGTTGTGATATTTCACTGACTAACTTTTCGATTTTTGGTGAAGCAGGTCTGTCTACGTTAGAAGGTGGAGGTATAGTTAATTTTTCAACTGGCACGGCAGGTTCAGCCGCCACTTGAAATCGTGTTGTGCTAAAATATTACAATTCTCTGGATAAAAGTAATGAAGGTGCAGATATATACATACCATCTAGATAAAGAACGCCATTGGTTAAATGATGTTCTGCATAACATTCTTGAAGTCTGCATCTTTAAGCTATGCAGTTAATAGGAATTTTGTTTTAAGGTTAACTTAACAATGCTTTGATTTGACTTCTTATGGGTAAAAAAAAAATTAGAAATGCGACATCTGTTATTCTATATCTACGAAATGTATATTCTATCGGTAATAAATCAATCTGTAATAGCAGTCATTGAATACCACGCAAGTAAATATAACCTACAAATGGCACTCTCTTCAAAACCTAAATTTAAAAAATCCAAAAACCGTTCTAATAAAATTAATTTAGTATTTGACGAAGACAAACGAAGGTGAATGTAATGTACTTAACTTTTGGAAAATTAAATTGCCAATAATATAATTTTACAGGGAATTTCTAACTGGTTTCCATAAGAGAAAGCTACAACGTAAAAAAAAGGCCCAAGAAAAATTAGAAACTCAACTCAAAGAAGAAAGAAAACGATTAAAACATGAAGCAAAAGAATCCTATAAAAAATTAGTTGTATCAAATCGTTCAATACCTGAACTAGAATATCTGTTTCAAGAAGAATACGAGGATGAAGATGTAACAGTTAAAATCACAGAGTTATCAACTAGTGATATGGCAGAGCAAAATAATTGGATTGGTCCAAATGCACCAAAATATGAAAAACATGAACATGAATCGTCTGAAGAATCTGATAAGGAAATTGAAGAAGTTCCTGGTATGGAATTGAAAATAAGAAAGGCAACAAAACCAGAGGTCGATAAGAAAGTATTTAGTTCCAAAAAAGAAATTAAAAAGGCTTTAAAAAAGACTGCAACAAAAAATGTTCAAAAAAGTACTGTTTTCCAAAAGAAAAATAAACTTGAAAGGCAAAAGCAGAAAAAGAAATCATTACAACAGAAAAATGAAAGAATTAGAAATAATAAGAAACTTATGAAAAAGAAAGGAAATAAAGTGAAATGAAACTAGTAGAATGCAATTCCTGTACATTTTTATATTCTAATAAATGACGTATTTATTTATTTTTTAAATATTTGATTCCAAGAGGACATATATTATAATTTAAACAAGTAGCACACTGTGGTCTTAGTGGTTGACAAATTTGCTGTCCAAATCCTACTAACAAATGATTTACTTCACTCCACAACTTTTTTGGTAACCAACTTTCTAAAGTTATTCTTGTTTCTTCTGGAGTCTTAGTTTTTGCCCAGCCCAATCTATTTGAGATTCTATGAACATGTGTATCAACACCTATAAAATTCACTATTAAAATTGCTGAAGGCATATTATTTATCTTATTTACCAATTCCAGTAACTTCTTTCCAAGCAATCTGCATACATAAATGAGCCATTTTTGGACCAACGCCTGGTAATTTACAAAGTTCTTTGATATTATTAGGTATATCACTTGCATATTCATTTTTAATCATTTCTGTTGTTTTCTTGATGTATTTTACTTTGCTCTATATTAGAAAACGGTAAATATTATAATAAAATCAGTGTAAAATTTACCTTCCAAAAGCCCACAGGATAAATTAATTTCCCAAGTTCCTCATCAGACGTATTTAAGATATTTTCTATATTACAACCATGTTCACGTAATCTTAACATTGCTGCATGTGTTACTTGATCTTTTGTTTGACTGCTTAGCATTAAAGCCAATAATGCTTGATATCGCATATCCTGTTTGCAAAAGACAAGAAAGATAACGCATATACATATTTCAAACAAAATACCTTTGGATCTGCATTCTCATCCATACATTGGTGGCATCCCATTGAATCTACAGGAGCATCACGATCTTTTCTCATTTCTTTTAAGTTTTTTAGCACTTCTTCCCAATTAGACGGAAACCTTGAATCTAGTATGTTACTCTTAGGTTTGGTTTTGCCAAATTCCTTCTTTTTAATAAGATCCTCAATATCCTCATCTGATCCACCAGAATCTACTTCCTTTTTAATTTTGTTCGGTGATTCATCATTTTCAACTTTAGCATGCCTTTTCTGCACTCTTCCTTGCCCAGTAGAAGACGAAGCTTTCTCTTCAATGTCGACTACTTCAGATTTTATTTCGTTCTTGAGTTGTAGCTTTACAGGAGCTGTAAATTTGGAAAAGTTGATTTTTTCAGAGGATACAGTCAAAATTTTATCATCAATTTCTTTGGTATCCGTATCTGTTGCTGAAGAAACATTTTGACCTCTTGTGTTATATTTTCTAGAAGATACTATTTCGTTTACTTTTGATGCTTTTGTTATTCTCTTCATGATATTAATTATTTTGAACGTTCTCATCAAATATAATCTTAATAATGAATAGAACTTTTTAACACCAAAACATTTACATTTCAAACAAAGTACATTCAATTTAGATTTTTAATAGAAGACTAATAGCGAAATAATACACGAGATCGGACGTATTTAATCGTGTATAGGCTGTTTTTTTTGAATATCATAATAACTTTAACAAAAAAGTGTATTTTAATATCCTACAGACACTTTTTTAAATTATATTGGCATCTACTATTGGCTGTACGCTGTACTAGTAAAAACAAAAACACATCTGCACTTTTATATTTTCATGAGACCTTACGCCATCTTGGGATAAAAATCATAACTAGAATTTTACTATCGGGTGTTAGAAAAATTCGAAGGCAAAGTAATTATTGAAAATTTGAAGTCCTGTCTGTGAGTCACACAATGATCTAATACTATTATACTACTAGATGGAGTGTACGCTATGTCTTGCTGATTAGGAAGTGACCCACACCATAAGAGAAAGAAGGAAAATATACGAGCGTCGAAAGTTTGACAAGGATGAACGCAATTGACCGTTTTATGTGGGCTAGATTCAAATATGTTGCAATAGCTTGTAATGGCTTATAATGTTTAAAAGTATTATTTTGTTAAAAATATGCTATATTAAGAGGAAAGTAAAGGTATTGCAACTTTAATAATCATAAAGATATATAATTAAATATATATTATTAATATGGAATTAAATATATTCTGTTTAATAACATTTTAAAGGTAGCTTTGCTAGTTGCTATTCTTCAATAATTAAAAAGGAAAGAAAGTTAAATAAATATGATTTTTAATGACTGTGAGATAACTATATGATTTTGTTCTTCTAATTATACCTATTTTAGCATGTTTGATGATCATTCAGTTTTTATTTAAAACAGTAGTATTAGAAAAAATCACTACAGATATCAGATGGAAATTTTGAATTGACCACTAGAATTTTTCAAAATATTACGTTCTGAAAAAAGAAATATAGAAACTGACAGCTTTTCTTAGGTGTTCCTTACAACTTCTGATATATTCAAAATAAAAGACAATTAATGCTTAATTTTTTATTAAAATATATGTACATATAATTAATATGGATTAACAAATACGTAAATGGTAAATATGTGATCGAAGTAAAATGGAGAAAGAAATATTAAAAATACATAAAGCTAGAATAACAACTTGTATTATTTCGTGAGGTGTTTTTTCTGTGACTAATTCAAATACTTCAACATTAGTTACATTTGGGGATTCTGAGCTATAAGGTAAATAGAACATTAAAAATATCTAGGTAGAATAATAACTACAAATAGAAATCTTACTTTAACAGTTCTTTGCTTGGTGCATCAGTAATTTTTAATCGTTGAGATCTGCTATTACAGGGAATTTTTCTCAAGTGAGCAGGAAAATTGAAAATACTTTGAATTGCATTTTGGGGCAAATATTTTCTTCTATAACTTATAACAAAATCTTCAGGAACAAAATGCTCTGAACACAATCTTGAATATTTTGATGGCTTAAAATCCTTTCGTTTAGTACAAATTATCCACTGCTTGCATAGTACTCGATTAGATTGAAAACTAAAATTTTTTATATCAAATTTACAAATCATGTATTTTATTAAGAATAGTTAACCTGTGAAATCATACGTTCATTCCCTTTTCTGCCCTATTAGTACAACCATACGCTGCACATGACATTACCATTGTGTCTTAAATATGTGACTCCAAGCACTGCAAAGCTGGTATATATAATATTCAACAATTTAAAATATTTGTTTCTAATTTTGTTACTGATAATAGCACTTTTAACCAAATATATATGACACTAAATCCATGAGAACAACACTGTTAAATTATAAGCTGAAGTTAACAATTGCCAATATTCTTGATGATTCTCAATTTATATACATTACCTATATGCCTATATCAAATAAAAATGAAATTCGTAAAATGTATCTAATTACAATCACAATTTTATAAATAAAAATAGTTGATTCAATCATCATGAATCCACAGTTGTCTTTATGCTCGTATTTCTTTAAATAAAAATAAAGTCCGTGGTGTATGAAATAAAATCAATACTAGAAGAAATCTACTAATAAAATATATAATCCAAGTTACCAAAAACACAAATAAATATGTATAAATCAACAAAATTCCGAAAGTTTATATACACAACCATACGTTTGCCGCCTTGTTTTACCCACAACTAACGGTTTTGTATATCTGTCTCCTTTGTATGTAGAGGTCAATTCTTCTCTCTCTACAGTCCATCTAGTAGTTCTATATTATTAGATCATTGGAGTCACAGCTGTGAGTAGACAATTAATTGACAGACAACAATTGACATTTAAAACAAATTATAGCCTTAATTTTAGGACATACGATTTTTTGTTCAACACCTACGTGACTGACGAATTTTTCTGAACACCCGATATAATCATTCAAATAATTCCTTAATTTTATTTTAAATAAAAAATATATTTCATATTATAAAAACTTATTTATTAACTTTATATTCGTCTTAGTACAACAAAAAGGAATGACGTACCTAAGTACACATTTATTTTATATTTTACAATTTATAAAAAAATAAAATCTGTAACAAAACTACTCTTCACTATTTAAGTTGTTAGTGCTGGGTGCAGTTTCTCCATAACAATGTTTGGCTTTAGGGTCCTTATAGGAATTTTCGTGCTGAACACTCTGGGAATTTGTTCGACACTTTGCTAAGCACAATTCAAAATGATCAGTTACGGATGCGAACAAGACATTGTTTTGTTCAGATGCTTTAACTAGCACATTTTCTAACAAATCCTTCTGCAAAGTAACACAATTTTAAGGTTTGAAAAACATTGATTCCACATAAAAAAATCTCACTTTATCTGGATGTAAACAACAGGATACGCAATACTCATACATTGCACAGCAATCATTATCTCTACATGTATCACATGAATACTGATTTACTGTTGACAAATTGTTATTACAACAACCATTATGGAGTATGTCATGTCTTGGACACACAAACCCTTAAATTTAAAACAATAAACCATTTTGCAGATATTAGTCACGAACTATTAAATTTATAAAAACATATTCAACTCCAGAAAGAAAACATGATATGATATTGTGTATATACCTCTATCATCGACAATCAACACTTTTCCTTGAATGGAATTTCTGCAACTTATATCTTTATCGCTACTTGAATTGTGCTGTTGTAATGTTCTCCAAATAAAAGGTTGTGTTCTTTTTATAGGGATGGAATCGTCTGTATCCAAAAAATCACCCTTTAAGAGAGAATTACAGCTATAATTCAATCATTATCATATCTACTGCAATTATATACCTTTCCAACAAAACTAACAATACAGTATACTAATGATATCGTAAATATAATACCCAAAACTATCCTACGTCTTATAAATCGTACTAATGCGGCGTACCACATGATTCTGTCCGACACTTATCATGTTTACTTTATTTTTATGTATGTTTTCATTTTTTATGAAACTGCGCCCTAATTTTGGAGGTTATGTTCATATCAAAGAAAAGAATTTAAAAGGATGACCCGCATTATCTACAATAATCATGTTAAATGGGTCAATTCTTTTTGTACTTTGTATTTACTTTTTTAATGTTCTTTAATGTTTTTAAAATAAATTCTCCAGTACTGGTACTTAAATAGTTTGTTTTTCTTCCGTCTTAATTTTAGAAATATGATTAAAACTGGTAACCACCTGGTAATAACTTCAAATATGTCGACATCAGACGGGTCTAAGAAAATGATATAGGGAAAGTGTGCATCTGAGTAAAAAATATACGTGTGCACAATAGAATTTAAACGTAAAATCAGGAGCGTGTGGCTACAGCTGTATCAATGATCCGGGGGGGGGGGCACTTGCGTAAGGAAAAATTCGTAAAATGTTATCAACAACCTCAAATTCTAATTCATAAGACGACAGTAATAAATGAATAATAAAAATAATGATAGTTTTTAATCTTAAGGCAACTAGAACAGTTTAATCATTTGCAAGACGGGACTTCCCCCGCCGGTAGACATGTAAATGTGATTATTTGTGCATTATTTAATTAATATTGTGCAGAAAATAGTATGGGCGTGTTTATTATGCACTAGTATATGGCGAACATGCCCATACCTCTTTATATATCCGCGAAGTGTACGGATACTTATTTCACTTGGTGTACCTATGTACAGTAGTTCCTTATAGTTTTATTTTATACCTAGTTAATTTGTTAATGCAAGTGTTTTGTTTATTTTGTAAAAAAAAAACACTCCTTTTAAGCTTCGCCACAGTTGGGTAAAAAAGGATTTTGATACAGGGCCCATTTAGGTCTAGCTACACCACTGAGTAAAATATGTAATTTAGTCTTGGAAATTGCAGAAAATACATAAATAATTTTAAAAAGTAACTCAAATTTTGTCTATGTAAAAAGTTCTGACATTAATGAATATTCATACTGTGCTTTTCAACAGATTTAAAGTTTTTGCATAACTTATATGGACGCTATACATGAGTTTATTTAATTTTAAATAAACATGGAACATGCATATACCTACATAGAGATTTGGCATCACCGCAGGGAAGATCAGAACTTTAATGATAATAGTTAAGTACATAGTTATTTGCAATTCTTCGTAAATATTTTTTACAATTCCAAAATGCGAAAAACTAATGCCTCAATTGCACAAGTATATTTGAGATTGTATTACTTTCATACCATCAAATAATTATTTAAAAATTATATATTTCTTGAATAATAACATATATTACATCCCGAAAAAATATTTTACATAATGTAAGATGAATGTTGTTACTTTTTATTTGTTTTTAAAGTATTTTTAATACCAGTTTCTGTTTGTAGTTGGTGGTGCTACTGTAGTATTTAAATTAGGTAATTGCTTGCAAATCGAATTTTCTAAGAAGTACCAATTCTGATGTACGGATCAAACTTTTAGTTCAAACTGCTAACTAAAAAAACACCCTAATAACTAAATAATCAAGTTCCCAAGTAAAATTCAACTGTTGCAAATTGTTTTGACCACCAATACCAACACAAATTTTAGGTTTAGTGTAGGGGGAAGAAAAAAAACACTTTTTCGAGCACAATATGCCGTTGCTTTTATTTTGTTACGTTTTTTGATATTTTTTTCAATACTTCAATGGTTCAATAACACATAGAGAGCAAAAATTCATACTGACAAAACAGTCGACACCTGTTTTTTTTAACGTTTTTTTTAACACACTGCCTACCTAAGATGTGACCTTTTTTCAAATAGTTATAGCCCAAAATTTTTAAAAATATAATGAAGTCCAGTTAAAACGAAAAAACAAATTCAAGAAAATTTGGAAAAAATAGAAGTAGAATTTTCCTTGAAACAAAAGATCACATTGACAATTGTTTTTACTTTTTGTCATTTTTTTTTCTAAGCGGTAAGTAGTATAATCACCCAAAGTAGCTCCCCGAAATTTGTTGATTTGAATTTACAAGCTTATAAAAAGTATAATAATACTAATCCTTAAAAAAACGAAAATAAATTACTTTTCTTGCAGTTACAGTTCCAATGCAAAATAAAAAAAAAAAGTTGATATGGCAAAGATTTACGCAAATTTAGATTAGTGGCGCCATGGCTGTGTAAACGTAAAAAGTTAATTTCTTTTTTTTACCTGAATAAATAACTATATCTATAAAAAAAATGAAAATTATATTCTAAACAGTTTGAAAAAAAAAAAACAATAACAACTATGTAATATTTAAACCTATTTTAAAGTACATTTTACCTACTGTTACTTTCTGTTTTAAGTACAAATCATTCCTTAAGAAGTAATGGAAGCTTGAAGACATGATAAAATGTAAGATAACTACTAGATGATGCTATACTAAAAGAAATACATATATGTAAATTCGAAATTTTAAAAATAGTTTGTATGAAAAGGAAGGAAGAGAATATGGTGTAGTATTATTTAAGTGATATCAAAAGAAGTATGTGCAAATTTTTGTCCTTATTAAAATGTAATTTATTTTATGAGAACACTGTAGAGAGATGATTTATTAAAAGTTCGAAATTAGATTGAATAAGAATTTATCAAATTAAACTTAATGAAAAGTAATAAAAGTCAATGTTAATTCTTTAATTTGGAAAATATTATATTGTAATTTTACTTGAGATTTGTCAAGCGTCAGTGGTTTGTTGTAGAGTTCAAGCCAAAATTTGGATAAAAATTATATTTTGGATTTTATGTTGAAAGAAAATGTGTAATATTCAAAAAGTAATCATACATGGTAGCACTTAACTTTGAAAATCGGATTACAGGATGAATTTTCTAATACTATTGCATTTTTGCATAAGTTTCATCACAAATTAAAGCATGACTTCTACAAAAGTAATAAAACTGTCCACGCTAGCAGACAAAATATAAATTATATCTTTTTGTCTTTAATTCCGGTTTTCTTGTGTATATCTAATCTTTTAAGCAATCTAGCATCTTTTATATTATGATTCGGGCAGTTTTTCAGGACATATTAACTATATTAAAGAATCAGCATTGGCAACATTTGTCAAAAACCGTCTACTGCATCTGGGTAATGTGATTAATATACGTATTACGGAAGTTACAGATTCTCAAAGTGCATGAGACTAGAGTCGTAATACAAGAAAATTGCAACAAAATCTCTTTCGACATTTAAAAACTACACCAACTGAATGATGAATATATCTTTCAATAGCGTCTCTTCATTCGTAGTTAAGAGTTTACATTTATTTAGGGTAAATCTGTATCCCGTGTTTTAAAAATTTAATTATACGTACATACACTGCCGTCCAAAATTTAGCGCACATATAAGAACATATTTAATAGTCTCAAAAAAAAAAAAAAAAGCAGAGTCCATAACTCGACAAATTAAATGAGCGCGGATAATCAAATGGCCTAATAAAATCACGTTTAGCTCTAAGGGCTTTAAGACTGAACTGTCAAAAAATTTGTCTTTTTATTAAAACATAAACTTTTTTTTTGTAATTCTGATAGAGATGATTATTTTGAAAACAAACAACACTTGTGTAGAAACATAACTCTAAAAATATACTGCGTTACGATGTAGTAACTAAATTAAGTTGGCTGCGAAAACAAATGACAAATAATTATTGCACAACCTGTCAGTTTGAGTATAGACGATAGTATTTTGCTTTTTTCTTTTTTAATGTAAACGTATAATTTGATACATTGTTGTTCTCAAAATGAAAATTTTTATCAAAATGATTAAAAAAAAAGTGTATACTCAATTTTTTTTACAGTTTCCAATAAATAAGGGCATTTATAGACCAGCGTTTGTTTTTTGAAGACGGCCTGTGTGAACAGTCATCGTGTTCAAAAATGATACAGTAGGATTAAGGAGATGAAATACAAGATGTAATACTATTAAATTACTAAAGACCGTTGATGTGTTAAGTCGACATATACCATAAGACCGCGTGCGTCTGCATTATCGCGATACCTGTAGGGTGAGCGAAGCAGATAAGAGTTATCTGTGTATTAGAACGGTAAACAAGTGGACGCAGTGTTATACTGGATTACAACAGAGCTAGTATTTCGCATATGCCTATGGTGCACTCGTATTTGTCCAAAAAATCCACATTTATACGGTGTAGTCGGGCAGTCGCATTCGCCGTCGCTTCCACATATGGGCGTCAGTTCGAGTTTTATTATTGCTTAAGAATAACATTTTTTTAGCTAATTACAGGTTAATTGCAATGTTGAATTACAATTCTGTTTTAAGAAGTAAATATTTTATGTATCAGTATTTTATTATAGTTGAGTTTTTAGATTATAATATTTGTTGAAAAATATTATTTTAGTTAGGAAGTTTTTTTTATTTTAAAGTCTAGGAGTTATTTATTATTTATTTTTGCTCTTTTATGTTGTTTATGAAGCTGTGATGAGTTACTTCACTGACATATTATCAGTGATTATCTGATGCTTCAAACAACTACAAATAATTACTTACAACGGGAACGCAATACATATTACATTGCTTTTCACTTGATTTGCCTACGAATACATTTATACGTATAACTTAACGCCCGCTGTCGGTGTGGCAATTCAAGTTGGCACGCCCATTTATAGTCGACCAGTAGTTACTAATACATGCATCGCGCTATTAACGGCGGCCACACGGTATATATTTGAACAGACGTACATTTTTAGAATTCAGAAATAAAATGTCAACATTTAAGTGCTCTAACCACACGAGCAGGCCTAGATAAACAAAAAACAATAACAAGCAGTATTTTAAACAATTATCTTAAAGTATAATCAAGACACCGCTTAGAAAACGCAGCAATTCTTGTACAAACATAAAGTGACAATTGAAAAAAAAAAAAAATAATAAAAAAAAATAGGTTGTTTAATTTAACAATAAATAAATACTGATTTTTCTTTTACGAACTAGATATAATAAATATTAAAAACTGATTGAGAAAGTAAAAAACTGAATCATAAGAAAATGTCAAAACATGTAATAAACAAATCTTTTGGGCAGAATTGAGAAATACAATTTTATATGTAAGCATCATTTAGTGAAATTAGTTTAAAATATCTAATTTAATTTAATTTAACTTAATTGATAATTTATTTATTATTTAAATTACTACTTTAAATGATATATATATAGTGTTAATGATGATTTTTAAATAATACTTCTTCATTTTAATATACTTTTTATACAGATATGTGCCGAAATTGACGGACGACAGTGTATTTACATATAAAAATGTCACAGAGCATAAAATAAAATAATTTTAGTAAAATATTTTAGTCATTTTAGTATTTTTTTGGACATGTCCAACGTATTCCATTACATAGAACATACTTTCTTGGTTTTTGACTAGGTCAGTTGATTTATAAAAATGAAGCAGTTCTTTTTAAGTAAGTAAAAGCTGATATTTCAACTTGTTCTAATGTTTCTGTAATGATACTGATGAATACGAAATGAAAACTGTGCGAGGTAAAAAATTACAGATAAAATTCAATGAAATCTCTCTCTAAATCTAATACACTTACACAATATATCTAAGTAATTCTATTGTAGTGACATAGACGCCGATGCATTGTTTGCCTTTTACGAAAGAAATTGTATTGTTTGGACGATAAAATCAATCACACGTTTAAGATATTTAAGAAAGTTTAAAGTACTGCGGAAGCATTCTGTTGATAGCAGTTGTATACAAAATTACATAAGTACAAAGAACTACATAAATTAACCGTTGAATTTATAGAAATATATAAAAAATTTCCAGATTGATTGTCGATATAAGTTAATAATGAATTATTTTATCTTTATTGACACATTGACTGCCGCGCTAAAATTCTTTTTTTTTTTTTAATAGAAAAGGATAACAATTTATCGATGAATAAGTTTTCGATCATGTTCAGGAGAGATTTCACTAAATTTACTTCGTAGTCATATAAATAAATATTTTGTGTTCCGAATATTGTGTATTACTTATATCTTATCAAATTTTAATTTCATAATCAGAGTAAGCGAGGAACTTGTGATCACTGTAATTTATAACTTAATTTAAAAACACAATAGACACAGAACAATGGGCACGTAAATAATCTGATTATAAAATTGAATTTGCAAAATTATGAACGTAGAGTGAAGTGTTGTCATAAAATTTGAAGAAAAAGTGAGAAATCAGTACAATAAGCAAACGAGAGTATCCACTTTAATTAAAATTAAGCATAACTAACTCATTAATCGACTGTGCTTTGATATGAATCATTTGAAGCGTTCGTAAAATACCAGTATCCTTTTACCAGATCCATATGCACGTTGTTCATATCTACAAGACAAACGCGAAAGTAGTGAACACAAATAAATAATTGTAAAAAAATGCGATAAATTAGGAACAATCAATGATATTTTACTGATAAAAATGCATTTCTGAATTACAAGAAGCCCTACGGAACAGAAACAAGCAGTACGATATGAAACTGAACCTTTTCAAAGACTGAATATTAAAAATTATTTACTTATCACCACCTTTTATGCGGCTTCTCAAAGTGTAAAAAATGCATTTCCATTTACATATCGGTTGTACAAATCAGGCTGTATTTTTTGAGATAATACGAGTGATGTTCGTGTAATTTTCAATAATAAACACATGTTGAAAAATTACAACGTATGCTTAGATGTGTTATTAAACTTAACATTATTATATTATACAAATCGGGAGGAGATCAAAAAACCAGCCAATAGCGAGCCATCTTTCTTAAATAAACTCATGAACGAAAAAAAAGTCAGTACCATTGTGCCTTAACAAATATATATATATAAAAAAAATATAGGATTTGCCGTCAGGGTACTGTCATAAATTATATATCACATTAAATAAGCTAAAGACTATATCTTTTTTTTGTTTTAAGTCATAAGTTACGTCACACACGCGTGTTGGCGCGCATCAGCACTACTCGAAGCTATCAAAAATATGACCTTAAATATAAAAAGGAACAAGTCGACGTCATCATGACGTGATTTTGACGCGTGGCAGCATCGGCGTACTTCATTTTGCACTAAGATAATCTTAAAGAGCATATAAGATACGTTGACGTCATGACACGTCATCATATCGTGAATTCGACGTATTTCATTTTATAATTTGATTATTCTAAATACAAAAAAAGACACGTTGACGTCATGACAAATCATCGCCTCGTGAATTCGACGTGTAATAGCGTCGACGTATTACATTTTATAATTATATTCTCCTAAATATAAAACAAGACACGTTGACGTCATGACAAATCATCGCCTCGTGAATTCGACGTGTAATAGCGTCGACGAATTTCATTTTATAATTAATTATCCTAAATATAAAACAAAACACGTTGACGTCATGACAAACCATCGCAACGTGAATTTGACGTGTAATAGCGTCGACGTAATTCGTTTTATATTAAGGCAACCTTAAACAATAAACAGGATATGCTAATGTCATATCACGTTTTCGTGACGTATATTTGACGTCAAAAACATCGACGTATTTCGTTATATTCGAAGAATGACACACGTGACGTATATTTCATGTGACATTTATACTAAGGCCTGTATTACACGGTGCCAAATTTGACGTAAAATTTTCATGTATTTTTGAGATTGACATATATATGGCACATATGCATTTTTATATCTAAAATTTATCACACGAGGATTTATATTGATGAATAGTTGTCAAAATAAAATCATAAATGATAACAACACGTCAATATGTCATTACTAGAAAACCAGGGAAATTTTGTGCTAAATTTAGTACAATTTAGCGCCGTGTCACACAGGCCTAAGATGCTCTTAAATATGAAGCAAAGCATGATGACGTCATACAATATGTAATGATCCGAAGTGTTTCGTATTATGCCTGGATTATCTTATATAAAACAAAATACATTGACGTTAGTCAAATCATCATGACGTAAGGTTGGCGTGTAGTTGCATCGATGTAATTATTTTATATTAAGACCGTCTTAAATATAAAATAAAGCGTCAAATTTGCGATGCGTCGGACTCACGTCATCGTGACGTCGACACGCTCAGTCGTAAATAATATTAACGAAGAATAGATTTTTTTTCCGTATTTAGTACGAATAAAACAAGAGGTACTTTGAAAGCGATAAATCTCTTTTACTGCAATAGTAAAATCACGAATCCAATCAAAATTCGAAGCGTTCAAATGTTTTTTTTTTCTATAAGAAAAAAGTATGTGAAGTAACTTATATACGGCAGAACTGTGTATTTGCCCAGCATATTAAGACACTAAGCTTCCGTGGAAGTAACAAGGGAGCCTTTAGGTGTGTAGGCCGTCGCGTTGGGATCCAACGTCGATCCTGGTGGGCTCTCGGCTAGTCGTACTCGTGACATCGCGCTTGAAGGTGTCGGCCCTCCGAATGTGTCGTTTGGCATGACTGCCAGAACCTGTGCGATTTTGCTTTTCAACTCTTCGATTTCTTTCTCTTGTGCTCTATTCGACACTGGAACGTTCAAACAAATCATATTGCAGTGATCTTGAGTTAAATTTAAGTTGTATATAAGTACTCTCAAGACCACGATTAGATTTAATTCATTTAATTTTATTTTTATTCATTTATGATAGTTTTAGTTAAAAATTAAATAATACACATTGTATATAAATATTTACTGTAAAATTATAGGTTAGGATGTAGTAAATTTATATTAGTTTAAGTAAAACAATGTAACAATGTCATTATAATTTTTATTTATAAAATTACTATTGGAATAATCCCTGTATAACAGGTGAATTGGTTTTATTAATCGTGTTGAATCAAGATAGTGCAATAATTCACGTTTTCTCATACTTATATATTGGTTTGTCTTTGAATCTCGTATGCTAAATTGACATAATCACATTGATATTAAAGATGCATTTGTTTGTTTACATGTTTCAAGCAGTAAAATATATACACGTCACTAGAGGCGATGCCAGTAATGTACATTTTAAAGAGTGGGAAGAATCTCTTGAATAAGCATGACTGAATTTTTTGTTAATGATATTCCACATAAATTCCGATGCGCAATGATTTTCAATGGTTTTGGATGCCGCACAGTGGTCTGAAACGTCCAAAAAGTTGGTCAAAACCTAAAAAAACATTTTTTTTTTCAAATAGTTTCTTGTGTGGTAGTCGGTAAACGAGGTGCCTGCGCGTCTATTTCTCGAATAGCAGATAGATGGCGCGCCTACGGGACGTGTAGTTGTGTGTGAAAGTCGCGGTTGTCAAAACTTGCTACGTGCAACGTTCAACAATAAACGAGAAAAACAACATTTGAAGTGCACACAAAAATTCGTGAACGTGCAAATATCTTCAACAAGAAGATGGAGGATGCACCTGATGATTGGTATAATGTTTTGACACTTAACTTTTTTTAAAAAAATTTTTATAATTTGTTATTAAAAATTTTCCGAAATTGTCAAAAAAGTTATGTTTCCGCGAGACTCCGCGTTGTTCGCTGATTCATTTCCCAGATGAATGTCTAACTAACTAGAAAATCGAAAATTCAGGTGCGACTTTCTGCGATTCTCCTCGCAAATGATTTATTTGTATTTGGTTGCGCGGCCCTATACATGTGACGCGTCACATGTATATGTCACATCATAATTACATATTTTTAATTAATCTTGAAGAGATTTAATATGCGCATCATCCGAACCAAATAGTAACTTAGAAGAAGTCACTTTGAATTATTTAAAGTGCAATTACCAAGAAATAATCATAATTAATATCATTATTTTCATTATTATCATTATTATTATTATTATCATTATTACAATTGTTATCATAATTGTTATTGTCTTTATCGTAAGTATAATTATAAAAAGTATAATGAGAAACAACACAAAATTTATTAAGCCAAATTTTATATTATTTTATCGTATTTTTGAACATAAAACTGGTAATTTAAAACTCCCCATTTTGCAATTTACCATTTTTACCTCAAATCTACAATCAGAAAGTAAAAAAACTAAAGCATACTGATTTTCAGCCAAATCCGAACCTTTTTCGAGTTTTGACCAGCTTTTCGGGCGTTTCAGACCACTGTGATGCCGGTGCAAACCGCTCTAAATGCAAATAAGCATTAGGTGTCTGTATTAATAACTTTAAATCTGAACTTGTAAAATTTTTCAAGAAATAATTTTATTTTTGACTTTCTAATAATATTCGTGGACACTTGTAGAAATTTTCAAGAAATAATTTCATGGAGTTGTAATAATTTCTAATTAAAAGTTTTAATTCGAACTTTTCGAATTAAATAAATATATTTAAATAATAGTTAGGAGATTGGGATATTATGTCACGATAAAATATTTTGGACATTATAATAATGTTTCTTTGTAACGGTATTTTGTAGAGCTTAATTTTTTTTTTTTTGAGTTGGAGTACAGATACTTTATATTTTTCTTTGCTATATAATATTTATTATATTTTATTCGCTATTTATTGTAGAATTGGAAAAATTCAAAGTATTTAAATATGAATGCGGAAGAGTTTAATGCTCAAAATGAAGAACTAAGGTAGCTTGTATAGAATTTTCTTTGTGTATATAAAGTGTTTTATTGATTTTGTATGGTGTGGTTTAGAGTTTATGATTGTTTTTTGGTTTTTCTGTGTTTGTGCATTGAAATCTGACGCGTTCTGGACTCATGGGGAGTCATGCAATTAATGAACTTGTAGAATGGAGCCCTGATTGATTCTATGACACGAATTTGTGATGAGAATCTCATTCAGAAGCGAGAAAAGGCATTTGAGTGAAATTAATATCAGCGCAAAGTCAGCATTTTAATGCATACTTAAACACTGGTAATTAAGTTAATCAGGATAATATTTTTGTTTCATAATCATAACCAATATAACTCGTTACACAGTATAGATTAATGATGAGAAATTGTCTTTTGTTTTATTGATTGCACGAAAATTTTGAGCCGTTTGCCCGCTATCGTGATGAGAGAGAGAGAAGACTATTTCTGGAATATTGTCCGAATTTTAAAGCTTTACAATATCCTCTTTGGTGGTGCCATCTAAAGTTTGCCCTTGGAATTTAAAAAATACAGTGGCGACGTCTAACGTTCGCATTCTTTTTACCGCTAGCTAATAATGCGTAAGGACGGTTTGTCTGTGCTAATACCTATCCAACACTGGAATTATGTAACATCGCGTGCGATCTCTATAAGGGCAATACTTTGATTCCAGGGTGGGATAGACTATAAACTTCTTCACTTACTATCTTTAATTTCAATTTGTCGCTTGGCCTCTCCGAGTGCGCTGAAGAGGTCCAATTTAATTCGTGTTTCCGCGGAGAGGTTATTCTCCAAGTGGGTATTCTTGTCCTGGATGGTCTCCAACGCGGATCTGAGTATGTCGGATTCCCGGACTTTGTCCAGTAATATCGAGTTTTCACGCTCGAGCGTGGCTATCCTTTCTTCAGCCCAGCGTTCGGCCGACCTGCATTCCTGTAATTCCGATTCTAATTCTCTTCTTCGTGCTTTACACGATTCTGTACACTCACCCCTGATAGTTTGGGCCGCCACCTGGAAACGAAATAAAATCAGAAGGTTAAATGCCAGTGAGATATTGCTAAATTAACTTATCATTATTATATGAAAAACTAGTATACGTTGTTCTGCCCTTTCCGGTAGGTGGCGCGAAGATTTATTAATAACTCGACCACAGCGCCACCTATCGGGTCCAGATTTAGTAATTTTCTTTTTTGGCACAAAATGAACATATACAGGGTGTTTAAAAAAGATGCGGCAATATTAAAGGGGTTGATTGTCCAGGTCATTTTAAACAAAAAAGTTTATAATAAACAAGGTCCGCAAACGCTTCGTTACCAATCTACAGCGTGTTGAAGTTTAATTAAAAGAAACAGTAAAAATTAGATTTCTCCAAGACGGCATTAAAGATCATAATGAAATTTTAGGCGTGTTATTTTTACAACCGCCTAGCTTCTAATGCATTTCCAGAAGCAAGTCCATAAAGTGCATGTCGGTCATCTCTGCATTTGTATAGCGATTCATGATAAGGAAATTCAACAAATTCGACACATACAAAATTATTAATCATATGTCATTCAATATGTCAGTGAATAAAACAGGACTGTTTAAAAATATTTTTGTAAGCATGATAAATGTACATACACTAAACTGTGTTTTTTTTTTACTAAAAAACGTTACGTCGTACGATAAAAAGTTAAGAGAGCTTTTTTCTTCACAATTGAACAAAGAATAGAAACATATTTTTATTTTTAGAGAAATCAGCGGCGTCCTATTTTTATCTCGAAAAATAACACTAACTAATTTTTACTGTTTCTTTTAATTAAACTTCAACACGCTGTAGATCGGTAACGAAGCGTTTGCGGACCTTGTTTATTATAAACTTTTTTTGTATAAGATGACCTGGACAATCAACCCCTTTAATATTGCCGCGTCTTTTTTAAACACCCTGTATTTTGAATACGAGTCGTTTTGGTCCATGAATGTTAATAATTTGACTACAGCGCCACCTATCTGATCCTAGCATAGCTGTGAACCATCCTCTCGACAAAACAAATACAGGTTGAGTCATTAGTAGCCGCTTCTTCGATATCTCTTTTGCAATTTAAATAAAAGACAAAACAAAAGATTCATGGTTGCTTGGGGTGTATATTCGAAAAATATTTGAAGCCCTGACGCACTTCCGGTTTCACCGGAAATATATGGAACTTAGTTGACCCATTCTATATATTTTTGGATTTCCTAGTACTGGTTTAAATTTCCTATTCAACTGTTTTTTTGTTTTTCAAAATTGAGCCAATAGTTTTGAGTTATTTTTTATGTAAATTTTTGACCAAAACACGCGTTCAGAAAAAAAAATCATTTTTGCATTGTTTTTAAAAGTAAAAACATTAACTTTGGTGATGCTTGTAGACAAGAAAATTCTGCATCATTTGGTATAAATTGCACTCGACAATGCCTCAAAAAACTTTGTTTTATCAAAGCCTACTTCCCGAATTTTCACATGCCAAATTTTTTTTTTAATGGAACACCTGGTATTTTATTGTGGCATTTTGTTCCTTTTTTTATGTAAGACAAATTTGAGAATTCAGAATAATTAGGAAATATGTAATTCATCAATAGCACAGGGTTAGATGAACAAAGTTTTCACAATCGCTTACATTTTTGTCAATTATCAGCAGATAATTTAGCACGACTTTCTCAATTTTTTGTTTTTTACCGACGAAGCCATCTTCTAATAAAATGAAACGATACGTTAATCGTCACAATGTTCGTTATTATAGCACATAAAACCCCCCACTTTATTACACCTGCAAACTTTCAAAATTAGTTGGTCATTAAATGTATGGGGAGGAATAATGGGTAGTTACATAATTGGACTTTTATTTCTTTGTTCATGGAGAAGAGTATTTTACGGACGGATTTTCAGAACTTTTTCATGACGTGAAAAATAAAATCAGAAAAGCGTTTACAAGAATATGTCGAAACGTTTTACGCAACGTTAGTACTTCTTTGAAAAGTAGAATACTCACGTGCATTGCACGAAGATGTCATGTTGAACATGTTATTTAATAAAATTTGTTTTTCTTACTTTCAATAATTGATTAAAGACGGAGATACGTGTTGAAACTCCATAATTTACAAGTAAAAATTGAAATAAATTCAAATTGAGTTCAAAACAGTTTTATTCAATTCACTATAATTGTTTCACCCTACTAGGGCTTCATCAGGTGATGAATATTATAATACAAAATATTTGTAGACGTTCTTATTTATGTCTTTTCCTAAATGAAGAGGGGGGAGTTTGTGACATTAGGTTAAGAGCGGGAGTAACTTATATATTTAATGTAATATTTAATATATATATATACATAACAATATGATTAAGAATATTAAGAAAAATTTTTTTTTTTTTGAAAACTGATTGTTTACTGTTATTATAAAATTAAACAATTTATAAATATGTATATAACTATAAGAATTATTAAGTTGATTTTAAATATTTAAATTTAACAACGGTGAATTATTCACTTCTAGTTGGTCATTTAAAATAAGGTTTAATTTGTTTAATTTATTTATTTCTAGGTTTTCTAATAAATTTAATTTTTTACTCTTGTCTTGTATATGTAGTATGTCAAATTTATTATTGAATTTATGTTTTTGTTCAATACAGTGGTTTGCATATGTGGAATCTGTTTTTTGTAATTTATAACTTCTTTCATGTTCTTTTATGCGTGTGGAAAAGGATCTACCAGTTTGTCCGATATAAGCTTTTCCACACTCGCAATTTAACTTATAGACCCCAGATTTTAAATTTTTGTCAGTTTTATCTTTATTATTTTTAATGTGATTCTGTAGTTTGTTGTTTGTACGAAATGAAATTAATGTGTTTGTTGTTTTTTGTAAATATGTTTTTATTTTTATGGAAGGTATACCTATATAGGTCACAGAGGCAAATTTTGATAAGTAAGTTTGGGGAACTATAGGATAAATTTTGGATATGATTTTTGTTTTTTATGAAGGAGATTATTTATTAATTCTTTTGTTAATGGTTATTTGTTAATGGTTATTCAAAAGAATTAATAAATAATCTCCTTCATAAAAAACAAAAATCATATCCAAAATTTATCCTATAGTTCCCCAAACTTACTTATCAAAATTTGCCTCTGTGACCTATATAGGTACACCTTCCATAAAAATAAAAACATATTTACAAAAAACAACAAACACATTAATTTCATTTCGTACAAACAACAAACTACAGAATCACATTAAAAATAATAAAGATAAAACTGACAAAAATTTAAAATCTGGGGTCTATAAGTTAAATTGCGAGTGTGGAAAAGCTCATATCGGACAAACTGGTAGATCCTTTTCCACACGCATAAAAGAACATGAAAGAAGTTATAAATTACAAAAAACAGATTCCACATATGCAAACCACTGTATTGAACAAAAACATAAATTCAATAATAAGTTAGACATACTACATATACAAGACAAGAGTAAAAAATTAAATTTATTAGAAAGCCTAGAAATAAATAAATTAAACAAATTAAACTTAAACAGAAGTGAATAATTCACCGTTGTTAAATTTAAATATTTAAAATCAGTTTTCAAAAAAATTTTAATATTCTTAATCATATTGTTATGTATATATATATTAAATATTACATTAAATATATAAGTTACTCCCCCCCCTCTTCATTTAGGAAAAGACATAAATAAGAACGTCTACAAATATTTTGTATTATTATATTCATCACCTGATGAAGCCCTAGTAGGGTGAAACAATTGTGGTGAATTGAATAAAACTGTTTTGAACTCAATTTGAATTTATTTCAAGTTTTGCTTGTTTCTTACTTTCGATTGGTGTTGCATTGCTCAATAGCTTTAGGTTATTTAAATTGCGTTCTTATATTTTTTGTAGCTAAATTTTTTTCTATCAAAGTTTTACGACTTCAATTTATAATTTTGAAAAACCAGTAATCTCATATGAAGAGCTTCAACAATGAAAGAATACGAGCAAATAGGCAAATTAAATTGAAGACAGCAGCATTGTTTCATGCAGCTTTTAGTGGGGCGACATCTTCAAATATGTCAGTAAATATAACCTTAATTTTATTTCGTTGTTAACCAACAGTGTAAAAAATGAAATACTGCACTGGTCACTATCAGAGTTAAAAAATTTAAATTATTGCTTTTGGGATAGTTGGATTTGACCTTTACTTTGTTTGACACTTGACCAAGTCAGTCGGGCCTTATTCCAGCCTTCCATTGGTTGAACGGATATTTGAGTGCATGGAACAACAACGCTCGTAGTTCTTTATTTGACCGCTAATTGCTCCTATAGTGATTATCTCAGAAATTACAAAAGATATGTATAGGACATTATTAACAAAAATAAAAACGATTAAAAAAAAGATCAAAAGGCCACAATAAAATACCGGGTGTTCCATTTAAAAATAATAAGTTTCTGATAAGTGAAAATTTCGGGAAGTAGCCTTTGAAAAAAAACAAGTTTCCTGAGATACTGTAAGTGCAACTTATACCAAATAATGCACAATATTCTTGGCTATAAATACCACCACAGTTAATGTTTTTACTTTTGAAAACAATGCGAAAATGATATTTTTTTGAACAAGTGTTTTGGTCAAACATTTTCAAAAAAAAATTAATAACTCAAAAGCTATTGGCTCAATTTTGAAAAAGAAAAAACAGCTGAATAGACAATTTAAAAAGATTAAGTTCTGTGCATTTCCAGTGAAACCGGAAGAGCATTACACGCGCCACAAACAACCATAAATCGTCCGCTAATTGTTTTTTTCTTTCATTTAATAGACAAAAGAACAATCGAAGAAGCGGCTACTAATGACTCACCCAGTATATTTTGTGAATATGACCTCAACCGGTAAGAGTCATGGGGTCCGCTTTTTTTTACTACAGTTTCTTAACAAACTTTTCATATATCTGAGATGACATTTACGATTGGCGAGACAAGTCGAACTTACTTGAGCGGCCCTTTCTTCTTCTTTTTTGCGATTCTTTCGTTCTTGAGCTATTTGCGCCTCGCAATTAAGACGCGATCGTCGCTCTTCCGCGACGCGACGCTCTAAATTACTGATCGTTTGGCGGTCCGTCGCTCGCGAACTCAGAGCGCTCTGTAATTTATTGTGGAGTTCCTCCACTGTGTGTTGTAAGCTTAACTGTTCTCCTTTCGAGACTTTTTCACTTGTTGTCAGAGCAGCAACCTGCAAAAGCAAAGACAAATGACAAAGAAAATTAATAAACATTACCGCGAGTCGATTTTTATACGACGTTCTGTCTAATGTGAAGAACTGAGAACGATTCGAAGCATTCATGCTAAATAGTAAATGACTAAAGCAAAAATTTGACCGGAAGCTATTAAAAAATTAAAAAAAAATATTTGTAGCTAGAGCAAGCCCCAAATCGATATAGAAGAAAATATATATATACCGTAGTCGTCAAATTTTAATTTCGGTTTACACTTTTATCCCACGCAGAAGATGACCTTATAATATGCAGCGATGCCTGCTTGCTAACAGTGGTGGGAGAGCAACGCAGTGTCGGGGGACCCTCACGCCTTACATTTCATAGGAAACGTTTGTCGAGTGTACTGTCTTGGCAGCCTCGCTAATGTTTATCTTTAGTTTATTTCGTCGCGCTCTTTTTCTCTTTCTACTTTCGTATCAGAATTTAAAATATGTCGACTACGGTATATGTACATATATAAGTATATATACCACATAAGACAGGTGTATTAATACTACAAATTAGTACAATTTCTATTTTTTTAAATTAATTAATATATAATTTTGGATAAGCGATAGTCAATTTTTTTTCTTAAATAGCAACACTTTATTTTTTTTTACGGTTTGGTAAAGTTATTTTTTCTGAATACAATGGTGTGATTTTTGTAATACTATTCTTGGGAAATAATTTTATTTTTTAAAAAGAAGTGCAAGTGTGCCGTGGAATACAAAATAATGTAGAATTAAAAAAAATGGCTATCGCTTGTCAAAAATTCCATTTTGAAAAAATATATAAATTATACTATTTTGTAGAATTTATACACCTGTCTTATGTGGTTTTTGAATCACTGAAATCGAATAATTAATAACAAGTGTAGTGCGTTTTTCCTAAGACAGACTGTATATATACAGCGAATCCCAAAAACATACCGACAAACTTGAAGGGGTGGTAGGGAACGACATCAACACAAACATATTTTCTTTAATAAACACATGTCCGCAAATGAGCCGTTTGTGTTGTGGAGCAATAAAATGTTTTAAAGCATAACCAAATAACTAAAGTAATTCTTGATTTAGTCGGACGCCACTGTCTTTCGTTAAACATTTTGTTGGGCAGCAGAAATATTTCTTTATCATAATAAACATTCTAAAGATGCTGATTTTGAGATCGCAGTAGTTATTTCTGACAATTAGCTGTCAACATAACATTTACTTTGTCGATTGTCAATTTAAAATTTAATTAAAACCCAACCGAACCGAACCCACACGGATTTTTTCCCTTGAGATTATCTGAAATCACGAACTATCTATTCGTAATGAGGAAGATCTCCTAGCAAGAATAATGGCGAATTGTACACATGTAGAAGCGTATTATTCCAGAGGGTCCGCGAGTTAATGAATCGACGAAATCAATCTTTGTATTGACGCTAATAATGGTCGACATTTTCAACAAATTTTGTAAACCATCATTTACATGCCAATCAAACAAACGCTAACTTGGTGTAGAGGCAATAATAATGATACATTGACAACAAACTGTCATGTCATCTGAAAACCCTCAATGACTATAATGATGTAAAAAATTGAAATGTATAATAATGAAAATGTGACCAGTTAAGCATAGATCTATCGCTATAAGTATCGCTAAACGGTATATGATAAATCAATACCGCTTAGTGATACTACAGTAGAGTCCGATCCAAACCTGATGGGACTAGAGATGCGCGAGGCGTGCTTTAAACTCTGTACTATCCGTGCAAAAAATATCGACACCAAAACGATCGTGTATATTTCACGCTACTTTTGAATACAAACACCATGGAATAAAATCTGCAATCTACAAGTTTTATTATTATTATATACAGGGTGTTCCTAAATATCATGTACATAAGGAAGGGGGTAACTATTTGGTTTATTTTGTGCCTAAAATTTCATATAAACATAGGTCTGCAAACGCTTCGTTACCAATATGCAGGGTGTTGAAATTTCAAGAATTTTTCACTTTTTACTGTATAGCTCCTGCAGTTTTTGAGATATTTTGTTCAAATTTGGAAGGTAGGTTACGCTATAAGGCCTGCATCATTAGCCATGCCAAATGATTATGTAAATCTACAGGGTAATAATTTTTTCGGGGTCTTGCCCTCTTTTCTCACCCTGAACTTTTTTGCGATGCGCCACTGCTAGATTCTAAAATACGCAATAAATTTTCTGTCTTGTTTAGAAACTTTTTGATCTCTTGTATTTTTTTCTTATCTCTGACTGTTATCGAGAAAAAAAATAGAAAACAATTTTCTGTAATTCGTTAGAGAAAATTAAATTTTTTAAAATGGTCTAGTAGGCTCTGGCTTTATTCAGATAATCACTTGAGTTTATTAATTTTAAGAGTTAAGGTGCTACTACCTGTTAAAAAATAGGATGACCCGGTGTTCGTAGCATTGTTTTATTACAATACAAAGTAACATAACTAATAACAATAAAAACCCTAAGTAATAACAATGACAATGAAACTATGCTACAACAATTGTTGAAAGTGTCCTCCTTCAACCCTTATACAGGCGTCCGCTCTTCTTCTCATTGATGCTCGCACTCTCTCAAATACTCCTGGAGTATTTCTTATCGTTTCAAATCCATCGATTATACGATTTCGTAAGTCATCAACAGTATTCACAGGTGTTGTATACACTAGAGATTTGAGATGTCCCCACAAAAAAAATCTAGACTATTTAAGTCAGGGGACCTAGGGGGTCATGGCTGAGGTCCACCTCGTCCTATCCACCTATTCTCATATACTTCATTTAAATACTCCCGAGCCAAAATAGAAAAATGTGATAGGGCGCCATCGTGCATATACCACATTTGATTTCTAAGTAAAAGGGGCAAGTCTTCAAGTAATAAAGGCAATTCATTCTGCAAAAACAGCCTGTATGACTGACCAGTAAGTCGACCAGGCAAAAAACAAGGACCAATCAAATTATCTCCAATTATACCACCCCATACATTTAATGAGAACTGTTCTTGAAAATGCGTTTCTACAATTTCATGTGGATTTTCATCTGCCCACGTGTGGTTGTTGTGGAAATTCATAATTGAAGTCCTTGAAAAATTCGCTTCATCGGTAAAAGGGATTTTACAATCAAAAATGCGGTCTACTGCTAGCTTATTAAGGTACCATTGGCAGAAATCAAACCTTAAAGGGAAGACTCGGGGAAGAAGAGCCTGCACTCTCTGAATGTGGTAAGGGTATAGCAGGGAAACACGTAGAATACGCCAAACCACTTGATGACTAATATTTAAATGTTCACTGATTTTTCTGGTGCTGGTGCGAGGATGTCTGTCTATTTCATTCAGAACAGCCTCTTCGATCTGTGGTGTTCTAACAGTACGTGGTTTACCTGCATCATTAGTATTCTTTTTAAAAGTTTCAGTTTCTCCAAGACGCCTATGAATATTTGAAAATATTCGATGATCGGGTATCATTCTATTGGGATAGCGCTCCATGTATAGACGCCTGGCTTCTCTTGCATTTCCATTCGCAAGGCCGTAGATAAAATGCATGTCAGCCATTTCAGAATTCGTGAAATTTGGCATATTTACAAAATTATAACGAGTATTTAAAACACTTTTACACCTTACAGTTTGCAATTTAAAACTTTAACAGACACAAGTCACGATTTCTAATGTCAATTGTCAAATTAATAAACTCAAGTGATTATCTGAATAAAGCCAGAGCCTGCTAAACCATTTTAAAAAATTTAATTTTCTCTGGCGAATTACAGAAAATTGTTTTCTATTTTTTTTCTCGATAACGGTCAGAGATAAGAAAAAAATACAAGAGATCAAAAAGTTTCTAAACAAGACAGAAAATTTATTGCGTATTTTAGAATCTAGCAGTGGCGCATCGCAAAAAAGTTCAGGGTGAGAAAAGAGGGCATGACCCCGAAAAAATTATTACCCTGTAGATTTACATAATCATTTGGCATGGCTAATGATGCAGGCCTTATAGCGTAACCTACCTTCCAAATTTGAACAAAATATCTCAAAAACTGCAGGAGCTATACAGTAAAAAGTGAAAAATTCTTGAAATTTCCACACCCTGCATATTGGTAACGAAGCGTTTGCAGACCTATGTTTATATGAAATTTTAGGCACAAAATAAACCAAATAGTTACCCCCTTCCTTATGTACATGATATTTAGGAACAACCTGTATATGGCAAGCAAATGAAAAAGTAAACCTCAACACTAGATAAATAAATTTAACATAATAGTATGTTCTTTAACAACATAATCTTTAATTTTCTGGACACAAATATTACTCCACTCTTTTGTGTTTTATTATTAATAAAAAAAACTGATTTTGTAAAAGATTTTAAAATGTATATAAATGATGTAAATGTATCGGAGCACAGTACGAAGTAAAGACTAAACGACAAATGATCAAATAGTAGACTAATGTTTTCACGCCCGACTGTGTACAGCGCTCCCCATGGATGTCTCTCTAATACCGAAAATCGTTTTCTACGCAGGTGCCATCAGGTTTAGATCGGACTCTACAAATTCATATGAAACTATACACATAAAACACAATATCCACATTATTCAATATGTGTGGAGGTATTATCCTCAAAATTAGAAATGGGTAGGCACTTAATCAGACTAAATTTTTTGTGGAAACCATTTTTTGCAACTAAATGTACATCGCTTAGCATAAACCCTCCGATATCCATATTGTACAGTTTTCGCGACTGAATCTGACGGGATTTGCCAGTCTCTCATAACAAGAGCAATTCCCATCCTAGACATGCTACCAGGTATATTCAGAAATATAGAGAATACAATCTACAATAACTCCAAACTCACCTGAAGCCTTAGCTCTTGTTCGCTGGCCCTGCTACTTTGTAAATCAACACGCAACCTCTTAGCGTCCATTTCTAATTTCTGTAGGTACTCTGAAGCTTCTCTTTCTTTGTCCTGTTCCTTTTTCTCTCTTCTCCTAGGCGGTTTCACTTCTGCTTCGACGGACGTGATTTCTTCCAATCCCGACCCGACCGCCGTACCGTTCATATGAGAATGGTTCACTTTCTGTCGATCTATGTGTTTCTCCGCGTGTCTCTGCTCGTGTTCTGTCTCTTTCACTTTTTCCACCGATTTCCTATGTGATTTCTGACTATTATTATTATTGATACCATTGGCTATTGTACCGTTAGGTACGTGACCATTTTTTTCATTAGATTGTCTACTACTACTGTGTACTTTATTACTTTGTACATGATTTTGAGTCAACGTGGCCGGCGTACTGTTGGTCTCCTGGACCTGCAAACTGTTCGCGCTATCTAACGGCAACGCCTGTTGCATGAGTTGCAAATAGAATTCGTTCTCTTTGGCCACGTCTCTCTGTTTCTTCTGACGCATCCGGAAACCTATGTAGGATTTAAAACCGAAACCCAATGTGACGACCGGATAACCTATACAGTGGGCCGCGAAAGGCCTACAGAGGTCCAGGTGTCCGGGCATGTGTTTAACATCCCTCAGGCGAACCGCCGCCTCTAAATACACGAACAGCATCCACAGCACGATCGTGGGTGCACAGATACCCTTGTCCGTGTGCCAAACGTATTGCACCCACACGTAAGTGCTGGCCGCGAAGAACAGCCAGTGCACCGGTATGAAAAAGAAACACAACATGTCGGACGTGAGCGCAATGCAAACGAAAAACACTGAGAAAGCCAATCCCTGGTATTTAAAGGAATCGTAAACCGAACGGAGCAACAGATAAAACGGCCATAAAAATTCGAAACGGAACTCCAAAATAAAGTCTGCCAATATTACCAGAATCCACAACACTAAAAACTTCAAGTATAACAGAGCACTGAAACAAAAAGAAATACATAATTAATGAATGTAAATAATAATAATAATAATAATAATGGGCATTTATTACAGGTCATATCTTTTTATAAGAAAAAAATTGTAAATACAGCAGAACTTCCTTAACTAGAACTGCCATAATTCGATGTTTTCTTTAATTCAAATAATATTTGCAAACAATTAAGTTTTTACAATCTCGCAAGAGTAATTTTATCTCCGTAAATCGGCCGTTTCTAACACTAGAACTGATATTTAGCGCGTAACAAAGCCTAACCCAATTTTTTCGGAGAAATACTATACTTGAATCGCCGAAGAGATTCACTTTCAAAAGTGCGTGGTCAGATTGTGATCACACAATTTGTGAAAGTGCTACTTCCGGGTTTTTTTATACAAAAAATACTACAAATCCAACTAAATACTTTTATGCTTTTTATAAATCTGTATAGAATGCTCAATTCGCGAGATATTTGCAAAAAACTGCTATTATATAAGAGTGAAAGTGCTACTTCGGGGTTTTTTTATACAAAAATTCACAAATCCAACTAAATACTTTTATGTGTATTATAAATCTGTATAGAATGCATAATTCGCGAGATATTTGCAAAAAAACTGCTATTACATAATAGTGAAAGTGCTACTTCCGTTTTTTTTTATACAAAAAAAAACAAATCCAACTAAATACTTTCATACTTTTTATAAATCTGTATAGAAAGCATAATTCGCGAAATATTTGCAAAGAAAACTGCTATTACATAAGAGTGAAAGTGCTACTTCCGGTTTTTTTTATATAAAAAATACTCCAAATCCAACTAAATACTTTCATACTTTTTATAAATCTGTATAGAATGCATAATTCGCGAAATATTTGCAAAGAAAACTGCTATTACATTAGAGTGAAAGTGCTAATTCCGGTTTTTTTATATAAAAAATAATCCAAATCCAACTAAATATTTTTATACTTTTTATAAGTCTGTAGAGAATGCATAATTCGCGAGATATTTGCAAAAAAAAACTTGCTATTAGATAAGAGTGACAGTGCTACTTCCTGTTTTTTTTTTATACAAAAAAAAAACAAATCCAACTAAATACTTTTTATAAATCTGTATAGAATGCATAATTCGCGAGATATTTGCAAAAGACTGCTATTAGATAAGAGTGAAAGTGCTACTTCCGGTTTTTTTTATATAAAAAATACTCCAAATCCAACTAAATACTTTCATACTTTTTATAAATCTGTATAGAATGCATAATTCGCGAGATATTTGCAAAAGACTGCTATTAGATATGTGTGAAAGTGCTACTTCCGTTTTTTTTATACAAAAAAAAACAAATCCAACTAAATACTTTCATACTTTTTATAAATCTGTATAGAATGCATAATTCGCGAAATATTTGCAAAGAAAACTGCTATTACATAAGAGTGAAAGTGCTACTTCCGGTTTTTTTATATAAAAAATATTCCAAATCCAACTAAATACTTTCATACTTTTTATAAATCTGTATAGAATGCATAATTCGCGAAATATTTGCAAAGAAAACTGCTATTACATTAGAGTGAAAGTGCTACTTCCGGTTTTTTATATAAAAAATAATCCAAATCCAACTAAATACTTTTATACTTTTTATAAACCTGTATAGAATGCATAATTTGTGAAATATTTGCATAAAATTGCTATTCGTTAAGATATTTTTTTATGCACTTCCGGATTAAATCAGAGGAATAATCTAATTAATTTTTCGGCTATCCATTAATATCTTTTATCGCCAACCGTCAGTAAAGCGATGCGTTACCAAAGCGTTTTACGGAGGTAAACAAACACTTTATCGTACTGTACAATAAAGTACTTTACCTGCCGCTAATATCTGTCAACGTAGCCATGACTGATGTCTTTAAACATAAATCGTTTGTCACTGTCATAAACTGTCATAAGTTATTATATCTTTCTTTTTAAAATCAACAATTTTCACGGTTGGCGATAAAATTTTGTATGCACCACGTCAGTAAAGTACCTTTATCGAACTCGTCTTTTACTCGCCGCGCTCGCTTCACTCGCTTGGCTCGTAAATCAGACTCGTTCGATAAAGTATCACTTTACTGACTTGGTACATAAATAACTATTAATTCGTTTTGAAACTGTAAGAAATCGGCATTATTTTAGATAAAAATATGACTCAATATTTACAGTCTTTTGTAGAAGGTACAACTATAATACCGCGCGATCATTTAAATTCTAAATTAGAGCAGGCTGTGAAATTTAAATTAAGTTGGTATATAAGTACTAATTTACAATTTGAATTGTCAAAGTGACGTTTCAAAATGTTTATGTTATTAATCAATAATTGACATTCTGGACAACCTAATAAAAAAAATCCCCTCCTGCTATAATTTAGAATTTAAATGATCGCGTGGTATTATTACTAATGCTAAATTACATGAAAATAATGAAACGAGTCAAATTCAGTTGTCAATTTGGCTAAAGTCAAACGTAGAAGTTAAAAAGTAAGGTTAAATCACTTGCAACTGGCAACCGACATACGCTAATAAATTAAAATCGCGTCAAATTTGAAATGTAAAATAATACAACCTACAAGTCATTATAGGACTGTCGACTGTCATAAATAATAATATTAATTTGTCATAATTATCTTTTGACGTGTGTTATAGTTGTGATCCAAACAATATAAACGTGCCAGCAGTGCATGACTCCTACACAGAATGGCCAAGTATAAAATAATATATGGAAAAGTAATATTTAATACCGTTAATTATAATATTCATTTTGTAGCTGGCTTACATGTAATAATATTTTGCCAGCAGAAACTATATATCCTCAAATATTAATTACTTTAATTTTATTGTTATGAAATTGTTTCGATTGATGGGATTTTGTACCAGCATTGAAACATCGTCTTTAGTCCGTACTTTAGGCATGTCCGTTGCCAAAACAATTATAGTATAGTTTATCAGCTTAGTTTGAAAATAACTACGAGTATAAACAAACCTGTGCTGGAAGATATTATATACTACTATACAAAAGATATTATCACTTTGTAAAACATAGAATTTTATTTACAAAAACGTATATTTGCACAATTTCAGTATATTATAATATCATGTATAATAGTAATTACAACTTCCTTTTTTAATATTTACCTTGTACATATTTTTTGGCCAACAGTGTACATCAACAAACTCAGGTTGTCTTTATATGGAAGAATATAGAAGTAATATTGCTTGTTTACACCTTCAAATCATATCCAGTTCTGACAGTTCATATTTACATATAGTTTGATGTATTTTTGAATTTCATTAAACTTGTTTCTCTAAACACTGATTCAATAACTAATATTATCGATTATTAATAAAACAAGTTTATAAGTATAAACATTCAAACAAACAGAAGATAGATTAGAAATATATAAAACAATCTTATTGCTACACTAATTTTGTTTCATAATTAATAGTTTAAATAACGTTTCTTTTCCCTATTACTACCACATCTACTAACATATAGCTTCACTAATGTTTAATCGCTCAATTTCTATGTACCTGTTAAAAAGCTAGTCATAGCTGAAGTGTATCAAATATATAAGGATTTTCTTGATATTAAAATTGTGTCATTAATTGATAATAAACAATTAATAATTTAAGAAAATGTAGACATTCTGGACATTATATTGAAGAATATATATTTCTTCAAAGTATACTTTAAAGCAAATTTGTATATAACTGCTATAATACACATACAAACTATTGTTAAAACTTTAAAAAAATGTTTTATTAGAAGACGTTTCAAATGTTTGTTATGACAGCTTTACACTAACCTAACAGATGACCTGACAGCTGTCACAGACACGCTATAATCAAGCGTCGATAATATAATATTAATAAACACCTCTACATCCACTTTCTGCGTTTACAGATGCCCGAAAGGCGTTCAGAATTTGGATTAAAATTCGAGAATACAGCCATTTTGAAACACATATGGTTCAGAAACGTCCAGATGTTATTGTAACACATGTGTCGTAAGTACAACCTGATCACAGTCACAACTCAAGTATCTACCTTCCATAAAATCCCTCAGCGATTTTGCTCCTCTTTATGGGTCTTCTCATTTTTCCGAGCTCAGCATTTCGTCTCTTCATAATTTACACAGAACCAATGCACCAAGTGATTATTTGTCTCACTCCGCGAACAAATTTTTCGAAAATCGCTTTTGTCTCATGGATTTTTCTGACGAAAAACCTCGCTTTTTGCGGTAAATGTCTTTTGTTGACAACTCGGTGTTTTCGCTTGATTCCGCGCCTTCAGATGGCGCCCGAAGCCGCGATATTTGAAATGTTTGTTTTTATTTTCTTTTTGTTATCGTTTGTTTGTATAAATGATTAGGATATTTAGTTCGAAAATTGTATTGTCAAAATCAACATAAATTTAAATGGGCATTTAATTGGTTCATTGACGTATTTAGAAGACGTAATCATTGCATAATATATAAGCATGTATACATATTATCTCATTAAAATGTAAACTTTATTTGTTATATAAACATAGACGTTCCCAAATATTCGTTTTATATTTCTTTTAAATCCAAAATTTTGGATATGTCCTATTGTAATTAAACTGATTACATTTTCATTAATATAAAAACTCAGTTAAATATCGGATGAATGTAAATATAGTGAATACACTATATTCGATAATAATTATTTTAATATTTTTTTTAAGGTATGTCGAAAAAGGTAGAGCTTTTAAGAAAATATCATTGCATGGCGATTATACTTACCTAATTTTTTTAGTTTATATATAGTTTTTAGTTTAGCGTATATGTATGTGATATTTGATATAATATATCTAAATAGGCATTTTAGTTTTTATTGTGAAAATCTACAAGGATTACACCGAAAGTAAATTTACCAATGTAGTAAATTATAAAGTTTATAATAAGGTAGGTTTTCGACAACACGAGCGAGCAATCCATGAAAACACTCCACCAATCGCGTACAAGTATTCGCAGGCGATTTTGCTGCGCCAAATATATGCTTGTTCGTGATTGGTGGAGTGTCTTCAGGGCCCATGAAACATAATTTTCTATGGTATTTATAACTATAACCTTTGACTATAACTAATGTAAGCATGTAATATAAGGTTATGTTTATTTTTATTATGATTGTTAGTTCTAGCGAATAAGTTGTAATTGTATGTGAGAGATGTTACAACAGTTTTATTACACGTTAATCGAACAATTAAATTTGACTTCAACCTATCAACCTTTCAGCATTCATTTGAATTTATTTATAAATTGTCAAAATTAATAATTTAACATACCCTCAATAAAATGTTCATTGCAATATGGTAAGCTAATATACTAAATACATACTTTAAATTAAACTCCTTTTTATATATTTACAAGAATTACTTTATTCTATATTCAAAGTATAATGTCACCACCATTGGTATTCTTGCGATTTTTACGTTTTACAATTTCCACCCCTGCGTGTCAAATTTACTTTAGAATTCCATAAGCGTAGTTTATTGGTTTTCTAGCAGTGATTTTGAAAATTATTGGCATAAAATAATCAACTTTAACATAAGATGAATGTATGCTACTTTAACATACATATTGGCAATCTTATAACTGCATATAAACATGGTCAAATGATTATAAAATACCGCGCGATCATTTAAATTCTAAATTAGAGCAGGCTGTGAAATTTAAATTAAGTTGGTATATAAGTACTAATTTACAATTTGAATTGTCAAAGTGACGTTTCAAAATGTTAATTAATCAATACTTGACATTCTGGATAACCTAATAAAAAAAATCCCGCCTGCTATAATTTAGAATTTAAATGATCGCGTGGTACTATACATGGGCGAGATAGGGGAAGTGGAACCGATTTCACTCAGACTTGACCGACTCGTGTTTTGTCGGCTCTCGGGTACCGTATTACCTACCGGTTTCCCCGAGAGCCCACAAAACACGAGTCGGTCAAGTCTGAGTGAAATCGGTTCCACTTCCCCTATCTCGCCCATGTATATAAAATACCAGTAATAATTATTAGTGTAGAATTTAACTGCATGTTAACTTTAGAAGCATGTACATTATTCATCGAAATCCAGTTCAGCCGAAAATACTTAAAAGTGTCTGCATAAGCTCTCAACGTGAACCCTGCTAGCTTCTGTAGAATTTTTCCATGTTTTCAATATCATTTGATTTTTCACATGAACGTAGCCAGATTTTCGGGCAGGGGAGGGCAAGGTCTTGACATATTAGGGGCCGCAGTAAATACATGACAAGCTTTAGATACTTTTATAAATATATTTGTCTAGACAGCATAAGTTGGGGTATTCGCAAAGAACTATTTTTTGATAAGAGTAAAAGACCTACTACCAGTAGGAATTTCAACAAACTTTTTTCATAAATTTGTTTGCAGTCACTTTTGAGTATATTTGTATTTAGAAATTTGTTTACGATTAGTAGTCGACGAGATATTGGTCAAATTCCATTTTGTCACTGAAGTAAACTACTACTCTCGCACAGAGAGATATACAGACACATACACACAGAGTGAGAAACATTTTTTTGATATCAGAAAACTTCCAAACGTGAACAGCTGTAAAAATCTCGTGGTCGAAAAAGCTCATCATTACAATATATATATATATATAAGAGAGTAAAAAGGGTAAATCAAACTCGACATATATACATAACCTATGAATTTTATTTTTTCATTCGCAAATGTACATAAAATAACTTACAAAAATAGTGATACAATTAAAAAAAAATTAAATAGAAATAGCAATAAATTGAAAAAAGAAAAAACCTTATCATCCGTTAATAATTCAACAGCTAATTTATACATATTAAAAGGTAACAGTTATATTACAGAATTATCTACGTATAATAAAATAATAATGTAATAAAAGTATACTGTATATATAGGTATGAATAGCAATCTCGATAAAATATTCATGCTTTTTAAAAAATAAGAACACATTAAAGTATGACTTAAAACGTACATTATCAAAAGATTAATTAATCACATCGTTTAATTTTGAAAACAGTCTAGTGAAAACATTACTAAATAATTAATATATATATATATATGGATGAAACTTAGTGAATTTTAACTATCTAATAATGATAAAATAAGGACAAAGAAAAACTAAAATATTCTTTCGTAAAAGAGAAGATAGGCTTGAGCATTTAGTACTTTCGACTCTTGCACTTCGGATACATGGGAATCACTGACGTAGTACCATTTTCCAGGAGGCACGTCCGGTATTCCCTGGGCGCCGATGAGATTCTCAGGTGACTTCTTTTCTTTCTGATTCTTAGGTAAAAATTGCCACCGGTAACTGTTATTTTCTAATTTCGGTCGGACCTTGATGTAAGCCACGTAGTGCCCGCCATGAATGGACCCACTATGCTCGACGACGCCGTACAAGGAATACAGAACTTGCGTTTGACCAGCTGCGAAAGTGGGCAGGTTCTGGGACCTCTTCGAACAATAAGGCGCCAAGTCCAGTAATTGGGTGAAAGTGACGTGCTTAGAAACTTTAGTAGGACGGAAATGGTACACCTGCATAAACAAAAGTTATCTATGAAGACAATAATGAATAACATTTTAAAAAATATTTAATCTTTATGTTATAAATCGCCGTGCCTAACGACTACCGAAATAGCAGCAACCAACGCACAGTGTTCAAAATCGACAAAAAAGTGCTGCTGCAATGTATAATATGTATATATGTATAAAAGATACCAGATTATGAGAATACTACAATTCAATTTAAATTAATTAATTCTTACTTGAAATCTCTTCAGGTGGAGTATAAGTACAGCCGGTGGATTGTATATCAATAGTTGTTTCGTTGCAGTTGTATAGACGGTTTTCCTATCTTCACCGCCATGTCTTTTGGTGCACAATTCACAACTAACCTTATTATTTGCCGTCATAAGTTCACAGGCCGTAAACTGATTCAAGCAGGACTGTACCGATAATTCTCCTTCTTCACACTGATAACGTTGTGACATCGTGCCTGTCCACAAGTCTTCATCTTCTTCCATCTAAAAATTGGACGTGAAAATAAATAAATAGAAAAACAAAGTAAACTTCCTGTTATTGTGTTTAAAATAATGTTTAGTTCATTTTAGAATCAAATTCAGCCTGAGATATTTAATTATTTGTAATAGTTTTATATTCAAAGAGTGAGGACGTATTTTTATCGGCTCTGCATATAGTGCAGTGTTCAAAAGAAAAAGTATTGTTATTTATTATGGAGATATACATGAAATTATGATGATGTAAACTATAAGTGAAATGCATCGATGAATCAAATGGATGATTAATCATTTGTCTAGCGGGTCAACATATACAAAACAACAAAAATATGTCATACAATAAGTGCTATGTTTGCCGAGTGGAATACCAAGGAACAGAAAGAACGGTAAAATGTTTCGTATGTGAGGAAGAGAGACATGGTAAATGCGCTGCAGTCAGTGACGAAACAGCTAAGAAGTTGAGTGACACGGATATAATTACGTATGTATACGAAATTTGTCGTAAAATGTGTGTCAAAAAATGAATGAAATGGATCAAAAACTTAATGATTGCCTCCAAACTATGTCAGAACAAAACGTATTGGTTCAAAAATTTTTAGAGTTTCGAACAGCTAAAATAAGGCAGAAAAGATGACATTATATAGCGATCTATTGAAAAAGAAAAATGATGTGTTAATTGTTAAACCTAAAAAAGATGATAAAAATCATACGAAACAAAGAAGGATATTAAAAATAAAGTGGATCCATGTAAATTAGCACTTGAAATTGAAACAATAAAAACTGTTGGAAAAGGTGGTAACTGTAGTGATAGTAATTCTAAAGAAAATATAAGAGAAAAAGTCATAAATAAAATTGGAAATATGTATGTATGTAGTTTCTGAACCAAAATTACAATGAAACAATGAAAAAGTTTGAAGACGCGATTAGTCAAAATGACATATGTAGACAAGGAAGTCCCAGCTATAATAAAAATAGAAAAAAAAACTTACACAAGAAAAAGAAAAACTATGGAAATATTATGTTGTGTGTTCAATCGGAGATGTATTCCAGCATCATGGATAGGATACAAATAAATGTAGATCGCTCAGTAATGATTAAATTGTAGTTTTTTAAGTGCTAAGAACATTAGAATATTTAAACAATTAGTCCGTAAGTATGTTATAGAAAAAGTTTTAGTTTCTAAGTAATATATTTGTATATTTTAATAGCAATTGCTAATAAAATTATTATATTTTTATGACTCGGTTGTCATCTTCAGCAGACAACCTAAAAACAATGCTAAACCTATCGTTTTTGGCTAAGGTAAAGGCCTCCAAGATATGCTCTTCACGTAATCGTCAATGTTAAATTTTCACGTATTACTGAAATATGTATTTGGTATAGTAATTCTATTTTGGCTAGGTATTTTTGTTCGATTTTAGTTACTGAATGAAGAGTGCTAATAACATCAAAATAAAAGTCGTTAAGAAACGATTTTCTCTTTCTTTTGACTACCTGAAAATAATATATTTTCATACCCTTTCTTCATCCAAGTCCTCTTCTTCCATTTTACAGCATGCTTCGTCGTACATATCTTTTCTAGCGAATATACTATCAACTTTTACGTTATCCCCGTCATTCAGAAGCGATAATTTTTCCAAATCTTCCTTCAAATCGCCATTTTTGTTGTTCACAAAGGACAATCTGGATTCTGGCCTATCGTAATCTTCCGCCATTCTTCAAATTAATTATCAGAAACGATCGAATGTATTGTAACGTTAAAAAAAAAGAATTACTTACTCTTCATTGGGATTGATTTGTTCTCCTATGGGACTACCCAAGTTCATAACGGCCATTTCACTTGACGAAGGACTATTTTCTAAACTGCCCGTTCCCAATGGTGAAACACAAAGCATGCCAATAGCCGGACTTGGCACTCCGCTATCGTCCACGTGCATGTCCGGGGAACCACCTCTATTATTTACAGGACTTTCATTATCTACTTTATCCGAATTGTAGCCGGATTCTAAATCTTTCGATTTCTCTTCATTTGTTTGCATATTTCTGTTATCCTACAAAGTTATAAATTAAAAGGGTTATATTAATTCAATGATTTTATACGCGAAAACCTTCAAAGCTTTATACTAGTCTCGTTATTGGTTTTTCGACGGGCATAATCGCTACAATTAGGGTACTACCGCGATACACATACACATGGTATGCCACTATTGGCACCGAATTTCGTGCGCCATGCGCAGTTACGTCATATTCGAGATACGAGACTCGCCGTTTAAGTTGCTGAAGCATTGTTTACATGTAATTTTCATGATCGGAAAGGATATTTTAATATTTTGAGTGTATTAAGACGTCTAAATTTATTATTTGTATTGTGTTTTTATGACTGTATGTATTGTGTTTGTTTGTGTATTTGTGATTGTATGTGGGTGTATGATCAATTAATTTACAATGCCGAATTGTGCCGTAGCTAAATGTAAAAACTGTACTCAAAATACAAAAGATGCTGGTATAAAATACTTTAACTTTGCAAAGAAAGAAAATTTGTTAAAACAATGGATAATCACTTGCAGGAGAGAAGATAAAATAAATTCGAAAAATGGTAAGTTTGGAATTAATTCCAAGTCATATTTAAAGAGGACACTATGAAGACCATAATAAGTAGGTAACGACAAGATTCTAATACAGATAATTTTTTTCTCAAAATCTAGTTTGCGGAAACCCTGTACTCCAACTAGACTTAGGGAAAAAATCCCATTCAACACCATAAAAAGAATTCCTGCCTTATTAATAGACAAAGTTAGTAGCCACTAACATCACACTAAGTCGCTACTAAAAATTTTCGTATTAATAGACGTTTTTAATAGGCAACTAGGCTTAGTTACCAACTAAATTTTACTACCGTGTTATAGCGTGTTTAAGAAGTAAAAAAGTTGTTAAAACTAACCTATCTTCGGTTTAGCGCCAAATTTAGATTCAAATGCGTCGTCGTGGTTAAGTGTTATTGTCAAGAACTTTTAGTTCGTGGAATAGGAGGGATGGCAGTAAACGATGTAAGCTATTTTAAACAAAGAAAGTATTAAAAAGAAGGAACTTTATTAATTAAAAAGTAATATTTGTTTTCCTAGAACAAAAGGGCAGATCACAAAATTCGGATGACCTGGAGAAGGCAACTGGAATAGAATGTGTGAGGGAAGATAATCATTGAAAATAAAAGGAAGCTGACTGTGCCCAACTTTTTATTTTACTTATATAATTATGTCATAGTCTGTGTAAGTTTGTGTTTTGTATATATTATGATAAATGTTTAAACAGTTACTCAAAAGTTTGTACGATAGCATTAGTTGTAAGCAGTAATGTAAGTCGGTAAATTACCGAATTAATTACTGTACTTTACGGTAAATTACCACATGAAATTTTCGTAAATTACCAACAAAGTAAAACATTATCTATATACACGTATGACATTGCACACTCGTTGATTTGGGAAGTTCCTTTCTACCAGATGTAAAGGCACGTGAATCATCCGTTTATATAACAAGTGAAGACTTCGGTGTATAAATTAAACTATATACAGTTTGTGAATATACTACTCGTAGTACTGTGCGCTGGGATGGGGCGTAAAGATAAAATAAAAAAAGTTATTTTATCAGCATTTTCAAAATCCACAGAACATTCGAAATTATCTTCGTGTAACTTCTGTTCGCAAAGTTATGTTTTAAATGTAACCAGAATGTCCAGTCACTTACAGAATAAGTGCATTCGTTGTCCTCGTAAAATAAAGAATGAAATACAATCAAAATCAAGAGCATTAAGTGTTAAGAAAATTAAAGCAATAAATAAAGGTGAGTAATTTTGATTGATTTCTATTGGGTTTTATGGAAAAATATTTAACATTTTAGAGATTCCGGAAAGAGAAAGTTCTCCGCAAACAGATTTAGAAGACGACGATGGAGAGACGATTTCAAGCGATTCTCGCCCACAATCTGCTGCGAGCACCACAAAATCCGCTTACAGTGAAAATTTGGATTTTTTTGTGGATGTAATGAATAAATCAGAAGAAGAGGAAATTTGGGATCTCTTAGCAACAGTATGCTTTGCTAGTAATACT
Source organism: Amphimallon solstitiale (assembly GCA_963170755.1). Classification (NCBI taxonomy): domain Eukaryota; kingdom Metazoa; phylum Arthropoda; class Insecta; order Coleoptera; family Scarabaeidae; genus Amphimallon; species Amphimallon solstitiale. The sequence goes on along the minus strand of OY720683.1, from coordinate 2,102,718 downwards.
CCTTTAAATTTTACGGAAAATGTTCATTGGCAAAAATTGTTTAAAAAAATTAAATCTTCTTTATGATTGCCCCCTAGATATCAGTTATCCAATGCGCTTTTAGATAAAAAAAACACTCTCAAATAAATCAGTTAGTTAATGAAAAAATAGCAAAGTCTAAAACAATTGGAATTAAAGTTGATGGGTGGAGTAATATTAGAAACGAATCCATTATAAATATAATAATTACATGTCCAGAACCAGTTTTATTTAGAGTAATTGACTGCAAGGAAAATCGCCACGATGCTGCATATCTTTGTTCTTTGCTTAGTTCTGTTATTGAAGAGTTAGGTATTAATAAAGTTATAAGCATAGTGACTGATAACGCTAGCAATATGAAATAAACTTGGAAATTAATTAATGATATGTACCCGTCCAATTATTTTACTTGTTATGTATGTTGTGCTCATATTCTGAATTTATTCGCACAAGATATTTAAAAATTAGAAGTATTTGCATGTTTACTTACTGATTGTAAAGTCATAGTAAAAACTATTAAAAAATCGCATATTTTGAATGCTAAGTTTAAAAATATACAAGATGAACAGCGAGCATTACAAAAATCAAACACACTAACATCTCTTAAACTACCTGGCCAAACTAGATGGAGCACTAATATCTTCTGTTTATAAAGCTTTTTTTGTTGTAGGGGTTTTATTTAAACAATAAAAAAAGTGTGATAAATTACCGTGGTAATTTACTCAAAAATGATAAATTACGCGAGAATAAATCTTGGTAAAAAAAGAGCAGTAATTTACCAAAATCATAAATTACGGTAATTTTACATCTCTGGTTGTAGGTAAAATTATACACAATATTAAAGCATGTGTAACATACTTTTTTCTTTTGTGATTAATATAATTAATTATGTATTCAACATATTTTATAGTTTGGAAAAAAAAGACAACACAATAATTTTCAAATACATATTTTTCTTTCTATCACTACATAAACTTTTCTTTTTATTGGCAGTATCTATTTATATAACTCTGCTGGAAAACATTCCCTTGTAAGTTTTTTCCACTACCATTTAATTCACATGCAAGGGAATATCATCTTCATCAGACATATTTAGAAGAAAAACAAAGTAAAATAAGATACTTATAACTATTCTTTTAAAATTATACCTCCATTTTCTATGTTGTCATTCCTAATGATGCTATGCATGGCAGCAATTGCTACAATAGTTGCCTTTGTTGTTTCCAGATTTAAATTCAGCCCGTTAAAAAAGCAACGGAATTTGTTTTTCATTGTCCCAAATAATCTTTCTACATTACGTGTAGTAATATGGGCTGCATTGTATCCTTCAGCATTTGTTTGGGGGTTCGAAAGTGGGGTAAGGAGGTGTCGAGAACAGGCATATCCATTATCCCCAAGTAATATATGTACCATCTATTTTTATCATACGTGCTTTCTCTTCATTTAGCCACAATATTATGAACTCGACATTTTGCAGCACTCACTGAAGTTATACTTATATATTATTATTGTCTACTTATCTGAACATTTGAAGAATATTACCATATATGAATTTAAAACAACAAGAGATTGTCACCTTCAGGATTTTTGATTTTTACTTGTCTGCCATCTACCGCACCAACAATATTTGAATACCGAGCAATTTAAAAAACTCTCCTTTCATTTCTCCAAAGGCATTATTTTCTCTTGGAAAATTAATGAATTCTTGTCGGAGTCTAGCTATTGCCTCAACAACTTTTTTCACAACCAAACTCAATGATGGCTGTGATAGACCATGAAGTTCAGCTATGACAGAAATTTCTTTCTTATTTATTTCTTTTACTTTCTTATTACGTAGTACAGAGATATCAACAATTCCTGTAGACCACGTGACTACCAAATTAGGCAACCCAATTAACAGCAGTTGGTAGTATTGAATGTTTTATGTAAAATATGGTTAAAAGTGTCAACAATGACAGCAGTATTTGTGAATAAAATGTACGCTACTGTCAAATACTAGCGATACGCGAATCTCATAAACGTATGAACACGAAAATCACCAGATTTTAGAAAATTACTGATCACGTGGTCTACAATCTTTCTCGATAGCACTGTATAAGGAAGTATTGTGATGATGAAAATTTTCGACCTCGAGATTTTTGCAGATGTCCACGTTTTGAGGTCCCCTGATACCAAAAAAGTGGTTTTTAAAAAATGTCTCTCTCTCTCTCTGTGTGTGTGTGTCTGTCTGTCTGTCTGTGTGTGTGTGACCACGATAGCGATCAAACCGCTACAGATATCAATTTCAAATTTTGTATTTACGAATATAATCTTCCTCTTGAGAACTGATTAGATTTTGAGCAAAATCGGCAGACCGGAAGTAGTAGTTTACTTCAGTGAAAAAATCGAATTTTGCAAATATTTCGTCAATTACTAAGTTTAAACAAATTTATAAGGAATTCAAATGTACTCAAAATTAAATTTGAGAAAAATTGTAATAATAAAGTTTTTGAAATTCCGACCAGAAGTAGGTCTTTTACTCTTATCGAAAATCAGTTTTTTGCGAATATCACGCAAGTCATGCTTTCTAGGCAGGTAAATTATCAGTATAAAAGTATTTAGAACGTATTTTTAAATATCTTTTGTATAAAAAAAATTTCAAAATTCGGACCGGAAGTAACACTTTTACTCTTACCGAATAACGATTTTTTGCAAATATGTCGTAAATTATGCATTCTATATATATTTATGAAGAGTACAAAAGTATTTAGAGTTGGATTTGGAATATTTTTTGTATAAATGAAATTTCAAAATTCGGACCGGAAGTAACACTTTCATACGTATAAGAAAGTCGTGTGGTGGCCACACCTCATTTTTTAAATTTTTTAAAAAACGTCTCTCTCTCTCTCTCTGTGTGTGTGTGTGTGACCACCAAAGCGGTCAAACGGCTGTAGATATCAATTCCAAATTTTGTATTTACGTGTATAATCTCCCTCTTGAGATCTGATTAGTTTTTCAGTAAAATCGGTAGACCGGAAGTAGCAGTTTACTTCAGCGAAAAAATCGAAATTTGCCAATATTTCGTCAACTACTAAGTTTAAACAAATTTATAAAGAATTCATATATACTTAAAATGAAAATTGAGAATAATTTTATTTAAAAAGTTTTCCGAAATTCCTACCGGAAGTAGGTCTTTTACTCTTATCGAAAATCAGTTTTTTGCGAATATTTCGCAAGTTATGCCTTTTAGGCAAGTACGTTACGGATATAAAAGTATTTAAAACATAATTTTCAATATCTTTTGTATAAAAAAAAATTCAAAATTCAGACCGGAAGTACCACTTTTACTCCTATCGAATAGCGATTTTTTGCAAATATGTCGTAAATTATGCATTTTATATAAATTTATCAAGAGTATAAAAGTATTTAGAACTAGATTTGCAATATTTTTTGTATATATGAAATTTCAAAATTCGGACTGGAAGTAGCACTTTTACTCTTAGCGAGGAGCACTTTTTTGATATCTTGCAAAGTATGCATTCTATAGAGATTTATTAAGAGAATAGAAGTACTTAGAATAGGATTTTGAATAATTTTTGTAAAAAAAATTCTTAAAATTCTATAATTTGAAACGCTCATACGTATAAGAAAGTCGTGTGGTGGCCACAAATCATTTTTTTAATATGTATTTCTGCCTACCTATATATTATCCATAAGCCCCTTTAGCTAAGTAGCGTATATAGTGTACTTGAATATCTGCACTAGTTGGTAATCCGCGAATACTATTTCCCTGTTTCAGATTAATAATAAATCATGCAACTTCTTTATGCATTCGATCATTTTTTTTAAAAAATAAGTCGTCATATACTTCGAAAGGATTCTTTTTTGCCAAGTACACCTTTGGATTGCGATTTATTACAATCTCTACTTCTTCCACTTCATATAATTCGTCTTCTTGGATATTAATTAGATCTCCCATTTCACTTATAAAAAACACCAACTCACATACATAACCATTACTACTTTGAATTCACGCGAACTTTTCGTCTTGCTTTTAACAGAAACTGATGGATTTGCTACGTTGCCAACGCAATAATTCTATTAGATTAATATAACTAGTTAGTAGCCACTAAATATGCGACTATTAATAGGTACTGTTACTATCTACTTAATAGGATGTTAGTGGCTACTAACTAATAGCGTACTAACACGCTATTAAGACATTGTCTATTAATAAGGCAGTTCATATTTTGCTATTATATGACGGTCAAAAATAAGTAAATGTTACTTGTTTCAGTAACGATTTACTCAATACATTTTGAAGAGAAATATTTTGAAATACCTATAAAACAAAGGCTTTTGAATTAATTTATATTAAAAGCTGATGCAGTACCTACTTTAAATCTACCTAGTGATTCAGATACTGCTCAAAAGGGGAAAGCTAAAAAAAGGTCAGTGAGGATTGCAAAAGAAGATGCAGACAAGAAGTGGAATATATGGTGAAATCATCAGCAAGTACATCAAATTGTACAGTAGAAGCACATAACATATTTACAAATGAAAAAAATATAGTAAGTGTTAATACAGTGGAAACACATATGTCAGACCAGAAAGCACAAATGATAAAAGTGGAGGTAAAGGAAAGGTTACCTATAAGTAAGGGAAGAAATATTATAATACGCGAAATAAATGAACAAAATATTTACCTTTACAAGATGCACTTGGCTCAACATATGTGGCACTTAGATGATAGCAACCCGCGAAATATGTTTGCACTATTCCACCAGCAACTGTTAAATATATATAACTGGTGTTTCCCGGAAATGCAAAAAAGAAAGGTCTGTAGAGCGAAGAAAGTAAATTGATTAACTGAAGAAGTACAAGATTACAGAAATAAACTTGAGGCGTTGAACACAATTTTCACTGTTACAAAATCTCCTCATATACTACAAATTTATACAGACCATAAAGTGAAATATCAAGAAGTAATAAGAAATGCGAAAAGGAAAAGCAATCAGGATTATATAAATAGTTCTGAAAACAAGCAGAAAGCGGTGTGGAATGTCATAAAAAACGAAACAAATAAAAAAATTTCATCTTACGAAGTCCACGCAGACCTCACTGCAAATGAATTAAATACTTTCTTCGCCACAATTGGACATACTGTTGCAAAAAATATAAATACAAGTAACAACGATGATTTTAATATAGAGCATATGATTCAGAAAGGAAATGGAATAACTGTTCCAGAATCCTGTTACCTCGCAGAAACCTCAAAAACCGAAGTAATAAATATCGTACGGAAGCTAAAGAATAAAAAATCTAGGGATATACCGTTTGACTGAAATAAAAGTAGATATAGGGAAATACAGACACGCACACATGTGCATGCAAACATGAAATGGAGGGGTACGATAGTAGGGGATTACAGATGAGTTCATATCGGGACACCGGGGTACCCAGGCTTTAGTGCAAAACGTTGAAAGTTAGTATGTAGACGTTTGCTTTAAGGAATTGCTACGCTCTTTACGGCTTTTGTATAATATTTTGGTAACTGATGTATAATGTATTAACATTGAACTGAAACAAAACTCTATAAAATTTGTAACTAAAATAAAATTCTTATAAAAAATTAAATAAAATTCTCACATTTAAAACGAAACAAAATATTATACTTAATGAACTATACAAAATTTAATGTTGAAGATGTTCAAATGTCTGTCCCTCTTGCATCAAGCAGTACCCTAAACGATTATAAAACCTATTATTAATATTTGCGAGTTTGCTCAGATACAATGTATGTACGTTCACGCTCTAAAGTTACGGAACGAATGTGTTGTCCCCGCTCTCGATCTCCCCACTATCTCCCCACACCACCGGTCTTATACATAGGTACATGTTTATGTGTGTGTATTTGAAGATGCATATTAACTTTTAACTACGACAATCTGTATATGGATACACAGTAACTTTATTAAAAGAAACCATTGACATACTAGCACGACCTTTGACGTGTGTTATAAATACATTGTTAAGGAATGGTGAATTTCCAGACGAGCTGAAATTTGCCAAAGTGATTCCTGTGTACAAGAAAGGGGATAAATCGTGCGCGAACAATTACAAACCAATCTCAGTGCTACCAGTTCTATCCAAAGTATTTGAATCAGTAATAAAGAACAGAATCGTGCATTTCCTTGAAAAACACCAACTGTTTACCGAAGCCCAACACGGTTTTCGAGCTGGGAGGTCGACCTTGACAGCAATGTTGGATATGGTGGAAGCAATCCTCGAGGCGAGGGACGAAGGGGAACAAGCTACAGTGGTAACCTGCGACCTCAGCAAGGCTTTTGACAGTGTCTCACATGAGATCCTGCTGAGAAAACTTTGGCAGCATGGACTGAGACGGTTAGCTCATGGACTATTGGCGTCGTATTTGAACAACAGGAAACAGATGGTATGGTGGCAGAATGGATTCTCGGATGTGGCCGTTGTAGATGTTGGAGTGCCACAGGGGTCTATTTTGGGACCGCTAATGTTTATTATCTACATTAACGATCTGCCGGTCAACATTATGCATGGCAAGACGATAATGTATGCGGATGACACCTCGATCCTTGTACGGGGGAGTCCCGAGGGGACCGAAACGTTAATGGAAACGGCAATGGAGGATGCAGAAAGTTGGTTTATGGCCAACAAACTCAGATTAAATCAAGAGAAAACACAGAGAATACACTTCAAATCAAATGAAGACAATGTGAAAGTGGTTAATTTCCTGGGCATAAATCTCGACAATCGGCTGTCATGGAGCATCCACATAGAAGCACTATGTAAAAGATTAAATAGGGCCATCTTTGCAATACGCACAATAAAAAATGTTTCCACGCAACAAGCCGCAAAGAGTACCTACTATGCAGATTTCCACAGTGTAGCTACCTACGGAATTCTCGTATGGGGTATGTCAGCGAGGATGAAGGATGCTCTATTACTACAAAAAAGAGCAATTAGAACTCTTTGTGGGTTAACATACAATGAATCGTGCCGGGAACACTTTAAGAGTGAAAGAATACTTACTTTGGTTAGTGCTTACATCTATTCGTGTATTAAACATGTGCATGAGAATATACATAAATTCGCGAGCAATAAGAACTTTCACCGATACGACACGCGCAATGCAGATGCGTTGGTAATCCCATATCATCGCCTAAGTGTTACACAACAGGGAGTGAACTACTGGGGCCCCAAATTGTATAACTGTCTTCCGGAAAGTATAATAACCTGTTTAAGAAAACTGTAAAAGCAATGCTGATTGACTCTAGTTTCTATACCGTGGAGGAATATCTCGAGGCTTTCTCCCGCCGAAATAATGCTAATAATGTTACCTAAACGTTTGTTTGTGTAATTTTATATCTTTTGTGTTTACACACTTTTATATACACCTGATTTTACTTATCTGTATGTTTGTGAAATATGTAAGTTGAATGTATTTATATGTTTCGTATTATTTACTTAGAAATTCTTTGAAAGAATCTTTAATTGTTATTTACTGACAGTTCATGTAAGTTTTGATGACGAATAAAATCACTATCACTATCACACATAACATTGAAATAATTATTGAGAAGTCAGAGCTTCCCAAAAGGGACAAACAGCAATTAATTCCAACATAGCAGTGTTATAGGGAATTTCATCTAACACAGACTTATTTTATTTCCAGGAGTGATCAGTCTGACGTAGCTCAAGTCAGGCGATAAGTAACCATATTGGAATTGCAGAAGGAAAATTTGTTGAAGCAACTCGAGAAGCTAAATCTTCAACATCCCAAAAATATAACACTCTTTTAGCAACAGTGTTTTCTCCGGGACAAATAAAGAAGTTTTTAAACCCAGAGAAAAATATTGGAGTTGGTTGGTCTACAGACGACATCACTTCAGCCATATCACTATGGAGCGTAAGCCCAAAAACTTATTTCAGAGCAAATAATTATCCATAGCCAGCTATATCGACAATTTTGATGTCAACGAGGAGCTTTCAAAAAATGTTAAAATACTAATTAAAAAAAAGTTCTCCGATTTCAGTATTCTTCATCATCTACGTGTTTTGACACTCGATGAAGTTTATGTTTCGAACAAAATGGATGTAGAAAAAAAACAAGAACAGGATATTGAGCCACACGAAGCTTGTCAGACGGATTGATTTTAAATTGGAAACAACCTCTTTTAAAATTTGATATACCAATGTCAAAAGATATTCTGAAGATATTATTTCTGAAGTTTTTCAGTCAAATTTCATTACGGTTGCGATTTCAAGAAAATTTTTCAGAAATCAGCCGAGAAAACCATGTTACAAATAAAAAGTTCATCTGTGCCTTACGAAATTGTCTTGTACTTTGCCAGAACTCGAACGTATATTAGACTGCGAGACTTGAACAGAAAAATCAGTTTCACGAAATGCTCAAAGGAAACTAGAAAAGAAAATATTTAAATTTACAAACTCTAGAAAATTGTATTTCTTGTTTTGTTTTTTCTCTTGATTTTGTGTTACGTAATAAAATATTTAGAAAAATTTTAGCACCCCCCCCCCCTTCTTTGGACGGAACTAATAATATTTTCATAACAAATTGGTTTTCCTTCTTTTTTAGTATGTTTTGAAATACCTTACAACAAATAAATTTAAAAAACTTGTTTTCATTTTATACAAACTAGTAATCTTAACAGAAATAACGATGATTATTTTTTAACAATATAATTTAAAAAACACATTATATTGACCTATGAGCAATGTAGAAAGCTGAAGAAAGACTATCTTATACTTTCTCTTTCATCAGTTTTAATCGAAAAAAATCAACCACAATAATTTTAAATTCGAAAAACTTTAAGCGCGCCACGTATATCCTCGAACGTGACGTCACGCGCGGCGCTCTTATGCGCAATAGTATACCGTGTTTATGTGTATCGTAGGTACTACACTTTATGGCATATCGTTGTATCAGCCGATTAAAATTTACATTGCTTTCATTCAGCAGACGGATCGAGAACCGATCCCGCTCCAACCGTTCACTTCACAACAGTTGAGTGTTCGCTGGACAGGACCGCTCACCTTTATGTCATCGTCTGTCATCAGGTACTTTTCATTGCTGCCATATGTTAAAATTATAGAGATTAAACCGAATAAACAATAATAATAAATTGTTTTTCTGCATTAAGTTTTGGCGTAGTTTTTAGTGGAAGGGCTGGTTTTTCCAACCCCGAATAAAATACTGGGTGAACTCCAATATTTTAATACATTTATTTTTATCTTACTTTTCTGGTAACTTTCTTCAGAAGTATGTATTAGGTTGGTCTTGAAATGAATCAATGGCGCATGCGTACAGAATACGCTCACCAAGTGAGCATAGAATTTTTCCGCTCACAAAAATGGCGACCGCTCCTGAACATGTTCAGAGTGAGCGCTCGTCTACTGGACATGATCACTGAACAGTTGCGCAACTGTTGTGTCTGCTGAATGAAAGCGTTGTATCAGACGATCAAAATTACATTTTTAGTTTTAACACTTTTACTTATTTTCACAGTTGGCAACACGTTTATGTTAAAAGTATTAACCTTAAACATCAAAAAAGTATTCAAATAAACAAAATACCAAAATAGCATGTGCACAAATATTTACGTTATCTGTCTTATGGGTATCTTATGTCTATAAGTTTTGTATGTTTTCTTTCTTATACTCATTGTAAACAAGTACATAAATCAAAGAAAAATATTAAGTTAATAGTTACATTTTATCTAATAATAGTAACCAACCTCAAGATTATCTTCAACATCAGCGTCAGATTCTGAACCCGAGTTTGATTCGGATTTAGTTGTAGATTCTGCGGGTTTAACAATTAAAGCCAAGTTCTTCTGTCCCCTCTGCTTTTTATTTTTTTTGGCAGCTCTCTTCTCTTTCTTTATTTGATGCTTGGACTTATCTTCTATCTCATCAGCCTTTCTTCTCAACAGAGGTGGTATCGTTTTTTCGGTGATCGGCAAACTGCAATCGTAAAAAAAAATAATTCTTCTTTATCACTGTAATATTAAAAGTTATAAAGCACAAGAACAAGTGAATCAAAGAAGGCATCAGAATAAATAGAGTACTACCTTAAGTCAAGAAAAAATTCTTCTCTATGTGAGGTATGTGAACAATCTTCACACTGCAACGTACTAACCAATATACCTCTGAAGACTTGTTCAGTCGGTGACAGCATTTCGGAAGCTTGTTGGCCATAGAAACGAATTATTTTCCTCTTGTTTCCTTCGACCACCGAAGGATCAGTTTTCCTACTAAAACCTACAAGCAAGCAAATATATAATATTGCAAAATTTGCTTTTATAAGAGAACATAGGTAATATATTTGAGGTCATGTATTATTTTTATGTTCAAAATATAGATTTATATTATAAATCAAAACTTCAACTATAATTATATAAAATTGTAAGATTATATTTTACTGGTTATTAAATTTAAAAACTATATTTCATATTCTAACGAAGTGAATGCTAGCCGCTGCACTACTGAGGATCATATCAAGTTTGCTTAAAAAAAAGACCAATGAGCAAATGGCATTTCCTGTATTTCTAGCAGAGCAAAAATGATTCCTTTGTTTATTATATTAAGCAATAATTGTAAAGATACTAATAGATAAGATAATGATAAAATTATAAATCACAAATCCATCTCTTTAAAGAAAATGGATCAAACGTCCATAAAAAATATTGTTTTTAAATATAAATCTCACCCAGTTTTTCTAAAATGACAGCTTGATATCTCCGTAAGTCTTCTTCCCTAACAGCCTCAAGTAAATGACGTAATAATTCATGAGAATCATGTTGATCACCTCCACCAAACTGCGGCATACGTTGTATTAATTTGTTCAAGAGGTTATTTGGCGAATGTACATTGATATTACCATCCTGAAGTACGTGCAAGGTCTCCGCCAACACTTTTGGTAATGGTCTCCATGACTCTAAGTTACCTGCAGTTATAAAATAGTTTAGAAATTGTGGTAGCAAAGCATTTTATATATATTACCATCCAAGTAATCTAAAATTGTTGTAGTTTTATCTTCCAACGTTATTTTGCCACCAGGTAGTTTGAAATACTTTCCTGGGGAAGATGTTTCTTCTAGTAATTCTGCTAAATATGGAGTTTGTCCAAGACATTGAAGTACTGAGTTGAAAAAACATGTATTTCCTAAATTTCGTAATCCACATACTTTTGGCAATAAAGATATTTTATTTTTGTTTCCTTTCAAAGAAGAGCTAGTTTCTGCTACCGGAGGTGCCTATAATTTGTAACTATATTACTTGTACATAAATAAATTAGAAAAAAAACATTACATCAAGTGGTATAGATTTTATTGCTCTTTCATTTTTTCTATTATTCTTTTCTGCAGCTTCTTCAAGAAAGTCAGAAATTTCCCTGAGTTTCTTTGAAGCGTTTATGTTAATTTGATTATCACATTCATAACACCAAACACGTATTAATGTTGTATTTATACACAGGGAATGGCTTTCCGGATGAGGTGTGTTATAATGTTTCAAAGCATGTTTATTAACAGCTCTACCACAGCCTTGATTGCCACACATTAAGCACATCCATAGAGAGTCATCGATTTCAAAATCACTTGGTAGTTCGAATCCATTCACAATTGGATTTTTCAAACATTCCTCACAGTCTTTTTGAATTCCTTTTTCTTGAACAACTTGCTTTAACACATTCAGTGAGGTTGACTTACTTATATGAGGACACTTTGTTATTTCATCACAGGATTCCGTTGACTCATCAGAATTATGATTAGGACCAGTTTGATGTTTCTTTTTCCCCATTATTAACTTTTAAGGAATTACAAAGTACAAAATCACATTAGAATATTCATGCAATTCAATACTACAGCACTTCGGTGACTACATAAAATGAAGGATCACGAATAATTTTAATTAAAAAAAAATCTTATAGCTGTGTGTGAAACCTTGTAATATGCACAATTTTTTTTTTACCGATTAATAACTTTGTCGAGAAATTCTGTCACACGTTGTGAATGACAGGGGGAATTTTGAAGGATTATGTTCTCAGTAACATGTATTCTAGTTCGAAAATAAATTTACTAAATGTTTCTTGTCAAATTTGAGAGGCTAATAAATAAGGTTATATTTACTATATCATATTTCAATTTATTTTAACGTGTAATAAATATAAATGAAATAGTCATCTTTGAATAGAAAAGTTGAACAAAACGCTAATTTATAATATCCACAAAAGATGAGACACGCAAGTTTTATTGCAAGAACCGTTTTGGTTCACAATAATGATGTAGAAGCCGCTTGTAGAATTTTAAATAGAATTCTTGGTAGAGAAGAAATATTTGACCAATTTAGGAGAACACGTTTCTACGAGAAACCCTACCAGGTATACAAAAAAAGTGTTGTGAACAATTATGTAAATGTTGTTTTCAGTTTCGCAGACGAATAAATTTCGAAAAATGCAAGGCCATATATAATGAAGATATGGATAGAAAAATTCAATTTATATTGAGAAAAAATCGTAAAGACCCCTTTCCAGGATGTATGTAGATATCTCATTATTAATATTGTAAAAAGTTAGATCTAGAAATAAAGATTATAAAGGAAATATTTTATATTTATATATAAATGCAATTACACATCAAAATAATCAATCACATCACCAGATTTAAATTTACCATTTTCAAGCACCATAAATAATTTTTCAACGGTCTGATCAGTTGTTAATGCAACTTTTTTATCTCTCATATCTTTGAATTGTGTCTTTGTTTGTGCATCCTCTGCATTTTCAATTATCTCACTGAACATTGCAGTATTAACAGGTCCTGGAGAATATGACAAAACAATAATATCAGGTTCTTCAACAGCGATCACAGAAAAATACAAGTCTCGGGCTGCTTTTCCTGAACCATATAGGGCTAAATTATTAAATGGTTTACGTCCACAAAGAGAAGTAATATTAACCATATAAATTTTAGAAATACATTTTTTACACACAGTTACGAACACTGAATTAAGCAGTACCGTGGAAAACAAATTTAAATCGTAATAATTCTTCAATGTATCTAGATTGTCTAGTTTTAAGGCGTTTTTCAATGTACCAACTTGACCTGCATTGTGAAAAATAATTCCATTTTGATAAGCATCTCCCTCTTGGTATAGTTTGTGTAAGATAGCTTCGTAATCTTTAACATCAGGTTTAGATAGATCTCGTGCAAAAGTTTCAATACATACACTTTTGTTGATATTGTAAATCTTATCCTTAGTTTCAGATAAACCTTTTTCGGATCTTGCTATTAAAACAATCTTGGAACCCTCTTTCAGCTTGGATCCAATAACTTCAGATATTTTTTGGCCTATTCCTTGAGAAGCACCAGTTATTAAGACAAAAGTTTTCTTATTAAAATCAATTTCGGTTGACATTTTCGCAGACTGAATTTGCGGCAAATTGTATTAAACTTCTTATGTTCTCAAATAAACAAGAATGATTCAAAGTTGTTAATGTTAATTTGATGACGATTAAAAGATAACGTTAATTGTTATACATGTAGAAGTTCTTGTGCTGAGAACAATTAAAGAGAAGTCAAAACTAATGTTTAGTAATGCAGACTCAAGTTCAAGATTGTTTTTTGCTTATGCTTCTGAATATGTTATTTTTTAAATAAAGTTATAAATAAATTACGTACATGATTACGTACATTAAAATGCGATTTTAGTAACATCTAATTTTTAGTACCCGTAAACATGTTGAAAGTTACTTATTTTGGTCAAAAGATGTCACTGTCACCCATGGACATTCTGTTTGTCAAATGTCAATACATGTGCAGTTTACTACTTTTGCGTTAGTAAATGCTGTTTTTTTACAAACACTTTTTCCAGGAAAATTATTTATTTACAATGTTTACCTATGATAATCCTAACTAAGGCCAAATTAGCAATGAAGTATATATCATCGGTGCGTATTTAACATAGGAAACATAACATTTATAGGGCATCACTTCTTACCTATTTTCTTATTAGAAATATTGCCAAAATGGCAGAGCCATCAGGAAATACACCAAATTCAGGTAAACGTCCAATCCACAATGTTTACGCTATGTCATGGTGAATCTGTTTCCAACTGATGAGAAAATCAAATTATCCAAACAAAGATTAAAATATCAATCTTAATTATAGATTTTTTGTTCATTGCAGTACGTAAACTACAACCTAAGATGCCTATGAATTTTAATGCATCAAATAGACCAAAAATGATGTTACCAAGAACTGTACCGCCTCTAGATCGTCCAAGGTAGGGTATTTCTTTCATTCATACATTTAAATTTGATTGCTATTGAAGCTCTCTATTGACAAACAAAAGTTTTTTATTTTGTTTTTCCGTTCTTTCACAGATTCACAAATGAGAGAGCTAGAATGAGGTAATTTATACATTGTGTTTATTTTATATTTGTATTTGCTAATATTAAGTAGTTCTATCATAGTATTTTATTTATTAACTTCTGAAATGGGTAATTTGATATACAAGTTATTTTGGTTCTTTTATTACTAGCCCATCATAATACGATACTAATTTAATTCTGCTTATTTATGTCTGGTTTTTCACATTATTTTCATATTACATTTCTAACAGTAATTTTGAAAGATATATGTGGCAAGATATACAGCTTTGATCTAATAATAAATAAAGCACTTTTTGATTTCTGTATTTCATGGAATGCATTTTTGTTTGAATAGCAATATGTATGTGTTTAATTCTATGAATTTTGTAGTGAAACTCCAGTTTTACTTTTATTACTGTTCTTATCTATGTTTGTGATTTTATTTATTATCTACTTGTTTAATACATACATGTGAAGTTACTCTGGCTATAAAAAGATTAACAAGGAAAGAATATTGTACCGATACAGTATAGGTACTCTGCCTTCAGTTTTCATATTTGAAGGAAGCTATGATTCTAATACAAAGTTGGCAACATTGAAGAATATAAAAATAATATTGAAAATTTCCAAGCTTAATGCTGACAGATGTCATTTTTCATATTATTTTTTAAAGTATTTTTTTTACTGAGAAAACTAGAAAGTTAACAGTGACTTTATGCACATAATCATTATATTATTTAATGCTGTAATGCTGTAATTTTTTAAATTCAAGTTCTACCATAGCGGCTCGAAGTCGGGCAAAATTTAATTGCAGTTAATAATTAAAATATTAAGGGCCGGTTTTTCCAACTCCGATTAAAACGCTGGTTAGCGTAATCATTGATTAATACACCGGTTAGTACAAATTTGCGTTTTTCCAACACCGGTTAGCGCTAATCATTGATTAAGAAAGTCGTTAATTGAACCGGTGTTTGCAGTATCTGACAAAATATTAAACAGTGATTAGGGTTACCAGCGTTGCCAACTATGTTGGAACCGATTATAGTACAGAGTGCTAAATAATTATAGTACATTCAAAAAAAAAAAATTAGTACTACCAAGATATAAAAAACAAAAAGATGTTTAATTTTTATTTTACTTATTACAACTGAATGTAGTGAACTAAACAAGACAAAATGCAATACAATTCAAATTTTCTGTGTAAAAAATAAAAGTAAATTTAAAAACCGACCCAAGTTAGCGATAAAATTGAAACATTAGTTGAAATTAAGTTCTATCTCAAGTATCTGAGTCAGAATCTTCAAACTTATTTTTCTGTACATGTACAGTCGTGGCCAGATAAATGTAGTACAAGCTTTTTTAAATAAATTGTTATATACTAGAATCGCTCTCGCAACCGACATGCGCCACCAAAATTAAAATGGCGTCAAATTTGGGACGTTGCAAAATTTGATCTGTCAAGTAATATTAATTTTGACACTATAACCCTAAATGATCAATTAGACTTGTGGTTTTAGCACTACCAACAATAATTCTAATATGTAACTATTAATTTGATAATAAATTTGCTAAGTACTATTGAAAAGCCGAATATAATGATTATTTTTTATTTGTATGAACTTGTCTGCTGTTAGTAGTTAGATATAAATATAAAAAAGGTTAGATTTTCAGAGAAAATTGAACTTTTGAAATTCATTTAAACATTCAGGAATGTATTTAATAATTATGTTCGAGTTAGTTTTACTACAGACAATAAAGATATTTAGTAGCAAAGACAGCTGTACAGTAATATTTTTGAAATTATATAATCTTAATTCAATTAATAACAATAAATAATTACAATATTAAAGTCCTACAAAAAATATACAAAGGTTATTTTAGAAAAACCATTAAAATAATATAACAGAAATATGTTTTAACTGCATCCCCCCATACAAATGCTTATCTTGTGTCACATTAATAAACTTGGATCATTATTTTATTCTGAAATCAATCATCCACCATTCCTCTATTACAGTCAACATGGTTAATATACCTTCTTAAATTTGAAAATTTTCTAAACAGTATTACATATGTGATCTTCAAACAATTGTTATTTCAGTTAGAGTCATCTACTTCTTCGATTAGACAGAGTTCTTTCTTCAACTGATCAATATAAGTACAAATTATTTTAACTATTGTAATCTTCTGCCAAAGCATTATGAACAAATATGTTAACAGGTTCCAAAATCTGTCCTTGACTTTTGATATAGATACTGAATTTAATCCGTCTCCAATGCTTTATAAGCTACATTCGTTTTATCAGTTACGTGATTATTCTAAATAACATAAAGCAATTACAAGTAAAACCAAACATTTCTGTTGAATAAAACTTACCTTCTCGTATATAATTTGGTTTAGATCAATATATTTGACTTATTTCTGAACAGGAAAGTGTGCTGATTAGTTTTTAATTAATTAGTTTAATTAGTTTAAGAACAGATATCCTTCAGAATAATAATAGTCAGCGTTTCTAATGCTCTTATAAGTAAATTGGAAAACACGTTCTGACAATATTTAGCTTGTATTCTTTTATGTCAGATAATCGTAGGTTCTAAAATCCAAACTGCAAAATATTTATGTGCCAGTAAAATTTCAAACACTATTAATAGCAAGGTCATTTAATTATGTGAAATAAAAGTTCTTCGCTCAGTTTCTTATACATAATCTTACTCTTTGCAAATCATCAGTTCTTCCACGCTGTCATTAATGGGCGACTTAAAACTATGATAGTAAAAATGACCGACCACAGTGTGACATTCATTATCATTAATAATAACTTTCACACTCGCTACTACCGCTATCATTAATACAAAATATTACTGGATTAATATCTGTTTTATCAATTTCTATTTCTTGTACAATATGAGTGATGGTAGCCCAAGTCTCATGTGTAATTGTTCGAAAAACGCTATACTGAATACTAGTCACAGATCACTATACTAGAAGATAGTATAACTTAATAGTAAAAAGTTTAGACAATGTTTAGCGCCGCCTGCCAACTGCAGGCAGTACTAAAATGGATCAAACCGATGAACCGGGAAATTTAAATATTATATATTTCTATTCCATTTTTGTATTTACCTTAATAGTTTTTATTCGTCACTTTAAATGTTCGGAAGTAAAATAGTAAATGTATTTTAAAGAAAAATAAACTACACTTATTGCTATAATAACTTAGTAATAAATTAGAAACATATCTTTTTAGTAACGCTTTATTTTTATATGAAAATTTATTTCTATTTCAAAATATTAAGGAGAAAGCATTCTAAATTATTCTTACATTTGAACTTATTTATTCCTTAAATGGAAATCGTCGATCTTCTCTTATGTCATTGAATAAATTAGGATCTCATGTAGCTTCCTACCACTCAAGAAAACGAATTGATGTTGGATGTGGAAAACTTTTACATTATGGTCACAATTTGACACATAACATTTTCTTGTCGGCATAATTGCTAGGAAGTCTAGAAAAAAGTGCTAATAAATAAATAAATTAGTAGAATTATGCAGAATAAATACTTACGTACATGCAATTTTAAGAAATAAGTTAATATTTTATAACTCTGATTAATAATTAGCATATATACATAAATATTAATTAAAAACTGTCAACAGAAATATTTGAAAACTATACCACATGTAGTTGCCATAGTTACCAAACACACTCAACAGCATACAAGCAGCTAAGCCCTGAAGTATCACATGTGATCCTAAAATTTCGTCAACACATGTGCCACCTACCAACTGCAGGCAGAAGTAAAACGATGTCTACGCAATCTCAATTTAACATTTCCCCCCCTGATACTAGTCACCTGCTTGTCATACGCTACGCTTGTCAAGTGTCATCCGCTCCGTGAAAATAAAAATCTGACAACAATGCTCAGAATAGCCATGTATTAAATAAAATATTGATATAGAAAAGTAACATTTAATAATTTTATCTATAATATTTAATTTCTAACTGACTTTCATTTAATAGTATTTTACTAGCCGTAAAATTGTTCCGGTTGATTGGAATTTGTAGTGGTATTGAATCAGCGTTTTTAGTTCGTACTTTTGCCGTGTCGGTTGCGAAAACGACCCGACTATAGTGTATCTTAGGATTTTGACATTTAAATGTCAAATCATTTTAAATTTTGTTAAACGTCAATAAACAGCTCATATCTTTGTACGATGGCGGAAAACTTACAGCAGCTGATAAAGTTCGCATATTAATTAAATTACAAGACGGGTACACTATTAGAGAAATTGCACAACAAATGCAGTTAAATAAAACTACAGTTATGAGAGTTAAGAAAAGATGGGAGAGTGATGAGAGTATAAACAGAAAACTCAGTTTTGGGAAAATGTTGTTTTCACTGATGAGAAAACATTTCAATCTACAAATAACAGCTCTGTTCGTCTCTACAGACCTAGCGGCAGAAGATATGAGGAACAATATATAAATAATTCAGATCGGCAAGGAAGATTCTCAATAAATATTTGGGGATGGATAAGTTACCACAACATTGGAATGTGTTATAGAATAAATGGCAGATTTAATTCGCAAAATTATATTCATATTTTAGAAAATATTATGTTACCATCAGTCCAACATGTATATCCTGAAATCACTTTTATATATCAACATGACAATTGTCCAGTTCATAGTGCAAACATAGTGTCTCAATGGATGAGAGAGCACAACATTGATGTTTTGCAATGGGTTGCCAAGAGTGCAGACATGAACCCAATTGAAAACGTATGGGCTGAAATGACCAAAAGTATGTCACATATGAAATTTTTAAAATCAGAACCAATTGTGGGAAGCCATTCAAAATGCTTGGCAATCTCTCCTACATAAACCAAATTACTTTAGAAATCCGGTGGCTTCTATGCCGAGAATGTTAATAGCAGTAATTGACGCCGATGGTGGTCCAATAAAATATTAGCTTTTTGTTAAAAAACTGATTATTAATAAAATAAATAAATTTACGGTTTTATTCTAATTTTGAAATTATATTGCACAGTTCAAACAATAACAAAGTGAATATGCTTGTATGATCTGACATTTGATCACATTTTAATTTACATATTATGACAAGCAGCTTAAGTTGAAGTTCGACTCACAATAATAAAATTTCAGATTTTTGACGTATATGAATTTTAAGGTTGTACTACATTTATCTGGCCACGACTGTACATACATTAATGATTGCAACTTAGGTATGTACATATGATATTTCTCTTTGCAGTTTTAATCACGTTAACTTTACTAAATATTCTTTCACACTGGGCATTAGAGTGAGGTTTATACAAGAAGTTTAACACAAAAACTTCGAGAAAATTTTTATATTGTAACAAGCGCCACCAAAAATTATCTTGTTGTTCTTCATTTCTTATTTCCTGTTGTGAAATTGAAGGTAACGTTCTCCATTCGTTATCAATTAGTTGATCTATATCAGCTGTATTATAGGGAAGAAATCTTTTAGCACTTTGAAATATTCGAAATAAACATGGATTTTTATTTCTAAAACTATTATGGCCGTTTGCACCGTTGTTGTTAAACTAAGTTTAACGCTAAACTGTAGTTAAAGTGTAAATTTCCCTTGCGCCGTAGCCAAAACTAGGATTAAATTAGTATAAACGAGGTTTAAATTAAACGGTCAATTTTGGAGACTTAATTTTTATTTCTAACCTAATTTTGTTGTATTAATTTAAAAAACTTATGTATTATAAACAAATAAATACATACTGTATTAACCTCAATATTATCATTGCTATAATCTTCAATAGTGTTATCTTTGTATTCAAATACTACATTGCCTGCGGTTTGATTTTGTGAAGATTTGTTAAGGTATATTCCATCTCCATCTAATCCACCATTGTCTAATCCAAATACTGATTTGGTGTTCATAATGGATAACACCATATCATGACATGGATCCTTTTTTGTTATTTTAGATAAGCCACCTCCGGTACGAAATGTTTCCTTTCTTCCTTCGGCTGCAATTTTTCTAACTTCTTTTTTTTAATTCTCATAGATTCGTCGCAAACAAGAATAACGTTAAAAAAACATATTTACATCGCATGTGAAGTTAGTTGCGAATTTTTTTAGGGGGTTGCCAAATGTTGCTTTTCTTTAATCTTGGTTTACTTAACTGGCGAAAAATATTATACGGTGCAAATCAATCGAAACTTAATCCTAGCGTAAATTTAAACAGGGATTAGTTACACGCCGTTTAAATTATAAACGGCACAAATGGCCCTTAGAAAGCGAATTTCATGGAATAAAGTAAATTTTTTAGAAGTGGATCATTAACACTAAATCTGCTCTTATTTTTGTTGTCATTCGGAAATCATAAATGATCGATAACGGGTCAGAAAATGTGTAATTAAATGGGGATGTTTTTTTATTTCTTCGTTCTGAAGAAGGTTCATGACATGTATGCCGAGATATATAGTTTTAATATTTGAAAACGTTGTTTCATGTCGTAAATCCCCTTGTCGCTTAAAAATAGTAATTCCGTATATCCCCGTTACTAATATATTCGAAATATTTGGCGTTTCATGACTTTCATGGTTCTTGTCCAAAGAGTGGCTTTACCTATGTATATTGTAAGAAATATGAAATTATAGTATAATGTGCGTACTGTATCCACTTTGAAATTTTATAGTACATCGAGTGGAAATTATAGTACAAGTACTATAATTGTAGTACGATTGGTAGCACTGAGGATTACCTACACATGCGCATAACCTAAGAAATTTGAATTATATTATTGACAACTCTTAGGCATTTTTTTACTGTATGAAAGTATTTTTTGGAATTAGTTAATAATTATTTTCATCAGTGATTTAGTAATTGTATTGCTTCTTCTATAAATGAAATGAACAGTACAACTAAATATAAAAATAATATAATATTGAATATGTGTAACTTTTAGCTTACTACAGAAATAAAATTAATTGATAACCACATATACATTATTTTTTCTGATGAGGACGATTCAGTTTTGGAAGTTTTTTAATTCTACTACAATTCTGGGACTATATCTCAATTCGTAGAGATTCTAAGAATCTGTGGAAATTTATGCTTGCAGTTGCTTTTTTCCTCTTTGTCACTGCACTTAACTGCACCTTATTAAGATATCATAATAAACTCACTTGTTTCCTTTTACTTTCTTATATGTAGTATAAGGAAGTATTGTGATGATGAAAATTTTCGACCTCGTGATTTTAAGAATTTTTTTACACAAAAATTATTCAAAATCCTATTCTAAGTACTTCTATTCTCTTAATAAATCGCTATAGAATACATACTTTGCTAGATATTCGAAAAAAACTGCTACTCCCTAAGAGTAAAAGTGTTACTTCCGGTCCGAATTTTGAAATTTCATATATACAAAAAATATTGCAAATCTAGCACTAAATACTTTTGTACTCTTGATAAATATATATAGAATGCATAACTTACGACATATTTGCAAAAAATCGCTATTCGATAAGAGTAAAAGTGTTACTTCCTGTTTGAATTTTGAAATTTTATTTATACAAAAGAATACGACTGAATATGTGTAGTATTAGAATAATTTAATTTGAAAAGAATATGGAATAGACAAAATAAATGTCAACTCAGTCAAATGTCAATAACAGTAGATGATATGATCCAATCATATTGCATATTTTTAGCATTTGATTTTTAAAAATGCTCAGCGATTACCAAGCAGTTTATTATGCTTTGGATAGATGGCGCCACTTAAGAATCGATATTTTGAGGTTATCAAAATCAGAAGAATCTCGTTATGTGACGAGCTTATATCGCTCAGCAGCAAGATCCAGTTGGCCTTGAACACACATGTAAATAGCGCCACCTACTGGTCGTTTGTAAAAATTAAAAAGGTGGCACTTGTAAAAACTTATTGACGTATATTTAGTAATTGCAATTAAACTTAGCTTATTGAGTTGGCTTGCTTTCTGTATAGTTTCCGCGTTTCCGCTTTTTATGGTTTCTTGTGAATATATATTGAACGAATTCCTCCAACTCGGAAACAAACATTTACAATTTGTTTGCAGGGAGACTCGATTTAAAATATGCCAGTCGATTCACTCGACGGGAAAGTTAAAAATCCGCGACCAAGAGTACGAGTTCACGTCTGACGACTTGCAGGACTACGGTGAGATCGGCAGGGGCGGTTTCGGTACTGTCAACAAGATGATACACAGGAGATCGCAGACAGTGCTGGCCGTCAAACGTATACGATCCACGATCGACGAGAAGGAACAGAATCAACTGCTGATGGACCTGGAGGTTGTCATGAAGAGCAATTCCTGTAACTATATCGTCCAATTCTACGGTGCCTTGTTCAAAGAGGGCGATTGCTGGATCTGCATGGAACTGATGGACACTTCGCTCGACAAATTCTACAAGTTCATATGCGAAAGGATGGATAAACGAATACCCGAGGCGATTTTGGGCAAAGTGACCGTTGCTACCGTGAAGGCTTTGAACTATCTTAAAGAGAAGTTGGCCATAATTCACAGAGATGTCAAACCGAGTAATATATTGTTGGATCGAAATGGTAATATTAAACTTTGCGATTTCGGCATATCAGGACAGTTGGTGGATTCGATCGCCAGGACTAAAGACGCCGGATGTCGTCCGTACATGGCAGTAAGTAAATTTGCGTCTGTTGCTTTAGAGCCTAAATATCCTTCATAACAATAGGGTACACAAGTCATTTTTTCCCTCAATTTTAAAGATTAGGAACGATAAAATTTAATCACAAATCTATTAAATATAAATTTTAATTCCAGCCGGTGAATTTTTTTTAAAAAGTAATCGTCATATGGTATTTTCTGTTTTATTCTTAAGCCCGAGAGGATTGACCCGCAAGGCGTGAAAGGTTACGATGTAAGAAGTGACGTTTGGTCTTTGGGAATAACACTTTTTGAAGTGGCCACCGGGCATTTCCCGTATCCAAAATGGTCCAGCGTCTTCGAGCAGTTGCATCAGGTTGTTAATGGTGATCCGCCGCGACTCACCAACCAAAATGCGAATGATTTCACTGCTGAATTTATCAATTTTGTAAATACCTGGTGAGTAAAACAAGTTAACGAATTTGTACATTTAGCCACTTGAGGCAAGGGAATTCGAAACACTTACTCTGTGATATTCCGTAATTAACTCAGAAAAACACGAATTCTTTTTATATCCACTCTATTAAACTAAATATGTGACTGCCGTTTCGACCAACTTGGTCATTAACAACCACTGTATTACAAATGGAATATAAAATATACATTGTTCAAACTTATATCTAGGTATTACAATTACATATTATTTAGGAAAACCAGCATACAGAAGACAAGAAAAAGGGGTACACTAAAATGAATAACTAGCTATGTATGAAAGAATATATTTGTTATTTACCTAGTTAATGCGTCTTTTAATTATTGTGAAACAAAACCTATCAAACCGTTAGGTTAATAAATATTAGCCTTTTAAAAAATGAATTCCAAAAAATTAGTGTTTGAAATTGAAAATCCTAAATTACTAAAAAAAAACTATAAGTTTTAAAAACAATTAAAATTAGAATCTAAATGGAGGGTAAATATGTAAGATAAAAAGAGGCTGAGTTAGGTATAGGGAATATAACCTAGCGTATAATATCAAAATATGCCATAATATACAAGGTGTTCTATTTAAATTTTCATAACTTTGGTGTGCAACATTTTTGTTAATCACTCTGTATATTTTAAAATAATTTTAAAACGTACCCCTAAAGAACTTACGCAACTCTTGTTAAAAAAAAATTAAACTATTTTGCCACTTTGCGAAATACATATATAGATTTTTTTTATTTCTTTTTAATTTTTGCGGTAAGGGCTTTTTCCTTTTGCATTTTGTTTCAGTTTTATTTCTGGATTGGTCGAAACTGCAGTCACACATTTAGTTTTAAACTAGTGATATAACAAAGCATGGGCGTAGCCAGCGAAGGGCAGGGAGGGGCAACTGCCCCCCCCCCTGGAAGCAAAAATAAATTAAATAATTTTTAAATTTTAATAAACGAAAAATTAAATCTAAAATATACATATTTTTCTGTTCTGCATATTTTTTTTTGTTATCTGTTTTATATATTTTGTTTGTTGTTGTGGTCGTTTGGTTGCTTTTATGAACATTTTAAAATTAATTAATAAGCTCTAATAAATAAAATTATTCGCGTGTCCTTTGTCACTAAAATATATTTCATCAGCAAAAAGCAAAGCTGTTTGAAAAACTGACATAGTGCTAAATATATATTAATAGCGTTTTCGATCTATGCATTGGTGCACACCAGAATTGTCCCACACCAGAATTGGATAAAAAGGAGTGTTCGATTTACTCTCAGGATACGTCAATTTTTAGTGTTCGATTCAACCACTTAACAGTCGGACATTTTTGAGAAAAATGGTAAAAAAATTGTCACTTTTTTTTGGTTTTCATTTAACTACATTTTTTAATCCTATTAATTAAAATAAATTTACTCAATAAGTAGTTTTAGCGTGAAATATTTTGAAACATTCAATACACAATCCTACATCAGAATCCGAATTAAATACTCTTATAACAACTATTGAGTTGGTGTGTAAGTGCTCTTGTCTAGCGACAGTGTCCTATTTAATAGTGTAACAAAACGCCACTGGTTTTCTTCGAGTTCGAGAAAAATCGAGATACAAGTGAGGAATATACGGGAACCGGCGATGCGAATGTTCTGGCAATTTCTAGGCTCAAAAGCGTATATAAAGTTAGTTGTCTATCCGGCGCGAAGACAGACAGTGCAGTACAGTACATAGTGCAGGATACGAAGTTGCATACGGCGAATAGAAAGCGAGGCGCGAGAAACAAGAGGGAAAATCCGTAACAATAGTTTTACCACAGAATAAAGAGACAGAAAAGACAATATGGATATAAGAAATTGGTTACAAAAAGGTAAGTTAAATAATTTCAGTAGAAAATTAAATTTTTAATTAAAACTTTAGAGTCAGAGTCATTCCATTAGAAATGGTCCAAAAATTTGAAAATTGGTTGCTCGACCAGCACCAAATAAAACAAAACTACCATGTAACGATAGCTTATAATGCAGATATGTTATATCCCATGTTAATTTTTGTTCACAATTAAAACTTGAAATTTGTACATATTAAAGATCAAACAGCACTTTGTACGTGCTATTAATTTCATTTTCTGGTTTTAATCTAGAGAAAAAATATTAACATCAGATATAGTATATCCACATTATAAGCTATCACTATCATTACATGGTAGTTTTGTTTTATACTAATTTTTATACTAGGGACTAAGAACAAGAATGATATTAGGTTATTATTTTTAGGTCAAAAATCTCTAAACCGGAAAAAAGTTCATGATGACAGTAGTGGAAGTAGAAGCAATGATTGTGATGAAGATGAAAATAAAATGGTCGGAACATCAAAATCGGAATCTATTTTTGTAGAAGGCTCAAGTAGTTCTTCATATCTACATGAAGCTGTCTCTGGATCTGGGACCTCTAAACAAACTGAAGAACGCGATGGCTACCATGAAAATGACATTGGTCGTTATGTTAGTTGTGCCAATAACTTGCCTTCTGAAAAAAAGAAGGAATTGTTGACAAACCCTTGGGTTCCATCATCCAATTACGATTTTGCTTCTGATGCCATTCACTTGAAAAGAAAATTTAACCATCGCTGGTTAGATCAATATACTCCATGGCTGGTGTACTCAAGTCGTTTGAAAGATGCTCTATGTTTGTATTGTGTTTTATTTCCGCCAAGAATTGCTACAGTTAAAGGAGTTTTGGGGTCATTTATGGTAAGGCCTTACATGAAGTTTAAGGATATACATGAAGATTGTAGAAAGCACGTTGGCACCCATTACCACAAATCTTCAACAGCTGCTGCAAAAGCATTTCTTGAAAATGCTCCTGTTGATGTCCAGTTGCAAATAGGGCACCATAAGACGATTGAAGAAAATAAACAAATATTGTCAGCAATTATTTCATGCATAATATTTTGTGGAATTCATGATTTGCCGCTTAGAGGAAAAGTAGGAAATGAGGGAGTTTTCTTTGACCTTTTAAATTTGAGGAGGACTCTGGTGATGAGAAGCTAGAGAGCCACTTGGATAAATGTCAAAAAAACGCAGTCTATACCTCACCAACAATTCAAAATGAGATCATACAATTATGCGGTGAAGTTATCAAAGAAAAAATAATCGAAGACTGTAAACGGGCAAAAGCTTATGCTGTAATGGCTGATGAAACAGCAGATATCGCTGGAAAAGAGCAGCTTTCTATTGGATTGAGGTTCTATGATGAAAGCCAAAAAATAATCAGGGAGGAATTTGTAGGCTACATTGAGTTAAAATGTCAAGATGCTTCTACAATCGCTAGCGCAATTCAAAGTTTTTTAGAAGATAATAATTTTTCCGCCGATAATTGTGTGGGATTCGGATTTGACGGGTGTTCTACGATGGCCGGCAAAGAAGGTGGTGTACAGGCCATTCTTAAAAAAAAGTACGCTGTCTTTATTTTTCCATTGCTCCAGCCACAGACTAAATCTTGTGGTCAATGATACTAGCAAGCTACCAGAAATAAGAAACACAATTGCAACGGTTAAAGACACAATAACCTTCTTTCGTGAATCGCCAGCCCGTAGGAAATCGGTTCCAAATCTTTCAAGGCTCTGTGAGACCAGATGGTCGGAAAAATACAAGAGCTTAAAAAAATTTTCAGAGAGCTTCACTGACATTGTTAAAGCACTAGAACATCTATCTGTCGAAGGAAACTATGCAACAAGAAAATGTGCCTACCAATTGAACTGTGCAGTTACTAAACCAATTTTCATCTTAGGCTTAAACATAATTGCAAGATACTCTGCAATTTTGGAACCCGTTGTAAACGTTTTACAAGGTAAAAGTATGGATTTGGTTATGGTGAAGAAACATATTGATGATATTCTAGATGTAATCAAAGAAGATCGACAAGATGTCGAAAATGTTTCTTATGAATTATATAAAAAATCACTTGATATCGCAGAGAAAGTAGGGGCTGAGTTGTCAGTACCACGAGTCACTCAAAAGCAAGTACACAGAAGTAATCCACCATCTGAGTCTGCAGTTGTATACTGGAAGCGGTCAGTAATCATCCCCTATCTTGATTCTTTAACTTCGTCTTTGGGTGCTAGATTCTCCAACGAAAATACACCTGCTTATGCTTTAACTTATCTTCATCCTTCAAGCATGCTCAAAATAGCTTCAAAAGATTTCAAAAATAATGCAGAATCTTTCATGGAATTTTATAAGTTGGGTGATGTCTCTGCAGAATTAGATTTGTGGTACAATATGTGGAAGAAGAAGAATTTAGCAGAAGACAAATTAAAGGACATTGAAGTGGCTGCACTTTTGGAGGAAGCTAATGTTTTTTCCCTGCAACAAGGCACGCACTGCTAATATTAAGTGCTTTCCCATCCACTACTGCTACCGTGGAAAGATCGTTCAGTACCCTACGAGGGGTGAAAACCTGGCTCAGGAGTACAATGGGTGATGACAGACTCACTGGGTTGTGTTTGATGAGTGTGCATCGACAATTTTTTAAGGAAAATCAGGACTGCATAGTGAAGAAAGTTTTGGATAAATTTAGTTTCAACCCAAGAAAAATGTTATTAATTTAATTTAAGTATAATTAAAATCTCAAAGTGTTGTTTTCATTTGCCTTTTCTTTTTATCCTAAAATTTTACATTTTGAACGACCATGGACCATGGTTTGCCCCCCCCCCCCTGTTATAAATCCTGGCTACGCCCATGTAACAAAGTTTGTGTTTTATTTAGTAAAGCGCTAGGTATCTCTAGTAGTTGCAAAAATAAGGTCTTTGCATTCTAAATTACAGATAAAGTGTTTATTTCTCCGAAGAACTGAAGTACAAGATGAGATTCCTGTCTTGTCTCAGACTATCGGTATCGAGGCCGATTGTGTTGTCGTTTTCTTTCTTTCTTTTTTGTTTGTTATTTCTCCCGTTCGATCATTCGACTTTATATTGCAAATATTTAAGATTTTTTCTATCTCATATCACTAATTCTCTTTTAAAGTCTAATAAAAGAAGAGGGCCAACGACCTAAATACAACAAACTGCTCCAGGACCCTTTCATAACTAGGTCAGAAAGTGAAGTGGTAGATGTTTCCGCATACGTTTCCGAAATAATGGACGAAATGGCCAACAATGGTATAAGTGCTTTCACAACTGACCAGCAATAAACAAATAATGAGGAAAGAAAGTTGAGACATTCCTGAAATATTGGATGTGATATATTTATGAAAATTGCCCAACATTATACAAATTAGTAATACTTGCCAAAAAAAAAGAAAAGAAAAAAAAGAGATTATAAGTAGTGAACCGACGAAATTTCATTTACACTTTCTCAGATACTGATGAAAAAGACGTTTGAGTAAATTTCTTTTTTGGGAAAATTTGTTATAAGTATTGCAATAAGTCCTAAACAGCCCTCCTATTCGAAGGTATTTAGATTGGTAAATTAGTTTGTATCAAATCCTTAATAGTAATACATAATAATGCAAAAGAAACGATGATACTTTTGCAAAATTTTGAGGATAAAGTAACTCATGATAAGAGAATCTTTATTTATTGTCTTTAGAAAGCAAATTATTTAACAAAGTGAAATTAGTGATACCTTATAATAATAAATAATTATAAATAGACGATTTTTTTAAATTGAATTAAAATGATATCATTTGCTTTGTTAGTCAATACTCGATAGAAAGAGTATGGCTTTGAAGAATGAGTATTTTATGATGTACAAATAAATATCTAGAGGTATATAACTTCCATAAACGATTTCAAGTATCCTTCAAAGATAATTCCAGCATCCTTCGTATGAATGTGTTTGTTGTAGTTAGTCTTAAAATTTTAATTTGTGATTATACTGGAATCGCCCATTAATCATTTTTATCCAACACCTTTGAAGCTGTAATTATTATGTTATGCGATTTTAAGGAAGTATGTAGAGCCAATTATAAATAACATAAATTATTATTAAATTATCTTTTTTTAGCACCATGATTTTTTTAATATATAATATTTAAATATTTTTTTGTATATTAGAGAGGTAACACCAATGAGATTGGTTCTGATAGGTTGACGCAAATTGTATCCACTTAATGGCGTCTTATATCAAAAATGTATTTTACAGTAACATTTTTATCTGTATCACGCTTTTTTTTAAATTGACTTTTTTTTAGTGATAAGTATGATGTGTGAAATGTGTTCTTATGATTTACTATAGTTTAGTACAGAAAATACTTGTATTTTCAGATTTATAGACACTACAATATTGTGTTTACAACAAACTGTGGCTGCTTTTTCTGAAAGATTTTATTTATACCTACCTAGTAAGTAATTTAATCTTTTCACATTTAGATTCTTCAAAAAAAAACATGAAATTATAATTATCAAAAATTTTTACTGAACTTTTATAAACAAAACCTTTATTAAACTAACTGTCTAGGCTGGATACAATTTAAATATTGTTTCTTTCCTTGAAGTATATTGCTTTGTGTTATTGATATACTTAAACTTGCAAGTTCATAAAGACTTTGAACTGAATAATGAAGAAGAACAGTGACTGCTTGTTGTAAACACAAAGATATATTGTCTATAAATCTAAAAATACAGGTATTTTATGTGTGAAACTATAATGAATCGTCAAATTGACGGGGCTTTGTAAATCTAGTGTTAATACGCTTCTGAACACAGAGTATCTCTCCCTTAGTGAAGAAGTTCTGTCTGTAATTGGTAAAATATGTCTGAACTATCTTTTTTTGTTTTACAGCATTTGCTGTATTTTTTATTCTTTAAAATTTGTTCTGGTAGTAGTTTTATCGGATGCATTTGCCATATTTTTTGTCACTTTCGAATGTCAAATTATAACATATAAAATATTATTAAACCGATAATAAGAGGTGTTGGATAAAATTTTATATATCACTCATATGTTATATGACACAACTCACTTAATTCTAGTATGAGTTGTGTCACATAACACATGTCTATCACAAAAGTAATTTACAATTCTGTATTAAAATGATATTTTTTTTGTTTTGTTATTATAAATGTTCCTGTCGTACTCTGGAGAATGTTATCAATTCCTAGCACTGGCCACGTTACCATCCTTAGAGTTTTGTGAGTCTCAAGTCAAAAATAGCAAATGCCTTTTACAAATTTACTTTTATGGCGATTTGTTATTAAATATTATTATGATCTTGCAAGAAAAAATGAAGGTTTATAATTTAAAAAAAAATAATACAGAATTGCAAAAAACTTCGTAGGAAGCGCTCATTGCAAAAGCGATTGATTTTTTCCAATCATTTTGCAACGTATATTGTACAAATAATAAACTATTAATTGCCTCTAGTAATATCCATGATAGTCGTGGAAGTAAGAACAAAAAAAAAACAATTTTCTCAATTTGTACAACTTTTGAGTTACATTTATTCGTGTTAGCGTCCCTTTAACATGGACGCTAAACTTTTGCGATTACAACAATTCGATCTTGTATAGAATGATGTACAATTGTATATTGTAAATTTTTTAATCTAAAATAGCACGTAAGTTTGATTGTAAATATTGTATAAAGTTCATTATATTCCTTCAATTACACATTATCAATTTGGGTTGGGTATTGACTTGACGTTTGCCTTCATATTTTGTTTAAAATGGGAAAAACATATATTATCACCTTTATACAGTACGAATCTGGCAATATTTAACTATCATTGACAGCTGTCAACTGTATATTTTTGACAGCTGTCAGTCTTTTAAACGTACATTTTCGCTAAATAATGCCGGGTTGTACATTTTCAGAATCACGTAATTTGTAAAATATAAATGCCGACAATAAATTTTAACTATCTCTACTATGTCCTGTTTGCCATCCCATATCATCCTGTCATTGCATGTGTTTCGTCATTTTTGTCCTATGGACCACCACCATCGTCATCATGCATCCCTCCAATTTGTATATGATTGTAAACTTTAAAATATGTAATATTTTGATTACTAGTTGAGTAATTCACTGATGTAAAACAAGAAAAAGTGCGTAAATATGTTGAAAATTTTTTTGTATACTATGATTGTAAATATACAAGTTTTATTAAATGTACGTTGTTGCAAGTTTTGATTTATTTTTTTGACAATGTGAGCAAGACAAGAAAAGTTGTTAATCGTATGATTTTTGTCTACAGTATTGATGATAAAGAAAAAAGAAGTTCTATAAAATTGTAAATAAATAATTATATATTCATTTCTTGTTTTATTTTTTTCATTCATCTTTTAATGAAATATATGAACATAATGTGTTTTTTCTACTCCCATACTTTAATTGTATTATTAGATATGCCGAACCTGTACTTTAATGATGTCCATTATGATACAGATTTTCATTATGATACAAGTTTATATCCAATAGGAATGCGACAGTCCAATATTCAATATGGCGACTGCATATCTGACAGATATACAAATTAAATAAATGTGACAGTTCTCTGCAATTTACAAGTAAGTACTTAAAATTTGTGCTTTTTTGAAAATAAATGGTAAAAATGAGGGATAATGACAGTGAAATGTAAAATTTGAGCCCACCGGAAATTGTGGAACAAGTCATAGTAACCACGAACAATTTATTACCAGCTAAATTCGCAAAGGTGCATGGAAAATTTTAATCTCAATTTATGAAATGGAATGTTCAAAAAATAATGTTTTATTATGGGGCCGGAGAAAAAATAGTGTATGCAACTCGCATTTAATGGCTATTAAGACACTCGTATTCATTACTCTTTCTTTCTCGTGTCTTAATAGCTATCATTAAATGCTCATTGCACCCTGTAGTCGTAGTTCCTCTCTAGAGGCAAGGCTGTTCAAACGATGTCAACAGGTACAGGCCAGATAGTCTCTAAACAGGATTCTCATAACTATAAAAAAGTTGTATACAACTGCCTTTACAATTTCCTTGCTTCTGTTTAGTAATATAACTCCAGCTTTCATGAAGAAACCTATTATCTATGCAGCCCTTCTTGATTTTATAGACAACTTCAGCAATCTAGAAGATAGGCATACCATGTGGTTGTGGTATTTTATTAGACCTTGAAAGTCATTTAACTGTAATAGGGTGTTCCTCAGGACAACGTATTGGGTCCCTTATTATTTTTACTTTATTTTAATGATTATTGCAGACGCTGACTTAGCTGTCGAATTCTCGAATGATAATGATTAATTAATCCGAATTCACAACAAAAGAAAAAAGAAGAGTGTGTGATAGTAGCATTAAGTAACCGTAAACTATGGGCCGGTTAAAGACCTTAAAAGTTCATGTATGTACTACATTTCTGTAGCTTTTTCGGACGCTGATGGTAAAATTTCCGTGATGACCTTTAGAGCCCAATAAGAACGAGTTTTGTATTTTCTACAACATATGTGAGGTCGAAATTGCGCCACCTGTTTTGTGACGTCACGACTCAATCGTTTTCAACTTTGTCGAATAAACAAAAAATTCAATGAATTGTTCAAGGGCTTGCCTTCAAAGAAACACAGATTCATAAACAATAATGTAGTTGATTATTATAACAATAATAAGCATAAATTTTATTCAAACTAGGGAAACGAACGGTGAACTATTTAATACATTTGAAATGAGGTTGACAAAATACTGATAAAATCGTAAATAGTAAGTCATCACTGGCGAGTCTGTGGCTTGATGCTAAACAAAAACACTAAAGCACAAAAAACTAATTACGTATTTTGGTCTATAAACAACGCGATTTTGAATCAGTCCTACTGAAGATGACAACATAGTTGTCGAAATACGTATTTAGTTTTTTGTGTTTTAGTGTGGTAAAGGTGTTTTAATGTTTTTCTTTTGTACAATTATAGATGTAGCAAGTGTTATAGTCGTAATTAAAAGTGACAATAGTTAACGTGAGAAATGGACAATTTAACATTATGTAATCACAAAGTCGAAGAAACAAAATTATACATGAAGAATTAATTAACCAATGAATCAAATTACAAGTCTAGTTTTAAACATTAATACAGATGAAACAAAGAAAAACGGTAACGTTATGTCTTTTTATGTGGTGGACTAACCGATGTTTGACAGGTGTTAAAAAGTTGCAGCTTCTACCTTTCCATAGTTGTTCCGATATTAAAAGTGTTGCACTCGTCGAAATGGGGGTACTTGGGCGCTTAGCTTCTAAATCTCAGTTGCAAACTGGCATTCCTTGTGAGATAGGCTCATAAATACAATACAGGCGCCCCTTAAGTTAATTAGGTATCGGTGGGAGGTGGTTTTCCGTAAATCATTGAAAGTTCGACGATGACATCGCTTGAGAATAGAATGCCTTGCGGACAAATTCCACCGTAAGAGACATCAGCTTTGATGACGGCTGAGGTGCAGCTTGTTTAAAGTTTTTAATATGTTAGAAGATAGGAAAAGAAGTTGAATATGTTATGCAAGGCGACTATTAAAATTTAGAAAAATGTAATTAAATGTTTTACTAGAATACTAGTATACAGGATGACAAAAATATGGTTACTACAGAAAATGTGAAATATAATAACGGCGAAAATATTATTATTATTAGTCTTGGAAATTTGAATCTTACATACAACAGTAATATATAGAAAAATGTACATCGGCTGAAGTTGTTTACACGAACTGCAAAGATAATTACATATACCTACACATTACTAATTATTATTCCCTATTAAAATTTATTTATTATGAAAATATATAAAGTATAACAAATATTTATTTCTACTATATATTGGAAATTAACAATAATTTAGTGTTCACATCATGTTAAAAAGATTAAAAATTTACATGGTCGGCACAATTTTTCCAAATACTTATTATAACATTTGTAATTGCTTCTGTCAAACGTTCTCATATAAGTGATATTCTGAAAGGGGATTCTTTTTAAGCAACTTCATCTTATGTATCAATTCAGATCCTATATGAAGTATTCTTAATTGCCTATCTTTATCGGTATGGCTATTTCATCCTACAGGTTTTCAACAAAGCTTGTCGTGCACTCATTATACTTGTGTCAATCCAAACTTTTTCCAATATTCTCCACCAGATATTTTCACCTTTTTCTATTAGTACAGGATTCTTTACGTTTGATAAATATTTCTGAAATATAACATGTATATGAACATGTGGTAATATAATTAGTATTTACTTAACACTTACTTGAAATTAATGAGTCAATTCTAGAATATGTGTGAGTTGTCCACTTCATTTATGGTATGAACTCATCTATAGTTATTTTTGCAATGATATTAATTGTTGAATGTTTGATTTTTCCACTGACGTACAGTATTTTTGACATATTCATCAAATTCAAAGTTTCAAATGCATGATCACTTGTTCCTTAGGTCTTAAATCGTCTGATCAACGCATACTCATGTTGTACATAAAAGTATTTAATAACACAACAAAGTATAATAAACCAAAGTAAAAATGTAAGATTCTAGGTTATGGCTTGGCTATAAACATAAAATGACGTTTTGTCAAACTTGTTTTCCCATGTTAAACTTGCCTACGTAGGAACCAATGAAATACTTTAAAAACATACGCCATTTTGGCGCGATATTTGAATCACTCGTTCTTATTCTGAGACAAGGTATAGCAAAAACGAAAATTTCTTCAAAGAAAGACAGCATCATTAATTGAATGAAAAATGTTCGAATGTGTATATTACTAAATGATCAAAAACCTTCAAAATTGAACTCCTGAGGCATTCCAGAAGCAGATTAGAATTCTACAAAATATACATGGAAAACGTATGTTTTCAAAAATGTTTCTTTACTTCTTTATTTTTCTTGTAATTCTAGTTAAATAAAACATCAAAATAAAAATGTTATATAATTGGACAATATAGAAATACGATTTGATAACATAAAAAACTTTTATTAAAAAATAAAATCAATTTGACCTAGCATGGGGTTGTATACAATTTATAGTATATGTTATAAAATATAAATCTTGCATTAGCTGTGTTAATCTCTTAAAATGTCTTTCGGTGTATGGCACAGCACCTTCTAATATACTACTTAGACCTGACGGTCTGAATTTTCCGCTTTGCAGTTCGTTCAGCAACACGTTTAAAACTAGTTGTGCAGGTTGACAGTATCTACTGTTGGTATTCCAATTCGTAGCTATCTGGAGCAACTGCTCTTTTTGATCATCCCTCAGTTCACCGATTGTGTCACTTAACCCCGATTCACCTTTCTTAATAACGTTTTGTATAATTTTCAATACGTGCAATGGCTTATCTAACCTAAGAGCTAACTTTAACGCTTTCAAGTACTGATCATTTTGTAAAAAGTTTTGGAGTTGTTGCTCTTGCAAGATGAATTCTTCCTGTTCTTTTAGGCGTTCTGATCTGCGTTCTTCGGTTACGTCACGCCATTTGACCAATAAGGAATCAGATCCACCCGTTATAAATTGGCTTCCGTCCTTTTTCACGGCTAGTGCCCATATTCGACCTTCATGTTGGTCCAAGGTCAACGTGCACTCCGATGTTTTTATGTTGAAAAGTTTGACTAGACCATCGCCCCCCGTACTTAAAAATTGCATCCCGTTCGTTATAAATTCGATTCTCAAAACGCTAGACTCGTGACTTTCAAATGTTTTTAAACAGTTCATGTCAACTATAGACCAGAGTTTTATCGTCGTGTCGGCTGATGAGGACAAAAGGACCTGTAAAGTAAGTAAATGTTGATATAACAATGTAATATTATTTTAATAATCATTGCAATATAAAGTAGTAGTGCCAGGTCTACAAATTTATGTAGATCTACCCCAAAAATCGGTAGACTTGACACAAAGAGATTGGAATATATAGAGAAAGCATGAGTGCAGTTTATAGGCGAGGTAAGTGGTCGCAACAACTGCAGGTGGGGTAAGGGGAATTGAGAAACAGCCAAGCGATTATAGTCCTTAAGAAAATCCGACGGCGTGCTGTCATTGGTCGAAATATCGTACTCGTACTTGGTTCGTAGAATTCAACGAAATCATACGAACCAAGTACGAGCAAGACATTTCGACTAATGACAGCACGCCGTCGGATTTTCTTTAGGACTATAATCGCTTGGCTGTTTATCAATTCCCCTTACCCCACCTGCAGAAGTTGTGGCCAAACATTGCAGCTTGATACTTCCTCTATATATTCCAATCTCTTTGACCTGACACCACTGCTATAAAGCTACATTCACGACCCAGCTTGCCAGGTCTAGGGAATTTTCCCTAGTTCTAGGGAAATTACGACGACTCCAGGGAAAAAGGGAATTTTTTGTAAATAGTTTTAAAATCTAGGGAAATTTAGCTCCATTAACTTTTTTTTTGATTTATTAAAGCATGAAGTTACTCAAAGACGCAATGAGTTCTTTTGATAAGTTATATAATTTTTATAGAAGTTCATATTTAGCCTATGCATATAGTTTTTAATATTTCCTTCATTGCCTATTTATTTGCACCCCCTTTCGACAAATAAGTGTAACTACCAATGAAGCAACTTGTCTTATTGTAGAGTTCTGCATCAAACTGAGTAAAAACAGGCTTGAAAATTTCACGGGGCTTTATCGAAAAATCGATAAAGCCCTATGATTATTTCGTGACCGAAGTTATAAATAGACACAGAGGCAATTTTTGTGTCATTCATAATAATTGTAGAAAAAGTCACGCTTCTAGTGTTAAATATTCAATATTCTGCATTTTTTTTTTAGCATAGGTACAATTTCATTTTATTGTGCGTGTTTGCTAGTTTTTCGACAAAGATAAGAAATTATTTATTCCATTAAATTTTTTAATGAATTACTGTTTTAGCTACACTAAAAATAATGCAACATTTTTTCATGTTAATAATTTTAACTAGAACTTTATTAAGTATATTTCTTTAATTATCATACTCTAAAAATTTAATTTTTACACCCCACTTTCCCAAACCTGCCCCAAACTTTCCACCTCTAAAACACATTCATCAACTTCACCTTCCCGATTTTTAAGACGAAAATGTTACCTTTTAGTCATCACTTTAAAATAAAACCTAAATTTCTTGATACTGGACATTGTAGGCTTTCTATTTAGATAGATTTTACTAGATATTTTTATGGATGTCATTATTAATTATTATCAAAATAATATAGTTCCATAAATTTTGTGAAAATGGGCAGTCTTATATTTAAATATACATTTCATTTTCAATAACGTGATATAACCTAATTTCATAATATAATCAAAATATCTGTACAAACCTGATCTACAGGCGAAAACCTAACGCTCCAAACTCCACGTTTATGACCTCTCAGCACGCCCAACAATGCCAACTTTTCGCTCCACAGTTTTACAGTTTTGTCTTGGGATCCCGTGGCTATCATCTTATCATTTGGCGAAACTGTCACAGTATTTATATCTTTCTGGTGAGCTACTTCGGTATGCGAACAATACAGACTAGAGTTGATATTGAATTTGGCGGGCGTTTCCCACAGTTTAACACAAGTATCTTGACTGACGGACACCATAAAATTCAATTGGGCGAAGAAAGCCACGCTTCCGACTGAACCTGTATGCCTTAAGCCGATTCCTACACATTGTGCACCACTTTCTTCCACCAGCCACAATCTAATGGAGTTATCTTTACTTGACGATAACATTAATTCAGGTTTCACGGTGGATTTACTAAGTGCCAATACTAGATCAGAATGACCTTTGAGTAAATGACAGTTCATAGTGGAATTTTCGTATAATTTGATATCAGGCGAATTGGTGGCAATTCCTAAGTGGGAATCATTTTTACCCACATAAATGACATCCAAAATTTCATCAGAAAAGCCGACAAATTGTTTAATACACTCGAAAGTTTTTAGTTTGTGCATTATTATCGTTTGCTCTTGACTGACTATTAGACAAGTCTTCAAATCAGCATTGAATAATAGCTTTGTTATTGCTAAGCCACCTTCTTCTGCATTTTTATTTACTAGTGAATTCTGTTGAACGTAAATTTCCTTACAATTCACCATGTTCCAAATTCGAATAACTCCTCGATCACCACCTGTAGCAACGTAGATACCATCGGCTTCACTACAAATGCCATGTGGTAGTTTGAATTTTTTTGGCAGCGATATTACAGATTCGATAGATTCATATACAGGAATAGTTTTCAAGGCTGATTGACTGCCAATATTCCATAAAATGATTACTTTATCCCTACCAGCACTGATGAAATGTTGATTGTCATAATGGAAACATAATGATGTTATTTTGCTGAAGTGTCCTGAAAATACACTCCGTAACTCCCCATTATTCACCTGCCACATACTAAGTTTTCCGTCATCTCCAGAACCAAATATCAAATTTTCTGTGGGATGAAATTGTACAACATTAACAACCCCTTGCACACTTTTCAAACACAAGAGACAAGCCTGATGGTCCAAATCCCATAAACGTATAGAACTGTCAGAACCACCACTGGCTAAAATTGAATTATTCAGTGCTAACTTAGCTATCGGTCCTTTATGAATGTACTTCCATTGCTTCACCAACTGCCCGTCGTGATTCCACAATTTAAGCAAACCACTTTTATGTGAACTAATTATTTTGTTCTCATCTTGAGTAAATGTCTGAATTATATCGGCATCATCTTGACTATCGTCACCTATTTTAGTAATAACAGTACCAGTATCAATATCAAAGACGTTAATTACTGAATTTGTTTGACAAAAGAGTTTGTTGTTTGACCATTCGATATTTCCTCCCGTATAGAAAGCACCATATTTTGATTCCGTATCAAAACTAAAACAAAAAAATCACAATACTTATTGAATAGACCCTGTATATTACATGCAAAACATTTTGCGGCAAATAATAAAATCTTGTTTTTGCAAAACACGAACTTCGTTTCTACATAAAATTTGTAAAGTAGACAAAATCGTTCAAAATTAAAAATACTACATTTATTACACATCCTCAATATTATATTTAATTTGAATATGTAGCAATTATACAATTGAACTTACGCTTCTTTTAATTTTAAACCTGAAGTCATTTTCACACACGTTTATGAGAATTCATTTAACAATTTTATTAATACCAATTAATACATGAACAACACTACAGCTGTGCTACGGCACCACATGATAAACACATATCCTAACCTATAAACTCACGATTTTAATAACCTCAAAAATAAATTGTAGGATTTTTCCGAATAAATGTCAGTTTATTTAGTATATGTTTTATTCGATACATGTTGCAGTAAAGGAGAGATTTTATTTTAGAAATGTTGTCTAGATTAGTAAGGGTACCAATTAGGTACCCCATTAACAGCTTAAGAATATTAACCACAAGGACCATAAGTAATGACAAAATAAGCATTGACTCCGAGAAAAATACTGTTGCTACAACGAAATTCAATCCCATATACAAATTCCCTTACATTCGAGTGTGCAGTCTTGTTAATAGATTAAAAATATATCAAACATTTCTGATGGTAACTGCATTTCCATTATCCGTCATTTTAAATCAAATAAATTTAGTTTCTGTTGATGCGGTGGTAATTTCGCTTGCTTTAGGTAAGAATTTTGATTTAATACAAATATGATTTTGATTAAAAAATTTAGTATAATAAAAGATAATTGTGATATGCAGAATTATGTATTTGATATTTAATGAAAAGCCTTTGTTTCAGGTGTGTCAGGTTCTATGGTGTTGTATACTTTAGGCTATTTAGCCGAAAATTTTATTGGGCACATTTATTTAAGTGAAGACGGAAATACCGTAAAAATTTCATTCGTGGACTTTTGGGGTAGAAGAAATGATGAGTTGGTTCCTTTACGAGATATAGTGCCATTATCTGATCTGCCTATTGCATTTACAGATGGCCTTTATGTTAGGTTTACTAGATTTTCTAAGAAAGATCGTTTGAGATTGTGCTTAAAATATGGTGTTGTGCTAGACAAAGATGACTTTAATAAAGTTTTTAATTAGATTTTTTTTTTATTTATAATGAGTGTCTGTAATCGATTAACGTATTGCGATTATTAAATGTTCATGCTATTAATTCTGAATTGGCAACTTCGAAACGTCTTTGTTCATTAGGGGAACTACGGCTATGATGGTACCGTGGCTATAATCACACATGACGATTTTTTATGATATCTCGATTGCTATGGTTGCAAACTAGGCAGAATCTGTGCTAGGCAGTCATCAATACATTAGCGTGGTAGCGTCTTATCTGTGTATTTACAGCTAAATTACTTGGGTATTTCTGGTACAATATCCCAAATTTAACTTAGCAGGTATATAAAGTTTTTATTATGGTTTTACTAAAGTACGTTTTTTTTTGATTCAATTCCCTGTCTCAGAATAAGAAGGAGTGATTCAAATACCGCGCCAAAATCCGGAACACATAGCTTAAAAATTTACTAAATTTATATATGACATGTTATTGAGATTGAGGTTAGAAATAGTGCTTTAGATAGGAATTGTAGAACCGTATTATTTTTAACTGAGGATTTAGCGCTTTGGGTTTCATTTTCTATTATGGATTGAAATGATTGATATAGATTTTCGTCTTCGCTAGGATCGGTAAAGTGGGGATAGAAGACGCAATAGCTTCAAAAACACTCGTGTGAAATGTGTGTGACAATATTTACTATTTAATGTTTTTTATCTTCAAAAATAATTACAGAAAGTTTTTTTTATATCGTTCATCAAATGCGCAGCTTGCGGGTGGAGGTTGTTTTTTTCTTTTGTGTATCAGCCTTATAGTTAGACATTAATTAAATTCACGCATGTTTGTCGTTATTTCTAAGACACATAACTTTTTAAAGAAAATAAATTAGTACAAAAACTGACCTTGACATTATAAATTGATGGCTTGTGCGTCACTAACCCAAATTTGAGATTTTAAAATTACAAAATAACTTCAAAAACCGCGAAACGGCGATGCCTTAGTTTTCGATAGGTAAACGCTCCTCTTAACTGCGAAGGAATTTTTAATTTTTAGACAAAATAATTCGACACATTGTCAATACATTTGATAGAGATTTCTTTTCATATAATCTAAGTAACACATTATAAATATTTTAATAACAAAAACATTTCTTTAAACTTTTGCTATGTCCAAAAAAAAATATCACATATGCAAAACGAAAACTACACATAATATCATAATTATCAGTCCAATTTACCCTAAGTCAAATAATAGGGTTTATGAGTGTAAATCAAATTATCGGTGAAGAAGACTTTTTTGTCCACTGATTGCCTGTTCGAAGATTCATTGTTGCGTATCGGTTTTGAGTATTTCTTGAACGAAACTTTGTGGACTTGCAATATCTTATCACTAACGCCGTTATATTTAACGGTATTGTCGCTCCTTTTTCTGTGTCTCTTCATGTAGTTATCAGGACGACCAATGTGATCGACGAATTTCTCAGGACGAGATGTATAACTTCCATATTTAAGTCTTTCGGGGTAGAATGAGTCGGCAATTGGAGGATCGATCGTCAATCTGGGCGCGTCTGGAAAAACTCGTCTTAATAGGATGACGGCCCTTCGATGTTTGGTGTCTTCTGGCCTCACGCAATGGGATATTTCATTTGCTGCAAAACCGCTGTAAAATATAAAAAGACGAAATTATAACTAATTTAAAATCAGTAGATATAAAGCAAGCCTCGGACAAAAAATAATGTTAAAAGTTAAATGTCAAAGCGAATTGTCAAATAACTTTAAATCTTTGACTATAATATAATTATATTATACTGACTTAGAATCGTTTTATCAACCGATATGAACAAGGTACGAATTACATATGACAATTCATGCCACTACGAATTGACATTGACCGGAATAATTTAAGGACAAAGAACGATACTATAAATTAGGTATACAATTTAATTAAGCAGTTGTTTTTTGTAGTAATAAAATTCTGTTGTGTTCTGAAGGCTTCTATCGAAGTAAAACATAAATACATACAGTTACTATACTCCATTCAGTCTAAGAATAAAGTAGATGGCGCTACAATATGAGCACAGTTTACACACGATGAACTTTGTATTTTGAAAACAAGTAAAACATATGTTTACTGTCAGATGGATAGCAGGGATATACATATCTGATATCATTATATTTTGACATTTACGTACATTTTTATACAAGTTGGTAACTCATTCCTCAAGAAAAAGGAATGCACATGTCGTCTAATTGTACTTTTTTGTGCTTCATCCAATTTATTGTAAGTATGACGATAATTTCTTTTTCTTGGAGGAGAAATTGGAACTCCATATAATTCCATTTCTTTAATAATGCAGTACATTGTATTCCTATTAATACCCACTTCCTCTGCTGTTTGATTGACTGCAGCTGTTTTAGACATATTGTTTTTATCCTTAATGTACACATTATAAGCCATTTGCCTTTGTCCAGATCTTATGTGTTTCCCTTTACGATTTTTTGAAGGACCTGGTAAAACTGCTTCCGCCATACTATAGAATATTAGCGATTACGAAAAGAAAGTTAACGAAATTGATAAAATACCTTAACAAATGAATATTTCACTTGCGAGTTCTAAGAAGAATTATTTTTTAAGAATATTAACAACAAATAACTATGTAAAATACGGAAATCGACAAAATCTTTGAACAAAACTGTCAGTAAACAATTTTTTGACAGAACGAGCTAAATGCGATTATTTTGCCGGTGTAAATACACACTCGATTTCAACCAATCACAAACGTTTATTTTAAGCCCTATCTTTCCCAATGCTTTATTCTTAGACTGAATGGAGTATAGCATTAAATTTTGGTCGTCAATGTCATTTTCTGGCACGATCGAAAATGTTCTATTGTCTAGTAGATTAAAACCTTACAATCAATGCCGTCAAATACCTGCCTGACGTTGTCAATAATGTCATACTTTTAGATGTAGGCACATAGCAGATCAAAGAAATTAAACATAAAATATAGGTAACATGTTTATTTAAAGTTTAAAATAACAAAAATGGCTCGAACAATTAAATAAAGACTATAAAGGAACTTAATTACTTTCAATTATTTTGTTTTAAAGATTATGCATGGACAAACACAAATTTCTAAAATAATCGTGAGGAAGATTAGATTAGATTAGGCGTCATGTATGGCGGCCAAAAATTCCTCCTTATTTTGATATTGCACACGCCTGCTTCCTATGAGTTTCGTCAATCTTCCCCACATATTCTCTATTGGCTTTATATCAGGGCTTAAACTCGGCCAGTCAAGCACATTTACTTCATGATCTTGAAACCATTCTTTTAATTGACGCGATGTATGAATTGGACAGTTATCTTGCTGTAATATAAAGTTGTTTTCTGGAAACACTTGTCGCACTGAAGGTAACATCACGCTTTCTAAAATCTGTATATATACTGGACTTGTAAGACGTTCTTCCACGTGGAGTGATATTCCAGTAATATCCAACCCCACATATTTATTTGCATTATATATTTGATTTCTTGGTCTATAAACCGTCAATCGTCCAGATTTACACGAATTGAACGTTTTTTCATCACTAAAAATGACATATTCCCAAACAAGAAAATGGGTGTGCTTAAAACCACACGGCAGAAGTGTAAACTTCATCAAGGCGAGGTTAATAATACGAAATATAACTTTTTTTTTCGTTCTATATTACATTTAAATAATCGTCCGCGAAGTTACCAATTCGCGAACGCAACACAGTTCGCGAAATACAATTTCGCGGCCGTTACTATGGCACACATTCTAAGACTTCTTTTGACAACTATCAAGTATTTGTAGTTTTTTATATTCGTCTCATTTCCATGGTGACGCATGTAAAGCAAGTAAACCACTTTAATTTAGCACCTTTAGAACTAAATTAAATTAAATTGTGTCTCAATTTAAATTAAATCGATTGAAAAATTTAACGGTTGCCCAAAAAATTGTGTATATCGTGTCCGCGAAAAACTTTAACGTACTCGAAATTGTCTTGCCTCGGCCGCAAGCATTATTAAGGAGATTTTCGGACGCATGTATATATATATATATATATATTGAACTGGTCTTGTATCTTAGCCACGACCAGTCAAATCTGTAAAATATGAATATTTAGATTTTCGTTCATGTTTTAAAAGATTCACTTTTGGACGAACCCTTGTACATTGTAGTTAAAATAATTATTGTTGAATTGGGCATATAATTAAGGTCAAATGCGCATACA
This sequence comes from Amphimallon solstitiale, assembly GCA_963170755.1. Classification (NCBI taxonomy): domain Eukaryota; kingdom Metazoa; phylum Arthropoda; class Insecta; order Coleoptera; family Scarabaeidae; genus Amphimallon; species Amphimallon solstitiale. Next base: position 2,057,944 of record OY720683.1, on the reverse strand, counting down.
ATGTGCGCAGACTCGCATCACCCATAACAAAGATATGAAACATTAGTATCCTGCTCATTGGTTTAGTTATAAAAATGTTTACTTTGGGTCGACAAATATGGCCATTGCAAAAGTATGATTTATAATAAAAATCGACTAAAATTGTTAAATTTGCAAATTAATAGGGATACTTCAGTATCAATACTTGATGTATCATAGGTTTTTGTAAGCAAATGGAAATGTAAAGACCGTGAAAAGATCAATAGCATCTTTTGATTTTTACATACGTCAAACGTAAATGTCATTTATTATGTCAAAGATAACTTTAATTCAGTAAAGAAACAAACTTTTGGGTACACACATATTGAACCAAAAGCCCTTTACATATTCAAGTCCTGTACAAACAGGGCATGAGCATTATTAAGATTTCACCACATGTTTGAATATAGGTTGTCAAAAGTCACCCTTAAATAATTTTAATGTTTATAAATGAATTTTTGTCTGGTAAAAAGAAACGGAAATGAAAAAAAAGAAACGATGTAATTAAATGTTAAGAGAACCATTGTAAACGCCGTTGCATTAGAGATACACATATTGAGTATGTTGTTAGGCAAATCAAAAATTATAAAAAATGATATTTTTATGATCAGAACTGTACTAAGAAAATCAAACGCGCTACTATTAAAGTTTTTAACACGCGTTTAATCGTCAAAAACTAGAATTCTAAGATTGTATATAGTAGAAATAAATTTCAAAAGAATTTATGAAGGCAATAAAATCGCGAAACAATAGGGTTTGCCTTTTGAAATGAACGGATAATTGTCGGCTTGATTGAATTTTGTTGGTTGTCTTGACAACCACCATACAAACATAGGAAAGTATAAAAGGACAGTACCTTGATTTAAAAGGGATTCTTCTGCAATAACCAAGCAGTAAGGTTGTGTTTAAATGGATTCTTCTACAACAACCAAGCAGTAAGGTTGTGAAAAGAACAGTGCCTACAAGATTTACACACAACCAGTAAGGTTGTTCTAAATATTCGCGGGCATCCCACTTCTGTGAAACAAAGTGCGAGCTAGTGCAACTACACACATTGAAGTCAATCCTGTGTTTTCGATATTGGAAAAACCAAGGATGCAAATAACGTACTGGAAAGAAAGAAATAATCAACAAGGATATTAACTTCAACTACCAGGGAGTTAACCAAACAACATTTCAAATATATTTGAAATAAAAATTCGATTTATAAAATAATTACAAGAAATTCTAAACGGTACTTACCGTATCATATATGCGAGGGTTTCAAAGCAAATACGCTTGTTATACCCCATATCAATATATATATATATATATATATATATATATATATATATATATATATATATATAATAGACGATATGAATACTGGCTTTCGACTCCCGCCCTTGGTATAATGGTTAAGTGCTAGCCTCTCACCCAGGCGGCTCCGGTTCACATCTGCTCTGGGACATAAATTTATTTATTCATTTAAATTTTAATTTAACTGAAATTAAATACCTCTATATGATATATTTATTTATCTTGTTCCCTTAGCCGACTTTACCCGAAGAGCGTTACATATCCGAGCGTTGCAGGTCAGTCTTGTTCACTGCCTACAATCAGCGCAACGCGCCTAAAGAAGTTTACAGTTCAAAAATGTCAACTTTAACAATGTGCTCTAAAGCACAACCCATTCTAATTTCTTTGTGCCTGGCAGTAAGTTTCACTTTTCTAGATGCTGAGTAGCACTTTAAATTTCTTTCCCGAACCTCTACGATGAGCTGTATATACAGATGCCGGAAAACATGTAAAATTTACTGCGTCTACGACAGTTGTAAAGGGACTATTTTCAATAACCAGTAAAAGGTTATCATCATTTTCACGTGTTGAAGCGCGTGGACGTCTAGAACCAGGTAACTTTTGCAGAGATCCTCTTTCCCTCCAACGTCTTACTATAAAATTTACTGTGCTTTTTGAAATTCCCATTTGTACTGCTACAGCAGCCTCGGATAGTTCAGTTTCAAGCAAAGAAAGTATTTTTACTTTACTAAAATAAGAAATTGGTGCCATTATTATGACAACTAAATTTAACTTTTGACAATTACTGTGAAAAGTAGTTATCAATTAGATGAAATATTTAATTCGTGACAGATGAGAACATTTTTTTAATGACATTGACGACCAAAATTTAATGCTAGTAACTGTAAGTACCTGTCGAAAGAAAATGCAAATTTTTGAGATTTTTATTTTACAATCAATGTTAGGCGATTGTATTGCTGGTGATAGTTATTTCACACACCGTGTGACTCTTAGGAATCTTTAAAAATGTATAAACTGTAATTATCTGTTTGTTTGTTCGAGCATCACGCAAAAAATACTGGACCGATTTTGATAAAACTTTTCGTGTTTGAAAGCTTATAACTGACCTAAAATCAGGTGCATATTTTTTCTCGAGATATAACAATGAAATATTATTTCACAACCAAGTGCAACTATGGACTGGATATACAATTTTACAAGTCGCAGGTAACAATTTTGACAACTAATGAGTGTCAGTGTTAATTTTAAGTTTCTATTGTCCTAGTTATTTTTATGATTTAATCTATATTTCTTTAGTTTTATTTGATTTTGGTCGATGGTAACCATCTTTACGATGGTCCAAAATGGAGAATATAATGTTGTCCATAATAAGTAATAATAACCATCACTTGGAAGACCGCACAAGATCCCCAAGATCCTCACGGTCATATGACAGGTATAACTTTTCAAATTTGAATTCATATTGTATTTCTTTTAGGAATATTGGTCCAGTTGTTAAGATTTGTCAACTTAATATCGAAGGTATATCCAAAGACAAATGTAACTACTTAGCGAACGAAATGGAATTTGATGTTATTGTACTTCAGGAAATTCATGTAGCATTAGTGGATCAACTGGTTTCAAGAGGAGAAATTTCTGGTTTTACTTTTGGATGACTACATTCTTAGTCCTGTCTATGGATCGGCAACTTATGTAAGATCAGACATATCAAATATCCAGACATCTGAAAGAAATACTATAAGTGACACTTATATTATTACTATTAAAGTAGCCGAAATATTTATAATAAATATTTATAAACCACCAAATACTCGATGGCCAACAAATCTTAAAGTTAATTACCAACATCCTGCTGTTTTTGTTGGAGATTACAATTGTCATCATAAAATGTGAGGATATACTGATAGCGATATGAATGGAATTTCCTTAATGACTTGGTGCGAGGCGAATAACTTTACATCTGGTTTTTGATGCAAAAGATAAGAAGAGTTTTCATTCGGCTAGATGGAAAAAATACTATAATCCCGATCTTTGTTTTGTTACATCTGATGATAAAAATAATTTATTGCCTACAATACGGTCAGTTTTAAACGACTTTCCGCGAAGTCAACATCGTCCAGTTTTAATTAATGTTGGAATACAAATTCCGTTAGTTAAATCTACGGAAAAACCTCGGTGGAATTTTAAAAATGCTGACTGGAATGAATTTAGGAGACAAGTTGATTCGAATCTTCGATGGATACCACCTTTACCTAAAAATTATATTAGGTTTTTGGGTGTCATTAAAGGGGCAGCCAAGAGATCTATTCCAAGAGGATTTCGTAAGGAATACATTCCATGCTGGTCTGAAAGAACAAATGAATTATACCGTAGTCGTCAAATTTTAATTTCGGTTTATACTTCTATCCCATGCAAAAGATGACCTTATAATATGCAGCGATGCCTGCTTGCTAACAGTGGTGGGAGAGCAACGCAGTGTCGGGGGACCCTCACGCCTTACATTTCATAGGAAACGTTTGTCGACTGTACTGTCTTGGCAGCCTCGCTTATGTTTATCTTTAGTTTATTTCGTCGCGCTCTTTTCCTCTTTCTACTTTCGTATCAGAAATTAAAATATGTCGACTACGGTATATAAATTTCAATGAAAATCCTAGTCCAGAAATTGCTGTTGAATAATTAACTTTATTAAATCAAGAAAGAAAGATTAAATGGTCGCGTCATATGGAAGACATGATTTTCACTCATTCTAGTCGTAGTAGTTGGAATCTATTAAGAAAACTAGGAGCGGCAACCCAAACTAATATTGTAGAATCAAAAATCAGCGCTAATACCATAGCTTCAAGATTAGTGTACGTCTCAAATATGATAAAGTTAAATAAAGTATAAATCAAAAATATGAAGAAATTATTGCGTAAGAAAATAAAATCTATTAATACAAAAATGATGATCTTACAAAACCATTTTCTATGGAGGAATTGAACATACTGAAACCAATTTCAATATTATCAGTACCTATGTTACGAGAAATTAAAATTACTTTATTTACAGAATAATATGACTGCTAAATGCGCTAAAATGTATTCTGTTAATAGTGTTTTAATATTCAATCTTTACTACTTACTACCAAAAAAATTTTTCAGAAAAAACAGTCACTGTTTGTTATAAACACAAAGACATATTGTCTATAAATCTCAAAATACAAGTATTTTATGTGTTAAACTATAATGAATCGTTAGAATACATTTCAAATATCATATCTAACACCAAAAAAGTACAAAAGCAAGTCTATGTACACAACCTTTATAAAAATTACATTGATGGTGCTCGTAAAATTATTAATACCAACCTTAAGAATGTTAAAACACCACGAGGCAGAGGCAATTTCAAAACTGGTTCCGTGCAACGGATCGGTTTGAATTCGAATTTGCAGCCGAAGCATAAAGCGCTGTCGCTGAACAAACTCAGAGAGATTATTGGTCTGTCGAATATGTGCGGTGGATCAATGTGGGAGACGATGCAGCCTCCTGGTAAGTAATCGTTGATGGCGACGCTGTTGACGAAATTTTCGGGTATTAGATGAGCCGCTACTAACGGATTAATTACGTTGTGGATGACCCACGGAGGAATGGGATCTACACAGCCTTGCGGATACAATCTTTCCATGCCGCGACCTTTCTTGTATAACTGACGGCCATAGATATAGCCTTCGCCGAAGAAATATCTGCAATGCGAATTTACTTTTTAATTAAGTTAGGAAGACAATTTGGTGTATTTCATTACATTTAATAATAAAAAGGTTCTTGACTATATGAGTATACTCCCATGAGGGACGGAGTACAGTTATCCTCATTATAAAATAAAATAATATTCTCGCAAAGGTGTATATCTTTTCCATAACAATCAGTAAAAAAAGAAATATTCCAAACTCAAAAAAGCGGTATATAGCATAACTTGCTTAATAATATATAGCTAAATAAGTTATATGATAAAATAAAATATATAAATATAAATCAAAATAAGGAATTATCGCGGATACATAAAATATCAGAAAAAGAAAAATATTTCCTGGGTCTCGGATGGCACGCAGGTTGACATTGTCTTCCTCGTGGCGACGTTAGTTGTTGTCCTCAAAACCGAGGATCTTCTAGCTGAAGCTACAAATGGTGGTCTGTCACCTGATGGTCTTCCGTTTAGCTTACATCTCCAAGGTTATCCCACCTTATTCCTTGGCTAAACCGTACTGATGACGACCAATTAGTCAGAAACACGTGTCTACGGTTGCTCTACAGCGGATTATACCCAATATTTTTCTTTTTCTGATATTTTATGTATCCGCGATAATTCCTTATTTTGTTTTACATTTCCTGGGTCTCGGATGGCACGCAGGTTGACATTGTCTTCCTCGTGGCGACGTTAGTTGTTGTCCTCAAAACCGAGGATCTTCTAGCTGAAGCTACAAATGGTGGTCTGTCACCTGATGGTCTTCCGTTTAGCTTACATCTCCAAGGTTATCCCACCTTATTCCTTGGCTAAACCGTACTGATGACGACCAATTAGTCAGAAACACGTGTCTACGGTTGCTCTACAGCGGATTATACCCAATATTTTTCTTTTTCTGATAAATATAAATCTACATACAAATTTTTAAATAATTGTTTGGATATGTTGAACCACCAAATGATTTTTATGTCACTAGTAAATGAATGAAGCATCTATTAACTTACTTGATCGACATACGCCACAAAAAATGGTCAATTTCCACGCAAAAATTAAAGCTTTTGGAAAAATTGCCACTACATGAACGAAATAACCAACATTTGTTCTAGTGACTCTCGATTCAAATTTGCAATTGTATTAAAAAATAGTTAAAATACAACACTTTAAAAACTTTCTCGTTTTTAAGCGATATAAAGCTTACTGTGCTTATAAAGTACTTTTTTGAATCGGGAGGCCCTAGATATTTTTATTAATACAATGTATTTACTTTACTGTCAAAGTAACCTGCTCTATAAAAAATACTGTGAAACTAATGAGATTGATGAAAAAAGGCAAATAGGCAACACACAATTCAAACCTCTATTCACAGTTTTGTCGTGTCTAAGACCATCGATATGGAAAGTATGTCTGGTCAACTCTAATGAGCATGAACATCAAATAAACAGATATTGTATACTATTTTTTATTATTTTAATTGTGGAGTATTACATTAAACTAGTTTATAAAAGAAATAACATTCAGGCACATATATTTTATATTTTGGGCTTATTTATGGTTTATAGCACAAACAATCTTTTTGCGGTTCTTTTCCTTTTGTCTTTTATTTTGTAATTATTACAATTTTATTTGCGAGAATGTATTATATACTAATTTTTCGTCTGGAATAAGTATATGTTATTATTATTTTTACGAAATTTTCTTATTACTTATTATTTCTGGCAGTGATTTGTATTAACTTTAGATGTTAAAGCTTTTTAATCATAATAAAATCAGCAATGTCATAAACAACTACAATATTACAAAAACAATTGTGTGTTGTAACAGTAACAGTGCCTGTTTTTTTATAAAATCTGAAAATATTTGTATTCTCTAATGTCTTGAATTATTGAAAATTATATTCTTACCCAATCCACATTGATAGTGTTGATTAGCGAAATTAAATTATATTAGCCAATAATGTCAATAATTATTATTATTAACTTGCACGATTTTTTACTTATTATTTCCCCCTATGATATGTATTTATCTTACAAGTTTTTTAATAATATGTGCAATGCTAACAGAAAATTAAAATCTGAAAAAGAAAACTTTGGTTGCAAATTCTTTTGAAACACATTGTATCTTTACTCTAGCATAAAAATCGATAGAACGCCATCTTACAGAAAGCTTTGAACTAAAACAACAAACATAAATATACGGATTTCAAAAAAAAACTATTGTATAATTTTATGAATATATTTACGCTTTTGAAAGCACAAAAGGATAAAAAGTAATACATACTTCTTACGTAATGGAACTTCGTCCACAGTTGAGCACTTGAATTCCCCTCTTTCGGCAATACCATCAAGATCGTTGACATGTTTCTCGATAATGCGACAGTGTTTGTCAGTGAAGAAGAATACCTGTTGGATTGATTTGTGTAGCTTTTCTAATTTTTCCAAATGTAACCTATTAGTAAAAACATCTCAAAACACCACACTCTACACGCATATTCAATTAAAAATTTGTTTATATGGTAGTATGTACTTACACGTCAGACATGATTGTATTCTCCCTACTGACCAGATGCGGATGTAGGAATTGAAATCAAGTGAAATTTGCGAAAAAAATGATAAATCGATTGTTTGGTAGGGGATATTAAATGAAAAAGTGAACATTGCCATGTATTATCGATAATAAAAACATTTAATTTGTATTTCAATAGGTAAATAATAAAATAAAATCGATTGTATTATAATTTGAATGCACCAGTTTTATACTTACTCTAAATAGCAGTTATTAGGGGAGAAGTGTTTATAGTAGATATAAGTTTTATTAATAAAGAAATACTTAATCATTAATTATAATCTTTTTGGTTAGTTTTGAATATTTCAAAAACGGGTACAATTATTTTAATTGAGCCGCAGTTTAGTACTTTCATATTGAGTTTGCAACTTATACAACACGCCTTTACAGTTGCCTACTTACAGGCGCACCAATAATTTTCTAAAGTCCTCAATATTAATGGTACAATTGTAGGAGCTTATGAACATGTGAAAAGTTAATTCATAATTGCCATATAGGCTATATAGGTACGTACATTTCTAGACAAAGTGGCATTTGTTAAATTTAATATATATGCTAATTAATGATAACTTATATAAAAAGTAAAAAGTACAGAAATATCCATTACAAAATTTAGAAAAATTTGTTTCTTACAAACAACTTCTTTTTTTTTTTACTTCTTAAATCCTGTCGCAATTTTATATTATTTATTTCCATAAATTTGATGTTTTTTAATATTCCTATTGCTAATGTTGTTGTTATACGAGCGGCTAAATCACAAGTTGCGTTCCGTATTCCATCTCTTTTTAATTATGTGTTTGTTCATTCTTTGAGGTTATGTTTATTCTAATTCCATAGTCTACGTTACTGACACAAATACATTAAATGACGAGGTAATTTTACAAATTCAAAGTCATTTAGATATTATTGAAAAATTACTCGATTTATCTACCAGTTCAAGTAAATCCTTTGTTCCAACTAACTACAATAATGAACCTACCAACAAAAAAATGAAAAGCAAAACAATTTCTTTTCAACTCAGAAAAAAAGGCAAGTTAAGAAAAATCAATGCAAGGGGTCTACTGTTTCGGAAGTAGCAGAGATAAATGCATATTTAAAAAGTAATTTTAAACAATTATTTGTTTCCTTTAATTTTTCAGATCATAATTATTTGTTGTAAATTGTATGCTCTTTTTGTTTTTTACCAGCGTTTTAAAGTTTATTACACGTATGTAGGTACTAGTTTAGTTACTTAATGTAGGTATTACTAGGTATTGTAATATGATGAAATAAATTATGTAATACAGTCTCTATTTTTTTACTTCTAGAATTTTTTAAGAATAGCTAGAACAGATTTTTATTATTTTTAGCATGGTTACTGAATGTTGACTTTTTTAACGATAAATCGTCCAGAAAGTGATACTGTTTTAACAATTTAGACACTTCCGTTTCCATAGATTTTATAAGTTTATCAGCTTGCGATGTGTCACAAGGTATTTGTCTATAGTTCTTTGCTTCAATCATTCTTAGTCTTGACGGTACCATTGTATCACTATGCAAAGAAATGTTGCGTGCAACACGTTTTAAAAGTCTTTTTTTCACTCATTTGCTTGATTAACTTGGGCTGGGACCTTGTTAATCAATCTGCAAATTCGTGAAAAAAAGTATGACTTTCAAAACCAGTTGTACAAATAACTATTACTTAACAAATACCCTCATTAAAAGAAAAGGTCATTAACATTTTGTTTTTCAAAAACGAAATATTTGCGAATCTATGATTATAGTTTTTTCCCTTATTTTTTAAGGTAGAATTCGGTTTAGAATTCACAAAACAATATTTTGCTGCATATTATTTTAGATGTACCTACCTACCACAATTTAAAAGATAAGTTTATCGAAAGAAAATGTTAAAAAAGAAAGATACAAAAATTATTTCCTATCAGTTACAAACATCAAAATACAGTATTTTAAAATACTGAATTTACTTTAAAAAGCTTTCACTAAGATGACGAGATCTGTGACTAGGACGAATTCAAAAATACCGCCACCGTTCAGCCTGCCCAATCAATCATCGAATAGAACGACCAATTGGAACATGGAACGCAACTTGTGATTTAGCCGCTCGTGTTGTTTTCATTTCACATATTTCTTCTTCAATATAAACGAATTACTTTTTATTATTCCGCTTCAATTACTGGTTTTTTGAGGGTTAGTGATGTAATTTAAGGGGTTGTCGAATATTGTTTAGGGGAAATCGTTTGTAGTGCATTGGCAACACTGCCTGATAACTCTGGTAGAGCCGAAAAATTGTCGTATGTAATATATCTGTTTGTTTCAACTCTCTCTGTGTTTTTTAAAATTAATTTGTTTACTATATGTATATATACCTACTACTGATGCTTAAAATAAACTAAAAAACTTGAAGTATACCTATTGTCTTATTAATTTATGCACATACAACAGAAGTAAATAAACCATTCAAATCCCTGACTAAATGTATGTACAGTAATCTTTGTAACTTTCCTGTCTACAATTTATCAATTAGGAAATGATCCGGCAGCGCGAATTAAACTTGAATAGGGATTTAACTAGATCAGGGCCGTTGCATTCAAAGATTTCTAAACACTTACATTAATTTCTAGAACGTCCTTGATTTCCACAACGCAAACGTCGTCGATATTCGTATTAGCAATAAAACATGTCTGTATATAAGTGTATGTCAAGTGTATGTATTTAAGCATGAGTATGCTATGTTATAACATGTAATCAATCCATCATGTATTATACAAGGTGTCTCTAAAAGGTCTTTAAACAACTCTACCACGTATTTTTCGCATCAAAATAAACCGATTTAGCAAAACTTGGCTTAGTCAAAGTTGCTTAGTTTGTGCGCAATACGGTCCTGAAGTTGCAGTTGGAAAATTGTTTTTTTGTTATAAATTTGAAACGGCTGGAGCGATTGCGCTAAATTTTGTCACGTTTACATAGTTTTATGAGTCAAGAAATTCTGTATCAAAATTGTGATAGTAATCAATCCATAGGCGGAGAACCTGCATTTATAAATATTAAAACATTTCCATTTTCTACGCCAATGGATAAAAAAGAGTTTGTCTATAAAATTTAGATTAAGTGTCTTAAGTACAAGAAAAAAGGTACTCTTGGTAAGACTCGAAAAATTGCATCGTTTTCTCAAAAATCGCATTTTAATATTTGAGAACATTAACTAGAGGACGGCAGCGCATACTGTGTGCTCCATGTACATGTATCTTTAAGCCGTGTACACGTGTCTTAGGCCGTTTAGACGTCTCTTTAAACTATGTACACGTCTTTTGACGTCGTTTTTGAATTGATATTTTTTTTTGTAAAATGTTTTCTTTTATAAAAAATACAGAACGGCCAATACCAGATAGGTTAAAACAAAAAGGCACTGGTTTACAAAAAAGATATTCTATTTATCTCGACAATTGATGCAAAAAATGCTATTTTTTATGTTTTTTTTTGTTTTAAGAATTCCACTTGTGCCCTGCGTTTTGTAAAATACATATGTTTGTATTTAGTTGTTATTGTTGGTTTCCATAGTTATGACTATTTGAATATTTGACAACGACTTTTCTGGATTTTCAAAAGTGTTTTCCATCATTACTTTTATTTTCGTTTTGTCATGGCTGTTCAATACACCAACGAAGAATATACCGATATGTTATTAGTATATGGATATTGTCAAGGCAATTATGCCGAGAGTGTTAGAGTATATTCGGAACGGTTTCCAAATCGTCGTGTTCCAAGTCATCCAACGTTTGCCGCAGTAGAGAGACGCCTTCGAGAAACCGGTCGCTTAGCTCCTGTAACAGCAAACTATGGCAGGCAGCGCTTTGTGAGGCAACCTGAAGTAGAAGAAGAAATTTTAGACCGTGTTCAAGAAGATCCGGAACTGAGCGTTAGACGAATAGCTAGAGAAATTGCAGTATCTAAAGATGTGGTCAATAGAGTAATTAGAGAACAATTATTACATCCATACCATAAGATTCGAGTTCAAGACCTCTTACTTCAAGATCCTGAAAGGCGCCTAAATTTTTGCCGGTTTATTGAACATAAAAGAGCAAGAAATTTGAACTTTTGCAAAAAAATCTTATTTACCGACGAAGCTTGTTTTACAAGAAGAGGGATAACGAACTTTCATAATGAATATGTTTATGCAGAGGAAAATCCACATGCCATTAAAATTAACCATTTTCAACATGAATTTAAAATGAATGTATGGGCTGGAATAATCGGAAATTTTATTATTGGACCTGTCAGACTACCGCAAAGATTAACTGGAGATGCCTATTTGATTTTTTTATAACATACTCTTCCGGACTTGTTAGATGATATACCGCTAGATATTCGACGGAATATGTGGTTTATGCACGATGGTGCACCACCACATTTTTCGATGAACGTACGATACTACTTAAACCATCACTTTCCAAATAGATGGATCGGTAGAGGTAATGACGCTCCTGTACAATGGGCACCTCGAAGTCCAGATCTGAATCCTCTGGATTATTTTTTTTGGGGACACCAGAAATCCATTGTTTACAATACACCTGTAAATAATGAAGAAGAATTGTGGCAACGTATTCAAGAAGCAACCAATAATCTCAGAGGTGATGTAGAAGTTTTGCAAAGAGTTCAATTTAATTTCCTCCGGCGAATAGGCATTTGTATTCACGAAAATGGTAGACATTTTGAACACCTTTTATAATATCTTTTCTTTTTTTTTTTTAAAAATCATTGTTTCATTTTCATTATTTCATTGTTTAATTGTTAATAATTCTCTGTTGTCCACCAACCAGAACACAATTGGAATTTATATGAAAAAACATTATTAAAAAAATAGCATCTTTGTATTAATTGACGAAATAAACAGAATATCTTTTTTATTAACTAGTGCCTATTTGTTTTGACCTATTTGGTATTGGTCGTTCGGTATTTATTAAAAAAGAAAACATATCATAAAAAAATTGTTAACAATTCTTAAAATGCGATTTTTGAGAAAACGATGCCTTTTTTCTTGTACTTAAGACACCTAATCTAAAATTTTATAGACAAACTCTTTTTTATCCATTGGCGTAGAAAATGGAAATGTTTTAATATTTATAAACGCAGGTTCTCCGCCTATGGATTGATTACTATCACAATTTTGATACAGAATTTCTTGACTCATAAAACTATGTAAACGTGACAAAATTTAGCGCAATCGCTCCAGCCGTTTCAAATTTATAACAAAAAAACAATTTTCCAACTGCAACTTCAGGACCGTATGCGCACAAACTAAGCAACTTTCACTAAGCCAAGTTTTGCTAAATCGGTTTATTTTGGTCCGAAAAATACGTGGTAGAGTTGTTTAAAGACCTTTTAGAGACACCCTGTATATGATTTGTGCACATCGTCCCTTCGAGCGGTTGTTAAATTAAGATTGACATTTATAAGGGTCTTTGTTTTGCCAAAATATTAATCAAAAAGTGTATTGGAATTTTTTGGGTTTTTTTTTTATGAATAAGAACCTTCTGCTACCTCAATTAATAGAATTTTTTTCTGGTTTCATGATAAAATATCTCGCCTATCGTAAATAAAATGGGGACTCCTTAAAAAATACTTTAGGCTTTGGAATTTTACTTTTAATTTTGAGTTGGAAGGGTTTGTGAGATACTTTTAACGAATTTTATTTATTTAACGTAATATATATTAAAATTAGTATATACACAGAGAAAACTGTCTAATCCAATCTAGATCATAGAAAAAATATAATACTAATAATAATATATAAGTTTAATTAATACTTAATAATCCAGTTAATTGTCTCTATAATACAAATATAATACAATGTCCTTAACATTTAGTAAACAATAAAGTTTTGGCGTGTATAAATATTTAAGTGCTTTCAAATTTCAAATATATTGAAAAAGACAATAATCCATACAATGAAAAGGAATAGCTACAGAAAAATAAAACCTCAAAAATTGCTTTAAACACTAACCTTCCCACAAACAGTGACGGTTTGGACGCAGCTCTTTTTTTGTTGTTGAAAGTTTGTATATAACAAATTGTTTTATGTTGTGGATGAGCACTCAATATTTGCTTCTTTTGTATATACATACACAACTTTGGTGATGTTAACACGATAGCGATTAAATTAATCTGCAGATTACAACGGCGTAATTAAAGACAATCGGGTAATATTTGTATATAGGCTGAACCAATCGAGACAGCTATACAGGCTGTGCTAATTAACTTACTTCCTGTTACTTTAATTGAAAAATATTTCAGTTAAAAAAGAAGATGAATAATTAATAGTATTATACGTTATAATAATCTGTATTCACAGATTCATATTAAATTTGTGTTATATTGTGTATTAAATGTTTTTGCTGTCACTATGCGTAATACAAAAATTAATACCTACGATTATATTTATAATAGGTATTATACAGTTTTCTCTGTGTATCGGAACATTTTGTTTGTACCATATATTAACTATACAGCTTGAGCGCGCGGGGTATGATCACCCGATGCCAGTCGATATTCTCCGGACGTATATTCGCAAAAATGATCTCCGCCAGCTGTGTTCGCCAGATATAGATATTTACATCAGTAATCAGTTGCGTGCTGGCTGCAAAGAGGAATGCACGTAGGTTTATACATGCACTCGTTTTTTTATTAACTAGAGTAATTATTTTATTTTTGAATGCATAATTCTGCTATAAATGTATTCAACTTATTTTTCCAGAGTTGTTATTTCGTTATATTTACTGGAGAGAATCTCTAATTTTAATTTCTATTTCAAGGGTCGTTTTTATGGTATTTCTGTTATACTTATTTATAGTTTTTTTTTACCATGAAATTTCTATTTATTTATTTTTCTCTAGACATCTTAGTTTATTCTGCAGATGTTTCAGGCGGGTTGTTTTTATTTCATTCTAAAACCCAGTTGTACTGCTATAACTTTTTACACAACTACATTATTATTTAATTTCATAAGGATAATTATAATTACATTATAAGTATTACAATCTTCACGTTATTATCGACTTAGTTATCTAAGCAATCGTCATCACTTAAAGGGAAAATTTAATTTGTTCTTTTTGTCAATCTGCAAAAATATAATCAGATCACTACGAGTTCGAATATGAGCAGGCAATGCTAGTATGTATTATCGGACCACGTTTAGATGCGAGTTTACGTATACCATCGGGTGATCATACCTCGCGCGCTCTTGCTGTATATATTCCCGCATCGCACATTTGAACGAGTAAGACTCGGTAACGACTAAAAAGTAACGGATAGTTAGAAGTATTTAAAAGTAACTGAGTTCAACATCACTAGTATATGTTTTAAGAATTATTGGCAAAATGTACTCATTATGGTCTCAAGAATAAAACATGAGTAATATATTTTTGTATGTTAAAAGTAAAATCATATATCTATCTTCTCTGTTTATTCAGTACCTATATAGTCGTTTTTATTTTATTTTCTAAATTTCCTAAATTGTACATATGTATACAGCGTCCGCTATTCAGTGTGAAACATGGATTTTTCTTATTATTTTCATAATAACAATATAATCATATCGGAGACCAAATTTTTAATTTTCGAGAATAGTGGAGAGATTTTATTGAGAAGTTTTGTGTCTTTTGCGATAAATTTTCATAAAATCACTTAACGTCGTCATTAAATTAATAAACAATTCACCATTACAAATGGTTTTACACACAGAAATATTATTTTAATAGATTAGATTTAAGCAATTTATATTATTATACTTACTGGTGTTACTTTCAAACAACACGAGGGTCACGGGGACACTGCTAATTGATGACTAAAAATTATTGAGTCTATATACCGGATAATTCAAATTAAGTGTTTACCATTGCTATCTCCGTTATTATAGGACCCACGTAGTTGGTTAAATTAAGATAAGTGTAGTGTGTTTTTTTTTGCTGAATACAATAGCGAAAACAGAAAAACAATTAAATGTGTAGGTTCCCAGTTACTTTTAAAATTGCTTAACAAAAGTGTTTAAATGTTTTTTTTTCAAAAGTTGAGAATCACCCGATTTAATTCAAAAACAACGTGTAGTGAAGTTCGATGAACATAATTTATTTACAGAGTGAAATTGTAGTATATACCTATAGTATATACTTCGTCACATGTTTGCACCTCTTTCAAAACCCTTCGTGTTGCATTAAAAACAACTCTCTCATCAATAAAATTAATAATATTGTTGATACAGTCTTGGAGTTCATTTTCAGTATTGCATCCCGCTTTGTTTGCCTAAGTTTTTACATATCCTCAAAAATAAAAGTCTAGAGGTGTTATGTCAGGCGATCGAGGGGGAAAACGAACTGGGCCATGTGTAGCTCTATCCACTTTTCTCCAAGCAGCCTCTGCAGAAGTATTGGAATGGCTCGATAATTATGGGCAGGTTCACCATCCTGTTGAAAATAAACATTCGCTAAATCCACATTGTCTAAGAATTCTTCTAATAACGGTCTTAGAATTTCTGTGTATCGTTCTCCTGTTAAGGTACCGTGATAAAAATATAAAAATATGGACTTTTGGACAATTGTGGATCTAATCAAACCACACCAAACATTAATAATAAAAGGTCTTTGAGGATTACGGTGCGGAACTAATAGAGGATTTTCTCTACTCCAATAATGATTATTTTTTCTATGGTACATACCGCTATTTGAAAAATTTACTTCGTCACTCCACAGTACTTGTTTGGTAAAGCTTAAGTTTTCAGTACATTTACGAATAAACCACACACAAAACTCTAAACTTCTACCGACGTCACCAGCTTCTAACCTCTGAAATGGTTGAAACTTGTACGGCAAAAAATTATGTTTCTACAAAATTCTCTTAGTATATTGAAATGCCGGTTTCTCTAAATAACTACTTTATGGAATTTTTAGGATGCACTTCAAAATACGTTAAAACCGTAATTTTCGTTTCTTCTGATATGATATTTGTCTTCTTTGTCCTTTTCGTTACTTTGATGTTCTCGTTAAAGTCTAAGAAAGTAAATCCGATATGGCACTTGTCGCCCAGAAAACAATTCACTGTATCGTTGAACCGCTCTATCGTAATTTTTTTGACACATCAAATATGTTTCCAGAATTTCACATTTTTCAATATGTGAGAAAGGTATGTTCAAAACAATTACTAATAATTTATTGCTATTAAGCGCACAGTTTATTATACTCTCACACACAGTCGGAAGTATTTTGACAAAGTCGATTTTACATCGATTTGTACAAAAATATACTGGGTGTTCCATTAGAAAAATATAAATTTTAAAATAACTGAGAATCTACATGTTCAATTGTTTTTCTGTTTTTACTATCGTAATCAACGGGGAAAAAAACACTACAACTTTTCTAATTTAATCGACTACGTAGCTCCTAGAATATCGAAGATAGTAATGGTGAACACTTCATTTGGATCACCCGGTATAGAACAGTCTTGTTTTGAAAATGAAATTTGATTTAATATCTAAAAAGGATTTGTTTGTGTTTGTTTTGATGCTTTTAACACTCAATAATTTATTTTTCTTTACTTACCTATGTACTTAATACCTACTACAACGGTATACAACTCTTAATAACATATTATTTTTGACGATATACAATTACACTTACCGTTTTATACTGACAGAATCACTGACAAGCCAAAAGGAAACAATTCTGACTTATAAAATGTTACTCCAAATATGCTGGACATTGTCTTTGTCCTTTTATTAAATAGGTATAGGCGAAAGGATGGAATGGATGAAAATGTTAGGTTGCAATAAAGCAATTTTATTATCAGCAATAATATCAGAAAAAGACATAGATAAAATAAGATATAATTAACATTAGTTTTGAATACAAGGATAATAAAGTAACATAGTTTCATTAGAATTCTAAATTCTAAAACTAAATTGACAATGCAATAATCAACAAAACAAAAAAAGTAAATACATATGCAATTCGAATGAAAAATCAAAATACGACATAAGTAATTTTTAATCTACAATTTTATTTACACTATTTTGATATTTGTTAATTTGATTTAGTTTAACTAAGTACATAATACCATAATATATACTTAATATACTGCAGACGTGAAACCGACGAAACGGAAATGTCGCACGTACAAATAAATTAATAACTTTTTAATCAAAGTTTGTATGACATTTGCTTTTATTTTAAAAATAATTTAGGATCTTTCTCTCAAAGTTGTTCGCTGCATGTATACATATATTTTTACAAATAAGCAAGTTAGAAACATACCGAAAAAATCACTACGTTAAACCCAGATTGAGATGTATGTTTCTTTTTCAGCGAAAAAAGTATTACATTATGCAAAATGAAAATAATAATACCGTTATCTGCGTTTATGAATTTGCTTTCCAAAAAAAAAAAGAAAAGAATCAATGCGATATATAACGTGGTTTCCGGGTTGGGTTTTTGTTTAAGAACGCATTTGATAAGAATTAACGATTTTGGTTAATTTTTTATAATAAAAATGTTCAGTATCGACCAAAAAAGCCGTACATTGCTATTTCATGCAGAGAATTATACACTTGACAAGAATACATCGGTTTGAGCTGGTTCTGCGCCAATTTTTTTACTTCAGAATGGAGCATCTTTTCCAGATAGCGACAGAATCTGTGAATAAAACCGAGGCGCTCCGATCGAAACCCGAAAATCGTATAACTCCACCTACTCACATCCCCTTGCGTCTACCGTCACGCTAGTAATACAAATTGCATATATTTTGATTTGCCCAGATGCAGTTTGTAAATGCAGTTCATACGTATTGATGTACGGGTTATGTAAATGTGGTGTTTGTATCTTCTCGTCATTAGTTTCTATGACCCTTTTTATTTCTTGTATTTGTTGATGGACTCTGGTCGAGTATGAATAGCTATAGTTAGACTTCGCCAGACTTCATCAACGTGATGGTTTACGTTCTTGAATAAAGGCAATTTATCATTATTATTATTAATGGTAGTTGATATTTAAAATTTCAATGTCAACGTCAACTTTCGGTAATTCCGGAAAGGCCACCATTTTAAAAATATTTTGCTTAGAGTCGTAACTGTGGATTATAGTCCTGTGCCAAGTTTAAAATTCCTAGCTATACTCCATTCAGTCTAAGAATAAAGTAGATGGCGCTACAATATGAGCACAGTTTACACACGATGAACTTTGTATTTTGAAAACAAGTAAAACATATGTTTACTGTCAGATGGATAGCAGGGATATACATATCTGATATCATTATATTTTGACATTTACGTACATTTTTATACAAGTTGGTAACTCATTCCTCAAGAAAAAGGAATGCACATGTCGTCTAATTGTACTTTTTTGTGCTTCATCCAATTTATTGTAAGTATGACGATAATTTCTTTTTCTTGGAGGAGAAATTGGAACTCCATATAATTCCATTTCTTTAATAATGCAGTACATTGTATTCCTATTAATACCCACTTCCTCTGCTGTTTGATTGACTGCAGCTGTTTTAGACATATTGTTTTTATCCTTAATGTACACATTATAAGCCATTTGCCTTTGTCCAGATCTTATGTGTTTCCCTTTACGATTTTTTGAAGGACCTGGTAAAAGTGCTTCCGCCATACTATAGAATATTAGCGATTACGAAAAGAAAGTTAACGAAATTGATAAAATACCTTAACAAATGAATATTTCACTTGCGAGTTCTAAGAAGAACTATTTTTTAAGAATATTAACAACAAATAACTATGTAAAATACGGAAATCGACAAAATCTTTGAACAAAACTGTCAGTAAACAAATTTTTGACAGAACGAGCTAAATGCGATTATTTTGCCGGTGTAAATGCACACTCGATTTCAACCAATCACAAACGTTTATTTTAAGCCCTATCTTTCCCAATGCTTTATTCTTAGACTGAATGGAGTATAGATGAATATTGTTTGTTTCTAAAACATTATTTTTACTTTCAATTCTTATATAACTAGGTATTTAAGACGGCATGCTCATCGACCTTAGAAAATCACCTTCTTCTCCTTCATGTCTGGATTTTTTACCTATTCCATGACAAATCAGTACAAATATAGCTACTATCGTGACACCAGCAACAAAAATACTAAACAAAACAATATCCCTTACGAGCAAACTGTTCTGCATTCTTTCCAAATAATCTTTTGGATAGTACCTTTGCTCCAAATTGGTATGATTTAGGTAAATTTTCAATTCAGCGAAAGTTTTTCTTATACTTCTTTGACTGTTCACCAAAGACCATAAATACGATCTCTGCAAAGATGTCAAATTTGTACCGGTAGGTGGTTGGTTGTTCTGAATACTTTCCATATCAGTTTGGCAACTTACACCATTTATATTAGCAGTGTCAAAAGTCATTTTTCCGAACATTTTGACATTACGAGGTTTCTTGCTGTAAATGTGCTCAAACGTTTCGCAATTCCACTTGTTGTCGTCCAAATTTAAATTGAATTCCCATCCATGATAGCTGGGTAATTCGTTAAAATCGAAATAAGTGAGTTGATTATCGTTCAGATATAGCCTGTTCAAATTTTCGTGATGTAAATCTTTCGGCAAGAATTTTAAAGAATTCGAACTCAAATCGAGGATTTCCAATTTCTCCAGCGGTGATAAAACGCCGGTATTAAGTTTGCTGAGAGAGGTTGATGATAGATTTAAAGTTCTCAGCATTGATGTACTTTGAAAGAAGTGGATTGGCATCCCATTTAGCGAAAATAGTGGATTTCGGCTTAAGTTCAATGTTTTTAATGCGTGAAAATTCTTTAAAAACTCATCATCGATGTTACTAATCTTATTATTAGAGACATCTAAATAAATTAAGGATTTATTTCCAAAGTTGCTTCCTTCCAAACTTCTTATTTTATTCCCAGCAATGTTTAAGTACTTCAGATTAGAACATTTAGGTAATTGTAACGTTTCAATTTCGTTGTTGGAAAGATCCAAAGAAGTTAATTGAATGCAGATGTCAGTCCAAAATGATATATTATCAATACGATTGTTGCTTAAAATCAATTCTTTCAAATTGGGATTGTAATAAAGGAAGTTTTCCATTATTCTTCTTATTTTATTTCCGGACAAGTCAAGCACTTCCAACAAATTTAGACTTCGGAATATTCCACCTGACAAATTTTCTATAGAATTACCATTTATAAATAAATATTTTGTACGGCCGACATTGACGAAGGCTGCTTCCTCGATATATTTTATGTTACTGTTGGTTATATTTACTAATTGAATCTTATCACCGAAATTTCCAAATAAACCCGCGTATATTATATTTAAAACGTTATTGTTGCGTACTTCTATTGATGTGATATCTTCAACATAGTCTGAATTATCTTCCAACTGATTGAAATCGGTGCAGATCAAGGAGTTGGTCGTAAATTTTGGGCAAAAGTGTGTCCCATTTAGCTTTGTCCAACATACATTGTTTAATGATTCCCTATGGCATTTTTCCATCGAAACTTTTACGATCACTGCAGCTGCTAACAGGTACGTTGTGGCCCAGTATAATTTCATGTCTGTAACAAAGACGTAGGTTTAATAAGAGAAAATTATTTACAAAGTAAATAATAATGGTTTTGCAATGTCTAGTTGCCAAGAAAGAAAATCGTTTTAAAATTACATCAATTTACTTTGCAGCAAAATTAATTGTTACGCCCTAAAATTCAACACTTGTTATATCGCCAAATATCTCTTTTAATATTACGTAAACTTCTGGATCTTTTTATCTCTGCGCAATATCAAGGGCATAACAGAACTTTGATTTACATTGTTGAAATTGACTCTGGTAACCTTAAAATATCCGTCCTAAAGTAACGCCATCTAGTAATAGAATAATAAACTCAAAAAGCGAGATAAACTGTAAAATAACACTTTAAACGTTGACTTTATAATAATTAATATTAATAATTTTAGAATAATAAAATAGAACGAAATAAAATTGGCAAAATGTTGCTGAAAGTTACGTTGTTGGTCAGTTTCAAGAATAACAATTATCCTCAGTAATTTTGTGTAACAGTTCAAAAAGTAAAACTAATTGGGAATCAATTATGATGTAAAGTGTTCATCTTATCAATTTATTGCCTGATATTCTTAATGCTTTTAACTATTACTTTGAAAGTTACTCATTTATGTTTCAAAATAAAATGAAAATTAATTTTCCCTGGCTAGCTTTTCAGAAACATGTGATACAGGTTTTATTCTCAGGACGATTCAGGTATCGAGATATTTGCCTTTCCAAAAAAATAATCCTCGGACGTTAAACTGGTACAAAAAGAAAACAAAGGTATTAAAATTAAATAACATCTGAATTAAAAACTAACACTTGTATCTGCATTTCCTTCTTGTTAGAATTTCAAATATTTAATTCAATCCTGCCTTTTCTCAAGCTAAATATATGTATATTTGAATAAAATAATGGACTTCCTTAAAATGATAAATCGTTATCTTTATCCAAGAAAATATTTACTTCAAATGAGCTTGAATCGCCTTTTTCGCGTCCGTTTAGAGTTTTTTCACAGTTTCCTGTAAAAAGCAATCAATGTCATTGCTTTTTAAAATGTCCAATTTTATTAACTTTTGAAGCACCCCGGTGAAGGAGTTGGTTTGTCTTCGGCCAACTTCGTTTGTGTTCGGACATCTTCGGGTTGTCGGTGAAGGCCTTGCCCTGGCTTCGGCAAACTTCTTTTGTGTTCGGACGTCTTCGGAATATCGGTGAAGGCCTTGTAGACCTAAACCATTTAATGGGACTGCATAAATAGTACCTATTGTCCTATTCCTTATTGTTTACATTTTCATTCATACATATTTGATTTACATTCTACATTTGTCATTGTATTCTAAATGACAACCAGTTGTCATATTGTTATTACTTTTGCTCATCATTTGCCACTACTACCAAGAAGATATTCATTTTTCCAATACATATTGAACCCTGGGACACACCACTGTTTATTTCTGCACTTCCTGAGACATAACCCCCACACCTATCATAGACAGATACAACTTAAATACATCTAACACCACACCACCGACACCGTAAGACTCCATCTTTTTCTATATAATAATGTTATAAATATAATAGTAATAATAATAATAATATAAGGTTTATCTTTTTATTCTCAAGGCTATTTACAGCAAAAACCATTCTAAATTCACTTTAATTATAATATATTACTTACGGTATCAACTCTTTTCTTTATATATTGGAAAGGCTTAATACTGAACACAAAGTAGAAATAAAAAGAAATAAATAATATAATATAAACAAATATATTTAACTTGATATACAGTTGTATTAAACGATATATATTTTATTGAATATAACAAATATACACAAACTATTTCATAAGTGTTGAATAAAGTTTCTTTTCTTTACAGTATCTCAATACAATTACCTCTTCTTAAAAATTTTTTAAGACGAAATATTGAAAGTAGTTAATACTCTATCGTTCTTTTGATCTTTTCTGAAATATCTGTAGTACAACGTGAGGAATATGATCAACAGGGTAAATCCAACAATACAAATACCATACAAAATTGCATCTTTCATAAATAATGTATCAGAAATAAGATCAATATTATTTTTGAAGTTATTCCTTTGATATATATTTGATTCGCTTAGGAAGTTACTTAATTCGATGAATTGTTGCTTCATATCATCTTGACCTCTCGCCAGATAAAATAAATATTTATTTCCTAGGGCAACCGGGTCATCATCATTCTTAGTTTGGTCTTGACGGTCTTCCACACATTTTATTCCCATGTAATTGGTAGTATTATATGCGCTTCCTGGAATTGAAAGTATCCTATATCGACGGGCCTTGAGTTCTACTAATTCCTTACATTTCATTAAGTTATCGTTTAGATTTAGTTTGATTTCTTGAGGAAATGAATTAACATTCAAAGATGTCAGGTGATTACCAGTGAGGTCCAATGTGCGTAGATGGACATTTCTACTAAAGAAATATCTAGGTATGTGAGTTAGTTCGTTAAAACTCAAGTCTAGTATATTTAATTGTACAGATGTCGTAAATGCTCCAAAAGTAAGCCGTTTTAATGAGGTTCTGGATAAATTCAGCTCTCTCAGATGTTTCATACCATAGATTAAATTAGTTGGCATGTAGTTATTCTCAAATAGAGGATTTTGGCTTAAATTTAGGCTTTGTAAATTTGGCAAATCATGCAAATGATCTCTAGTAATATAGTCTAAGTTGTTATTGGTCAAATCCAAAAATGTTATGGATACGTTTTTAAATAAGACATTCTTCAAACTCTTCACATTATTCCCATTCAGTATTACTTTTTTTAATCCAGTGCAATTATAAAATTTGACACTTTCCAATCGATTATTTGACAGATCCAAAGAATATAATGAATTGCAATTGCTCAGAGGGCATGACTCGTTTGAAAATTGTTTGCTATTCCCTACTTCCAAGCAAGTTAATTTATTTCTTGCTAAGTTTAGAACAACAAGCTTAGTCAGATTTTGCATTTTTATCTCTGAGTGTACATTTATATTGTTTCCCTCTAAGTTGACTTCCTGCAATTTGGTGCAATTATAAATTTCTAAAGTTTCTATTACATTTTCGGAAAGATCTAACACAACTAGTGATTCACAATTGATCATTGAGCAAGAAGATCTATCAGCAATTTCCTTAGGGTTGGTACCTAAGTTATTAGCATTTAAACAATTGATTTTATTCCTGGATAGATTTAAGTCTCTAAGTTTTGATATACCATCGAATATTCCTTTTGATAAACCATTTATGCTATTACCACTCAAGTCTATAAATTCCAAGTTGCTTAAATTTCTGAAGGCATCTGTTTCTATGTCTCTTACATTACTATTGCTTATATTGACGAAGATGGTCGCATTAAATCCTTCAAATAATCCTGATCGAATTTCTTCCAAACTACCATTATTCTTTATTTCTATTATTTGTATTTGTTCTTTTTTGTATATATTTAAATCATTTAAATCTGTACAGGATGCTACCGAAGCCTCAGGTTTAAAATTTTCACATAATCTGTTATAGCGCGGTAGTCTTGGTTTGCAAGGATATCCATTATCTATAATTTGACAGTCTTCCAGGGATACTTCTATAATCGTCATTATAATGACAAAATGACATATTAATCCTCCAAAAATCTTCATTCCTGAAACAAAACTGCTATATAGAAAACTATGTTAAATTTTTACGTATATGTTTCAGAAGTATGTAATACAGTAATCATTCTTTACGTAAAAATGTTAACTATAATAATACACATTTATATAGTTTTTTATTTCTTTTAACAATTTATTTTTGCATTGCCCATAGACGGTGTTTGGTTACTAAACATATTTACAAACTTATAAAAGTATATTTGGGCAAACCGCTGAAAAGCAACTGCAGATACGTGTTTCTGACTAATTAGTGGTCATCAGTGCAGTGTAGCTAAGGAATGAGGTAGGATAACCTTGAAGATAATACACAATAGGGGACAATACAGGCAACAACTATCAACTAAAACTTAAGTGAGAAGCTACTCATTGGCTGCGCTACACTGACAACGACCAATGAGTCAGATATAAATAAAAAAATGTCATCACTGAAAATGTTATACAATTTTCAATTATAGAATTTAAACCTTTGACCCGCTAATATTAGACACATCTTACAGGTTAAATTGATTGGACACTTAGTGAAACTTGTTAAATTGATAAATGTACCTAGATTTATTACAAAGCAAACGTGATTTAGAAAAATCAGTCACCTGGACTAGTTTCACAAAATACCAATAATTTTGAAATAAGAAAATGAAAACACATTTAGATTGACTTTTCTTAAACCCAAATGAAGTTTCAGACTGTTTTATTTTTGATTTAATGTCTTGCAAACCAGAAAATGAAGTTCCTGATAAGTACCGTGATTAATTTTATTTTTTCAACTCCTGAAGCATTATTACTAATTTGGAAAACTTCTAATGTGGGTGCTGATGGTGCCAGTGTGAAAAAAGAGTACGACAAAGAAGAGGTAGGAGATGGTTCAACTGATAAAATAGGGTGCGAAGAAGAACTAACAAATACACGCTTTTTTCTAATACCTATAAATCATTTCTTGCCCAGACCTTATAGCATTAAAATTGCTACATACTGAACCATCTAAGACTAACCTAGCACTTCTGCTTCTGAAAAGAGCCTCGTATAAAATCTATTTCAACAGCGTGTCTGTGACATTTAATCAACACATTTGCTGCATAAAGGTAACTGTGAAACCAAAAATGCGCTATTAGTTGTGTATGTCGATTTAGTCATTAGCATCTCCATTGATGGTTTTAAAATTACCATTTTTTATGGTAGGCAGAGATGTAGTTAACAAAATTTATAAGGAAGGTTTATTTATTATGTTAAGAGTTTGCAAGTTATAGTCACTAGTTGCCAGAATTAAAATAAAAAAAAATGAGGTGTGGCCACCACACGACTTTCTTATACGTATGAGCGTTTCAAATTATTTTTTTAGAAAAATTATTCAAAATCCTATTTTAAGTACTTCTATTATCTTAATAAATCCCTATAGAATGCATACCTTGCAAGATATAAAAAAATGAGGTGTGGCCACCACACGACTTTCTTATACGTATGAAAGTGTTACTTCCGGTCCGAATTTTGAAATTTCATTTATACAAAAAATATTCCAAATCCAACTCTAAATAATTTTGTACTCTTCATAAATATATATAGAATGCATAATTTACGACATATTTGCAAAAAATCGCTATTCGATAAGAGTAAAAGTGGTACTTCCGGTCTGAATTTTGAAATTTTTTTTATACGAAAGATATTTAAAAGTATGTTCTAAATACTTTTATACTCGTAATGTACCTGCCTAGAAAGCATGACTTGCGAGATATTCGCAAAAAACTGATTTTCGATAAGAGTAAAAGACCTACTTCCGGTAGGAATTTCGAAAAACTTTATTAAAACAATTTTTCTCAAATTTAATTTTGAGTACATTTGAATTCTTTATAAATTTGTTTAAACTTAGTAATTGACAAAATATTTGCAAAATTCGATTTTTTCACTGAAGTAAACTACTACTTCCGGTCTGCCGATTTTGCTCAAAATCTAATCAGTTCTCAAGAGGGAGATTATATTCGTAAATACAAAATTTGGAATTGATATCTACAGCGGTTTGACCGCTATCGTGGTCACACGCACACAGACACACACAGAGAGAGAGAGAGAGAGAGAGAGAGAGACACACAGACACACAGACATTTTTTAAAAACCACTTTTTTGGTATCAGGGGACCTCAAAACGTGGACATCTGCAAAAATCTCGAGGTCGAAAATTTTCATCATCACAATACTTCCTTATACTACGTATAAGAAAGTAAAAGTGCTACTCGCTAAGAGTAAAAGTGTTACTTCCGGTCTCAATTTTGAAATTTCATTTATACAAAAAATATTGCAAATCTAACTCTAAATACTTTTGTACTCTTGATAAATATATACAAAATGCATAATTTACGACATATTTGCAAAAATTCGCTATTCGGTAAGAGTAAACGTGTTACTTCCGGTCCGAATTTTGAAATTTTTCTTATACAAAAGATACTTAAAATTATGTTTTAAATACTTTTATACTCGTAATGTACCTGTCTAGAAAGCATGACCTGCGGGATATTAGTAAAAAACAGGTTTTCGATAAGAGTAAAAGGCCTACTTCCGGTAGGAATTTCGAAAACATTTTTTAATACAATTTTTCTCAAATTTAATTTTGAGTACATTTGAATTCTTTATAAATTTGCTTAAACTTAGTAATTCACGAAATATTTGCAAAATTCAATTCTTTCACTGAAGTAAACTGCTACTTCCGGTCTGCCGATTTTACTGCAAAACTAATCAGTTCTCAAGAGGGAGATTATACACGTAAATACAAAATTTGGAATAGATATCTACAGCGGTTTGACCGCTATCGTGGTCACACACTTACACACACACACACACACACAGAGAGAGAGAGAGAGAGAGAGAGAGAGAGAGAGAGAGAGAGAGAGAGAGAGAGAGAGAGAGAGAGAGAGAGAGAGAGAGAGAGAGAGAGAGAGAGAGAGAGAGAGAGAGAGAGAGAGAGAGAGAGAGAGAGAGAGAGAGAGAGAGAGAGAGAGAGAAATACACATTTTTTAAAAACCTCTTTTTTGGTGTCAGGGAACTTCAAAACGTGGACATCTGCAAAAATATCGAGGTCGAAAATTTTCGTCATCACAATACTTCCTTATACTACGTTAAGGAAGTAAAAAGCTATTTGTCCCAAAATTTGTAAACCACTCAAGTTCAGAAAAAATAATTACAATTTCTGTAGGCACCATTTATGCTTTGTTTAACCCCAATAAGATAAGTTGTAAAAGCAAATTTATAATTATAAGAACAGTAAAATAGGATTAGTTATTTGTACAGCTAATGATGGAAGTAATACTTTTTCATGAGTTTGAAGTTTTATTCATGTCAGCACGGCTGAAGTCGGTCAACGAATAAAAAATATACTTCCAATGAGGCTGTACAACTTTTTCGTAGCAAATCCTGAAAAGTCAAGATTTGGAATAACAGCCACCCACAAGATTTAAATGTAAGCCAATATCTCCATAATAATAAATCAAATAAAATAATAAAACACCTATTTTAAATGCTCTATTTGTGGTGTTTAAGGCTCCGGCCTACCCAAATTATAGGTATATGCTATTACATGTAAACGTTTTTTTCTTTTTACTTGCTTATTTGGTAACATGAAGCAATGCACTATTTTTTCTGATATACACGTATGAATAAATGCAATGTATCTATGACGCCCTTCTTTCAAAATAGTCTTTAAATGTGTTTAAAAAAAAATAAAACGTCGAACCATTTTTTTCTTTTTTTTCCTTTATTTCTTAACATAGAAGAATAATTTTTTTTTGTTTAATAGAGCGTTTGAAACTCTTGCTCGCTATGAGACCCCATTTTTTTCAAAATTGATATTTTCTTAGATATTTGATATAAAAGAAATTAAAACTAGGCAGCCCACATTACATTCGAGAAACAAGGTGAAAGGGAGGGATAGATCTCTGGCCAACAGTTTATCTAGAAGGCGGGTACAAATGTGTAAATATTCCGGGATAAATGAATTTTTATTCTCTTGGATATTGTAGTAGATATATAATCTGGGCACTTTTACGAAGTGTTCGTGTCTCCCTAAAAAAAAATGAGTTATAATTTCCAATATATTTATGGTATTTTATGCTGGTTCTTTGAAAGGTATACCTCCACTTTTTTTGACGCTGAAAATATTTCTTTTACAAATAGAACACACAATTTGTTTTTGATTCGTACGAGTAAGATGGGAATTTAATTCTTTTTCAAAATGTATATCCTTCTACCTACCGCTAACGAATTTTTTTATATTTATATGTACTACAAATCTTCTGCTAAATGTGTTTTTTTAGTTGATCAATTCCTAATTACACAAACTGTAGGCGTAGTATGCACATTATTTTTTGTCTGAACTCTCCGGCATACTTTGCTAACACAAGTTATACAGCAGTGCAGAATAAAAGGCGGTAAATAACAGGTGCGTCATAAAAACACTGTTTGTACTTAGAGTGTGAATATTGCTTATCGCAATTTATTTACCTATTTTTTTGTTAGAAATATACATACACATATATATACGTATATAATATGAAAATAAAAATAAGAGGAACTTATTTTTGCCGCCCTGTTCGTATTGAGAATGTTCATAAATTAAAACAATTTTTTCTTTTCTTGGCAAATAGCGGCCATAAATACCATAAATAAAACTACATTTTCTTGAGTGTTTCGACATTTATTAACATGTGTCTTTTACGAGTGTATGAAGAGCCCCCCTTTTTACGAATATCGGATATCTGACAGTTGTTCCAGGTTGTTCTAGGTTTGTTCTAAATTGTTCTAAAGTATTTTAAAAAAAATGTCAAATTTGGCCGATATAATTGAAGAAACCGACTTTGTCACCCAGCCCTTCTTTTTTCTAAAATTGAAATTTTTAAGGTTTCTCCAGGTTGTTCTAGTTTTTCTAAACATTGTTCCAAAGAATCTCGGGAAAAAATCAAAACTGGCCGAGATAATCGGAAAAAAACGAGATTTTGCCAGTCCCCCTTTTCTTGAAAATTTAAATTTTGACGATTTTTCTAGGTTGCTCTAGGTTTGTTCTAAATTATTCCAAAGTATTTCATAGAAAAAATCAAAATCAGACGAGAAAATTGGGGAAAATGAAAGCTAAAAATATAAAGTCAGACCCAGTTTTTGCAAAAACTAGAATTTTGACGGTTGTTCTAGATTTGTTCTAAACATTGTTCGAATACGTCAAAACCGTATCTCTTATATATCAAAAGATATTGCAAAAAAAAACAAAACCAATTAAGTGTGAAGTTATCCCCCCTTTTTTCGAAAATCTAAATTCTGACGGTTGTTCTAGGTTTGTTTTAAATTGTTTCAAAGTATTTCAAAGAAAAAATCATAATTGACCGAGTTAATAGGAAAAAACGATTTTCTAACAGTCCCCCTTAATCTTTTGGGAAAATATATATTTACTACTTATATTAGATACTTATTATAAATCTTGGTCAATTTCGATTTTTCTTTCAAATACTTTACAGCAATTTAGAACATACATAGAAAAACCTGGAAGAACCGTCAGAATTTAGATTTTCATTTCAAAAAAAGGGGGGCTAACTTCTCACTTTTGGATTTCGTATTTTTGTAATATCTTTTGATATATACGGTCCTGAAGTATTAGAATGATGTCTAGAACAAATCTAAAATAACCCTCAGACTTTCAATTTTCGCAAAAGGGAACTGTGAGAAAATCGTGTTTTCCTATTATCTCGGCAAATTATGATTTTTTGTTTGAAACACTTTAAAACAAATTAAAACAAACCTAGAATAATCGAAAATAACCGTCAGAATTTCGAAAAAAGAGGCGTTGGCGAAAAATTGCTTTTTGCCATTTTTTCGGCCAATTATTACTTATTTTTTGAAATACTTTGGAACAGTTGAGAACAAATTTAGAGCAACCTGGAACAACCGTCAGAATTACAATTTTTAAGAAAGGGGGGGGCGGCAAAAGCTCGTTTTTTCCGATTATCTCTGACAATTTTGATTTTTTTCCGGAGATTCTTTTGAACAATGTTTAGAACAACTAAAACAACCTGGAACACCCTTTAGAATTTCAATTTTCGAAAAAAGGGGGCTGGGTGACTAAGGTACGACTACAACTAGGGACGCTTATGTAAACTATATGTACAGTTTAGTTTTTAGTAAATTGATAATTGATTGCTTTAAAGTAAAAAAAAAAAAACCAACATAAAAACAAAATTTTGTCAAATATCTAGAATAAGTTAGAAAACAAAAAATTAATTTCCTGTTGCCTTTATTTATATATGTAGGAAATAATTTTCTACTACTAGCACTGTCGCTTTAATTTTTCACTAAAACTGATATATTTAATTATTAATCTTATATTTATGTACTTTGTAAATTAATAATATTTGTGTATTCCCTTGATTCATTTATATAATAAATAATATATAAATTAGTTATTTTGAACACCATATTAAAATAAAATGTCATACGAAAGAACTATCAAGAAATCGAAAATCAATAATAAGAAAATAACTTGGTATGTCTGACCGAAAAATAAACACCACCCGTTTATCAGTGTGGTAAACAAGGTCAGTAAAAAGCATTGGAAATTATCAAATATATGTCTTGAATTTTTAGAAAGTATGGTTTTGATCTATAAGAACAGAACAATGAATAAATGAGAAAACAATATAGAAATCTTCTATTAGACGGGTGTATTTCAGATATGTATATGTAAGAAAACACAAAAATTGTGTAGCCAACTTTTTATTCAATAAGAGAATATTCATTCCCAAACATATGTGTATTTCGCCAAACAAACACCCCGAGCCCCCCACTTGTCTGTCTTCCTTACAGTCCCTTACATATAAATATGATGTTTATCAGATATTCTCTAAAAATTATTCCGTTGCAGTCTCCCCATGGACTCCACAGGTCAAATACCTCGGTGTTACACTTGACCGCAGACTTAGTTATTCAAACCACTTACGAAATGTCTGCAAAAAGACCAGAATAGCCAGAGGAAGACTATGGCCTCTCCTGGGAGCAGCCAGCACATTAGCCAGCAAGATGAAACTCCGCATATACACACAAATATTAAGACCGATGATGCTGTACGCCGCCCAAATCTGGCTGAACGCCGCCACGACAAACATCCAAGCAATTCAGCGCATTCAGAACACCTCACTGAGAATGGTACTGAAGGCACCATGGTTTCTTCGAAACAATCAGATCCATAGAGAAACAAACACACCAACAATTGAAACTCATATCAGAAAACTCACGTCAGATTTCTACCATAGGATGGATGAAAACACAAACATCTCCCTCATCCCGGAGATGAATACGATCCACAGGATTACCTCCCGCATAAACGGCCCCGGCTCGCTCTCATACAATAAATCCTCTAAAGAGTACATAACCAATTCTTCAAAGTAAAGATGAAGCCAAAACAGATTATTAGTAAAAGGCCTAAGGCCTAACTAGAAAACACATTAAGAAGAAGAAGAAGAAGTTGCAGTCTCCTAAGTGTAGGCCACGCCCTTATAGGAGAAGTATTGAAGAGGAGAAGTTACGGGGGACATTTTCACACTTTTAATTCAGTATATGCTATGCAACCCGTATTACTTAAAATCGCAATATTAATATCAGTAGTCCGGAACCTTAAATTATTGTTCTTGTAAATTTGAAAAGAAATTGATACATTTTGTGTATATGTACATGTTTTTCTTTAGAATAAATGTTTATTTACTTATAAAAATAGATCAGAGAAATTGATGTTCTCGACCAGATTAGTCACGTAACTGGGTGAAAAGAATAAACACAACTTATAATATGTAACATAATAATCTATTGAACTTGACCTCGATTCACACAGGTCGATAAAGATATGTATACAGTTATCTAAAATATATACAATACTTATTTCATACATAGGAATGATTCATAAACATTAATACTAATATAAACATTTTCTGTTTCTAAAATAACTAGCCAAAATTAAAAAGGTAGCAATTCCGATGAGTAAAATGCAGTACAAAATAACATCTCGCACGAACAACGCATTTTCCAAATCTTCCAAAACACTTTGTAAATAAAGACGTTGATATGAATTGGTACTATTTAGAAAATCATTCAGATCCATTAAAGCTACCAAAATATCATCCTGATCTTCTTGGAGTGCCACAAGGTATTCCTTATCCAAGGTGTAAGCGTCTGTTGTATTATACGATTCTTGGCAGCCGATTCCACGTATATTTGATGTATTGTAGACATCGCCAGGTACAAGAATAGCATACGTGATAGTTTGGACTATGGCAGATAACACATCACAATGCCAGTTGTTATCACGCACATCCAATTTATCTAGTCTATAATATCCTGGTAAACGAAAGTACGACAGATTATTTCCATTGATATATAAATGAACCAGCCTAGGTAAAGAATCCATGAATATAGATTCTGGCAAATGGGTCAGATTATTCCAGCTTAGATATAAAGATTTAACATTGCTGAGGGGAGCAAATATACCCGTTTGTAATTTTTTGAGATACGTCGATGATAAATCTAAAGTTTCTAATGATCTGGAGTACTGAAACAAATCCATTGGCATATCATTCACTTTGAATAAAGCATTTCCGCTTACATTCAACAATTTTAAGTTGCTAAACTTTTCATATAATTCACTTTCGATGTATTCTAATTTATTATTGGATACATCCAAATGAACCAAGGATATGTTGGTAAAGATAAGTTTAGAAATACTCTGCAATTTGTTGTTGCTTATCTTCAGATATTCCAGTTTTGAGCAGTTGTCCAATTGGATATATTCTATGAAATTGTTAGAAAGGTCCAGAGTCACTAATTCTGAACAAGTTTTAAGTAAAGGTGACATATCTACGATTTTGTTGTCGTTTAAATACAGCTCTTTCAATTTGGGTAGTTCAACTAAGGAGTTTTGTTCGATATCTTTGATTCCATTGTTAGCTAGTGCCAATATTTTAAGGTTAGATAGACCGTTAAATTCCCCATTTACTACATCCAAATAATTATTGCTCAAACCCAAATATTCAAGTTCGGATAAATAAGTGAAAACGTCTGGATCAATATATTCTACACTGCAATTTTGCACCTTCAGATATATCAGCTTTGAATACGGCTTGAACATATCTTCTGTGATATTCTTGAAATTGCTGTCGCGTATTTCTATATAGCTAAACGTTGAATTTTGATATTCGGTTAAGTCTTCCGGTTGTAGGTTTTCACATTTCAGTGTATCTCTATAATACCGTTCATAGCAGCTATATCCATACTTATGAGTACACAACGTGGGGGCTTCATAATGCCACCTAAAATTTGGCCGCATACAACCACCATGGACGGATAATCCAAACGCGACCAGTATTATTAGGAAGTAATATGTTATTTCTTCTAGATGCGCCATCTCTGGAACAAAGAAGATATATATTAACCGTGATTGATCCTTATTCAGCTTTACGTAGAGTATTTCAATTATAATCATTCGCAGTTTTTCCTATTTCTTCAATTTTCTATTTGAAATTAACATATTCATTTAAGTTGTGCTTAGATCTTATATTTAGTAATTTTGTTCGTGCGGTTAATAAAAAGTTTTCTCCTGCCAAATAATATTTTAAAGACTGTCAACATTCTTAATTAAAATTTGTCCCACCCCACGTTGGGCGCCATATTATATTCGGAAACGTTTCGCGGCAATTCTCCAGTACTATTTCAAAAAATTAGATAATGTGTATTCTTGCAGAAGACTTTTAACTTTGTTAACAGAACCATAAAAACCTACATGAATTTCCTTTGGAAGTTACGTAGCTTTATTGGGAATTGAAACTACCAAAATAGGTGGTTTCTTTCTAATGGTAAAAAAATATTAAATCTCTCTCTCTCTCTCTCTCTCTCTCTCTCTATATATATATATATATATATATATATATATATATATATATATATTACAATTCTTTGCCAAATATACAAATGTATTGAAAAATTGAAAATCTTCTTGGTAGTAGTGGCATACAATGAAATAAAAGTAATAACAATATGACAACTGGTTGTCAATTAGAAAACAATGACAAATATAAAATGTAAATCTAAATGTATAAATGAAAATGTAATCAAATAAGCATAGGACAGTCGGGATTACTTATATAGTCACATTAAAAGGCTTGGGGTCTACCACAAACTGTTCAGTCAATGCAATTATACAAATAACAACGACGCAACTATCTAATGAAAAATTAAGAGTAGAGCTGTTGATATTATAATAATATAGAATGTAAAATCAGTCATGTATAAATGCAAATGAAAGCAAATAAGCATAGGACAATCTGTATTACCTATGTAATCCTATCAAAATGGCTTAGGTTCACCTAAACATGTACAATTTGATTGAAATACATAAACAATCAACGATGCAACTATGTATGTGTTAAGATGTATTTGTAGCTACAGACATGTATGTTTCTACCTAGTTTGGTTTTGTCAGGGCAGCATAACAAAGAACGTGTATGTTAAAGCATTAATATGTGTTGAATATAAAATATATAGTATTACCTTAAAATGTCAATCCAAAATGTCCAAGTGTAAAACAACTGTGCACTTACTTAATACTGTGTAATGCCTTATTTCAACCAGGCAGTTGATAAAATATATTACAATTCTTTACCAAATATACAAATGTATTGAAAAATTGAAAATCTTCTTGGTAGTAGTGCCATACAATGAAATAAAAGTAATAACAATATGACAACTGATATTTCATTGTATGCCACTATTACCAAGAAGATTTTCAATTTTTCAATACATATATATATATATATATATATATATATATATATATATATATATAGAAACCAACTGTCGTATCCTTCTACTTATTTCAAATTGTACCCAGTCGTCGGTAATAGGATGTAAGAAGAAAAACAAACTCAAATTACAACGCTAACGTTTCGTACATTTAATCAATGCACTTTATCAAAGCTTAGTAATTCATTGTAGAGATAAAAACATATGAAATTTAAATGATGTTTACGCTACTCACATAGTAATTTATATATGGTATTTAATACTTTATTCTCGGACATTATGTTATACTCGTTTATATGTTCTCAACAGACGAGACCGTGATCATGTATAAGTTAGCACATACGTGCTAACTTTTATAAGTTCTTTTTTTAATGATATTTTTAATTAAATTTATTGGATAATTATTATTTGCTAAAGTTATGGTAATGTTTTCTAGAACTTCTTTTCTAAAATTTGGACTTGTTAACTTAATTGCCCTATCAGTAAGATTTATGATAACACTTTTTTTAAAAGATAATGGTTGACATGTTTTAAAATTCATTAATCTACCTGAAGATGTTGGTTTAGAATACCAACTAGATAAAATTTTATTGTCTTTTCTTATTAAAGTCATATCTAAAAAGTTGATTTTATTATCAATTTCTATTTCTTTTGTAAATTGAATTTTTTTATGATAACTATTAAAGAATGTATCTATTAGATCTATTTTGTTTTCAGGTATTGCTAGAATACAGTCATCAACATATCTTTTATAAAATGGAATTTCAAAATTAATTTTTGATATAATTGTTTCTTCAAGATCTTCCATTACTAATTGTGCTATAACACTTGATATTGGAGCACCCATAGCACATCCATATATTTGTTTATAGTACTTATCTTTATATTGGAAGAACGTTGAAGTTAATGAAATATCTAAACCTTCTAAGAAAGAATTAAGATCTAAATAAGTGAATTCCTTTAATTTACACCAATGTTTCTTAATAATGTCTTTAGCGAAATCAATAGGAATATTTGTGTACATTGAAGTAACTTCAAGAGAAATTAATCTGTGATCTTTGTTTAAATCTACTTTATCGATAACTTCTTTAAAACTGAATGAATTTTTTATATAATATTTATTTTTACCTGTAATATTAGATATGCAGTTAGCTAAATATTTTGATAATTTGTAAAAAGAATATTGAATGCATGAGACAATAGGCCTTAAGGGAATGTCTTTTTTATGTAATTTTGGTAAACCATAAATTTTAGGAGGATATGCATTATGTATTTTCAGAGATTTTGAAATTGTGGAAGAAATAAGATTTTTTTGTTCCCATTTATTAATTAGAACATTATTAAGTTTTTGGAATATAGTTGTTGGATTGTTTTTAATTTGTGTATAAGTTCTTTTATCATTTAATATAGTTTCCATTTTATTTTCATAATCATTAGTGTTATAACGGTTGTGTTACTTTTATCAGCCTTTAATATTGTAATTTGCTTGTTTTCTTTAATAAAAGTTTTCGTTTTATTAATACTATGTTTACTAACAAAAGTATTGGATTTTGTTACAGATTTGAATTTTTAAAGTTTGTAATAATATTACAAGTTTTAGCTCTAATACTGGTTTTACTATGTTCATCCTAATGATCTATATTAGATTCAATATTAGCAATAATATTAGGAATTGGAATATCTGAATTCTTGTTATATGGAATTGAGAATTTTGGACCTAAATTTAATACTTGTTTAATTTCTGAATCAATTGTAGTGTTAGATAAATTAACTAACCAATTATAATTATTGAGACTCAAATTGTATACTTTTTTTGATTTCTGTTTTAAATTCTCTATTTTTTTACGTTGTTTCCTCTTAATTTTTTCAAAATTCAGTTCGTTTTTACATAGAAAACGTTCATAAATTTTTTTTTTCAAATTACAATTATAGAAATTTGGAATGTTACTTTTTTCTTTGGCAATTAACCTTTCTAATTGGTTAATATTATAAGAAGTATCAGTAATTAAAAGATTTAGTAGTGAATGGTTAAATCTTTTTACTAGAATTGTAAATTTATTATTTAGATTTTCATTCGTGAAAATTATATGTTTTAAATTGAAATTTAGAAAAACTGGTTCTAAATCATTATGCTTACATTGTAATAAAAATATTCTTCTATTCTTCGACTTGTTTATTCTATAATGAAGTTTTCTTATAATCTTGAAATCTTGAGGTAGTGTTGTATATGAAGAAATGTTTGCTAAATTTTCAACCATAGCAGATAGTAGTATTTAAATAAGTATTATATTAATAATACTATTATTTCTTGGCCTTTATTATATTCGTGTAGGTAAATTCTTGGTATTAGGCAAACATTTCTTCATAAAATCTATTGAATTTTTTGTTTCTAATTCTATGAGACACAACACTTATCAGAGAACATAACACAAATAAACTACTTACAAAATGGCATACTAAGAAAACTTGGTCAGGCAGATATCTTAACTTTAACTCAACCACAACTTTTACACATAAAAAAAGTGTCATAATAAATTTGGTAGATAGAGCAATAAAACTAACATCCCCTGTATACAGAACCGAAACATTAAATAAAGTAAAACAACCACTAATTAACAATAATTATCCAATAAAGTTAATAAATAAAATTATTAGAAGGAGAACATACACAGCATATAATCAACACAAACAACACAATAATAATAATAATGATAATAAAAAAAATTACATAGCCATTCCATATGTACAACATTTATCCGAAAATCTTCAAAACATTCTTAAACCATATAGTATTACAATTGCAAATAAAAATAATAATAATTTACAATATCTCTGGTCTAAAGTAAAAGCAGAAACACCAAAAGATCAACAAACAAACCTTGTATATCAAATACCTTGCAAGGAATGCAAAAGCGTTTACATCGGTCAAACAAAGCAATATTTAAAAAGCCGAATGAACGGACACAAATACTGCAAAAACAGCACTGCACTAAAAAAACATAGTACTAACACAGGCCATGAATTTGACTTCAATAACGTGAAAATTTTAGATAAAGAACGCAACCAAAAGGCTAGAGATATATTAGAAATGATCCACATTAAAAAAGAAAAGCTCTCAATAAACGACCGAGCAGACATAACGAACTTATCAAATTTGTACCACTCAATAATATAAAATTAACAAAAATATGTTGACAAAGTAAATTCTATACGGATTAAATCTTATATTTCAAACCATGTATACTATAAACTTTTAAAAATAAAAGAAACATATATTTTACAAATAAAAAGCAATAACAGGTACATCTGGCAAAGACATATCGAAGTGAAGCTTGTAGGCAAAAGTATAATTGAATATATACACTATACGTATATAAAATAAAACAATTCTTTGAGTATATAGCATTTATAATTCTTCATTTTTCAAACTAATAATTAATAGAAAAAGCAAATGACACAAACACAAACAAAAAAAAAAAAAGGAAAAAAAAAGAAAACCAATAGATACGTGTAAAACGTAATTGAAAACAAAATGTTTTCATAATTAATAAGAATTGACGAAATGAAATTTAAGGTAAGTTGCCCGTTGCCACATATTATTATATAATATATTATTGTTTTTGTAAGTCATGTTTGTAACGAAGAATCTGATATTTTTGTAATTGTTTTTTACAGTTATATGTTATGTGTCTTTTGAAAAAGTTATTAAATATAACGAAACGTTAAGAAAAATGTGTTACCTTTAATTCAAATAAAAACCACATACCCAAGAAAGAAAACAACTCTAAATATATATACGAGGGCGGTCCGACAACTACCTAGCCTCACCGCCCGATTGCACCACAATCGCAAAAGCAATATTTTATCGCTTAGAACATTCTCGTAGACAGTTACTGCTAAAATCTCAGCCGAATCGGACGCGTATTTTTGTTTTGACCACGTGTGGAAGCCAGCGTGTCCGCAGATTTGAGAAAAATGGAAAAAGAACAATATCGGTCGGTGATTCGATTCTTGTTTTTGGAAGGAAAATCGCGCATCGATATCAAAGAACGCTGTGTACGGTGACTCTTCTCCATCGATGACGACCGTCAAAAATTGGTTTAACAAGTTTAAACGTGGTCGCACGTCGGTTTTTGATGAGCCACGTCGAGGTGCCCCGAAAACGGCTAACACAGAGGCTAACGTAGCGAAAATCCACGATCTCGTATTGGCAGACCGCCGATTGAAGGTGCGCGAGATAGCTGAGGCGGTAGGCATCTCAAAAGACCGCGTGGGTCATATCCTGCATGAATTATTGGGCTTCAGAATGCTGTAGGCGCGATGGGTGCCTCGTTTACTCACTCCGGACAACAAGCGCAACCGTGAGACCACTTCAGAGCAGTGTTTGACGAAGTTTAGGCGCAATCCGAAGGACTTTCTGCGACGTTTCGTGACCGTCGACG
Organism: Amphimallon solstitiale; assembly: GCA_963170755.1. NCBI lineage: Eukaryota > Metazoa > Arthropoda > Insecta > Coleoptera > Scarabaeidae > Amphimallon > Amphimallon solstitiale. Next base: position 2,017,867 of record OY720683.1, on the reverse strand, counting down.
AAGCATGGGCACACTGGTACACACCAGAGACAAACGAACAGTCGAAACTGTGGACTTTACCCGGAGAACGTGCTCCGAAGAAGGCGAAGACTGTCCGATCGGCCGGAAAGGTGATGGCCACCGTTTTCTGGGATTCAGAAGGTGTGATCTACATCGACTACCTGGAGAAGGGCAAAACGATCACAGGGCTTTACTATGCCGAATTATTGGGCCGATTCGACGCCGAATTGCAGAAAAGACGGCCCCATGTGGCGAAGAAAAGTGTGCTCTTTCACCATGACAATGCACCGGCTCACACCTCCGCCGTCGCCACGGCCAAATTGGTAGAATTAGGCTACGAACTGCTGCCCCATTCACCGTATTCTCCGGATTTGGCCCCGTGCGACTTTTTTTTATTTCCAAATTTGAAAAAGGCACTCGCCGGGCAGAAATTTGAGTCGAATGAGGCAGTTATCGCCGCCACGGAGGCCTACTTTGCAGACCTCCAGAAAACGTATTTTTCAGACGGGTTAAAGAAGTTGGAGCATCGCTGGATCAAGTGTATCGAACTCAAATAAATCGCCACTTTTCCAAAATTTTTGTTATTCTTTTGTAGGCTAAGTATTTATCGGACCACCCTCGTATGTATATAGATATGTATATGCCGCGTTGTTTTGGGTTCTGTTCCGTTTAGGAATGCTTGTGTCCTGAAAAAGAGAGACGCTACCTTTCGCTAAATCTCCTTTAACATCTTCAGGCAATTGTGTGTGTCTCACGATCATTTTCTGACTGCGTGTGATCTGTAATTCGGCTTTGTACTATATCATTACCAGCCGGGCGCTCTGGACTTTGTGGGGCAGTCGATTCGATATGGGTGGAGCATCCTCGTTTCTTCGCTTTAGTGCCCTAGATGCTGTTGGGTTATTATACTGAATACGTCCTTCCGTTAGAGCTATTTTCCAAATCTCCGGTAAACGTTCCGAATCATCTCTTCTCTTTAAATTGCCCGGGCGTTTTTCATTTTTAATTGCTTCACATATCATCCGCTTCTTAAGTTGTTCGACTCTGGCTAGCATTTCATTTCCATCGCAATCGATGCTAAGTCCCGTGGATGCTGCTACCTTCTTGTGTTTAAAATATCAAAGGGCAAGGCCCTACACAGATTCGGTACCCAAATTCCAAGAAGGTAGTAAGTCAGACACCACCACGGTAATTAACCTTCTATTTAAATTCAGGAAGACGCTTGTCGATTAAATAATCACCAACTTATAACACTCAAGTCTAACCTCTTACTTCCCAGGGGTCGATGTTAAATATGGGAGTCAGCACCGCCTCCAGCTACAGTCAGAATTAGGGCGAGTTCGAACACAGTACTCGTCGAAGGTTAAGTTGTCAGGGCGCCTATCCGTTAAAATATGCTGAGCCCAACAGATATTCAGACCCCGGACCAGATCCAATGTAAACTCCCCAGGTGGAAAGAAAATAAGACCAACACACACTCATTCAAACTTAACAAACGGTTTATTGAAAACTTATAATATGGAACCAACAGTTCGTTTCAAATATTGAGCACAAAACCGGCTATTACTAACTAATCTTCTGGTTTCCAACAATATATTAAAAGACACAAAACAATGAAATATGAATCACAAAAGCGCAACTCAGTTGCCAGTAATAAACTTCTAAATGATCAACCAGGTGCTCCACAACTTCAAATTACCAATGACTTATAATTACAAAATTTAAGAAATTCAAAATGGAAGCACATGAAACAACCTTAAAGTTAAAATAATTACCTGATAATATTCTTACAAAAGCATAAATCATAAGGCAACTTGCCGAAAGTCCCTCCAAAGTCGAACAGTTTGATCGTAATTTGCAACACGTCAACACCAAAATAAACCACTCTGTATACCAGAGGCAACCGACAATCTATTCGACAGTAGAGTGCAGACTCTAAGTTATTTGGTATCTAATACTATAAATATTAGCGCTAGTTAACTATGCTTTACATAAGAAAACGTGATTAAAATTAAATTCAATAAATTCTTACAAGATTGTACAATAATAAATGTAAATGGTTGACTAATTGCACTAAATAACAAGCTATGAATTTACACAATGCAGATGCGAGGCTGCAACGCCAATACACATCCAAAATTTGTTCAAAGTTCTAAATCAAAAAAAAAAAGGCTACGTAACGTCTCCAAAAATGACAAAGTAACCCCCCAACTGGAGTCACTGTTATTAATAAAACTACGTTAATTTAATAAATTCAAATTATAAAGGCTCACATGCCACAAGAAGTTAATTTAAGAAATTACGATGACTTATTTGACTAGTTAGGCCGAGAAAGTTGAACTTTACTGTACGAAGTACTCGAAATTGACATAAATTTTACCAAAACTGTTTGGCCAATAATTCCCGCGTTATGGGTAATATCAGGAAAATTACACAGTCACAGTACCTTAAAGGAAAACCACATCCACAGCTACCATACACGATACCTTCTACGGATCACACTCGTTACAAGGGAAACTGCCTCACATATCTTCGGCTAACGACATCTTCGGGAAAATTGGTGTAGGAAGGCTACAGCATTACATCTATCTGCACCTCAAATTATGTCTTCACCGCAGGATACAGCAATTAATTCCCTTGGAACCGCAAAATTACATCAGGCACGTGGTTCTTAGACTTAACCCAACAAAAGTGCTCAAATGAGATCTATGCTATGCACTAGCAGAGCAGTTAAACAATTCTTAAGCCACGACAAACAATATCCTCAGCAAGTTTATAATCATAACGCCAAATCCATATTAACCCTTAAGAAATATCATACCATCCGCTTTTTACTAGCGATTACACACGATATACTTCAACATTCCACTAATTTCTCAAGTAGTGGCTAAAGAAAATGCATCTGCTCTTGCGATGTTTTAAATGCTTCTACCCAGGCAGTCGAAGATCAAAAAGAGAAAGAATCCACTTGTCATCTAGCGATCTCAAGCGTTATCAACAACATTAGAACTAATAACCACGAGACCTAAACTGATATTTTACACACACGACATAAACGCAGATTCAAATGACAATAGAAAAGTGGAAAATAATTATAATTAATTTGTCACATAACTTTAAGCCCCAAAAGAAACTCCAAAACTAAATTAGAAAATAATTAAAAATACCCAATCGATTAAATAAAACATCGTACGCCATCTACCCGTCAACACGTGTACATTACACACATGAGATAATGCAAAACGCACGCTGTAGGACACTTATGAAAACCTTCACTAGATGGCAGAAGGAGTCGATAACATTAATTTAAGAGAAGGATGATTTATTAAATCCGAAATAATTGAAGTATTCAACGATAAAACTAAAATTCTCAATTCAGAGATAAAATACAGCAAAATAATTGTAACAATGCTTGATGTTGGTACAGCACAGATGCTTTTTCTTTCTTAGCGTTATAGAAGCAAATTAGCTACTTAGGTGAATTGTATGAAATACACAAATACAATTATTAGTATTTTTAAAACCATTGACTAATCCCAGTCTTATAAAAGGGCGCAAACATGTTAAAAAAATTTAAAAAAAATTTTTTTAGCATTAATTTATTTCTATATTACTCTGATTGCTACAATTATTATTGGAAATAAAATATATGCTATACATAAATTTAATTATGTCTACTCTAAAATGTTCTAAAACATGTTATTAAAAAAAATACTTAATATTCTACAACATTTCTGTGTTTTTTATAACAAACATATCCAAAAATTGCGAATATAACACCACCAAAGAAAATAATATACAATACAATATCTGTCACTAACAAAGCGTTTCCTTTTATATTACCGTATGAATAATAATCATAATGTGAGTCAGTCTCATTTAGGAAGTCCTTCAAGTTATTCAAAATATCTGTCATGTTATTAGCACCATCAACAAGATATGAAAGATATTTCTGTTGTAGGATCTTTCCATCTCTCACATTCTCTTCATGTTTTATCACTTCATGACACTTTATTCCGTAAACGTTCGTAGTATTAAAGTTATTTCCCTTTATTATACTGGCATATCTAAATTGTCTAAGCAAAGACGATAATATGTCACAATTCCAGAGATTATCGTTGAGATTTATTTTACTAAGGGAATTCATTATATCTTTATAATCGAAATATGAGAGGCGATTGTTGTTAATGTATATCTCTTGTGCATATACACCATAAAGGGCCCATTTGGATATGTGTGTTAATTCGTTCTTGCTGAGATCTAAAACTTTCATAAATGGCATACCAGAAAATACTCCGTAGTTTATCTTGCTGATTGACGTGGATGATAGATTTAAAGCCTCCAACTCTTCCGTATTTTTAAAAAAACCTATCGGTATCGGTTTGTTCTTGAACAATGGGTTAAAGCTCATGTTTAAGTTCTCCAGTTCTCTAAAATTCTCGAAAAAATGTTCATTGATATTTTCGAGTGCATTATTGGATATATCAAAATAAATTAGCGATAGGTTTCCAATGGATTGTTTCGTGAGATTTTGAATGTTATTATAGGCAATGTTCAAGTAGTTTAATTTTGTATTATTTAATAACTTTAATTCTTTAATTTGATTGCTAGAAATGTCTAAATAAGTTAGCTCCTTGGAACTATCCAATACAGTTGACAAATCGGTAATTTTATTGTTATTTATGTACATTTCCATCAAATTCGTGTTGCGACTGAAAGTATTGATTTCAATTTTGCTAATTTTATTATCAGCTATTTGTAAAATTTTCAAATTTTCCAAATCACCAAATATCCCTTCTGATAAAGTAGTTATTGAATTGCCTCTGAGCTCCAGGAGTTCTAATTTCGACAAACCCTGGAATGCTTCGGCTTGGATGCTTTTGACATTACACTGGCCTATGTCCAAAATCACCAAATCATGAAATTCCACGAACGTCTTTGCTTTAATTACACTCAATGAATTATTTTCTGAGCGTAATTTCATAATCTTTGATGACGATTTGTCGTCTTCATTGACGACTAGAAAGCCCAAATCCAAACAGTCTAGCATTGGGTAGAACCCGTCGAATTTGTAGCAAAATTCTCTATCGATTCTCATCCAGCAATTATAATAATAGGAGTAGATTTGATGTTTACTACATTTCTGGAAGGAAAACGGCAGAATTCCTATTAGAATTATGAGTTGACATATTTTGCCCAATGAGTAGTCCATATCTGAAACAAGTATATGGATGTACACACTGGTTTGCTAATATTTGAATTAAATAACGCACTATTGGATGTTAATTTGTACTAATATCCCAACTAACAATAATTCTGCACATTAGAACTAAATTGTTTTATAGCTATTTTTTATTGCATCAAAATTGCCGTTTTTATTATATTAAAGTGTTTTCTTTGGCGATTTGGCTTTCGGAAACTAAAAAGAGAAATATAAATTGATTTTATAAATACTTTAAATAATTTGGATTTGTTTCAATGTGATACGTATAATTAGAACGTAAAAATAAAACGCTTAGAGGGAGGTAATAATAATTAGCAAAAAACCAATTTTAATGCAACTCACCATGCATTGTTAAACGACAAAGCTTATCGGAAAATCTGTCTTGAAAATGCAATATAAATCTAAGTTCATATTGCTATAGCCTTGTTTTCAAATTAAATATAATAATTTTGCACCGGCATAATTTAATCAAACTACGGTAATACAAAGCTGCATAATTTATTACGAATGTAGAGATAACGTTGTTATAAAAAAAATTCTTTATTAAATTTATAAGTTCAATCTCCATCAACATTCATATATTTCTTGCAGGTTCTAGCAGTGATATTCCTTCTGTTTTTCCCACAACATTTCTTATTCAAAACTAATAGGATAAGGTTACTAATAAAAAAAAACTAAATCTCATAAAATATTTATATTCAATTTTAACATCTTATAATAACATCATCGAAGAAATAATTCTCTTGCCACATGTGGCCGTAAAAAGAAATTGTCCTTTTTACTTTCCATTACAAGTAAAAAAAAACAAACGTGTATTTTATAAAGATACTGAAAACACATTACATTACAAATATAACATATAGATTTAGAATAGATATCACTCGTTGCTATATTCAAATTTTAACATTATATAGTTTCAAAGACATAATAATTTTATTATACGACGCTAAATTTCTGCGTTACCAAAGACATTCATTTTCACGAAGTGTCTTTGAAAATACAAAAACTCGCAAAACAGAAAACACCTTGATAAGACCGTCACCAATCACCATATGCAAACATTCACACGTTGTACATATCATAAATTGGTTATTGTCCATCAAAATGCTCCCATCCCTACGTATATCAATATATTTGAAATCCCCATAAAATTTTGTATCTATAACTTGTTAACAATGCATAGATAACATCACTAACAAACATTCACACGTTGTGTCATCGATGCCTCCCTACATTGTTAACAATAATCCCATTATTTATTACTTTAGTCTACTTATAACAAAGAAGATAATAATCGCATCCAAAATATTAAATAAATTTTTCTTCGCTAAAGATGAATATTTCCACATAGCATCTTTAGCATAATTTATTTTAAGTGAAACTTACTCATGATATTTATATATTTCATCAAATTCTTCCTTATATTGATCCATCATAGTGATAATTAAAAAAAATAAATGAAATTAAACTAATGGCAAAAATTAATTATGAAATAAAAATTATTTATTGAAAATAAAATAATCTAATACATTTTGCTGTGGATGATTTTTATGCAGTGTATAACACGCCTGCAATCATCGAACGAAATGAAAAATCAAACGCTACTTTTACTAGAGCTCGGCAATTTGTTCACTTCTAGATATCGACAGCTTCTCCCGTACTTCTCTCGTACTTGCCTTCTTATCATTTTTGGTCATCAGAAAAAACCATACATCGTTCGCAGCGCCACAAACTCCGCACTAACGTTTATGTTGGCATTGTCCTGCTCAGATTTATTTTCTTGACGTTCTCCCTAAACTGACCTGCACCAATATTGTTTGACATCTCGAAATTACACAAATTATGCACGCACTTAAATTGTTTGTTATTGTTAATGTTAATGCACATTTGCGATATTCTTATCTTGGTAGGTACATTCCTTTTCATTAACGCCATCCTTCATTATGTTTATAGATGAATTCGTTGCTTCTCACTATTTAACACTATTCGTATTTTTCTTTTGCAGCCGTTTCCTTTGAAAATAATAGGAAAAACATTGCATACGACTGGAATGCTCCTTTTATTAATTATGTTATTATGAACCTGGTAGGTACATTCCTTTTCATTAACGCCATCCTTCATTATGTTTATAGATGAATTCGTTGCTTCTCACTATTTAACACTATTCGTATTTTTCTTTTGCAGCCGTTTCCTTTACAAATAACAGGAAAAACATTGCATACGACTGGAATGCTCCTTTTATTAATTATGTTATTATGAACCTGGACCTTGATAACTTCATCCATATCTTCGAACCATCTTTCCTCGTCTTCTTGTAGGTTGATTTGTGTGCAGCTGTTAACAATATTGAACATTGTTTTTCTTTGTAGATTTTTATGAGATTAAACCAATTTTAATGTGTTATTTCCGGAATTTTTCCTGGATAAAACTGGATTTAAACCTGCCACTGAAGCTTTTCCACATTATATTGTGTCGAATGAAAATAATATACCTTTTTACATATTCCTTTTAAAATTATACTTAGATATAAGTGTCAGGTATGTATCATGTTACTAAATGTGACCATAAAATGTCGAACAAATAACAATCTCTTACAAATTTACGTCTATTCATGATGAAAGATGTTTTCATCTCTTAAATATCTAATTTCACCTTTTTCATATAACTTTACGGCATTCAAATGACTAACCGTACAATAGCAATGTCATCTCTTCAGTAACAAACAAAAGTAAAGCGGCCTGGCAGGTGATTAGGAACAGTGAGGGCATTGCAAGGTCTCCGGATACGAGTATATCTTTAAGTGTAGATGGAAAAGAACTAAAAGACCAAGAAAGGGTTGCAAACCACTTTAATAAATATTTTAACACCATAGCTAATAAATTAAATGTAACTGTACCTTCATGTACACCGAACATTAGACAAAATGACAACTCTTTTTTTCTGTTTCCCACTGATGAATTTGAAATTCGTAGAGTAGTCTCCAATTTAAGGAATACCGTTTCATCGGGGCAGGATAATGTAAGTACAGTTCTTCTAATAAAATGTTTGGACGAGTTTATTGTCCCACTAACGATAATAATAAATAGTTCTTTCGGCTCGGGCACGTTTATTGATGGACTAAAATTAGCTAAGATTATACCAATATATAAAACAGGTTGCAAGAAGACTGTGGGTAACTACAGACCTATTTCTATCCTGAGTGTTTTCTCTAAAGTTATCGAGAGGATTGTAGCTGATAGACTAATGAAATTTCTTGAACGCTGCAATCTTTTAAATCAAAAGCAGTTCGGCTTTCGTAGGGGCAGATCAGCTGTTTCCGCGATGGCAACATTCTTAAATGAACTTTGTAAGGGCTTTGAACAGGGCCGGTCATGTGTGGGGGTATTTGTTGACTTAAGTAAGGCTTTTGATGTAAATCATGACATCCTTTTAAAAAAAATGATGTGCTATGGGATTAGAGGTGTAGCGCTGGAATGGTTTCAGAGTTACCTACGGGATCGCTCACATTTTGTAGAACTGAAGGGTAAAAAATCAAATGTGCTTAATACTGATAGAGGGGTGCCTCAAGGGAGCGTCCTGGGACCGCTTCTCTATATTATTTATGTAAATGATGTACCAGATCTGAATATGTTTATGTTCGCGGATGATACATCGTTGCTTGTGACATGTAGGAAAAATGTAAATATTCAGGGTGAAATTGTAAATTCAGTGAAGGAACTTAATAATTATTTTCGGGACAATGCGCTATATATGAACTGTAATAAAACAAACTTTATAGAATTTAGTATAAATAGGAAAGAGAGAAAATCATCATACTTGATTAAATTTAATAATAGTAGCATAGCACAAGTCAGCTCAACCAAGTTTCTGGGTGTTTATATTGATGAGAATTGCACGTTTAATGAGCATATTCAACACTTATCCAAGAAATTATCAAGCATGTGTTTTGCAATAAGCCGACTTAGACGTATTGTGGACATGCCGACACTAAAAATGTACTACTTCGCGCACTTCCACTCCCTAATTACATATGGCACAATAATATGGGGCAGCTCTTCTGAGGTAATTAGAATTTTTAAACTCCAGACAAGAGCGGTTAGATTAATGAATAAAGTGGGTATAAGGACGAGTTGCCGAGACCTGTTCAAGGATATGAAAATCATGACTGTGCCTTCTATTTATGTTTACCAGTTATTAATGTATGCTAGGGAGAATATTGCAGGGTTGCCGAAGTTGAGCGAAGGTCATCCGTACGACACCCGGAATTCAAACGTCTTAGAAATACCCTAGGTATTTCTAAGACAGGTTAGCGTTTACGGAGGGAAGTCCTAATTACCTTGCAATAAAAGTATATAATAAACTGCCGAATAAGTATAAATCACTCCCGTTAAAAATTTTTAAAAATAAGATTATGGAGCATTTGATCAGAAAGGCTTATTACTCCATACAGGAGTATTTCTTGGAATGTAATGATATTGAATAAAATTTGTAGCTTTGTTGTGGGTGTATTGGATTCGGTCATTATTGTAGTGTGGCGTCTAGCTATTAGTTTGAAATGTGGTTAAATAAAGACTAAAGTATCTCTTTACATGAAATAATTACTAATTCAATGGAAAATTTAAAATACTTTTGGGAGCCACTATATAATTCATAGTTTGTAATTTGTAATGTGCGTAATAGTGAGTCTATGTATTAGTTTAGATGTATATATGACAAATTTGTAAAACTGACGATGTAGATACTTGCGTTTTATTATTTTATTATTATTATTATTATTATTATTATTATTAACTCTTTTGACTACACCATCTTTCATCATAACTCTCTCTCTGTTATTTATTCTTAATACGTTATTCATTTTAAATAGTGGTTTATTGTTCAAAATATTTAATGCGACTCTCACACAATGCATAAAATTTGGTTCTGTCTTTGTATATTGAAATTGCATCTTGTGCTCCTCGTTTCTACAAATATAGAATACATGAACTTTATTTTTGTATTTATTTTTATACCTTTGAAATAAATTTTGTTACAATTATTAATTGTCATCTACCTAACATTATAATGTTACGCCGTTACGGTTATGCAACTCATGATACATCTTTCCATAATTACACTTACTACTAATAAATTATTTACTTATTATATTACATAATTATTTATTTATCTTACAATGCCTGACCAATGTAGGGATCACGGCAATATGAACTACGAAAAACCAAAACCTTTCAAAATCTTGACCCACCCATAATCGACATTGAATTGTGCATTTGAATCTTCAATTTTTAAGCCGTAGCCGTAGAAGATGAATTTCCACGTTCTATTCACAAAGGCTAAGACGAAAGAATACCAATAGCTGCCAGTTGTACTTCAATGAAAAAATTCCTCCACTAAGTATCACTACACGAAAGTTGCAGATAAAATAATTGTAATTAAATGAATACATAATTTACAAAACGCAAGACAAAACAGGGAATATAATACGAACTAAATCTGAAAATTACTAATCCAATTCGACACAGTGTTAAGTTCGCGCAAGTTACAACCCAAAAAAACTGATGATCTTAAACCATAGGTTCCCAAAGTGGGCGATAACGCCCCCTTGTGGGCGCTGCAGGTCTAAAGGGGGGCGGTAAGAGACCCAGAAAAAAAATGGGGGCGTTGTGTAAAGGCTTAGGGGGCGATTTGTAATTTCATCTAGAATCTAGGAGGACTCTTAGACACCGACTGAGCTCTCGACTCTCGACTAGGGATGGGCGATAAACATCGATGTTCATTGAACATCGATATTTTAGGATCGATGTTCGATGTTTTTGCATCGATATTTGCAATTTAGATTTATCGATAAACTATCGATGTTAGAAGAAATATAGTGAACATCGAACTTTTAAGCTTGACAAAATGTATTTGCACTAATCACAAAATAAAACAGCGTCCTCTGTTGACAAATACAAAAATGTTTCCAAATTAACAGCTCACATACAGGCTACGAGGATGTAAAATTGTCTACGAATAAAAGAAGTATTTAAATTTCACAGTGCTATATCATATAAATTCGAATATTTCATTTTAGGCTCTTTTAAATATTACTCAGTATAAATATTTAAATAATATATAATTAAATACATAAATTTATAGTACTTTTAATGTGCAGAATAAAAGTTAAATTATGTATGCATGCAGAATAAGTGAAGGAGGTAAACGTATTTTCATAGAAAAAGAAGGGAGATAGACATTACCGATGTATACTTCTTCGGGAAATTCCCTAGTGCGTACAATCATACACGACGATACACGTATTAAATGCAAGATGACACATCAGAAATATAAAACCATATCCATATGTATCTCGGTATTTGCCAGCGTAGTCAAAAAAAAATGCAAGACTATAAAATCCCAAATAAAAATCGTTCTCTTAAAAAGCTTTGATACACGTAAATGTATATATTTTTTAAGTATCAGACGATTTAAGTCATGTGGTTGTTTCATGCGTAATTGCATAATATTGTTTTTGCACGACCCTTGCATAATAGGCACGTTCACTCCCTTAAATGAGGGAGTGAAGTGACTCTTTTGCTCCCTTGGTATAAAAAACATAGCCAACTCAATTTATGAATTTAATCGTTTATTTAATATTAATATTGACATTAATGTTAGTACCACCATTAATAGTGAACAAAGATGTTAATGGACTAATCACACGTTGCTTAAAGGCGCTAGAATTGGACAGTCGATTTTCTTTTACATTAATATCCACTTATGCTTATTTAACGAAGCGAAGAAAATACGGGCAGTTTCTCGATATTCACAAAAAACCAATATGGCTACCCTTATTTATCGGTCGTCAAGGGTTTCCATCAGAACCAGCATGATTTTTGCGTTCGACAACTGGAAACGTCATGTTGACAATTTTTAAAAAAAGTTAGATTTCTTCAATTAAAATCGTTTGGGTCGTGCAAAAAATAGTATATACACCTCGGGAGTGAATGAATTTCTCCTCGGTGCTTTGTAGAGCCCTCGGGCTTCGCCCTCGGGCTACAAACTGCACCTCGGAAAAAAACATCATTTCACTCCCTAGGTGTATAATATACTATTTTCTATATAGTTTTTTTTGAGTAGTTTCTAAAGTTAACTACATATTATAAATGTATATATTTCTTTTATTATTTTTTTTGAATAGTGATATCTTTTATATCATTTTGTTAAGGACGTAAATTAATTAAGTTATAATAAAGTTTTTGTTAAACTGCCAAAAAATAAATCTATAAATATAATTATCGATGTTTAAAAACATCGATGTTTGGTAGTCGATATTTTGCAACCATCGATGTTGATCAACGATGTTAACATCGATGTTTGATATCGATGTTTACCCACCGATGTCCCATCCCTACTCTCGACTACAGCTTGTGAACATCAACTAATATTAATTAAGAGATTGCTCAAACCAACTCGGTTCGATATTTCTCTCCGAGTAGTTCATATATCTGTCCTGTTTTATTGAATAAATAAAATAAAAAACATATCAATCGGTCGCTCCGTTTCGAAACGAAAAGAGACACAAACAAACAAATAAAAAGGCAACTGTATCAATCGGCTGGTTCATAGAATACTTGTTCTTACTTGTTGAGTACGATTGAGCGTCGAATGAGATAAACGAGTTTATGCATGTTTGTCTTATTCCTGTCGGTGCGTGCTGCTTATGCAATCCTATATAAACAACGTAATATTTATTTTATTTTCATTTGCGGTTTCGCGCGTAATAGATAAGCAGTACTTAAGTTCAACACTTATACTTACGTATTTCTCAAAACAAAACAATGTCGGAAGTAAAAAAGAAGAGACGGCAATACTGTGCGGAATATATTAAATTCGGATTCATTGAAAATCCTACAAACCCATCGTCGCCTTTGTGCCTTCTATGCCTAAAAACATTTTCGAATGAAGCAATGAAGCCTTCAAGACTTCAAGATCATTTGAATAAAATGCATCCAGATAAGAAAGACAAGAATGTAGCATATTTTCAAGACCTAGAGAAGAAGCATAATACTCGGCCAAGTGTAGCAAAACTCTTTTCGGCGGCTGCTAAGCAAGATGACGACGGACTTCGAGCTTCGTACAACATCTCTTTGTTAATTGCTCAAAAAGGCAAACCACACAACATCGGAGAAGTGTTAATTTTGCCAGCAATAAAGGAAGTAATAACTACTGTGCTTCATAAACCGGCCGCAGATATTATCGGAAAAATTCCTTTGAGTAATAATTCTGTGCAAAGACGAATTGATGAAATGGCCGGAAACATAGAAGAATCATTGTGCAATCATCTGAGGACTAGTCAATTCTCAATTCAGCTCGATGAGTCCACTTTACCAACTAACGAAGCATTGTTGCTGTCTTACGTGAGGTTTATTAAAGATGAGAAAATATGTGAAGAACTATTGTTTGCTAGAAATTTAGAGACCGATACAAAAGGCGAAACCATATTCAATACATTGGAAAAGTTTTGTGATGAGAAAGAGATTCCCTTGAAAAATATTATATCAGTTGCTACGGATGGCGCTCCGGCTATGACAGGGTGCCATAAAGGCTTCATAGCGTACGTAAAAAATAAAATTCCAGATGTCCTTGCTGTACATTGCGTTATTCATAGACAACATTTGGTTGCTAGAAATTTAAGTGAACGACTATTTCAATCACTGCAATATGTCATCAAAGCAGTCAATAAAATCCGTAACTGCTCTTTGAATGATAGATTATTTCATCAGCTTTGTGTTACTAATGACGAAGATTTCAACCGTTTGTTGTTTCATACCGAAGTTCGTTGGCTATCAAGAGGCAATTGTCTGACTCGATTTTACAACCTGTTTGACTCTGTGATAGAGTTTTTGGAAACTAAAGATACAGAATTGCGCAACAAGCTCATTACATCAAAAAATGATATAGCTTACATGACAGACCTGTATAAATTGTTCAACAACATGAATCTCCAACTGCAAGGCGATGAACTAAATTTAATTAAAACAAAAAATGTCGTTGCTGCTTTCGCAGCCAAACTGCTTCTACACAAAAAGAATATGGGCAGACGTGAGTTTCATAATTTTCCGAATTTATCAGTATCCTGCAGTAACGACGACTTGTTTGCCTACTGCCAACATTTGGAAAAGCTCCACATTGACTTCACCGAACGATACCAGGATATTTTGAACTTGGAAATACCAGACTGGGTGTTGGATCCGTTTTCAAATGTCAACACAGCAATATCACCACATCTGGAAGAAGAACTTATAGAATTGACAACGAACGAGGAAATAAAAATCAAGTTCAAAAATGGCTACCAAGAATTTTGGCTACAAAAACCGATCCCGCAATTGTACCCTGGATTGTGGTCAATCATTCAACGATTCTTGATAGCATTCCCATCGTCATATTTGTGTGAACGTGGATTTAGTGCTGTAGCAACGCTGCTTACTAAAAAGAGAAATCGTTTGCATGTTACCGAACGTGGTGACTTGCGGCTGTTCTTGAGTAAATTGGAACCTGATATCAACAAACTTATTAAACAGCATCAGATTCATCCTTCACATTAGTTTTTATATTAGAATCGATTATGTTTGTTTTATTTTGAATTTTGAATAAAAGATACTTTGTCTGAATACTATAAAGTTGCGTTTCAATAATCATTCTCATTGGCAGGTGTAGCCCGTAAAAGTTAACTTGAGACCTGAGCGCCGTTGTGTACTACCTACTACGCTCAGGTCTCAAGTTAACTCATTCATTCTAAACGAGACTTTTACTATAACCCATAGTAAAAGTCTCGTTTAGAATGAATGTTTAATCTCCGCTAATATAGCTCACAATAATTAATTTAATTTGAAGTTATAGTGGTTTTTGAGTAGGTGAAAAAATGGGGGCGCTAAAAAATAATTTATTCTCAAAGTGGGCAGTAGGCAAAATAAGTTTGGGAACCACTGTCTTAAACCAACGCATAGAAAATTCGGTATACCGATTACAGGCGGCACCTTACGTTGCCAAAATAAACAATAAAATCGAAACGTCAAATTAAAAAAAAACTAATAGCAGTATCCAATACACAAGGCTTACCAAAAATAAAGAACATCCAAAATCGCTGAAAATTGACAAGTAAACAAATATTCCGTTGCAAAGTACACTTAATTAAATTAAAGAAAATGAATTTTAAAACGTAACAATTGATTTAAAACAACATTTTCAAATTTTCAAATTAATTTTAAATATTTCTGCTAAATATATTTTATTCTAATTGTGTTCATAGAAAATTCTATTTTATATTTAAAACTGCAATAATTTTCTTGTGCGTAGTTTAGAAAGGTTTCGCAGCCTTACAAAACGTTAGATTAGGGAGACATTGGTGTGGAGCATTCACTTAACAATTTAATTATTCTTTTATTTCAATATCGCATTTATTACAAATTGTATGTGTTTAACAGTTATTCAGTAAGAAAAAAAAATAATTAATATTATATCTAAATTTCGAAAGTAGTTGATAGATTACGATGATCTACATTGTTGTTCTGGCTTTCGTCTCTCCAATGATAGTATAAAACAACTGCAATAATAGCGAGTAGCGAGGCGAAAGAAGTAAAATATAAAGTGCTGTTCCGTAGAAAGAAAGATTTTTGCAGAATCTTCAAATAACTTTCGGAAAATTGTTGCAGATCTTGATTCCTTTCACTTATAAGATATTTGAACCTCTCGAATTCAACAATGATTTTATCCTGTTCGTGCACAAAATCCACTAGATAATCTTGAAGTAATATATTCATTACTGCAGCAGTGTTGTGGGCGTCGGAGGTTATAGTACCATCAATCGAATTCTGACAGGCTATCCCGTTGATGTTTGTTGTATTGTAAGTATTTCCAAACTTGATTTGATAATACTTTTCCAATAAGTTTGCTAACACTGCACAGCTCCAGAGATTATGATCAAGATGTATGGCATGAACGAGTCCGTCATATTCAAAGTTTGTAAGCCTATTGTCATTGAGATACAAATAACTTGCACCGTCGTGTTTAGGTAAACAAGTCAAATTATTAAAACTCAAATCTAGTATATATAAATCAACCATAAACGAAAATGTGCCAGGTTGTATCTGTTCCAAAAAGGTGGAGGATAAATTCAAGAACACTAAATGCCTGGCATTCTTAAATAGGGCACCTCGAATTGTATTAGATTCAAATACAGCGTTTCGACTTAAATCCAGATATTTCAAAGAGCTCGAATGATGGAAAGTATCCTCATTTACGAACGACAAATCATTATTTGATGCATCCAAATGTTCCAGCCAAAAATTTCTGAATATTTCTGGATCAATTTGTTTTATTTTGTTACTTCCAATTCGCAAGTGATTTAGTTTTGTACAAGTAGTGAGTGGTAGACTTTCGATGTTATTTTGGGAAAGATCTAAATAGTTGAGTTCATTACAATTATCTATTAAAAATGATATATCTGAAATCCCATTATTGTTCAAGTACAGTTCTTGTAACAAATTGAAGTACGAACTGTTCTTTATGCTTTTGATTTTATTATGGGACAAATCCAATATTTTAAGATTAGTCAATTTATTGAATACATCCTGCGGCAATGTTTCAATATCATTGTTACTCAAGTGTAAGTTGGAGAGTTTTGAAGAATTATTGGAAGCGATTGATGGGATGTTCGTTATTCTGCTTTTTTCAATTTTCAAATACTTGAGTTCTTCAAAATCTTTTAATGAATCTATCTGGATTTCCCAAATGTTGCTGTTATATACTTCTATTCTATTTATATTTAATTTGTCTCCATATTCAGCTATTTCGTGCAGATTGTCTTTCAAATGTTCACATAGAAGGCCTGAAGTCCTCCACTGGCAGCTAGACTTAAAATATTCAACGTAATAACGTTTCCAACAAAATTCCGCGGAATAATTTCCTGCCTTGTTGCATTCTTCCACAGATAACTTGAATAGCATCATGATCATAAAATGAAGTAGTTTTCTTTTTATGTGTCCCATATCTGAAAGAAGTGTAAGATCAGGAAAATGAGTTCTTGCTTATTTTACAGCAATAATTTTTAATATATTTGCCACAGGTTTGATAAAAATCACGATCTTTTTGAAAAAATCGAAAATCGTAAATTTTTACTTTCTTATACGTAGTATAAGGAAGTATTGTGATGATGAAAATTTTCGACCTCGAGATTTTTGCAGATGTCCACGTGTTGATACCAAAAAAGTGGTTTTTAAAAAATGTCTGTGTCTCTCTCTCTCTCTGTGTGTGTGTGTGTGTGACCACGATAGCGGTCACAGCGCTATAGATATCAATTCCAAATTTTGTATTTACGTGTATAATCTGCCTCTTGAGATCTGATTAGTTTTTCAGTAAAATCGGTAGACCGGAGGTAGTACTTTATACTTCAGTGAAAAAATCTACTAAATTTAAACAAATTTATAAAAAATTCATATGTACGTAAAATTAAAATTGAGAACCATTTTATATAAAAAGTGTTTCGAAATTACTACCGGAAGTAGGTCTTTTACTCTTATCGAAAATCAGTTTTTTGCCAATATTTCGCAAGTCATGCTTTTTAGACAGGTACGCTACGAATATAAAAGTATTTAGAACTTAATTTCCAATATCTTTTGTGTAAAAAAGATTTCAAAATTCGGACCGGAAGTATCACTTTTACTCTTACTGAATAACGATTTTTTGCAAATATGTCGTAAATTATGCATTATATATATATTTATTAAGAGTACAAAAGTATTTAGAATTGGATTTGCAATATTTTTTGTATACATAAAATTTTAAAATTCGGACCGGAAGTAGCACTTTTATTCTTAGCGAGTGGCACTTTTCTTCGAATATTTTGCAAAGCATGCATTCTATAGCGATTTATTAAGAGAATGAAAGTAGGTACTTAGAATAGGATTTTGAATAAGTTTTGTATAACAAAATTCTTAAGATTGTATAGTTTGAAACGCTCATACGTATAAGAAAGTCGTGTGGTGGCCACACCTCATTTTTTTTATTATTTTAAATTTTAAATACTGATATTTCGTAAAAGCGTTTTAGGGCCGGTTTTTCCAACATCGATTAAAGTACCCGTTTAACTAATCATCGATTAAGCCTAATAGTTGATTATCTCTATCCGGCGTTTTTCAATGCGAAAAAATACGCAGGTTATCTAAATAGTGTTTAAGGATTTGTTGTACAAAGTTGGCAACATATTTACTAGTACATTTGATCTAAATTAGCATATTTGTTCTAATAATATTGGCGCCATTTCCTACGTTTGAATTTCTTATTTTTGCTTGTTGCCCTTATTTTATTTTCTTAAGGATTTTCTATATAATTTGAAATTTCTTTTCAGTAAATAAACTGTAGGCATTTATTTTTTAAGCACATATAGGGAATAAACGACGCCGCTCCCCCACCACCGACTCGACGGGCCAATAGGAACGCGGAATGCAGAGTGGCACCGACTATACCAACTACCAACGCCACTATACAAATAAATGTCGATAAACGAATAATACGCAGTCAAACGAAGATCGTTAGAGAGTAACATACGCCTGAAGATGGTAAAGGAGATTTTACTGAAACGTTGCACCGGTCCTTCTCAGGACGCCAGCACTTCCACGCGGGAAGAAACCCGAAACAACGCGATTACATATATACAGGTGAGTTTTTTTGAATGTTTAGCATTGGGATCTCAGAAACTACTGGAGATATAAAAACGCTTAAATGGGGAAAGATGCGCAGTTTTACGAGTTTGAAGTCCCCTGATACCAAAGAAGTGGTTTTTGAAAAATGTCTCTGTGTGTGTGTCTCTGTGTGACCACGATAGCGGTCAAACCGCTATAGTAATCAACTCCAAATGTTGTATTTACGTGTGTAATCTCCCTCTTCAGATCTGATTGGATTTTCAGTAAATTCGGCAGATCGGAAGTAGAAGTTTACTTCAGTGAAAAAATCGAATTTCGCCAATATTTCATCAACTACTAAGTTTAAACAAATTTATAAAGCATTAATATGAACTCTGAATTAAATTTGAGAAAAATTTTATTATGAAAGTTTTTTGAAATTCCTACTGGAAGTAGGTAGGTCTTTTACTCTTATCGAAAAACAGTTTTTTGCAAATATTTCGCAAGTCATGCTTTTGAGACGGGTATATTACGAGTATAAAAATATTTAGAACTTAATTTTCAATATCTTTTGTATAAAAAAATTTCAAAATTTGGACCGGAAGTAACACTTTTACTCTTATCAAATTGCGATTTTTTGCAAATATGTCGTAAGTTATCCATTCTATATATATATTTATCAAGGGCACAAATATATTTAGAGCTACATTTGAAATATTTTTTGCATAAAAGAAATTTTAAAATTCGGGAGGAAGTAACACTACTACTCTTAGGGAGTAGCACTTTATTTCGAATATTTCGCCAAGTATGTATTCTATAGAGATTTATTAAGAGAATAGAAGTAGTACAGTAGCATTTTATTTATTTTTTCAGAAGATAAAAGTATTTAAATCTTAATTTAGAACAACTTTTGTATAATTTGAAACACACACACACACACGTATAAGTCGTGTGGTGGCCACACCTCATTTTTTGAATAATGAAAAGCCACATTATATTTACGTCAAATAGGTATGTTCGTTCCTGTCAATATTTTTTGACGTATCTGGACATTTTTTTTTGTGATATATTATGTAAAAAATAATTTAATGGAAATTTTTATCTTTAAACGATAATTTTTTAATCAATAATTTAATTTTTTAAACATTTATAAGCGCTCAAAATTGTATTCAGACATAAACCCAAAATGTGATAAAAGAAGAAAGGGTCTATTTTGGAAATAATGTTGATTTTATATTACGCAGATCGATGTTACTAATTATAATACAAAAAAATATTGAGGTGTGTCCACCACACGACTTTCTTATACGTATGAGAGTTTCAAATTATAGAATTTTACGAATTCTTTTGTATAATAATTATTCAAAATCCTATTATAAATACTTCTATTCTCTTAATAAATCTCTATAGAATGAATACTTTGTGAGATATTCGAAAGAAAGTACTACTCGCTAAGAGTAAAAGTGTTACTTCTGGTTCGAATTTTAAAATTTCATTTATACAAAAAATATTCCAAATCCAACTCTAAATATTTTTGAACTCTTGTTAAATATATATAGAATGCTCAATTTACGACATTTAGCAAAAAATCGCTAATCGATAAGAGTAAAAGTGTTAGTTCCGGTCCAAATTTTGAATTTTTTTTATACAAAAGGTATTGAGAATTAAGTTCTAAATACTTTTATACTCGTAACGTACCAATCTAAAATGCATGACTTGTAAAATATATGCAAAAAACTGATTTTCGATGAGAGTAAAAGACTTACTTCCGGTAGGAATTTAGAAAAACTTTTTTTTCTAAAAGTGTTCTCAATTTTAATTTTAAGTACATATGAATTCTTTATAAATTTGTTTAAACTTAGTAGTTGACGAAATATTGGCAAACATCGATTTTTTCACTGAAGTAAACTACTACTTCCGGTCTGCCGATTTGACTGAAAATTTAGTCAGTTCTCAAGAGGGAGATTATAACAGTAAATGCAAAATTGGGAATTGATAGCTATAGCGGTTTGACCGCTATCCTGGTCACACACAGACACACAGCACACACACACAGACATTTTTTAAAAATCACTTTTTCGGTATCGGGGACTTCAAAACGTGGGCATCTGCAAAAATTTTGAGGTCCAAAATTTTCATCATCACAATACTTCCTTATACTACGTATAAGAAAGTAAGAAGGTTGTGTATTGAGAACGATTAATTTTTAAAGGAAACAAATATTATTAATTTCAGTACTTTTAATACGCCTATAAAAAAATATGAATTACTTTTAATAATTTATTTTAGTCTGTAAAGGAAATAGATGCAAAGAGGCTTGCGGTAAAATTCAGAGATTTTACATGTAGGTATTTAAGTAAACTTGCTTTTATATCCATAAAGGAATGAATGAATTACCTGTACATTCAAATGCCTTGTGTTCTATATCACTCATACTATATGATTTATATGTCTGTTGTATTTTAAAACCCCTGTTTTCTTTCCTCGCCTGTAAAGACTACAGTGAATCAGTTTGGCGTCATGCACTAAACAAAAAAAGAACATACAAATAAAAGGATTATACCCATGCCTTTTTCCTTTGGCAAAGCTGAACGTTTTTAAATATACATATTGCAGTGACCTTGAGTTTGGTTGTAAATTATAAATAAGTATAATCAATATCACTTCAAGATTTTATTTAAATTAATTTTTATTTTATTTATTTTTATCATGATGTGTATATAAATATTCACTATGTCAATAATTTGCCAAAATTTACTTTTTATTTAAGTAAAATAATAAAAGAATGTTAGTATAAATTTTATAAAAGTCATAATATTAAAATAAGCATTAAATGTTACGTGAAGAATAACGAGAAAGTGTTTTCCCGCACGAAGAATACTGTGACCGGGAGAGATCGACCGTATGGCCGGCGAAAACAATATCCTGCGCTAGATGCATAGATGAATCATGAACGTATAAACAACTTGATATTTACATGTTTGTTTACCATTTTCAAAGATTGTTAATGCGCTGCTTTCCCGAGTGGTGCAGCACTGCGGCCATGTATTTCTGGAGGTGGAATCGTATATACCGAGGATGACCGTACGTTTTTGTAAAGAAAATTATGCATATAAGGGCCAGCGGACAGAATGTCATTCCACTTCTCAGCTGGTGAAAACCGCTAACCCAGAAGAAAAAGGAAGTAGGTCATAAACCACTCCTTCTTTTAAAAGATTATTCTTGAATCTGAACTTAGAATATTTTTAAGATTTTTTCGAGAACTTACAAAAATTTTCAACAAGATTTAAGGCTTGTAATATTTTTCGTAATAGTCATGCTGCACAATTTGCATTGAGATTTGTAATTATTTTAGAAGTATTTATTAATGTACGGGACAATTTTATTTTAATTCGAACTTTGAATTTATTTAATTTTATTTATTTTTCTGGAATGTTTTGTTTTGTATGTAGGGTTACTATGCCATGCATTATGATAAAACATTTTAGTGATTGTAATGATTAGGTTGAATAGCGTAATAATTTTATTTTAGTGTAAAAATTTTCTTTACTACTTTATTTATCAGATTAAAGGATTTGTGATTAATAATTTTGTTTTATGTATATACAGAATAATTGAACAGTGGATCTGTATTCGAAAACATGGACGAATTTGAAATAATGTATGAAGAATTAAGGTGATTTGATAATGTTTGTTATAAATGTGTGTATAGTGTTGTACCAAATTTTCTTTTAAGTGGTGTTTTGTATTGGAATCTCAAAGAAGGTAAAGTTTTATTTTAATGTATATATTTTTCTTGTATGTATATCAAGTATATTTTGTAGTGCTTGTGTGTTCGATGTTAACGTGTTGGGTAATACATCAGGGATGTGTGAAATGAATTAAGTTGTTATTTAATTCATAGCATGGAGTCCTGGTGAATCCTTAAGACACGAATTAGTCTTGGTGGTACTGTGTTGGGAGCGAGAAAAGGCGCCAGGCAGAACTAATCAGGGCTGAGTTAATTAATTGAATACACAAATACTTTTATTTTATTTCATTTTTTATTTATTTAATTTTAAAATTTATATATATATACCTTAAGGGGTGAGCGCATTGTGGTGTATGTTCGGGTTGTGTCCGACGAGTTAAAAAGATATACTCGTAGGGTGGAACTTTGGGGTACCTACCGGTGTGAATTTGCTTTCTGATGGTACTGTGTTGGGAGCGAGAAAAGGCGCCAGGCAGGACTAATTAGGGCAAAGCCATTCCCTTAATGTCTATATTTTGTTCGTAAATGATAAATCGTGTAAATTTTTGGTTATTAATATTCCAGTACAATTCATCATGTGTAATAAAATTTTATTTTTATTAAAGATGTTGATTGTTTACATGTATCTATGGCAAATATGATTCATAATAATCACGTTCACATTTTAAAACATAAGATTTTTCTCGACGTTATGTTTTTACTTATTTTAATTTCTTTATTATATTGATTTGTTGATTATGATATGTGCAGTGTTAAATGATGTTTGAAATATTAATTTTTTTTTGTTTGTAAATATATATATATATCTGTGTAATTTGAGATTTCTAATTCATTAATATTTATTTTAATAAATTAGATGATAAGATTCATTTTGCATTTTATTTTCTTTACCTGACCTGGAGATAATTAAAGAGCATTCAAAATCAATTGGAGAATTTATTTATATTTTCTGCCCCTGAGAGAATTTTTTTTTTACCATTTTAAACTGAGCTAGCTAGATGTAAAATTGCTTAACCTACTACTTAGCAGAAAATTTGTTGTATCCTAGTCTAGCATAAGGCCTAGCACTAGGATGCGTGCTTGATTCTTAACTACTCATTGATTGAATAATTTAAATTTATTTTATATAAATAAATAAATAAATAAATAAATGTCTTTATTTCCGTATGCATCAACAATATATATAAAAGTATGTAAACCAACATGAAAAAAAAAAAAAAAAAAAAAACAAAAAGAAACAGATAATAATGCTAATGCTCCGGAAACCAGAAGGCGAGGTTCAGCTGGACAACCAATGAGGCTGTCCCCTGATTTTCAACCTAAAACCTTCAATGTTACAGAAAAAAACAAATTACAAAAGAATGAATGCTTAATGATAAAATATTACGAACTAAACTAAATAAAACTTGTAGGTTATATGCAGAGGTATTATGAAAGTAATATGTATGTAAGTAAGTAAAGGAATGTAAAATAAAGTAAGACATATGATTAATATATAAGTAATAAGTAAGTAATATGTAAGTAAAGGATTGTAAAATAAAGTAAGACATGTAATTAATATAGACATGTAGACAACTTAAGGAAACATCGGTAAGAGTTCTACTATCCGCCAAGCTGTTTATTCCACAGTATACCAAAAACCATGCGTTTAAATCCACTCAAAGGCACATCCCGCATGACACAAGGCAACGAATTGTATAATTTGTAAATATTGAAAGTGAAACCCCTCTCATAGAATGCTGTCCTGTGACAAGGAGGGGTTATAAGATGTACGTTACGAAGGTTGATGTTATGAACATCGGTCCTGAAAGTGATTCTATCGTAGAGGTAAGGTGGTGATTTTAAGCTAATGATTTTGTGAAACAAACAAAAAGATTGCAATAGTCTTCGGTTCTTCATATTCAGCCAATGGATATCCTTCAATCTATGTGTTACATGGTCATATTTTCTAAGGCAAAAGACAAAGCGAAGGCAGGCGTTCTGAACTCTTTGTATTCTCGCTACATCAGACGAGTCTAAGCAAGTGTCATATAGTGATGCAGAAAACGTAAATAGCGAAAGAACCAGACTTTGACATAGTAAAGTTTTCAAGCGACGACCAAAACTGTTTCTATAAGGATACAACAATTTTAAATTACAATATGCAGTTCTAATTAAATTCGAAATGTGAGCTTTAAATCGAAAGGTATTGTCATATTCCATACCTAAGTACCTAACTCTATCAACAATCCGAATGGCAGTGTCCTTAGATTTCAATTTAATTTGACCAGTCAGGACCTCACACCACCTAGGATTGCCGAACAAGATTGACACTGTCTTAGCAGGATTCAGCACAAGACCATGCTGCTCCGAAAAACGAACGATCCCATCAATGTCAGACTGAACCCCCCGAACAGCATCCGCCCACTCACCAGGATAGAACGAAGTATAAATCTGAGTGTCATCAGCATACATTTCAATTACAGATCTATTGACCACCTTTGGAAGAAACGATGTATAAATGCAAAATAAAAGTGGACCTAAAATTGAACCCTGCGGCACACCTCTAGAAATCGCAAGACACTCAGACTCACTCCCATCAATGGATACGCACTGTACCCTGCCCGTCAGATAAGACCGCAGCAAGGCAAGAGCGCCCTCGTCAAAACCAATGTGACGCAACACAGATAATAAAATTCGATGATCAACTGTATCGAAGGCCTTGCTGAAGTCCAACAAAACCATCATCGTACACATACCCCTATCACCAGCACCAATTATGTCATCTGACACCTTGAGCAAAGTGGTCGTACAACTGTAAACCTCAATTTGTAAGAGTCACAGCAATATGTATATTCATTATGTTTATAAATGCTTTTGTCGTAGAGTGGAACGTAAATAAAATATTTTTTATAAAATCTTTTTTAATACCATTAGTATATACACATTTTATTAATGACTCTGCGCAGTATATGATTATTATTATGATTATGATTATTATTACCTATATAAGAATTAAATTAAATTTATTTACTTTATTTTACAGCGTCATCTGTTTACTGAAAAGCCAAAACTGGGAATTTATTATGTTGGTTAACGGTTTAAATCTCAACTACCTTGAAAATTGCCCCCACCACATGAGGACACTTTGACGACTAGCGCCCCACTGGTGGTGACATCCAAAATGTTGATTTTAGGCGCAACCTTTTTCTTATGGACTTGGACTATCTTCTTATACATAATCAATGACCTAGTAACATGAAACGCAGATGCACCCTGCACATTTGATAAAGGGGGTCCGAATAACATTGTTTACTGCGTCGGAGAAGGTCTTTTTACCACTATACACACAGCAGATTTTTTTTCCTACTTTTAATTATGTAAACAATATCCTAGTTAATTTTCGTCAGGCGTACTATTTACCTAATTTGACGTTATTTTCTTACAAGTTCATGCACGCAGCTGATGCATAATCCTCGCTCCAAGATGCAGCTGACGATTTTATTTCAACTCAGTATGATGTCAACTATTTATAAAAAAATAAATCCGCCGGCGTACTATTACTTTATTTGAAGTGATTTTTATACAAGTTCATGCGCGTAGCTGACGCATAATCCCCCCTCCACGATGCAGCTGACGATTTTATTTCAACTTACTATGTCAACTATTTATAAAAAAAAAAAACCAGCCGGCGTACTATGACTTTATTTAATTCTTTTTTTCACGTTTCGCGGCCTCTAACAACTACACCCATAGATAAAATATTTATACTCTTATACACATGGCTAACTTCACTAATAACACGAGACTTGAAATAGTAATTCTTTTTGTCGCCAACAGCGTTATGTGCACGAGCGGCAATTTTGAAATATGTTTCTGTGAATGTACTTTTAATTTTTTAGTTTTAAAATTGATAAAACAAAGGAGTTACCGCAGGTTAATAATACTAATATATTTTTTAGTAATAAATTTATTTTGCATTTAATTTAAAGTACATTTATTATCTAACTATAATTAATAATAGAATATATGTGTATGATTGCTGACATATTAGTATACAAGAGACAAATATCAAAGTTTTTAAATAAAATAAAAACTACACTTTTTTTTTATTCAATGTTTTAATACCTGATAAATGTAATGTAGGAACAGCATCTGCCTTCAAATTTGATCGGTTATGATATGATGTAAATTTCATTTGTGGAGAAAAATGATGTCACACACCCGATAATTTCTTCGCTTTTCAATTTTAATGTCCTCGCGTCTCACGGCTATCTTCCACTGTTCAAAAAGCTAAGAAAAAGAATATAGTTAGTACATATTTTATCGAATATGGTCGAAATTTCATTGCGTGATTATTTTGTATGTATTGAAAAGCTAAAAAGATAATTTAGTAGAAAATCAAAATAATATGCTTACCTCGGGTTTCCTAGGAATTATATGCACAATTGCATTTTCCTGATAACTTTTACACCCAGTTATAATGCACTTCACCATTTTTTAAAATTATAAACAGTTCAAATAACCTAAGATATTTCAAAAACAAAATTTATAAACAAAAAAACTAAACTAACTTTAAAAACGAATATAAATGATTATAATACAATGGAGAAACACGTAACTAGTAATAAGAAAGGAAATTAATATAATACCGAATCACAAATAATTACAAACTGAAAATATTGACATAAACCTGAAAACAACTGTAAACACACTCGAAAGCAAAATGAATCATATAAATAAAACGCGTGTATCCAGCAGGGATACCAGTATAACTGGCTTTAGAAACTGTAAAATATTAAAATTCCTAGATAAATTACTAAAGTGCTACAAACCTGCCGCAGGCGACAAAAACTTTTATTAATGGTTTGTAACCGAGCTAAGTTTCTATTAGTAGATAAGAGGTTTACAGGGCATGACTACACCCACCGCGGGTGCGTCAGCTGACGCTTGGTTTAGTTATTAGTAATAACATACGTATCGAAAAAGATAACAGTCGATCGGCGTAAAATCACTACCTAAAGTCCCTAGATAATAAAGTACCGCAATTGGTTTGTCCCATTATAACGGCGCCAAAATGGCGGTGATTTGGTGACTTTTGCGGACTTTAGTGACTGAGTTGGTAGTTTCTGGACACGCGGAGCAATCAGCTGATCGCTGTTGACATAATGACATAAAGAGTAAGGTTATTACGTTATTACGTACTATATTGAGCAAAATGAAAATGATCAGTCGAACTGTCTACAAAATGAATTAAAAGCAGCTAAAGTACAAATTTTAGCTATGAAAAAACAAATAGCAACCTTGAGGAAAACTTCAAAATTCTTTTTTCGGAGGATCAAATTCATTTATTAACATATGGCAATCACCGCGGAAAAGAATGGTCAAATGAAACTATACACAAATCACTGAAGCTGTACATGGCATGTGGAAGTAAAGGTTATGAAGAACTTATCAGACAAAAATTTCCTCTACTATCAATCAAACAAACTTCTTGGTTGTTAGGTGACTCTGGATATCCTCTACAACCGTATTTGTTAACACCTGTGCCAGATGCTCTACCACATTCTCCTGAAGAAAGGTATAATAGAGCTCTCAGTTCCGCTAGGAATTGTATTGAATGCTGCATTGGTTTGTTGAAAATTCGATTTCGATGCTCATTAAAGGAGAGGAGCTCCAGGTATAACCCCGAATTTATGTGCACTACTGCAAATGCATGTTCTGTATTACATAACATGTGTTTAACTGCAGATATTCCATTAAATGAATAAATAGTCCATGAAGATGTGCCAGTAAGATATATTATGGCAGATCATAATTTGTTGAATGAATGAAGGATGACAAGAAACCGTGTTGTAAATCTTTACTTTAATAATGAATAACAAATACTTAAACTTATTAATATATAATATTTATATGTATCTACTCTTATTTTTAGTTCTATATTTCGTTATTTATATGTATTACCTTTTTAATATATATTTTTTGTCTTTTCTATTCTACATTTATTCTATACTTGGATTTTCTGTTGAGTAATAAATAATAAAAATCATGCACACACATATACACTAGCTTGCTGCTTTTCGATTGGTCCTCTTTAGCTAACGACACAATCACAATTATATTTTTCTAAATTTTAATTAGAAAACTTTCGTATTTTGTCAAGAAATCAATAGGCTATTTTACAATTTGAATACATTTTTGACATATTGTTTGACAACTATTGTATTTTTGCAAAGTTAAAAAAAAAAAACTGACAGATTTTTAAATTTGCCGCTTCTTTGGCGCCAAAATGGAGGTAATTGCGGTACTTTATACCGGGTGTATTATGAAAAACCTTTGGTGCTGTAACTTCCTTATATTTTATCTGATTTTGATGAATGATATGTCAAACTAAATCGTTTTTAAAACACTGTAACCTGTTATTAAAATTTTTTTTTTGACATTTCGTTTTTGACAGACAGTAGTTAACTTTTTTTTTTTAAATTGTACTACATATTTTTTTTTACTTATTCTAATAAAGATTTATTTCCTGAAGACACCTCCATTAAATTGAGTGACAAATTTATTGTTATTAAAAAAAATTACGAAATTTACAGAAATCAAGCTATCATAGCTTTTAATGAATCAAATGTTCGAAATTGGACCCATTTTGTTCCAGACACATTTGACACCTCCTATTAACTATTATTAAGTCGCAAAACAGCTACAGAATTTTTTTCCGCATTCAAAATATACTTGAATCGCATCCACACATTCGCCATTATCCATTTCAATAACAAATTTTAGAAATAAATCGTTGAAAATGTTATAATGTGTGACTGACAGATGTCATAGCTCTCTTCGAAAATATGGAATGCACTTTTATCGTTCAATATGACTGCTTGATTTTTAAATTTTTAAAATAAACACTGTATAAATGTTGTTGTTGACCCACCGCTCACGGGGCGTAACTTCCGTATAAGCCTACATCTTTCATTTGGTGTCAGTTATATTGAAACTGAGTGTTTTCACAATTTTATTTATTTTAATAAAAACACTTAAACCTGTTTACAAAGTAAATCTTACAATTGTTATTTAACGAGAGATGTTGATTATCTTACTGTCTGTTACGAAGTCTGTAAAGAAACTGATAACATTGGTTTATAATACTTTATGGGCTATATAGTGTTGAATGTAAGTGATTTTAAATGGTACACACATTTGCTGGTAATAAAATGGAATAGAGTATTTAAAATGCATTTAAGAAATCTCTGTGTTCGGAAAAACCAGAATAAGTTGAACTTAAAAAAAACCTTCAATTCCTCGTTCTTTTTTCATACAAGGGTGGTATCATTGTTTACAGTTTCATATTCAGAAAAAAAAATATATTTGAATAAGTAAAAAAAATATATAGTACAATTTAAAAAAACACAGTTTGCTGCTGTCTGTCAAAAACAAAGTGTCAAAAAAAAATTCAAAGCGGATCACGTTACAGTGTTTTTAAAACGATTTAGTTCGACGTATAATTTATTACATTCGGATCAAAAATAAAAAAGTTACAGCACGAAAGGTTTTTCATAATACACCCGGTATATCTAAGGACTTTATCACTATCTAAAATGCAACGCTACCTCCCGGACTATTACTATAGTTACATGTTGGGAAACTTTTATTTTGCATTCTTGGTCTCCCATAGCTGATTGATAAACAACTAAAGCATGACTAAAATAAATCGAGCTTCAACATTTTCCCCTTAACTTGCTCGGCTGCCGAATATACATTGTCTGGTAAAAATATTTTTTCCAAGTTATAAGACTAAAGCACAATTCAGCAGATAAATCCTCTTCTTAATGTGCTGATGAAAATAACACCTTTTCGTACTTGTACACTTCTTTTTCATATTCGGGTTTTTTTTGCTTAAGTATGTTCAACTTGTTTCTGCCTCCTTCGCGGCATTTTCTTATTTACAACACGGAAACTGATTGTTAAATTAGAAAGAAAGTAAATTAAAGTAGTCGGATTTCAACCATCTACCATAAAGTGCATGAGTTTTGAAAAATTTTTTGAAAACCTTCTGAACCTTAAAATTTAAATAAAATTTGATCTAGACACTATTTTTATAAACAGAAAAGTTTTGCTGATAGAGCTTGAGTCGTAGAATAAATAGTATCATGAATCAAAAATTTGAATAAAATCGTTTCTAATGAAGATTTTTCAAAACGGAAAAAAGTTTAATTTGTAGGACATGTTGTAATATAACTATGCAAAATTCCAGCCTTCTACCTTAAAAATTGACGATTTACTCAAGAGGGCCATGTCATTTTATGAAAATTTTCCAGTTTTTCCAAGTTTCGGTTAAATGTATCCAATCCGGTCATGCCTAGAATGTATTGTTTACCTAAAATACATAAGCCCGGTAAGTCGATGAGACCTATTGTGTCAGGTATAAACTCACCGACTTATTTACTGTCTAAATGGCTAGTAAATGAATTCACAAATTTACCATTGCAACAAGATAGCTTTGCAGTAAAAAACTCGCTGGAGTTCATTCAAAAAATCAAACATTATAAGTTGCAAGAAGGTGAGATTTTGATTTCGTTTGATGTCAGTTCATTGTTTCCTTCAGTACCGATTCCAGAAACCCTGAAATATTTGGAACGTTTACTTCAGAACAATAATATCGAAAAGGCTATAATAGATGAATACATGCAGTTAACATCTCTTTGTATGTCTCATAACTGTTTTCAAATAGAAGGTAAATTCTATGAACAACGACATGGGACTGCCATGGGAAATTGCTTGTCTCCATTTATTGCCGATTTATTCATGAGTAATTTTGAAATGGATTTCAAAAAGAACGCCAAATATTTCCCTAAAGTATGGTTAAGGTACGTTGACGATATTTTCGCGATTTTTGACACTAAAATGTATGATACCGAAATGTTTCTTAATGAATTAAACTCAAAATTCCCCACGATTAAATTCACTCTTGAGAAGGAAAACAATGGCCAATTAGCTTTTCTAGATACATTAGTAATTAAAGCAGGTTACAATATAGAAATAGATATTTATAGAAAGGAAACCAATGTAAACAGATTCATTACAGCAGATTCTAATCATTGTTTGCAACAAAAATTGTCTTCATTCAATTTTCTAATCTATCGCTTGTTAAACTTCCCACTTACAAGAGATAGATACGAGAAAGAATTACGCCTTATAAGAGGTATCGCTGAATACAATGGTTTCCAGTCAGACGTAGTTGACAATATCTTAAGAAAAATGAAACGTAAGAATGTAATTCTAAATTCCACAACTTTGCTACCTCAAAGTGATATAGATAAGAAATTTGTTGTCCTACCTTTTCATAATATTTCGAGAAACTTAAATAATATTTTTAAAAATGTTGGTTTGCAAGTCGCGTTTAAATCATGTAATTCGTTGAAAAGTCTTTTGAGCAGTACTAAAGATAAAATTGAGGTAGAACAAAAATCTGGAATTTATGAAATTAATTGTAATAAATGCGAGAAAAAATATATCGGCCAAACTAGAAGTTCGATTGCAACTCGCTATAAAGAGCACATTGCTCATTTTCGGTTTAATAGGACAGAGAAGTCTAGTGTAGCTCGACATATTTCGGACACAGGTCATGATATTCCAGCAAGCGGCCTCAAACTTATAAAACGAGTGCGCAATTATGGAGAACTAGATAGTTACGAGAGTATATACATTCAGAAAAATAAAAATAAATTAATGAATTCAGATAACGGGCCAATTCCCCAATCTTGTTTATATAAGTTTGTGGTGTAAACAATACCTTTTAGATACCGTTAGTTTTTCATAGTACATTAGAATTAAATGATAGAATTATAGTATTAAGCATGACTAATTTAACGATACAGCGATCAGGTACTGTTAATGACGTAGTTAATAGTTTAGGTAAAAATATATAAACCATCCCCGTAAATAGGAAATTATATTGTTGGTTTTCTTAGAATATTAGAATTAAAGGATAGGATTAGAATAGTAAGTATGACGTATTTAACGGTACAACGATCAGGTATTTTTAATGAAGTAGTTAATAGCCTAGGTAAAAGAATAAACCATCCCCGTAAATTGGAAATCAGTGTTGTTCTGTACGCTACGGTGTGTAGACAGCGCGATTTTTAATCAGTGCTACTGATGATGACAACTTAGTTGTTGAAATACGTATTTAGCCATTTTTGTGCTTTAGTGTGGTAAGGTGTTTTAGTGTTTTTGTGCTGTTTTTGGTACTTTGCCAAGCCCCGCTTTGATTTCGTGAACACTAATTTGACCCACATCCTAGACTCGCCCCAGCAGTCATTTATAAAAAATTCAAGTAAATCAGCCCAGTAGTTTCTGAAAAACATATGGGTAAAGACCCTCTCTATTGTTAAACCAGGAGTCAAGTATATTAGATTCGTCATTTTTTTTACAGTTTGAATGTTTAAATGCAATTATTGATAATTTGAGCGAAATTAAAACATTTATGGATAATTTATACATTAACGATGCCCAAGATTTGTCGAAAATAACAATTTTTTACAAATAAAAATACATACCTATTGGATTTTGCGTTATTTCATTTTAGCTTAGTCTTTAAATTTACAATTTTTATACAATATATTAGACAATAACCGTCTCATAATAAGACACTTGCATTTATTCTCTCATAATCGCTTATAGTGAACCGATTTTTACGGTCTCTTTAAAGGTTTGTTATAAACGAGGTCGACTGTATATAGGGAAAAAGTTTATTTAATTTTACTTTTCCAATTTTACATGTTATATGCTTTAGCGAATACTTTTATATTTTTATCTACTTTAATTGTAATTTGACCATATAATATATAAAACAATTCGACATTTTATTTGTCTTAGGATTATTTTTATTCTTCATCCGCAATAAAATAATTATAAATACAATATTGTGAACGATTATACACTTGGAAATATTATTTTAATAGATTTAATACATGCAATTTAGGTACTTACCGGATAGTCCTTGATGTCGGGTTCAACTGCACGTAGTGAAGGTTACACTGTTAACGGCTTTAGGCTGGAAATAGACGGACCGCAATATGCGGTCGCTGTCGACAGCACTTTGTAGTCGCATCTTGGCAATCAACAGTTGTTTATAGAGCAAAATTGACGAGCGTCAACGAGCAGTCAAGATTGGCAGCTGCAGCCAACTTGCTGTCCAACCCGCCGCGCAGTCCAAGTGCAGTCGAAAAGAGAACGTACATACTGTATTATATGTGTTACGTGGCCTTAGCCACAACAATATTAGAAGCAGTTTATAATAGTCGCTCATGCGCATGAACATGTAACAACAGAATGTCATGAATGTGATCATTAATAAAGACGTTTCATATAATAACGCTTGTAGTTATTCCTCGTTAGAGTTTGGTAGTTATTACAACCGTAATAATTTGATAGACATAATACATGGTGTCAGGTCAGCTGGGTCCGACCGAAAAATGGAAAACAACGTTTTCATACCTCCAGAACCGCTAGTAGTCGATGGGAACATTGCAGAAAGTTGGAAACGTTTTTGGCAGAGATTCGAATTGTTTATAACGGTGACTGATTTAGTTGAAAAGCCAGAAGCAAAGAAAATTGCAATTTTTTTAAATTTAGTCGGTGATGATGGCTTAGAATTATATAATTCGTTTTCATGTGCTCCGGATGAAAACAAAACATTAGAATATATTAGAAACTATTAATGTAGGTCAAAGATAAAAAAGACTGATGTAACTCTTGTAGCATATGGTAATGAGCAGTTCCGAATCAAACCTTTAGGGAGCGTTAAATTATCTTGTAGGGTTAGTAACAGAAATGCTCAAATTCTATTCACTGTTGTTGATGGTAAAAACCAAACACCTTTGTTAGGTTTACAGGCTTGTATCGACTTAAAATTAATTAAGAGAACTGACAACATTAATGTAAAGTTTAACAGTTTAGCTGATTTGGTTAATCAGTTTACAACAGTTTTTCAAGGGTTAGGTAATTTTCCCACACACCATCACATAACGTTAGTAGAAAATGCGGTGCCCTGTGTGCAGCCGATAAGAAGAATTCCTCATATGTTGCATGCCCGTGTTAAAATTAAATTAGATCAACTTGAAGCAGAAGGGATTATCAGAAAAGTTGATAAGCCAACTGAATGGCTTAATCCACTTGTAATTGTCGAAAAGAAAAATCATGATCTATGGCTATGCCTTGATCTAAAGTATTTAAACAATGCAATCAAGAGGAAGCATTTTCTTATTCCAACCTCTGAAGAAATCTCTAGTCATCTGTCTAACAAGCAATACTTCACAATATTAGACATGAAAGATGGCTACTTTCAGATTAGGATCGATGACGATAGTGCAGATCTGTGCACGTTCGGTACACCTTTTGGACGCTACCAATTTTGCAGACTTCCATTTGGAATTTGCTCCGCACCCGAGGTGTTCCAAAGGAAGAATTATGAAATATTCGGTAATATGAGAGGTGTAGGTATATACTTCGATGACTTAATTATAACAGGCTCAACAGAACTAGATCATGATCAAAATTTAAGCGCCGTACTAGAGAGAGCACTGAAGTATAACGTCAAATTTAACAAGTCCAAAGTCCAATTTAAGTCAACGAGTGTAAGATTTATGGGACAAATATTTTCTAAGCAGGGTGTAGAAGTCAACAAAAACTATGTCAAAGCAATAGTAGACATGCCAATACCGCAAAATAAGTCAGATGTCTTGCGTTTGCTTCGTATGGTTAAGTTTCTTGGAAAATTCATTCCAAACCAGTCGAAGGTAACCGCTCCTTTAAGAAATTTGACGAGACAGGATGTGGAGTGGAATTGGAATTGCAATCACGATCAGGCATTAGCGCAGTTAAAGCATTTACTGATGACTGCGCCCGTTCTGGCATTTTTTGATCCGACAGTGCCAGTAGAAATAGAAACGGATGCATCTAAAGACGGTCTAGGCTGTTGCTTAACCCAAAAAGGACATCCAATTGCATTCGCTTCACAAAGCTTAAATAAAGCTGAAGTGAAGTATGCGCAAATTGAAAAAGAGATGCTTGCCATTGTTTTTGTGTGCAAAAGTTCCACTACTTCCCTTTGGAGAGTATTTTCAAGAAAGATTTACACGCCGTAACCCCGCAGCTCCAGAGGATGATGTTACGTTTATTAAGATATGACTTGATGGTTAAATACAAACCTGGAAAACTTTTATTCATTGCAGATACCCTTAGCAGAGCTTTTCTCAATGAACCGGGTTTCAAATATGATTCCGTGAATTCGAATATGCCGTGCACAGTTTAGCCAATTATATACCAATGTCTACTGAAAGAAAATTACAATTTCAGAAAGAAACTGAAAAGGATATGCAGTTAAGTACCATTATTAATTACATCAATAATGGGTGGCCAACTAAAAATAAAATATCAATAGATGTCAAACAGTTTTATAAACTTACATTTATCTGTTTGCAATGGATTACTATTCTATCAAAATAAATTAGTAGTTCCCCAATCATTACGTAAACCAATGTTAGTTCGCATTCACGAAGGTCACACTGGGATAGAGAAATCAAAATGTAGAGCTCGCAAAATTTTCTATTGGCCTGGTCTAAGTGCAGAAATAGAATATTTTATAAAGCAATGTAAAATATGTGAGCGCTTAGGCAGGAAAAACTGTAAAGAAGCTCTAAATTCATACCCAATCCCTGAGCGTCCATGGCAAAGGATCGGCGTCGATATTTTTTCAGTTGCAGACAAGTCTTACCTAGTTATTATAGATGCGTATTCCAATTGGCTGGAGATTCTGTTAATGAAAGGCAAATCAGCTGAAAGTGTAATTGATGTTTTAAAACCGGTGTTCTCTAGATTCGGTAGTCCAGATGTTATGTTGTGTGACCACGTACCATTTAATAGTTACACTTGTCAAAAATTCGCTAAAGAATGGGACTTCGATATAGTAACGCGAAGTCCAAATTATCCTCGGTCAAATGGCCCAACCGAAAAAGCAGTAGGTATCGCGAAAAACTTGCTAAAAAAATCATTATTAGATTCCAATGATCTAGAATCAGCACTGCTTCAATATCGAAATTCCCCTCTAAAGCATATAGGCCATTCACCATCAGAGCTATTTTTAAGTAGGATATGCAAAACAAAATTACCAACTTCCGTTGAAATTTTGAAACCAAAGCTATGCGATGATGTACCAGTTAAGCTAAAGAAGAGGCAAGATATAAATAAACAATATTACAATACTACATCTGCTAGTTTAAAGCCGCTAGATCCTAACACAGACGTTGTAATATATAACCATGTCAATAAAGTTTGGGAACCGGGTTATATAACATCTAAACATGAAACTCCGAGATCGTATGTTCTTCAAGACTCAGTTGGTAACACTGTCAGGAGAAACAGAATTGATATTAAAAAGTCTCTGAACAAATATGTACCAAATCCCATCAGAACAGATGAACCAATTCATGAAAAGTGTGCTGAAGATAGTTCGGCAAATTCATCTAATAATTGTGTCAGAGAACATCAATGAGTCGCAGAATAATGTTCAGGACACTAATCCTCCAAAAAAAAAAAATATTTTAACAACTAGGTCGGGTAGATTAGTTAAAAGACCGTCCAGGCAAGATCTTTGAAGGAAGATGTATTATATGTGTTACGTGGCCCTAGCCACAACAATATTAGAAGCAGTTTATAATAGTCGCTCATGCGCATGAACATGTAACAACAGAATGTCATTAATGTGATCATTAATAAAGACGTTTCATTTAATAACGCTTGTAGTTATTCCTCGTTAGAGGTTGATAATTTGATAGACATAATACACATACACGAACTGCAAATTGCAGTCGCCACTCATTGGGCGGTTTTGTCAGATTTCAGTCAGTTCACTCTTGATTCTTGAATATTGTGTGTGTAAATTAAATTAAATGGAAGGCGATTGTGACACTGATACTTTCATTGATGATATAAAAAATAAGGAATGTCTTTGGAACTATAAAGTTGAGACATATAGTGACAAAATTGAAAAGAATATGGCCTGGGCTGATATCTGTGAAATCTTCGACTTCTTCCACGTCTTTTTTTACGTAGTAAAAAAACAAGCAATAGTGCATTCTCTTCAAGGTCTATCACTATATTACACCATTTCGTTTCGAACATGCAGCCCCATACGGCAGCACAATGCAGTCCGTATCGACTGCAGATAAAGTCGATACGGACTGCTCCGAGCTGCCCAACCTGACTTCGCTTGAAGTCGACTTGACCAGCAGTTATGAAGTCAACAGCGACCGCATATTGTGGTCCGTCTATTTCCAGCCTAACTCATACTCGCGAAATATTGTTTTATCGCCTCTGCTTATTTGAAATTCTTGCAGTAAATAGTTATCAAGAATTTCATTGAATTATACAGGTCAATAATAAAGTCGCGTAAACAAATTGCCGTTGTGATTTATATAAATATTGTATAAGGCTCTTATATGACTTGATGTATTTTGATTTGATCTCATCATTTCCCGAAAGGAATTTTTTTACGTCATATCACATAATCTCAGAATTCATGACTGTAAAATATTATTATGTTTTTTCTTCTATGGTGGTTATTATTCTTTATAATTGATAAATTTTAATTTCTTCGAAGAAATTCTTTAACTAAATGTAATAAAGAAAAAGTAAGAAGGTTAAGAATACTGTACTTATTTCTCTCTTTTTGACTGTTCGTGCTGCTTACAGTGATGGAAAATTACCGTAATTTATATTCCTGGTAAATTACCGTAGTAAATTACCGCTCCTTAAATTACCATGGTGGTTTACTTAAGAAATGGTAAATTACACAAAAATAAATCTTGATAAAAAAAGGAGTGATAATTTACCGCCGTAATTTACCAAAAAATATAAATTACGGCAATTTTAAATCACTGGCTGCTATAGATTTCACTTGTCAGAACTAAATTTTTATAAAATTTTTAGTGATGTAAAGTTTTGCACAAAACGATTGTATATTTTGTATATAAAAAAAGAATGAAATTATAGATTTTTGAAAATTTTACTTTCTTATACGTATGTAGTATAATCCTTCTCTTGAGATTTGATTAGATTTTCAATAATAATAATAATAATAATCTTTATTCATTTCAACAAAGTACAAAATACCCTGGAACACAGCAGTATTTGTACTGGAAATATGTCACAAAGAGAAAGAACAATGGAGTTACAATAAAATCATCAATCATAAAATATACATACCATAAGACCGCGTGCGTCTGCATTATCGCGATACCTGTAGAGTAAACGAAACAGATAGAGATGTCTGTGTATTAGAACGGTAAACAAGTGGACGCAGTGTTATACTGGATTACAACAGAGCTAGTATTTCGCATTTGCCTATGATGCACTCGCATTTGTCCAAAAAATCAACATTTATACGGTGTAGTCGGGCAGTCGCATTCGCCGTCGCTTCCACATATGGGCGTCAGTTCGAGTTTTATTATTGCTTAAGAATAACATTTTTTTAGCTAATTACAGGTTAATTGCAATGTTGAATTACAATTCTGTTTTAAGAAGTAAATATTTTATGTTTCAGTATTTTATTATAGTTCAGTTTTTAGATTATAATATTTGTTGAAAAATATTATTTTAGTTAAGCAGTTTTTTTTATTTTAAAGTCTAGGAGTTATTAATTATTTATTTTTGCTCTTTTATGTTGTTTATGAAGCTGTGATGAGTTACTTCACTGACATATTATCAGTGATTATCTGATGCTTCAAACAACTACAAATAATTACTTACAACGGGAACGCAATACCTATTACACTGCTTTTCACTTGATTTGCCTACGAATACATTTATACGTATAACTTATACGCCCGCTGTCGGTGTGGCAATTCAAGTTGGCACGCCCATTTATAGTCGACCAGTAGTTACTAATACATGCATCGCGCTATGAATGGCGGCCACACGGTATATATCATAAATTAAAAAATACTATTATAATATAAAAAATATTTCAAACTAAATTAATTAAAATTTAGTATCACTGCGACATATATAGACCGGAAGTAGTAATTTACTTCGGTAAAAAATCATAATTTACTAATATCTCGTCAACTACTAGTCGTATAATGGCGCCGTCAAAGATCGACTCTATAGCTACATCGTGTAAAAATGTGCAAAAGACGTTAAGATCTATATTACGTGTTGCAAGTGTCACAGTGTATTTCACCCGAGTTCTATCCTCCGAATACCTGGGATTTATGTGGACGAAGATAAAAATGTGCATCGTTGTGATGACATAACCTCAAAACTGACACTCAAGGGAAATGAAGCAAATGATTTTAAAGACCTAAAAAATGAACTAGAGGATATTAAAGAAAAGTGTAAGTGTGTCATACAATGCAGATGTAAGGAAAATGCAGAAGAAATAAAAGAACTAAAACAAAGATTACTTACAGTAAACAATAAATTATTGGAAAAATCTATCGGACAATGCAACGAACAAATAGAAGATCTTGAAGTAAGTATAAATGAAACAATCAAAAGTATAAATTTTGAAGACAAATTGACAGAAATTGAAAACTATATAAAACACGTTGAAGAAAAGCGCGAAGGATCCATTAAAAACATGCAGATAAAAATAGAAGAAACAGTTTTGAATACTAGGGTGAGTATAGATGACAATATGCGACAGGAACTTGGTGTTGAAAACAAAAGTAATACAGGGATAAATACTAATTTGACACCGAAGAATTGGATTATAAATGATAATCATGCGCCATCCCAGAATAAAATACCAAAGTCATCGGCAGAAGGATATGTAAAGGTTATTGCAAGTGCGGGGTATGATAATAAACTTAATGTTATAAACAGCGATGCGATTAATATTACTAGAAATATCTCACAAAATACGACAATCGAAAACGTAAAGAATTTACAAGTTAAAGAAAATACCATTACAGAAAACGTAGATAATAAAAGTAAGAATAATTTTAACAAAATATCTGACTCCGATAGACAAAGCAAAAATGATAGAACATCAAAAATAATTGTAGGTAATAGTCACGAAAATGTAGCATTTTCAAAACCAACTAGAAAATGGTTATATGCAGATAGTTTTTGAATAAATTATACCGAACAAGAACTATTCGATTATTTGTATAATAAGTTTGCATTAGATGATATTATAATTGAAATTCTTGTGAAAAAGGACTATTATACTAACGAAAAATACACAGCTTTTAAAATAGGTTTTCCAGACACATTAACGGATAGTATGATCTTTGAACCGGCAAACTGGCCAAAAAATATTACCGTACGCTTTTTACTTTCTTATACGTAGTATAAGGAAGTATTGTGATGATGAAAATTTTCGACCTCGAGATTTTTGCAGATGTCCACGTTTTGAAGTCCCCTGAAAGCGAAATAGTGATTTTACTTTCTTATACGTAGTATAAGGCAGTATTGTGATGATGAAAATTTTCGACCTCGAGATTTTTGCAGATGTCCACGTTTTGAAGTCCCCTGATACCGAAAAAGTGGTTTTTAAAAAATGTCTGTGTGTCTGTCTGTGTGTCTGTGTGTCTGTGTGTGACCATGATAGCGGTCAAACCGCTGTAGATATCAATTCCAAATTTTGTATTTACGTGTATAATCTCCCTCTTGAGATCTGATTAGTTTTTCAGTAAAATCGGTAGACCGGAAGTAGCAGTTTACTTCAGCGAAAGAATAGAATTTTTCCAATATTTCGTCAACTACTAAGTTTAAACAAATTTATAAAGAATTCATATATAATTAAAATTAAAATTGAGAATGATTTTATTTAAAAAGTTTTTCAAAATTCCTACCGGAAGTAGGCCTTTTACTCTTATCGAAAATCAGTTTTTTGCGAATATTTCGCAAGTCATGCTTTTGAGGCAAGTACGTTACGGGTACAAAAGTATTTACAACATAATTTTAAATATCTTTTGTATAAAAAAAATTTCAAGATTCGGACCGAAAGTACCACTTTTACTCTTACCGAATAGTGATTTTTTGCAAATATGTCGTAAATTATGCATTCTATATATATTTATTAAGAGTACAAAAGTATTTAGAGTTGAATTTGCAATATTTTTTGTATACATGAAATTTCAAAATTCGTACCGGAAGTAGCACTTTTATTCTTAGCGAGTAGCACTTTTCTTCGAATATCTTGCAAAGTATGCATTCTATAGCGATTTATTAAGAGAATGAAAGTACTTAGAATAGGATTTTGAATAAGTTTTGTATAAAAAAATTGTTAAAATTGTATAGTTTGAAACGCTCATACGTAAGAAAGTCGTGTGGTGGCCACACCTCATTTTTTCATTTAGAAAAACGAACTATAGTAGGCAAAGAAGCAAGTATTCACAGCATACAAAAAATAATCGTCACTGAAAGAATATTCTCGAAAACGAGAGCAAAAATTTTAAATTATAATATACAGGGTTTAACAAAGAAAATTGATGTTTTACAAACAAAAATATTTACAAAAGATATTGACGTAGTCTGCTTAACTGAACATTTTTTGACTACAGACAAGTTAAAATATCTAGTAATACAAGCTCACAGAGGTAGCTTGATTGCGATAAAATCAGACGAAGTGGCCATTGAGAGAGGTGATATAACTGAATTATCCATGGAAAAAGAAATTGAAATTGCGGCCATTGAATTAACAAACACCAAAGTAGTAGTTATTTCAATCCATAGACCCCCCTTTAGGGAATATCGAGATATTTTTAAGCAAATTAAATGAGATTGTATTCCTATTAAATAAAGAAGAAACTTTTAGAAAGGTTTTTATAGCAGGAGAATTTAATGTGAATTTCATGGTCGAGACAAAACTTAAACAAAGAATAACCGATGCATTAAATGCATATAATTTAAGCCAAGTATTCGAAGAATACTCAAGAATAACAGACACTACAAGCACATTAATTGATAACATCTTCACAAATATCGAACCTTCTGATTTAACGAAAGAGACTGTTAATATGCATTTATCAGGCCATATGGCACAGATCTTGATATACGATTATCGGGAAACAAAGACTGAAAATAAAATTAAAACTATTAGAAGGATTGACAATAAAAGTATCAATACTTTCAAAAATTTACTAGAGACAATGGGCAGTCTATAATTCAGCATTTGTGCAACGAACTTGCGATATTATTCAATATAGTTTCCAATAATAGTTCTAGGGATTCTGGTTTTGCTATGGGATATATTTTCTACTGGTGTATTTTCCAAATCTTTAACATCAGTCAATGATATTTGGCAGAGTCCATCCTGACGACAAACGCCAAATATACCCATAACAGTAGCTACCTTATACATAAAATATTTTTCATCTGATGCTTCGGCTATAAACCTGACAATTTCTACTTGTGATTTTTTATGGAATTTTTGATTGTTTTGGTCGATAGCCTTTCCCTTTGCGTTTCAGAAATGTTAATAATTTATAATATTTTCTTATATCATGTTGTTGTATACTTAACATTAATTTTATCATGGAGAAATTTGCCGAAAAGGTAGAAGACTATTTAAATTTTGTAATAGCAGAAGTAAACAGCTATAAGATATGATTAAACATTCAAATTTGTTAAAATGGTGGTTTATTGTTGTAGAAGTCTTGCAAGTGATTTTCTCTAAGGAAAAAGTGTATGTAATGGTACAATTGTAGGAGCTTATGAACATGTGAAAAGTTAATTCATAATTGCCATATATGTACACTTCTAGACAAAGTGACATATTTGTTAAATTGAATATATATGCCAATTATTGATAACAACTTATATAAAAAGTACAGAACTATCCATTACGAAATTTAGAAAAAAAATTTTCTTACAACCAACTTCTTTTTTTTACTTCTTAAATACTGTCGCAATTTTGGTAGTTACATGTTTGCATTTAAATGTTCTCACGATTGAAATTATTTATGGACTCTTAGGATTTCGAACCAGGATTTGGCCGCACGTGCGCATTACTATCAGAACTAGTAATTCTACAACGGTTCCGGAACTGTTGTGAACTGGAGTTCTGAACAAACCTTATGCAAATGCCAATTTCAGTCAGGCATAAAGAAACATTAAATTATTCGTAGTCAATAACTTATACTTTTAGATTCATTTCACATATTTCTTCTTCAATATAAACGAATTACTTTTTATTATTCCAATTCAATTACTGGTTTTTTGAGGGTTAGTGATGTAATTTAAGGGGTTGTCGAATATTGTTTAGGGGAAATCGTTTGTAGTGCATTGGCAACACTGCTTGATAACTCTGGTAGAGCCGAAGAATTGTCGTATGTAATATATCTGTTTGTATCAACTCTCTCTGTATTTTTTAAAATTAATTTGTTACTATAGGTACATATACC
Source organism: Amphimallon solstitiale (assembly GCA_963170755.1). NCBI lineage: Eukaryota > Metazoa > Arthropoda > Insecta > Coleoptera > Scarabaeidae > Amphimallon > Amphimallon solstitiale. Next base: position 1,973,836 of record OY720683.1, on the reverse strand, counting down.
TACTAATGATGCTTAAAATAAACTAAAAAAACTTGAAGTACATATATCTACTGTCTTATTAATTTATGCACATACAACAGAAGTAAATAAACCATTCAAATCCCTGACTAAATGTATGTACAGTAATCTTTGTAACTTTCCTGTCTACAATTTATCAATTAGGAAATGATCCGGCAGCGCGAATTAAACTTGAATAGGGACTTAACTAGATCAGGGCCTTTGCATTCAAAGATTTCTAAACACTTAGATTAATTTCTAGAACGTTCTTGATTTCCACAACGCAAACGTCGTCGTAATATTCGTATTAGCAATAAAACATGTCTGTGTATAAGTGTATATCAAGTGTATGTATTTAAACATGAGTATGCTATGTTATAACATGTAATCAATCCATCATGTATTATACCGGGTCGTCCAAAAGTCTGGATTCACGTGGATTTTGAGTAAACTATTCACTTTTTTGGAAAACTGAATTCTGTATCTTGAATGGGAATAAAATTGCAACTCAATAGTATTTTTTATTTCAAAAAAATTGTTTATAATTTTGAGATAAAGTTAATAACAATGTTTTTTTAAATGGAAACCTACCGTGATTTTTATTTCAGAGAGAGTACTTTCGATAAGAATTGCATTGGCATAGAAATTTTGGCTATAAACCTTACGATTATTGTTTAAATTAATATTAAATTTTCGATCCGAACACTCGTTCGCGCTTGTTCGGAAAATACACGAACGTGTCTTCTCTTACCACGTTTCCAACTGTAGGCATGGGTCCACCCCCTAATAAAGCATTCTATTGAAGGCGTTACGTTTATCTTGAATGAAAGCATTTTTTTTTTATAAAATGGAGATCTACCGCGATTACCATATTTAAACGTTATGAGAAAGTACAACGTAGTTTAATAAAAAATAATTTTATGGTCTTTTTCCGTTTTTAGACACTTGGAAGGTCCAAATCTTATCTCATTCTGTTTTTGGTATTACTAGTGTACGTTTACGGAGCGAATTTGAATTTTTATTTTCTGTTTTCTTGAACGTTTTGTTTGTTGTTAATTGTGTTGTTTTGGTATTGACTTTATCTATTATTTTTGTGATCTGTGATTTTGAACAATTTGCGTAAATATGGAACTGGTAGAGAGAGAACGGATAGAAATTCTAATTATGGTGGGATACGGCGACAAAAAGCGGTAGATCTCCATTTTTTAAAAAAAAATGCTTTCATTCAAGATAAACGTAACGCCTTCAATAGAATGCTTTATTAGGGGGTGGACCCATGCCTACAGTTGGAAACGTGGTAAGAGAAGACACGTTCGTGTATTTTCCGAACAAGCGCGAACGAGTGTTCGGATCGAAAATTTAATATTAATTTAAACAATAATCGTAAGGTTTATAGCCAAAATTTCTATGCCAATGCAATTCTTATCGAAAGTACTCTCTCTGAAATAAAAATCACGGTAGGTTTCCATTTAAAAAAACATTGTTATTAACTTTATCTCAAAATTATAAACAATTTTTTTGAAATAAAAAATACTATTGAGTTGCAATTTTATTCCCATTCAAGATACAGAATTCAGTTTTCCAAAAAAGTGAATAGTTTACTCAAAATCCACGTGAATCCAGACTTTTGGACGACCCGGTATATGATTTGTGCACACCTTCCCTTCGAGCAGTTGTTAAATTCAGATTGACATATATAAGGGTCTAAACGTTTTCTTTGATGATTAAATGGACACGCATTTTTTTTTTGCCGAAACATTAATCAAAAAGTGCATTGGAATTTTTTAGGTTTTCCGCAATTAAAAATACGCGATGGTTGAATGTCCGCCGGCGGTCTTGTCCGTATAAACTGAGAGTTCCGCCGACCGGTGGAATCTTTACGATTGTAGTAACCTGTCGGCCAACAAAGGCAGTGTATTGTGCATGGCGTAATGGGTGTATTTGTGACACGCTGCGCTGTATATGTTTTAGGAATTCCTGGCAAAATGTAGTCATTATGGTCTCTTTTAAGAATAAACATGAGTAATATATTTTTGTAGGTTAAAAGTAAAATCATATATATTCTCTGTTTATTCAGTACCTATATAGTCGTTTTTATTTTATTTTCTAAATTTCCGATATTGTACATATGTATACAGCGTCCGCTATTCAGTGTGAAATATGGATTTTTTCTTATTATTTTTAATTTGACAGAAAATTTTCCCCGTTAGAAAAGAAATTATAACAATCATATCGGAGGCCAAATTTTTAAAACTTCGATAATTAATAGACTCCTGCTTATTGCTAATAAATTAAGGTCGAATTAAAGGTTTTAATTTTACCAATTTATTTTGTAAAATATTCAAGTAATTTCTTTTAGTTTCCAAAAATAGCTGGATGTGTTATGTTTTCTCATGCAATATAAATTAACCAATTCCCACGTGTGCAGATACATAATAACAAAAATGATTTAATAACAAATACACTAAGTAAAGAGAAATAGCCCTCACATTCAGGTTTTTCTTGAGATGTTAATGAAAACTTAATAACCACAGTTTGAAAATTACCGACTGTTTTCTAAGTGCCTACTTCCCAACCTTAGGAAGCAGCCGGTATACAGGTAGCAAATGAAATTGATTTAATCCACTGATATATTTTATTCAGTCAACTTAGATATTTTGAAAATATATAATTTCTGTAGTGATTTTTGATCGTTAAATAAAGAGTAAGCTAAAGCGTAATTTCTTGTTTTCATGACTCTTGGTATTTTTCCATCAATAATTTCTGGTAGCAGATGTTCATAGAATGTTATTAATGTAACGTTTTCGGGTTCCAATAAACAACTCGTGCAATTATTTATTTAAAACAGTCTGTATATTTATATACTTAAAATTATATAACAATATAAAAATATAAAACTAACTTATCACACTTAAACTACTATTAATTTAATTATCACAGGTATTTATTTATTTCCACTACTAATATCTCTGTCCGTATTTATGTAACAGTTCTATTTATATAAGACGGCACTACTATATTTATTTATTTGGCTACCACTATTTATTTCCACTGTTCCCACGAGATCACTCGAGACTACCGAATACTCCGCGATTACTTCTCCGCAATGAATGAATCCCGTAATGAATGCCGTAATGAATGAATCCCGGTGACCCAGTCGCCTTATATACACATGCATGAAATGTTCTCGAACAGTACCAGTAAATTCGGCAATATACCAGTGGAAATCTAGACTTTTTCTTGCTTACGTCGCACATCTGTGAGATGACTCACTGCATTTACGATATTTACCAGCCGAGAGAGATGATTTATGGCGGTGTGTAAATAAGAGCGTTTTTATACGTTGCCCGGTCTGTCTTTTTTTTGCGTGTGACAATTTCGTTTTTATCGCGCCGGGAGATATGATTCTTTTATTTAATGTAAACACATTTCGTTACATTAATTTGGGGATTTATTCCGCAAATCTTCATCTCTAAATATTCTTTCCACATTAAAATCGTCGAAAGAAATTTCTATTCAAAATGTTTGGTTGACCTTGTATTTGAAAATAGTAATTGTGGTTTTTTTTCAATGTGATTTTGTTATCGATATAGGTAAAATAATTAGTTTTACTCGAATTCCGTAACTTTCCCTTAATATATGCTAAGCAATTTTCTTCTACAATTGTATTATCTGCGATTAGTCCATCTGAGGAGGCTCCGAGGAATGAATATGCAGCATTTGTGTAAAATCCACATCTATTAAGCTAAAGACGAGTTAGAGCGTCATATTTTGCAATAGCAACAGATTCATTTACTCTTCCATAGATTACAGTCAGCGTAAAAACAAGAACTGTTACGTGAATGGATGTGGAATTAGCGGAACCGAAACTATAAAATAACAATAAATATGAGCATTAAAATAGGTGAAAATTATTTCAAAGAATGTTTAAATAAATGTTGATTCACTTCTAAATATTTTTGAACACGCTTCCAAAATGAATGAGTAGGGTCTCCACAAGATAGCCACTTCTATGGAAACATTACATTTAGAACATTCGTGCGGGCTTATCATACGATGAATAAGGATGCCTCCTCATACATTTATGCTCCACCTATGCTGATCTATTTACTAGTGAAGTAAGGGTTTTAAGCAATACTACCATTAGTAATGAGTGTCCATTACTCTTCAAAAGGCATCTTCTTCCAATGTAATGCTGCTAGTAAATTCTTTGGGTAAATAAATAATTTCTTTGACATTCCTCCAGAAACAAAATACCGTATTTAAATAAGACATAAAATTATCAAAATTGTATAAAAAAAAGACTATAGCTCAGCAATGGTCATTTTTAAAGTAATAGCGTCTTATACGTTTTTGATGTAAAAGTTAGCAAGCAATTAAAAAATGAAGCGATATATAGGCTGTTCCACTTGGAAAAATTGACTTTTAGACAAAAATTTGTCATATAATTTTAATCCAATTTTCTGCGCATGCAGTTAGTAGTTGAAGAATTTAAACAAACTTGCGTTAGTTCCTTTTATCATGAGCAACATTACCAAACATAGTGGGCATAACTTTTTAAAAAAAATTCACAGAACAATGATAATAAATCAAAAACGTTATATGTATATATATATAATATTCAAAAGAAATATTGTATAATTTCTTTTTAGAATTTTCTTGGTGTAGCGGCCTCAATTAAAAATTATTAATCGTAATAAAAACAACCTCTTTTAACGTTTCGACTTTTTATTAAGTCTTTCTCAAAATATTAAAAATGTTTTCACAGAAAATACAAACATACTGATGTCAAAACCACAACTGTAATAAATAAGGACAAAACAATAACAAAAGAACATTAGTAAAATTTATTTTATTTATTATAAAAATGAAAAAACTGTGGACTTACCAAAGTCATTTCCCAGTGAAAATCATTTTTGAAAAGGTATTTGACGTATGCTTTTCTTATATTTTATTGTAGTTTTTCTATAGGTGTTGGAAAGCAAAAAAAGTTTTATTCCTTTTCATAATTGAATTAATTTTTAAAAATTGTAATCGGTTATTGAATGACTGTGTATTTGGTGCTTGCTAAATGTATTGAAATGTTGCTTCAAAGTGTATGTCTGTTTATTTCGCTTAAATTTTTTTAAATTTTTTACTTTATGAATATAAAAATAGTTATTTTCAACGGAGATAAGGAAAGGATGTTTTGCATTTACAATGTGTTTCAAAAATATATGACTATTGTATAAGGGGGTAATAAAATTTCGAAAGACTATCGATCTCACTTCTATCATTAACTGCATTACTGTGTTTAACTATGTGGATCATCTCAAGGACATTCCTTGCCTTTGTATTAGCATGTTTTGTTAAAATTTTTGTATTAGTGAAATTGAAAACATGGTTTGAGTTTGTTTGGTGCTTTTTTAAAGCCGTGGAGTTTTTGGCATATTTATGTCCTTTTATCCTTTCTTCTAGTAATTGTTTAGTTTGACCAATATAAATTTTGTCACATGCCTTACAAGGGATGCTATAAACTACGTGTGACTGTTTTAGGGGTGGAGTTTTATCTTTAAGTATTTTATTATAGTATTTTATTATGGCATTTTGTTCCTTTCTTTATCCTCTTTCATTTTTGTGTACTATGTACTATACCTATCTTGTGTAATTTCTGAGATAATCACTATAGGAGTAATCAGCGGTCAAATAATGAACTACGAGCGTTCCCTAAATATTCGTTTAACCAATGGGACCAATGCCTATGTCAACTGTCAAACAAAGTAAAGATTAAACGTCCTATACCTATCTTGTGTAATTTCTGAGATAATCATTATAAGAGCCAACAGCGGTTAAAAGAGCGCTGTTGTTGGTTGAACGAATATTTGTGTGCAATATTCGTTCAACCAATGGGAAAGCCCGACTCCCTGAATTACCTGTCAAACAAATTCGGTAAACGTTTACGTCAAATTTATGGAAGCATCTCTATTTGTTATCATCAAAATGAATTATATATTTTCATGAAGAGTTAATAGAAATGATTTACATTTTGGGTGAATCTGAAAGAAATTCTTTCCTATCATCCAGGCTTTATGCACAACGATGCCCTGATAGAAGGCATCCGAAGCCAGAGGCCTTTGAAAGTGTAAAGGAACGGTTCGAGAGGACTGAAAGCATAAGATATGAAAAAAGAGAGCGGACAAAACCAATAACTGGTGAGGAAAATGAGATTATGGTACTTACGAGTATAGTCGAAGACTCCCATACTAGTACTAGGAAAGTTAGTCGTCAGTTAGATATAAGTCAAACTTCAGTATCCCGAGTGATTAGGAAACATAAATTCCATCCATATCATATTAAATTAGCACAGGAGTTAGATGAAGGAGATTTTCAGAATCGGTTAAATTTTTGTCAGTGGGCAGTAGATAAATCAGCAGAACAGCCTGAATTTCTCAATTTAGTATCGTTTACCGACGAAGCCACTTTTCATAAAAATGGATACGTTAATCGTCACATTTTCATTATTATGACACACAAAACCCCTGCAAACTTTCAGAATCGTTGGTCATTAAATGTTTGGGGGGGAATAGTAGGTAGTTGCATACTTGGACCTTATTTCTTTGACGGAAATGTTAATGGAGAAGAATATCTTCGTTTTCTAAGAACGGATTTTCAAAACTTTTTGGAAAATCTTCCTCTAAATATCATTGGTCATATGTGGTTTCAACATGACGGAGCCCAAGCTCACTATAGCCATCAAGTTCGTGAATACCTAGATCAGGATCATCAATTTCAGAACAAGTGGATTGGGCGGGGTGGTCCTGTACCATGGCCTGCAAGATCACCGGATTTAAACAAATTAGACTTCTTTTTGTGGGGATACGTAAAAGATCTAGTTTATCAAACAATGCCCACTACCAAAGAGGACATGAAAATTAGAATTAGAAATGCGTTTACAAGAATCAGTCAAAACGTTTTACGTAACGTTAGTACTTCTTTGGAAAACAGAATACGCACGTGCATTGTACGGAATGGTGGTTATATTGAACATATTTGATGAAATTTGTTTGTCTTACTTTAGTTTGTTGTTGCTTTGATTAATAATTATTTAGGTTATTTAAATTGCGTTTTTATATTTGTTTTGTTTTGTGTTATCAATTTATAATTTCGAAAAGCTGCACCCATCTATTCTGAAGAGCATTAACTAAATGAATAAATACGAGCAATCCGGCAAAGTAAATTTTAAAAAAAATATTGGAACTGAACATTGTTGGAATTACAAAAAACTTAACTGAAAATGTAGTAGTCTGTAAAATTATGACTCTTGGAATAGTCAGGTTTAATTTTTACTTTGTTTGACAGTTGACACAGGCAGTCGGGCCTTCACATTGGTTAAACAAATATTTGGGGTGCTTAGAACAACGCTCGTAGTTCATTATTTGACCGCTGATTACTCCTATAGTGATTATCTCAGAAATTACACAATATAGGTATAGTACATAGTTAACAAAAATGAAAGAGGATAAAGAAAGGAACATAATGCCATAATAAAATACAGGGTGTCCCATTTAAAAAAAATAAGATTTTGGTATGTGAAAATTTCCAGAAATAGGCCTTGAAAAAACAAAGTTTCTTGAGGTATTGTCGAATGCAACTTTACCAAATGATGCAGAATTTTCTTGGCTACACGCACCACTAAAATTAATGCTTTTACACTTAAAAACCATGCAAATATGATTTTTTTCTGAACACGTGTTTTGGACAAAAATTTCCAAAAAAAAATTAATAACTCAAAAACTTTTGGTTCGATTTTGAAAAATAAAAAACATTAAATAGACAATTTAAAACAGTACTAGAAAATCCAAAAATATATAGGATGAGTCATTTAAAAAAAATAATACTAATGCATATCCGGTGAAACCGGAAGTGCGTCAGAGCTGCAAGTATTTTTAGAATATGCGCCCCAAGCTACCATAACTCTTCCGCCTATTGCTTTTTCTCTTATTTAAAATACAAAGGAGCAATCGAGGAAGCGGCTACTAATGACTCACCCTGTATATATGAGGATATAGATTAAATAGTATAAAGGTTATTCTCCTGTCACTGTCAAAATTTATCATCGAGCAATATGGTGATGTACTTAATAAAAAGTATAATTGGATTACCAATTAATTTAATAAGCTAACATTAAGAATGGGATATTCATCAAACAACTAACGTAAATAACTTATTTTGTAGAAATTTTAAACAATTATAATTTATAAAACGTGTTCAAAATGGTCACCATTTTGTTGAATGCATAATGCAATACGACGTTTTATGTTGTCAAAAATATTCTGCAATACATTTGGTATTATTTCATTACATTTAATTGTAATTGTATTCATTAGGTCATTTAAGTTATTAATTCTTGTCTTATATAGGTACTTCATTTTTTAGAAATCCGAAAATAGAAAAATCTAACGGAATAACGTCTGGTGATCGCGCTGCCCAGAAACTTCTGCTTATAATTGAATGTGGGGGAAGTAATGTTCTAGACGCGCTAAATCAGTTTTCTTAAGATGACTTATTTGTTCTTTTAATTTAGAGGTTACAGCATCAGTTCCTGCATTGGAATTAATTTCACCAATAATCTTACCATTTTGTCAATTAACTGACTCATCATCTTGGATATCACCAATTATAATGACATTTTGTTAAACGAGGGAACTTCTAATTTTTGTTTAATTTTTCTTTTATTCATTAAATGTTGCCGGTAAAGCCGAACACAATACATCATACTATACTATACAAAATATTGCACAAACAGATGATGTAAACAAATTTGAACTTGACTGGATCGACCTTGTAATTGGATAATCACTGCTACTATTATTTAATAAGGAATGAGTTCATAGTAATATATCAACAAGTTGTCATTGGCTAAATACCAAAACATAGGAGTTGTAATATAATCCAAAAGTTTTTCGTTCATGTCATTGTTAGGTCCAATTGCGATATCATTTACGGATAAGCGGTGCAAGTTAATTATTTAATGTGTAATTTTGGTTAAACTAGGAGAAGAATGAAGTCGTATGTGTTCTATACCTTCGTAAAAAAATTCCATTGCCTCTCGTCCACATTATACATTCCAGCAGCTATTATGCTCTCATTCGTTTATATGCAAATTATATTTGATTCATTCATTTAAACTAGTCCTTCTGGCTTGATAAGCCCCTTGTGCATCTTCTCTATAAATACAAGACCAATGTTATTGTTGCGCATCAGTTCATGTTTGACGTTTTCACTGTGAGTGTTCTCTAGATGCGTTAATACAGTGATAAGTGGTAAAGGTAAGTGCCGACATTAGTTATCTTACTCGTTCATACATTGCCGGGGTATATTTCGGTTTACTAGGATTCAGAGAGCTATCCATCTAGTATGTAAGCACAATATATATATATATATATATATATTGTAAATTGAAAATCTTCTTGGTAGTAGTGGCATACAATGAAATAAAAGTAATAACAATATGAAAACTGGTTGTCAATTAGAAAACAATGACAAATGTAAAATATAAACCAAAATGTATAAATGAAAATGTAATCAAATAAGCACAGGACAGTCGGGATTACTTATATAGTCACATCAAAAGGCTTGGGGTCTACCACAAACTGTTCAGTCAATGCAATTATACAAATAAGAACGACGCAACTATGTAATAAAAAATTAAGAGTAGAACTGTTGATATTATAACAATATAGTATGTAAAATCAGTCATGTATAAATGTAAATGAAAGCAAATAAGCATAGGACAATCGGTATTACCTATGTAATCCTATCAAAATGGCTTAGGTTCACCTAAACATGTACAATTTGATTGAAATACATAAACAATCAACGATGCAACTATGTATGTGTTAAGATGTATTTGTAGCTACAGACATATATGTTTCTACCTAGTTTGGTTTCGTCAGTGCAGCATATTATATATTTGCTTATTTGCTTTCATTTACATTTATACATGACTGATTTTACATTCTATATTGTTATAATATCAACAGTTCTACTCTTAATTTTTTATTACATAGTTGCGTCGTTCTTATTTGTATAATTGCATTGACTGAACAGTTTGTGGTAGACCCCAAGCCTTTTGATGTGACTATATAAGTAATCCCGACTGTCCTATGCTTATTTGATTACATTTTCATTTATACATTTTGATTTACATTTTACATTTTACATGTGTCATTGTTTTCTAATTGACAACCAGTTGTCATATTGTTATTACTTTTATTTCATTGTATGCCACTACTACCAAGAAGATTTTCAATTTTTCAATACATTTGTATATTTGGCAAAGAATTGTAATATATTATATATATATATATATATATATATGGTTTGAAGTAGTCTTTGCCGTTATGTATTAATGTCGGATTCCCCAACACTCTTTTCCGACATTATATATATTACATATATATAAATAGGTACTTATGTAGTGGGAGTTGGTTACAACAAGGCACTTAGTACATAACTGGTTGTATAAGATGGCTTTTGAGCATCAGGAAAGGTTTTCCAAATTCGTTGACAAGGAGCACTACTGTAGTTTTACTTCTCTTTGATATGCCGTTTCTTTTGCTGGAAGTAATCCTATTGTCATTCATTCTCGTACAGCTGTTCAATAAATTCATTCGAAATGTTTCTAAATTATTTGCAAATCACTGCGCAGTAAACAAAACGTCTAGAGGGTAGTTTCCTGGCAAAATAGCCTGATGTGATTGCATCTTATACGGATTCATGTGTAAGTTTTTCGTTAAAATTTTCTGACATGTTGCATAAGAAAGTCGAAACTCTTGAGAAAAACGTTTCAAATGTTTTGAGGTTTCATTTTCCATACGTTGACGAACCTCATGTATGACTTCTTCCGAATGAACAGTTGGTCTACCACTACGTGATTTATGGCCCACTGACCTAGTCTCACGAAAAACTCCAACACAATTGGAAAGGCAATTATAAAAATTTTTGGGGAATTACAGCTAACTCTGAGAAGTGCTCTCTGAAATCATCCAAACATGCCCATGGTGACTGTACACCCAAATTCCATCCATTCGCACTCCAGTTCGAAAATAGGCTTCAATCATGAACGTTTTTTTTTGCACTGTATTGTAAACCATATTTGAATTTATTCAAACTCGATGTTCAAACTTGCTTTCAGCAGTTTCAACACATTGATTGCGGTCAATGTCACTGTCAAAATAATTTTCAAAACCGTTAAGTTATAACACCTGGATTAAGTTCAGACATATATTTCCTATTTCAATGGTATCTTCGTCCTACAAACCTTATATCACGGTATATTTTTTTAAATAAACGTCAACAGTTATAAATTTGAATTACTTGCAAAATATCCAAGTATCTGATCGGACAAGATCGGGCAAGTGTCAGTGTAAAACAAAAAAAAATAACCATTTGATGCGCACAACCTTAGCAGCATCTGTAGCATCTACGTTGGCCTAAACTTCATGGGACCATTTCTGGAATGATGTGCATCCTTCGCCAACCTTCGTGCCTGAAAATAATAATAATTGCTTCATCATCAGATGCCGAGTCATTTTCACGATCTTCTACAATTCTGAAGGATTTCATTTTTAATGGCTTGCTTCCATTTTCATTGTTTCTTTTCAGAGTTAACATTTTTCTCTTCACTACAAAACGTTTTAGAGTTATCAGAAGTTGCTAGTATCTCATCCCTCTAAGGTGACGACGTTAATGTGCTTGCTTTTCCTCGTCTTCTATCATTGTCGTTCTGTTTTGTTGTGGTCTGCGGAATTTTGAATAATTCTTTTGGAGACACTGTTAAGCTACAACTAGATTGTGCTCAACATGATGAACTGACGATGACGGTGCTGAATAATTCTGAGCATGGGACAACCCACTTAGAACAGGAGAATTAGATTTGGCAGAGTCAGGTGTTGATTGCTGCACTGGTGTTGAGCATCATTTGGAAGAGTATAAGTAATCAGGGTCGCAAGAGGTTTTTCAGTAGTCTCCAAAAGAGTAAACATCCTGTCTTCTCAAACATCTGGGTTCAGTGGATATATTCCTGTTTGTCTGAAACCATTTACCGCACTTCATGAATGCCATGTCAAAAAGCATTCCAATTTGGTTGATTGTTGTACATCTTCCAGGCTGATCACAAAGCCACTTTCTTGCTTCTTCTCCATAATATATGCTCCTCGGTGAGCCTATGAAAAAAACATCCTGTGTCATCAATTAGGACATTCTGGAAAGACGCCGTGGAAAATTTGCTAAAGGCGTGCTCTTTTTGCAAGACAACGCTTCTGCTTACAATTTGTTGATTGTACTGCAAAAAAATTATGAAATTGTTCCAAATATTCAATAAACATTTGAAAGGTAATCGATTGTCAATTAATGATGAAATCAAATGCGTTGTTTGGGAGTGATTTCCACGCCAAGAAAAAAAAATTAAAAATCTTAAAACTATTTTATGATCTTTCTTCTAAATGTGTACATCTCAAAGGAATGTTGTACTGAGATAATCTCGTACGTAAATGTGCATAGCTGTAGTTTAGCTAAGTCGTAGTTGTATCAATATAATTGATAATGCGTCAGTTATTTAAGAAACATATTTAAAGAGCAACTAATTAAAACAATATTCTCTTTCTTTTTAATAACAGAATATGTTAGCATCTGCATCGCTAGCACTGATATTCGGTGTGGCTCTAGCCTATCCATATCCTGATCCTGTCAGTAAGACGACCAGCCAACATAGTATACACTTGCCGACCATTACAACACCCTTGGGTGACGTCAAAGGTTCATTTATACTCTCTCGTTTGGGTAAGACGATATACTCCTTCAAGGGTATCAGATATGCTAAAGCACCTGTAAAGGAACTGAGATTTCAGGTGGGTAATAAATATAAGCTTTGGGCTGCCGTTGTGTTACTGAATAGATATTATTTTTGTTTTAGCCACCGGTACCTGTGGAAAAATGGGAAGGGCTTTTCAATGCCACCGTAGATGGTCCAGCATGTCCTCAACCAAATGTAGATGTCACCTCTGAAGACTGTTTATTTCTTAATGTATACACCACAAAGGTAAAAACTATTTAATTACGGTATACGAAAAAATACTTTTTGAAAGTCGCGTTTGTAACTGATTTTTATCATATTTGCAGAACAGTTTACAAAAATTAAATTTTTTGTTCTATTATTTGAGGTATTCTCACAAAAGGGTAACAAACGCCTTGAAAAATGCTGAAAACGAATTTGGAATTCAAATATGGATATCTGTTATGCATTCGCTTCTTGCACTCTTAAAATTTGGAATAAGTCACCAATAATTAAGAGCTCAGAAAAGCTTAATATCTCGAAATAGACAATTGCGTTGTACAGGGAGTGTACATATTCGTATTCTACGGATCGAGAACTACCATTTCATGTACAATTAACAGACTTTTGCATAACTTGATATTTTTGTCGTTTTCTTTTCAAAGGTGTTAACACTTGTGAAGTTGTCTGAGAACATCTCTTTTTAACATCCAGCAATAATTGGCTTTCGTGATGATATTCAATCTTCCTTGATATCGTCCTTACATTTCCTTCATGTTTTGGTGAAATCATTCTCCTTGCTCTTCGCTGGCTACACCTACATTTTCAGGAAAACGATCCAGATGTGAATGAAGAAAATATATCTACAAACTTTCATTACATTCTGAAATGCTGAAATTTGTCAACATCTCTTCTATCAAAGATTTGTAGTTTGTATAGTTTTAATTCGAGGAAAGCTGGTTACCATAATTTTAAAAGAGTTCCAGAATTTTCTCTTTTTTGCTTCCTTATTTTGATAAGTTTTCTGATATCAGATCCTACAAACATATCATCCTTCAGCTTTGCTTCCGATAAATCTTGGAACTGTGCACATAGATATTTAAAATACCCTCAATCTTTTTGTATTGCCTTAAAAAAATTGTTTCATAAAGTCTAATTTAATATTACTACCTCGTCGCTGTAATTCTAAATCTTTGAGTCACGATCTCTATCTTTATAGCTTCTCAACTCTTGGTCGAAACACTCTTAAATACAGGATATTTCGCCGCCGCTATGCCCATTGCGTTACCTCTCTTTTAGCTATTTCACGAGCTTCCTGAGGATGCTATGTATCAAAATAGAGTCAAAAAAAAAAGAAAATATAAATATAACCTAATCGAATATAGAATTAGTGCAAAGCAAATTTTATTTCTCCCCTGTAAATATATTGATTCAGAACTCAAAAGTTTAAAATTTGACGGTTGCCTTTGTATATAACATTAAACAATAAAAAGCAAAATTAATCTTAACTGAAATAATTTGCGAGAAAACACTAATGGTATAAGCAGTGTTCGATAATAATAGTATCTACAAAAAGAAAGGTACGAAAGCTTTCGTGTATAGGATTTTAATACACATAATTGCCTTCCGGCTGAAAACTTCAACCAACCTTTCAACAAGTGTTCTTAAAAATAATTAAAGAACAAGTGGGAAAGACTGCTGCAATCTCAAATTAACATACACGAACCTCCAAAAATAAAGAAGAAAACAATTCGCTCTAAAAATAACAAATCAAAATTAAAAATGTGGCATTATGAAATAGTAGGGGCAAAGTTCTTTCAAATTTTTCTGTTGAATATTATTCACATCAGATTCTGAATATTCTAGTAGTCAAGTCTCTTGATTTTACTGGTTTTGTTGTTTTTAGACAGTATTTATAAACGCTCTGTCTTACATAATTCGTAAAAATTGAACCTATGATTTTTAAATTATTTCTCCAATAATCGCAACCAAAAAACTGTAAGAAAACAATAAATACTTTTAAGATTTTTTTACTCCAGACCTATAGTATCAATCGTGGTATGGAACATCAAATAAGCTAATTTGGAAACATTATTGCAGGTACCGAAAGGAAATCCAGATAATCCAAAACGACCAGTAATGGTATTTTTCCATCATGGTGATTTTTATAGCAATTCAGGAAGAAGCACAGATCTAGGACCCCAGTATTTGCTAGATCAAGAAATAGTGCTCGTAGTTCCCAACTACAGACTTGGAACGTTAGGTATGTGCCTTTTAAGACAGTTATATCCACATCAGCATCTAATAGTATTGTAGACGATGATTTCTGAAACTGATCCGTAATTTATCAGCTTCCGTTAGTTCTAAATATTTGACAATTTCTCGGCATATTTTGGAAATCTTGTTGACAACTATATTTTGACAAGTGCACTTGCCCTTCTGATAGTTTAGAGAAAAAATGCTGGCCGATATATTAGGCAGACGTAGATTGATATAGATGGTGACTCAGAATGAAATACGATTTTAGAATCTACAACATTTAAAATACGTTCCTCTAATCGCGGCATACGTACGGTTCATCTCACACCAGCATCACTACTACTTTTTCCAAACTGTCCTAAAATTATGAAGATAGTCAATAATATGTATTACCTTATTAACCGGAATCGCCCACCATTCTCCCTTAGACGTTGGTCAACACGTTGAAATGTCTTATGGTTTGGAAGAGCACGATTAGGAAATCTTTCGTGATATAATCTTCTGGCTTCGAAAGCATTGTAAGACGCAAGACCATACATCAGATGAATATCTGCATATTCAATAAACGTGTATTCCATACTTCGAATAAATTCAATGTGTCAACGATGTGATGACAAGTTCTAAAATGCCGGATATTTTATTTATTTCGTACCATTGTAATGTTTGCAACAGCAATAGGTTTCTTTGGTGCTGATAAAAACTAAAACGCATATTTTTTGCAAACTTTTTCTCGTAAATGGTTCATTTTAAGGACAATAAGCAAGAGTACCTTTTTTAAAATCTATGGTTCAAGCTATCCAGTTTAATATTTTTATCATACAGGGTGTTAAAAATTTAGGCATTAAGTTGTAAAAATTAGCCCGCTCCTGGTAAACTACAAAAGCTAAATATGTTTCAAGGACAGTATTTTAAGAGGTCCTTACAAGTGTCCATCACATTAAATTTTTATTAAACTATATTAATTACTTTAAAAGAAATTCAATAAAAACCGATTTCCAGCGGCGTCCTTCAGGGACGCATATCTCCGTAGAAGGGGCCTGTAGGAAATTTTTTTATAGGAACTTGTCATCTTATTTCTTCATGTTCTATCTGCATCCAAGAGATTTCCCACATTTTCCCGGACATCCTGTATATATAAATATTCTATATTCTCTTGTTGGGAATTAAATTTAGAACGTGTGGCCTATTTCCTATTTCCACCTGATTATTAAAATTAGCTTCACCTCGTTTCGACCCATACCATCTTCACTGCGTAAGCGGCATTCGAAGTGATAAGAATAGCAGGTAGATGGGCATAGAGGTTGAGACTCATTTGGACATTTTATTTGCAAATTTCCTGTATTTGTAATTTAGATGTACCCAGCGCTATACAGATTGTCGTATTTAAAAGTTAATATGCATCTTTAAATACACACACATAAACATGTACCTATGTATGTATGTATACAACAGTTCAAGAATGTGGCCCCCCACACCACCGGTCTTATGGTGGTGTGGGTAAACCGAGAGCGCGAACACCATGCGCACATGGCATTCGTTCCGTATCTTTAGAGCGTGAACTTATTACATTGTGTCTGAGCAAACTCGCAAATATTAAAATAAAATTCCCTTAGCTGTCGAGGAAAAAATACAGATTGTGTTATGGTATGCGAAGGATAATTCGTACAAAGACGTGCAAAATTTATTTGTATAGTTCATTATAATATTTTGTTTCGTTTTAAATGTGAGAATTTTATTTTAGTTACAATTTTTATGGTTTTGTTTCAGTTCAATGTTAATACATTATACATCAATTACCAAAATAGCGGAGCAATTCCTTAAAGCAAACGTCTGCATACTAGCTTTCAACGTTTTGCACTGAAGCCTCGGTCTCGGTACCCGGTGTCCCCCCGATATGAACTCATCTGTATTCCCCTATTATCGTACCCCTCCATTTCATGTTTGCATGCACATGTGTGCGTGTCTGTGTTTCCCTATATCTACTTTTATTTCAGTCAAACAGTATTATTATTGCCACAGGCCTCTTGACGTTTCATTCGTGGCAATTTCTATATTTTTCTGACTCCAAGAGTGCATTTTCAGATAATGAATTTGTGTTCCTTGTATTGCACCGATCCATGACAGTTTTGTGACTTAACTCGTATTCCTTTCTCAACTTTTGTGGCAAGAGGTTAACTGTTGAAACATTTTAATTAGAAATTTACAACATTTAACTGTGCTTCTTATCTGACCTGCATAACGACTTGGTCTGCTAAGAAAGTGATTAATTAAGAACTTTGTGTATAGGTTTTCTGAGCACAGGGGATAAGGAGGCACCCGGTAACTACGGCCTCAAGGACCAGGTTCAAGCTTTGAAATGGGTTAAGGACAATATAGCGGCATTCGGCGGGAACCCAGATGCAGTCACTGTAGCAGGATATTGTAGTGGAGGAGCCAGTGTATCGTTACATCTAGTCTCGCCGCTTTCTAAAGGTAAACTATGCAATGTAATATACAGCGTGGAAATAAAGTAACGGATAAAAGCATTAACTTCGTTATTGTTTTGCCGGCTCAACTCAAATTATCTTATGGCGATTCGGGTTAATTGAAATGATTAAGTAAAAAATTAATACCATTTAAAAATATTAATAATTCTTATATTAAAATCAATGAATCCTGTATCTATAATTTTACAAACAACACAAGAAGTAACATATATTTAAAAAGCAATTCTAATACATTTTTTTTTTACAAACATTAAACTAACACAAACATTTCTGTAGGTCCTTTGTTCGATTCAATCGTAAGCTATAAACGCCAGAATTTATTACATACAATGCACATTCTATATTATACGTGTTTATATCGATACTTGTGAACATATCAAGTTACTTTACACATATATTTGTTAGACGATATTTATTTAATTACTTTCTGTTTGAACTTTTATTTTTACACTCTCTCCTCCTTTATTACATAAAACATTAGCCATTAAACAATAATCATTTAAATAATACCTTATCTAAATTCTTCTTATTCATCTTCTTTTTTGTACTGTTTCCAGCAGGTACTTCGGGCTGCTTATTATCGACGAAATCTTCTTTATTTCTACGATGTTTTCAACGGTATCATCTGCTTCTTCTGCCACTCGAAATAGACTCTTTATTTTAACAATATAACACGTTGCACAATTACCACTTTGACCACTACTTTACTACGTTCTCTCGGTAGTAAATTATTTATTGAAGTTATATTAACAATGACTCTTATGCGTAGTCTAATGTTAGGAGTTAGCCTTTTGATACGATATTTACCGTATCTTGTTGTCGAGTCTCTCGTTTCTCACGCGTATTTCCCTTTTATATCAGAATGTCTAGGGTTCCCCGCTTTTCACAAAGTTCAGGTGTTCCCATTCACTTTTACACGCACATACACGTTCATTTAGCCGCGGGATTGTATATTGCTATTGGAGTGTTTATCACGTTAATATAAACTATCGGTGTCATCCTTTTTTACTCATAAACATATACAAAACCTATGATTAATGTCTACTTAATAATACAATAACACATTCATTGATTTTAAATATTATTTCCCTTCAAAATATTAATAAAAAAATATACTTAATTAAATCCTTAAAAAAAATAATACAAAATAATTAAATTAATAAAGCGAAATGGGCTGTACCATTACATGGTATAGCGATTTTAACTAAGAGGTGTATTTTCATTGCATTTTCAGTTTCTTATGTCATCTGTTTTTTCATGTTATGACGTCATCGACTTTTCTTTTTAAATGACAACTTATAATTTTTTAAATTGATTGACTTCGATAGTACTTTCAATTCCCACTCCAATAGCATAAAACTTTCAATATGTAACATTTGAAAAGAATTGAGAAAAAGAGCCTTAAAGTTCAAATATTAAAAATTCATTATATTGGCAAAATGAATTTAGTTACCGGTGCATAAAACAAAAAAAGTTACGTCTGTCAGAATAAAATAATTTGTCAGCGTCACAATAAAATAAAAAGTGTCATTTCCCTTTTCTAAATTATAATAATTTACCTTTTGCAAACAATTTTATTAATAAAAATGATACTATTGAGCTAGAGATAAAAAATTGAAATGTTAATAATGTTTTGTGATGGCGACAGAGCTAGAACACATCAAGAAGTGTTTCAATTTATTAGAGGAAATTAACCGGATCAGCCCATAAGTCAATCAACAATTATAGTAGGATGTATAAGAAATGCTAGGAACTCGGCATTGCAAAGAATTTTCAAAAAACTGAATGTCCAGGGATATTAAATGAAGAAGCACAACATGAGTAATACTAGAAATTGAAAATAATCACCATTACTTAGAACTACAATGTAACCCGTACTTCAGTTCTGAAACTGTTGAGAGTTCAAAAATTTTACCCTTATAGTCTGCAATTGGTTCGTAAGTTGGCAGAAGATGACTATATGATCACAGACAAGAATTTCCTAAACAAATGATGGATAATTCTCTTCGCAATCCAATATATTCCCAGCGTATTTTATTTTCGGATGAGGCAACATTTTATATAAATGGAACGGTTAGTAGGCAGAATTGAAGATATTGGGTGAAGGTAAATCCTCATTGGATGCAGAAAATTCATATACAACCAGAAGGTTAACGTATGGGCAGGAATTATTGGTGACAGAATTCTATGTTCATTTTTTTTTGCTAACAATTTGACTGGAGAGAGATACTTACAATTGCTACAGTTTGAATTGATGCCTGCATTATTACCTAATGCAAACAGCTCTGACCTACCAAATAACAGTATATGGTTACAACATGATGGTGCGCCGTCTCATTACACAATTAATGTGCGACGCTACTTGTATCAAGTTTTCCCAGGAAGATGGATAGGAAGAAGAGGTCCGATGGAATGGCCGATTATGTCTTCAGATCTAACGCTGTTAGACTTTTTTCTATGGAAGTACTTAAAAAGTAAAGTGTATAAAAATCGACCTAATAATTTAGAAGATCTCAAGCACATAATTCCATATGAAATTGGATTAATATAAGCTCAAACTATTCGAAATGTCCGAAATGAGTTTTATAATCATCTTGGCTCGTAATTTTGAATACTTAGTGTGAATGTAATTTAAAAAGTGTTATTTCTGTGCTTGTTTTTTTATTTGATGTTATTGTTATATTTTTTTCTGGTTAATCAATCTAGTTTTAATGCAATTATTAACTTTGAATGAAGCATGGTATAAATTTATAGTTCGGTTTTTCAACATTTTTATGATTTTATAATGAAAGAGTACCGTCAATCTTTCCATCAAATTTATGTGACTAGATTCGTTTAAAAAAATTTTAATATTTCTGAATTTTTTTCAAATATAACATTAAAAGTTTTACACCGTTGGATAGAGAATTGAAAGTATGACATTTATTTATTCCGATTCCAACATTCTCCTTTTTGCCCAGGACTGTTTCACAAAGCCATAGTGATGAGTGGTTCAGTTTATGGGAACTGGCCTTTGACGAACAATCAACTAGACTTGGCAAAGAAGCAAGCTAAATTGGTCGGATGTAATGATGAGACATCAGCTGAAATCGTTAAATGCTTAAGGGAGAAGCCAGCAGATGTTATCGCTAACACTCTACCAGGATTTAAGGTAAGTGCTAATTTGTTTTCTAAATATTATAATGCATTTTAGATGTTAAAAATAGCTTTTATTTGTAAATCCAAATTCTTTGGCAATAAAACATAATTGATTACTTGTAATATAATAATATGAGGAACAGAAGATTATTTGCGTTTTAGGAATTTGGAAAGGAACCAGTGTACCATTGGAGTCCAGTTATAGAGAAAGATTTTGGACAGGCACGTTTCCTAACAGCACATCCAATTGAATTAGTGAAGAAAGGACAGGAAGAAGTGGTTCCTATACTGGTGGGAGTTACAGCAGATGAATTTGGTGGCAGAGCTTTCGGTAATATCACATGATCCTAATAAATGTGCATTTCCTTAATTATTTTATTTTTGATCTTCTAGATATCATTTCTAACGAAACGATGCTGACAGAATTGGATAAGGAATTCGAAAAATGGGCACCCCTAATATTCATGTACGAAAGAAATACAGAGAATTCCAAGGCGATAAGCAAGGCTTTGAAAACTTTCTACTTCGGCGAGAAGGGTATCGATAAATCTTCTTTGCCAGCTCTAGCGCAGATGTTCTCTGATGCACTGGTAGGCTTCAACGTCAACAGATTTGTCGAGGTCGTCTCCCAGAAGAACGAACATGTTTACTACTACAATTTCAACTATAAAGGTCGTTACAGTTTCTTCTATTTGCCGGACAGCAACAACACTACTCCATATGGTATAAGTAAACGATTGATAATGTTTTTTTTAAAAGTGAAATTTGAAACTTTTAGGTGCCTCCCACATTGATGACCTGATTTATCTCTTCAATTTTCCGAAATTTCATCTATTCAAAGAAACAGATTCTGAAGCTGCTATGGTGGAAAAAATGACAACGTTATGGGGAAATTTCGTCATACATGGGTATAGTATTTTGCCTCTAAGAGCGTTAAACCATATGTTTTGACCAATATTGATAAGACATAGTATTTTGAATTTTTGATTCAAAATTCGACAAGTGGGAAAGTTGGAATGAATTACGCCACTCGTCTACGGTTCGTATCGCAAATTTTATTCTCGCGGAAATGGTCATGTCGCACTAGTTTAATACTACAATGTGTATGGGAATGTTTGTACGCCAATTAAGTTGGTAGTATGGATTTGACGTAATATACATGCAAACGGCCATAAGACTAATGGCTGTCTTTACGACTTTAGCGCATAGTATTACTACTTATTTTTCTAAAGTTGGTGAAATTCAGTGACGGAGTACAGAAGCACCATATTGTTCTGAATAATGACGAGAACTAAAGCACAATGAGGTTATATTGTACAGACTTGTTAATAGATAAATTAAAAACGTTCTCAATTTGCTTATAATGTTTTGAATTTCATGGCTAATCGCTTGTTGAAGTTTGTCCAAATTGTGCGAGCGGTTTTTATAGACATTATTCTTTACATGCCCAAAAAGAAAAGAATCTAGTGGTGTTAAATCTGGACTCTTCGGTGGCCACAAGCTTTGGCTTATAATACCATTTCATAACATTGTTGCAAATAATCTATGGTGGTTCGTCCAGTTTAAAGGCATAGTAAACTAAAAATCGATGTTTTGTTTTTTTGCTTATTAATCGTCGAACTATGCGATTATAAGGAATTCCTATTTATAAAACAAAAATTTTCATTATTTAACTGCTGAGAACGAAGAATAAGCGCGCCGCTGACGTCATCGATGATATAGCACTCGCCGCAGTTGCATAGATTTATAACGCCAAACGCATGTTTTCCGTGTTCAAATCAGTGCAGTGTATTTGTTGATTTTTTATTGCTCACTAGACGATCTGGTAACATCATACTGAAAGTTTATGAAACATAATTGTAATTAATTGTATGAATTTTAGGTTTAAGAAACCAATAAAAATGGTGTATTGTTGCGTTGTTGGTTGCAAAAGCAATTCCAACAAAAAAGATGCAGATATTATTTTCTATCGGTTCCCATCACGTGAAAAATCGCCAGATCGTTATAAAAAATGGTTGGACAAAATACGTCGGGAAAAATTCACCCCCTCAAAATACAGTCGAGTGTGCTCGAAGCATTTGACAACGGAAAATTTTGATGTTGCCGCTCAGTTAAAACAAAGTTTAATGCCTGACCAGAAATTCCTCCGATATTTGAAAAAGACGGCCGTTCCAACTTTAATGTTAACAGGCAAAAATTCTGATGAGGGTATACCTTGCAAAAGAAAAAAAACCACCTACGTTCGTAGAAAAGAAGTAGAAGAAATGTTAGCATTACAGAAACCACTGCCGAGTACTTCAAAATCATTTTTCAAGACAGTTTATTCTTCCACTTCAGATTCAGAACCGCAATGTTCAACTATGTATAGAGAAAAAAATCCTCCTGCTCCTTCAAGTATTAGTGCAATAATGGAAGGTGACCATCAAATTAGTTGCGGTGTACAATGTGAAATGGGCACAGAAAAGTTATCCAAATATATACCACATTCTAAAGAAGATTTGGATACGTCATTTCATCTGTCAGACTACAGTGACAGTGACTTTAGTGATAACGACTCTAATGACAGTGGTTCAGCCAATGATGAATTGGTTCAAATTGCAAATGAGGAAACACATCCAACCGAAGTTGATCGAAATTTGGAAAGCACGGAGTTCTCGGATATTATGTTTTTTGTCGCCGGTGAAAAGTTGGCAATCCTTTTCAAAATGTGTCATGTGTGTGGGAAATCAGTGGTAAGCACATCCTATGTCACAAAAGGCTCTATGCTGCTAATTAGAACCACCTGTACAAGTGATCATATCTACGAGTGGCGGTCTCAAAGAACATCAAAGAAATTCTCGATGGGAAATAAAAAATTAGCTGCTGCAATATTTACAACTGGATTGTCTTTTACCAATTTTGTCAATTTGGCAGAAACATTAAATTTAAAAATATTCAGTAAAACTACATTTTATAAAATAGTTAAACGATTTGTGACACCTGTAATTAGAGAGACATTTCATAATGAGAAAAATAAGATTATACGTTCTATACAATCTAGAGACGAAATCAGAATAAGTGGAGACGGGCAGTACGATTCTCCTGGCTTTTGTGCTAAATATTTGACATACTCAGTGATGGATTTGCAGACCGAAAAAATTATTGATATAATAGTTGTTCAAAAAGGGATGGTTGTAGGTGATTTGGAAAGAGCGGCGTGCGATAAAATGGTCTGTAAACTGGAAAAGGCGAATATACGGCCCACTCTTTTTCTTTCTGATAGACACCGAGGAATAAGATTATTATTGCGAACGCAATATCCACATGTAACTCATGAATTTGATGTGTGGCATATGGCTAAAAGTCTTACAAAAGCCATCAAAGCAAACGAAAAAAAGGCCCCACTTCTTTCTGTCTGGAGAGCAAGTATTACAAATCATTTATGGTGGGCAGCTCAAACGTGCAATGGTGATAAAGAGTTACTCATTGAGAAATTTAAATCAGTCTTGAAGCATATTTGCAACATACATTCATGGGAGAGTGAAATATTTTCTGCGTGTGAACATGAACCAATTGGGGAACGGGATAATGATGATACAGTATGGTTGTCACCACATTCCGGCGATTTTCAAGCATTAAAAGGAATTATTGAAAAAAAAGATTTCTTGAAAGATATAGAACACATAAATCACTATTGTCACACGGGAGCTCTAGAGTCCTACCACAATGAAAGACTCAAATATTTACCTAAACGCTTGCATTTTTCGTATGAAGGGATGATTGTTCGTGGTATGCTTGCAGTTTTGGACCACAATTCCAATATTGGAAGAACGGTAGTACGCGAGGGACAGAGATTTTCTAAATCTTTGAAAAAGTGGGTGTATGTTTCTATTTACGACGCAAAATCCAACCAGTGGCGCAAAGACCTATTAACTTCTATAAATCAATTTGTAGAAGAAGAATTTGTTGTAACTACAAAAATAGAAGATGAATATGCCGGAGAAATTCCAAAAAACATAGCCACAGTGTCCCAACCAAGTTTAGAAGAAACAAAACGCCTTCTTTTTCCAGATTTAGATCTGAAATAATATAAATAAGTAGTTCATCGATGTTTGCATTAGCCATTATATTTTTATTTTATAACTCTTTTTACATGTAGATCTAAGAATAATATAGGGTAGATATATTATTATGGCACGAATTATTTTTTAATGAATGTATGTCCATACATAATTATATTGTTTTCATATGTAATTGAGCCTATATGCCTGTTTTAGTAGTACACATATTGTCAATCGAAATAGTTTGGATCATCTTCTTCCACCGGTATGAAACCTGTATATGCCTCATTTATTTCTGGATATTGCTTTCTCACTTTATTCACAACACATGCTGGTATAATTTTCCTGTTTTTGCGACCAAGTGGTTGCCATCCATTTATCCAATAAACAAATTGTTTATAAGCGATATGTCTCCATAAACGATTACTTTCAGTTAATAATTTTGTTCTTTCATGTTTATTAGTTGCCCTTAGCATCATTTGATACCTAGTAGCTCTGAGTGTATCTTGATTCAAAACAACACTTTCAAACGACGGATGTAATATTATACACTCCACACCACCCATTATATTGGAAATTTGCGTACATTCGTTGCAGCAAATACATTCAAAATCACTTGCCATTTGTTTGCAAAAACCACATTTGCACCACAGAATGTTTGTAATACGACCTGTAAATTTTTCACGTTCTTCTGGAGGATCTTGACTAGAATCTTTTTTCTTTAGATTTAATTGTGAATAACGGGGTTCATATAAATACGGGCTCACGCCATTCATAATCCCTTAGGCTATTTTGTCTGCACTGATAAGTGATAACGAAGTTAAAACTAAACACTAACTAAAAATACTATGTGCAGTGGTATTTAAATTTTACTACGCACTCTTGTCTCGCCACGGTCTGAACAGCCGTGTTCTCTCAGGCAGTCGTATCATCGATGACGTCACGCGAGACTATAAATCCTATCGTAACTCTGGAATTAATAACTCAAGAAACGCGATATTTACGTTTTTTATTTCCTTGAAACCAGAAGAAGGGATTGCGTTATATTTTCAAAAATTGATTTTTTTTAGTTTACTATGCCTTTAAGCAGTGTCTTGTTGGAAATAGCCCCCCTTGTTACTTCATCATCGTTAAGCTGATTAATAAATTCTGTCAAAATGACAATTTGGTATCTCTCTGCATTAATTGTTTCGTTAAAGAATATTGGCCCTATTATTCTCCGTCTTGAATTTACATTCCAAATTCTAACTTTTAATGGATGCAAATCTTTTTCAACGAAATTGTGAGGATTCTCCGTAGCCCACGTTCGGTTATTCTGGCTATTTAGTCAGTGAAGAAAGGTACAGTAAATCATTATTATTAAGGTGCTCGTTAAATCATTCACAGTACATTTACGTTGTTGATAATCATGAGGGTACAATTGCCGCACAACCGAAACTCGATAGGGATGCATATGTAAATTTTTATGTAGGGATTTTGTACAATTAGCTCTCCACTAATACCTGAAAAGAAACATAAATAAGGACTTGCGCTTATTTAAATAGTCTAGCTCGTGTAAATGACTGTGCTGATAGCCTTTGTAGTAATTTGTTCAGGCGTAAATATTTTTAGCTTTCCAGTCAATACTTAAAAAAAGTGAAAATAGTGGTTATTGAAACAAGTTGCATTTCATATTAAATTATTATTAACCTACAACTTACAAACGATAATTATTGAGCTCTCAAAAGGACTGTTCGGAACTAAAGGTATAAATATGAAGAATTTAGAGCAAATAATTTTTACTACGACAACAACTGACAATACAATTAATGATATATATCTACGTCTATGTGCCCAGCTCAAGCGGCAGAGTTACCACTAAACCTTGATATAATTGGAAGCATACCAACTTAATTGGCGTTCAAACATTAACAGACACATAGTATATCTTGCCACGTATGTAAAAAGAGTAACTAAAACCTCGTCAAACAGTGGCAGGGTATTTTGTCGCCAGTAGAAAATTGGAAGGACGCCACTTTTACTGTTTTAAAGTCTGTCAAGGTCAACGTGTAAGAGACCACAAGATGACTAAATGGGCAATTGATAGGGTCACAAAGTTGCTGACATGCAATGCAAAACTTTCTTAATATTAAGGTGTCGATAAACAACAGAATTTTATGTACTGTAAGAAGCATGGAGTACCAATTGTACAAAGATACATAGCATTCTGCAGTGGTCTTACAATATTCATCATATTTAAATATTAATAGAATACCCACTATTTAAAACGCAAAATGACACCACTTTGTAAGATATTGCGGGAAAAACGATTATCTCGTAAAATTTTCGAGCGCACTAGTTGTAATTTCATCCCCATCTGTTTGAAAATGTTCCTTGAGATAGTCCAAGAGGCGAATTTTGTTCACAGAATAGACCTTGACCAGATACTTCCATCATTTTCTGATGTATATTCAGATGTGTAATTTCCAAAGCTGCAAAACGCCGAAAATGCACCAAAAATACTAACTAAACACCAAAATCACAAAGTAAACACTAATTAAAAGTGATTACACACTAATTGAAGAAACAATTATGTGAAATTAAAAAGTTTTCTGAGGACACCGAGGAAATAATAAACTATACTTACGACTGCACTTCATAATTTCTAATAAAAGACTAGATACGTACGGCAGTCATCGCATATTTATATATACAGCGTGTCCCAGGATTGATGTTACAAGAGGTGTGCGGAACTAAAAATCTTTGAATCTCAATTTGATCTTTTGTAAGTAAGCCCTGCTTGGTTTGAAACTTATTTTTAGTATAATTCCGAGTTTGTGAAATCACGTAGGCCTTGACAGTTGAGCAAGATCTACTTCCGTTTCAGGTAAAGTACCTTTCTCGTTTGCAGTATGCCAAAATATTACTAAGAAAAGTTGTTCAGAATGACAAACTATGGCCCTATACATAATTTCAGGAAAATCTACCTACTTTGATTAGATCGTTATTTTTTAGATTCACCAAAATAATAGTATATTATGCAATGAGCATTTAATGATAGCTATTAAGACACGAGTAAGAAAATTACAATACGAGGCCAAGCCGAGTATTGTAATGAATACGAGTGTCTTAATAGCCATTAAAAGCGAGTTGCATACACTATTTTTTCTACGACCCCATAATAAAACATTATTTTTTGAACATTCCATTTCATACATTGAGGTTAAAATTTTCCATGCACCTTTGCGAATTTAGCTGGTAATAAACTGTTCGTGGTTACTAAGGCTTGTTCCATAATTTCTGGTGGACTCAAATTTTACATTTCACTGTCATTATCCCTCATTTTTACCGTTTATATTTTCAAAAAAGCACAAATTTTAACTATTTACTAGTAAATTGCAGAGAACTGTCACATTTAATTAATTTGTATATCTGTCAGATAAGCAGTCGCCATATTGAATATTGTTTGAATATTGGAATGTCGCATTCCTATTGGATATAAACTTGTATCGTAATGAAAAATCTGTATTCCTATTGGATATAAACTTGTATCATAATGAAAATCTGTATCGTAATGGACATCTTTAAAGTACAGCTCCGGCATATCTAATAATACAATTAAAGTATGGGAGTAGAAAAAATTATATTTATTCACAAATTAAGTGTACAAAATGTAATAATACTATTGCTCTACAATCAATCTTACGAGCAATAGTATTATTACATTTTGTACACTTAATTTGTGAATAAATATAATTTTATTTTGATGAATCTTAAAAATAACGATTTAATCAAAGTAGGTAGATCTGCCTGAAATTTTATACTGGGCCATAGTTTGTCATTCTGAACAACTTTTCTTAGTAATATTTTAGCATACTGTGAACTAGAAAGGTACTTTACCTGAAACGGAAATAGATCTTGCTCAACTGTCAAAGCCTACGTGATTTCACAAACTCGAAACTATACTAAAAATAAGTTTCAAACCAAGCAGGGCATACTTACAAAAGATCAAATTGAGATTCAAAGATTTTTAGTTCCGCACACCTCTTGTAACATCAATCCTGGGACACGCTGTATATAATATATGATATTTCTTTAAGTTGGTTTCTTGGTGTAGCGGCCCTTTCATGATAAAATATTATTTATAAATTAAAACAAACTACATTGACGTTTCGACTATATATTTAGTCTTCTTCAAAAATTACAAATTAAAATACATGTAAATTACAGATGCATGTTTCGTATTGTTATTAAAACTGTAAAAAATGGACAAAAACAATTAAAAAAACATACCAACGCTCTTGAAAACAGTTTATAAGTATCTTACCATGTTTTGTTTTTCTAAATTGCGGGAATATAAAATATAAAACAAATTAGATAACATGGTAGTTTATTTGTCCTCAAATGACTGTTCGTTTCTGTGATTCATATATTCTAAAACTATTTTATTTTACTGCGGCTTTTTTGTGTATTTTTATGTTGTGTATAAGAAAATTGTTTATCTCAGATATATGAATTTGTTTTAAGTGTGTGTATTGATGTTGAGGGATCTTTCAATAAAGTAACAAATTATTGGAAAAATGGGTAATAGAACTTAGATAATCCATCGATCTCACTCCGATCATTTACCGTGTTTTCATGTCGTTATTTCATTATTCACGCATTATTCATATGGTGAACTGCAACATCTGTTATTGACCCACATGTTGACGGAAAAACAACACAAAAAAGTCCACTTAAGTCGTAAATATCCTATATTCACCGGCGGAGATATAGGAACGTCAGAGGTTTTTAAAATTTATTGTATTTATCTTATATTTTGCATGATAAATAGAGTTATATATATGTATACCTATTCATACTTACATTAGTTTCGTTTTTTCATTGTTTTGACTGTTAATTACGTACTTCGTAATTTATGTAATAGTTCCTGTTTAATCCCGTTTCATTGAATCGACTTCTCCCAATTATCTAGACGTAAGTATGCAATGGATTTCGTTCAGTTTCAATAATATACGCATACATTTTTAGTTATCACTTATTTAGATCTAGAACATTGTTTATGTTACTATGATATGGAAGAACGTCGAGAAATACATTGTGAAACAATGGCGAGTTGGATTGAGGGTCATACTGATTGTATGTCCATTGTCATTGATTCCGATATTTATTGCAAAGTCTGTAAAATATCGTTACAGAATGCCCAAAAATCGCATATGTAATAGCATCTATAGTTATAAATACAATTGATGGGGAAACAATTGCTAAAACCATTGACAAGAATCAACATGCTTCATTCGGACGACAGGTACCGGGGAAAAATAGCTTTATTTTTGTTAGTGACAGTGCCGTATATACATATGTTAAAAACAGGCAGACTATTAAAGGAAACATATCCTTATATGCTTATTACTTGTGTAGCACATGCTCTCCACAGAATCTGTGCATATATCAGAGTCTCCTATCCGGAAGTTGATAGACTTGTATCCGCTTTTAAAAAAAGTTTTCCGAAAAGCACCATCGAGAGTGGCCCTTTACAGGGAAAAACTTCCATCTTTGTCACTGCCACCCTCGCCAATAATAACTAGATGGGGAACATGGCTGGAAGCTACTAGTTTTTATGCAGAGAATTTCGATACATGTTTAAATGACGACGCTCGAAGTAGTTCTGAGTGCAAGGAACTAACACAAATCCCAAATTTAAAAAATCAGTTGTTATTCCTTCAGGAACACTTTGGAAATTTGCCTAAACTAATCACATATTTTGGAAATCGAATCTCAAATTAAAAAATGGATTAACCACATTAGATGTGGCTATTAATAATTCCAAGTGACTTCGGATGTGGCCTTCGGCAAAAGTTAGACGCAGTTTTTAATAGAAATCCAGATTTACTAACATTGCGGCAATTGTGTATTCTAAATACGCTGAAATAAAAGAATATTTCCATTACGCAAATATAACCAGTTGCGATGTAGAAAGGACGTTTTCTATCTACAAGGATGTACTTAATTCAAAGAGAACAAGTCTTACAGAAGAGAAAATGAACACATAATAAGGTATTTTGTATTTTATTGATCACCAGCCACTTGTTATCCAATTATATACATAAAATTAAAACCTCTTTAAAAATACAACATTTCAATAGTGCGCCCATGGGCGATGAGTCATGACTCGCTTGTGTCCGCGCCCTGACAATGACACAAAAAAACCGCAGTAAAATAAAATAGATTTAGAATATATGAACCACAGAAACTTCAGTCATTTGATAACAAACAAACTACAATGTTATCTAATTTGTTTTATATTTTATATTCCCACAATTTAGAAAAAACAAAACATGGTAAGGTACTTATAAATAGAGACTGGAAAATATGTACTAAAAAGTTTGACAAATATGCATGCAATATGCACTTAAAAAATCCCTAAATATGCACTTACAATATGTACTTATGATGTGCATTTATTTATTATGTTTTAGGAAATTAAAATTCATTTGTCGTATTTACAAATTGTATATTTATTTATTACAATAAATTGTCGTATTTACAAATTATACATATATTTGTTTATTACAATAAATAACCATATATTTCTTTCAATTTTCCATAGTTAAATTATGTCTACGATCTGTAAGTATATGTTTATATTGGGAAAATGTTCTTTCAACATCGCAAGATGTGATCGGTGCATTCTTAAAACTAGGTATTAATGAGGGGCTTATATTAATGTCTTCATTAAAGTTGCCATTAATTACATTATTTATAGATTTTAATGTAACAAAACCTCCATTTTTGCTTAGAATTGCTGCTAATTTTTCTTTAATTCTTTTTCCAGTCAATCCGTTGACTTTTCCAATTTTCTCTTCAATATCATTTACAATGCCAACACCATCATTTAAAGATAAATTTCTATCTTCTAATTTAGTAATTGCCTGCTCAATTATCGCAAAATTAGATTTAATATATGATAGCTGATTTTGTATTGTCGAATTATTGATAATTACTATACACTTTTCTATGGCAAGACTGGTTGGTGAATCAAATTAAATTATTTACATCTGGAAACTCTAATTTAAATTTTTCAGCAACCTTATTTAAACCATGAGCCAAACAAGTACCTACAAGGGATTAAATTTGGAAAAAAAATTGTCAGACTTTGAGCTGATTTTAACATATACGAAGAGGCGTCAGTTACCAATAACAGAAATTTTTCAAAAGGTACTTTGTCGGGTAAAAAGAAATTCGCTAAGGACTCATTAATTAACCTGGCTATGGTAACATGATTTGTTTTGTCTAAATTACCTACATTAATTAAATGTCTTTTAGATTGAGTTGAACCATTTAAGGTTCCAATAATCAAATTAGCAACCTGACGGCCCTTCGTGTCGGTAGTTTCATCAACAGAGAGCCAAAGTTTTTGGTTTTTCAACTCCTTTCTAATACCATCGGTAACATCTTCATAAATTTCGTTGATGTATTTCTTGCGTAGAGCTGAGGAACTGGGTACATATAAATGGGTTTATCATCGACCTTGCAATAACTTTTCAGGAATTCTTGAAATATCGGATTGTCCAATTTATGTAAAGGAATATTACAGCCAACAAAAAGATTACACAAATCTTTGGAAAATGCTTCTTGTGGATTCTTCGAATTATTGAGAAAACTTTCCTCCAAAAGTTGCTGCCGCGGTTTATTCAAATTTTCAGAAACCCTGTACTGATGAAATGTTGTGTTCAAATGTTGCACTACTTGAAATTTCTTCTGGCAGGTAATCTGTGTAACAAATATATATTTTTAACATTCAGTTATAATAATTATTATTAATTACTATACATATTATTACAAAAACTAGAAAAATAAATTGTCTGGTGTTGTAAAGTTCTCCAGTTGTTTAAATTTGATTGATTTTGGTTATTTTGGTGTTTATGACAAAGAAATATTACAAAGATATAATATTAGATTTAAAGAACATAAAATTAAACATATCTAATAATAATTTATTATGAAATTGTCTCATTATATTTATGAACACAAAAAAAAATTCTCATAATTGTAGAACTTGTTATTGACAAAATATTTCAAAATTCAACTTACCCTTTTGTCGCAGAGTGTGCACAAAACACTTTCTTCGTCAATAATTTTTAGTGCACTGCAATCACTTATCCAATTTTTTATTAAGAGATGACTTCGCTTTAGCTATCTTCGGCATTTTCAAAACTTTTTAATTCACTTTTGTTTCACCAAATAGCACAGACCTTAACACGTTTACGAATGAACAAACTATGTAGGAAATTATTTCTTTTTCTTATATTGATATTAGTCGTACGGTATAATATACCTGCATTAATACCTACATTTCTGAAAAGCATATCTTACTTAAGTTCTAATTGCCCTGTAAACCGATTATCAATACAGTTAAATCCTATTTTTGGGAAAGTCCATCTCATTATTAATACTACTTATAAACTGTTTTCAAGAGCGTTGGTATGTTCCACACCTCCCCGCAGATAAAATAACAACTTTTTTAATTACCTACACTACAATCTTTCATTTCATGAAAAAATTGACGGACTAGCAAGTATTAGCAATAAATGTTACGCACACTTGTATTAACCGATATTTTAATCAATGATTAAGCTAACCGGCGTTTTAATAGGTATCGGAAAACCCGCGTATAATATAATTTTTAAATTTTCAGAATGCCCATAAAGGAGCCTTGCACGCTATTGGACAACGTGAAATGGGATCCTTACACAGCAAAGAGTCAATCTTACATGGATATTGGCAATAAGTTGACTTTAAATGAGAAATTATTAGATAAACGCTACGAAGAATGGAGAAAACTCTTCCCGTTGAACAAATATGAAGGGGCCAACATGGGTTAGGCCGACGGATTTTCATTACTTATGCGAATTATTCGTGTTTGTTTGTCTTAAATATTAGGTGTATTTGTTGTTTTTTTTTGTATGTTTTTATTTTAATATATATTCTAATAGCATATAAATATTGTATGAATGTATATATATTGAATTAAGAATAAATTAAAAGTAATTGAAATTCATTTTGTGTTTTTTTCTTTGTTTACTTCATATACAAAGTGCTACATTTTTGTTTTAATAGGTGTTCTTACATATTTTTGAAGCTTTAAGTCTACTGGTTTAGCTGCCGAAAAGTCCTGACAATGGTTCTAACGCTAAATACGATTACCATATTTTTTTTAATGCCAACATCAGTCATGTCACAGTTTAGTAACTATACAATAGGTTAACTCCTCGGCGCCTCCTTTGATTTCATGTACCAAGTTTTATGTTTTCAGGACGACATCGTATAGATCTGAGGACAGAGAATTGGTTTCTTTTCAAATGGCCGGTGTAAATTGAAAATAGATCCCCAAATTCTACGATAGTAACATTCTAATGTTCGAGTTAAGAACGGGACAAGCAAAAAACATGCATCGTAAATCTTATATGTATAGCATGAATAAGCCATTGTACTTAATATGAGTATGGTTTATATTTTCTGAAGTTTTTAAATACTTTATTTTCCACAATCTGCACAAAATATACATGTCATATATATAGTAACGAATGAAACACATATTTTGAATGCCTTGCTTTTAAAATTATATATAATTAAATATTAAATACAATTAAAAGAAAAAGATTGTATTACGTTATGAATTAAATTGCTTTGTAAAAGAAACTACATCGGCCATATACTATAAGCCAATATATTTGAAATATTTGTGTTTATTCATAATAATTTATTGTCTGATAGTGATAACGTTCATGCTAGGTACTTTATTAGAAAAAATCATTTTTATCTTCCTCAATATCTTTCTGGCTTTTATTTTATTCTATAGTCTTTTATTTTGATTTCTACAGGGAGATCCACTATTTTTCATTAAATCTTGGTTTTATGGAATTTTGGACTTGTTACTATTCTTTCTGGAAGTGATTTGTATTTATTTTAGATGTTGAAGCTTTTTATTTAAAATAACAATGTTTAACTGAAAATTAAAATAATACTTAAACAATTTAGTATTATAACAACCCATGTTTTTCTTATAAAAAGTAATAATTGTTATATTCTCTAATAAGGGAATGTTTAAAATTATTAAAAATTATATTTTTCCCGATCAACACTGATATTTTGAATTAGTTTACTTCACTAAAAAAATCGAAATTTACTAATACGTCGTCAACTACTAAGTTTAGAGAAATTTCTAAAGAATACAAAAGCATTAAAATGTGAATTTTACAAAGACTTTTTTTGAAATTTCTACCGGAAGGAGGCCTTCATATCTTACCAAAAACCGGTTTTTAGCAAATATCTTACAAATTATTGATTCTTTACAGATTTATCTAGAATACAATAATATTTAGAGCCCGAATTGGAACAACTTTTGTATAAAAGAAATTTGAAAATTCGGACCAGACGTAAGACTTTACTCTTATCGAATAGCAGTTTTTTTTATACAATCTATATACATGTATTATAAGTGCAAAAGTAATTAGAACTACATTTGGAACAATTTTTCTATAAAAGAAAGTTTAAAATTTGGACCGGAAGTAATGCTTCTACTCATCAAATATCTGTTTTTTTTTGGAAAATCTCACAAATTTTGCATTCTAGTCAGATTTATTAAGAACACAAAATTGCTTGAGCCACATTTGGAATAATCTTTATATAAAAAAAATCAAAATTCGGACCAGAAGTAACACTCTTACTTTCTTTTTTTTTTTTTATTTATTTAACGAAAATAACGTAGAAGTATTTGATTGGGCGGCAAAATCTCCATATCCGAATCCCATTGAAAATATGTGGAGTGCTATGGTGCCGAATAGGAATGCTAATAATGATAGAGTTCAACTTAATATAGAAAATATTACTCAATATGCACAATCTGTATGGGAGCATTTCAGAGGAAGAAACTTATGTGTAACTTTAATAAATTCTATGCAATCAAGAATGCAAGAGTATATGGACGATAATGGATTTTATATGTCGTACTAAGGTTTTTATTATTGCGAAAAGGAAACAAACTATAAGACCAAAATCACATAACCATTTTCTTTAATTTCTTTATTAATTAATTACTATTATACAGGGTGAGTCATTAGTAGCCGCTTCTTCGATTGCTCTTTTGTGTTTTAAATAAAAGAAAAAACAATTAGTGGAAGATCCATGGTTGCTTGTGGCGCATATTGTAACAATACTTTAAGCTCTGGCGCACTTGCGGTTTCGACGGAAATGTACGGAACTTAATTTTTTTAAATGATTCACACTATATATTTTTGGATTTTCTTGTACTGCTTTAAATTGTCTGTTTGACTGTTTTTTGTTTTTCAAAACTGGGCCAATAGTTTTTGAGTTATTAATTTTTTTTGAAAATATTTGACCAAAACACGTGTTCAGAAAAAAATCATTTTCACATTGTTTTTAAAAGTAAAAACATTAACTTTGGTGGTGCTTGTAGCCAAGAAAATTCTACATCATTTGGTAAAGTTGCACTCGACAATACCTCAAAAAACTTTGTTTTTTCAAAGCCTACTTCCTGAAATTTTCACGTACCAAAAACTTATTATTTTTAAATGGAACACCTAGTATTTTATTGAGTCATTTTGTTTCTTTCATTTTTGTTAACAATGTCCTATACCTATCTTTTGTAATTTTTGAGGTAATCACTATAGGAGCAATTAGCGGTCAATTAAAGACTACGGGCGCTGTTCTATTCACCCAAATTTTCGTCCAATAAAGGCTGGAATGCGGCTGATTGCCTCAGTCAACTGTGGAAGAAAGTGGATATACATTTATTTCAAACTTACAAAAGCATCGCTGTTAGTTATCATCCAAATGAATTATTCTTATGAAGAGTTAATAGATATGATTGACGTTTTGGGTGAATCTGAAAGAAACTTTTTGCTAGTATCCAGACTTTATGCACAGCGATCCCAGGTAGAAGTCGACCGAATCCAGAAACCTTCGAAAATATAAAGTGGACGGTTTGAGTGAACAGAAAGCATTGAATATGAAAGAAGGTGCAGAAAAAGCAATAACTGGTGAGGATAAGACGTTTATGGTACTTGCGAGTGTAGTCGAACACCTCCATACTAGTACTACGAAAATTAGTCGTCAGTTAGATGTAAGTCAAATTTGAGAATCCAGAATAATTAGGAAATATGAAATTCACCCGTAGCATATTTATACACAGGGTTAGATGAAAGAAATTTTCAGAATCGCTTACATTTTTGTCAATTGGCAGCAGATAAATTATCCTGGCTTTCTCAACTTTTTGTTGTCTACCAACGAAGCCACCCTCTATTAAAGTGAATACGTTCATCGTCACAATTTCCATTATTATAACACTTAAAATCCCCCATTTTATCACACCTGTAAACTTTCAAAATCGTTGGTCATTAAAACTGTGGGGAGGAATAATTGGACCTTATTTCTTTGATGAAAATGTTAATGGTGAAGAGTATCTTCGCTATCTACGGACGGATTTTCAAAACTTTTTGAAGACCTCTTCAAATATGTTAGTAAACATAACCTTTATTTTATTTCGATGTTAACCAACAGTGTCAAAAATGCAACTGGACATTGCCGGAATTAAAAAAATTAAATGCGATGCTCTTCATTCTATAAAATTATTACTTTTGGGATAGTTGGATATAACATTTATATTGTTTGACAGTTGACTAAGGATGTCGGGCGCCATCCCTGCCCTCCATTGGTTGAACGAATATTTTGGTGCATAGAACAACAGCGCTCGTAGTTCTTTAATTCATCGCTAATAGCTCCTATAGTGATTATCTCAGAAATTACAAAAGATAAGTATAGGACATTGTTAACAAAAATGAAAGAGAATAAAAAAAGGAACAAAATGACTCAATAAAATACTGGGTGTTCCATTTAAAAAATATTAGTTTTTGGTATGTGAAAATTTCAGGAAGTAGGCTTTGAAAAAACAAAGTTCAGTGAGGTATTGTCGAGTGCAACTTTACCAAATGATGCAGAATTTTCTTGGCTACAAGCAACAACAAAGTTAATGTTTTTACTTTTAAAAACAATGTGCAAATGATTTTTTTCTGAACACGTGTTTTGGTCAAATATTTTCAAAAAAAATTAATAATTCAAGAACTATTGGCTCAATTTTGAAAAAGAAAAAGCAATCGAACAGACAATTTAAAGCAGTACAAGAAAATACAAAAATATATAGGGTGAGTCATTAAAAAAAATTAAGCCCCGTGCACTTCCTGTAAAACCGGAAATGCGCCAGAGCTTAAAGTATTTTTACAATATGCGCCACAAGCAACCATGGATCTTCCACTAATTGTTTTACTCTTATTTAAAACACAAAAGAGCAATCGAAGAAGCGGCTACTAATGACTCACCCTGTATATTAATTACTAAAAACTTGATATCTGCTACAATTTTTGTTTTAATTTATTCTGGTAAAGGTTAGAGAAATTAATTTTACAATCCTAATTAAATTTTATTTCATGATTACCCATTAATTGCACAGAAGTTCAAATATGGGATCTTGTATGTATATATGTATTATTTTTTGTTATAAACTTGTTAGAATAAATTTATAATATCACTACATACAATTAAATTATGTTATAATGTAATAATTAATACGAAATGCAAAATTTTGCTGTTTTAGAATATGTTTTAATTTTTTTAGAGAGCTATATCTAAAAATGAGGTGTAGTCACCATACGACTTTTTTATACGTATGTGACATCCGAAATGTGTATACAAAATTTGTTCCAAATCAAATTTTAAGTTGCCTCTTTATAAAATAAACCTCTGATTAAAAGTGTATCTTCCGGTCCGAATTTTGGACAATTTTTTTATACAGAAATTATTGCAAATCCAACTCAAAATATTTTTATTCTCTTAATAAATCTGTATAGAATGCATAATTGCGAAATATTTGCAAAATACTGCTATTCGATAAAAGCAAGAGTGTTACTTCCGGTCCGAATTTTGAAATTTCTTTTATACAAAAATTGTTCCAATTCGGGTTCTAAATATTTTTGTATTCTAAATAAGTCTGTACAAAATGAATAATTTGTAAGAAATTTGCTAAAAACCGCTTTTCGCGATAGGTAGAAAGACCTACTTCCACTAGAAATGCCCAAAAAAGTCTTTCTAAAATTCACATCTTAGTACTTTTGTATTCTTTAGAAATTAGTTTAAACGTGACGACGTATTAGTAAATTTTGATTTTTTTAGTGAAGTAAACTACTGCTTCCGGTCTACCGATTTTACTCAAAATCTAATCTGATCTCAAGAGGAAGATTATTAAAGTTTGGTATTGATAGCTGTAGCCGTTTGGACACTGAGACACAGACAGACAGACAGACAGACAGACAGACACAGAGAGAGAGAGAGGGAGAGAGGGGGAGAGAGAGTGAGAGAGGGCGAGAGAGAGAGAGAGGGAAGGAGGGCGAGAGAGAGACGTTTGCCAAAAGCCACTTTTTCGGTATCAGGCGACCTTAAAACGTGGACATCTGCATCATAATTCCTTACTACGTATAAGAAAGTATAAAGGCAAATATTGCTTTAATTAATAAACCACAAGACAAGGTGTTAAATCGTTGATTGAAGGAATATAAAAGATGCGCAACGCTATAGTAAAACAGCGCGTCTTTCCGTTAAGTCGTCCCACAAACCCCTTGCCGAGAAACATCATCGCTGTCTCGGGCTGTTTCGAATCTCGGATCCAAACGACTGATGCAGTAGTATAGATCTCGGTTCCAGTTTTGGCTACGCTCAGTGCTATAGTGGCGCATCTTTATGTATTCCTTCAATCAACGGTTAAACTCATTATTTTTATTTTCTTATACGTAGGATAAGGAAGTATTGTGATGATGAAAATTTCAATATTATCTCCCTCTTGAGATCTGATTAGATTTTCAGTAAAATCGGCAGACCGGAAGTAGTAGTTTACTCCAATGAAAAAATCCACTCTTACCAATATTTTGTAAATTACTAAGTTTAAACAAATTTATAAAGAATTCATATATACTCAAAATTAAATTTGATGAGAATTTTATTAAAAAAGTTTTTCGAAATTCCTACCGGAAGTAGGTCTTTTACTCTTATCGAAAATCAGTTTTTTGCGAATATTTCGCAAGTCATGCTTTTTAGACAGGTACGTTACTAGTATAAAAGTATTTAGAACTTAATTTTCAATACCTTTTGTATAAAAAAAAATTTTAAATTCGGACCGGAAGTAACACTTTTACTCTTATCGAATAGCGATTATTGCAAATATTTCGTAAATTATGCATTCTATATATATTTATCAAGAGCATAAAAGTATTTAGAGTTGGATTTGGAATATTTTTTGTATAAAAGAAAATTCAAAATTCCGGCCGGAAATAATACGTTTACTCTTGGCGAGTAGCATTTTTTTGCAAATATCTCACAAAGTATGTATCCTGTAGAGATTTACTAAGAGACTGGAAGTTCTTAGAATAGGATTTTGAATAATTTTTGTATAAAATAATTTTTAAAATTGTATGATTTGAAACGCTCATACGTATAAGAAAGTCGTGTGGTGGCCACACCTCATTTTTTTTATTTGAATTAATTTAAAAATAAGGTATGAGTTATAATAACAAAACTAAAGATATTTTTCAAAAGCATTTGGGTATATTATCTGTTCAACTAAGCAAATAGAAATAAATTTAGTAAATCAGGGTCACCTGTTATTTAAATTATTTTAGGAAGCTAAACCGGTTCGTTTTATAATCCAGAATATATTATTATGGAAGTAGAGGAAAGGAATGTAAATAAGAAATTATACAATGAGCAGCATTCAACAAATATAAATACTCTTTGGAGATATTTATTTAGTGTGTTTTCAAGACCAGACATCCATACAATTAGAATGTGACTATCGACAGATACGCGCAGCGTTTTTAAACTCACACCGGCCATTCCTAAAGAAACCAATTGCGAAAAAATTGTAAATATACAACGTTTTTCAAAAGAACTCCATCTTAGTAGGTATTGAGTAACTAGTACTTGTAAACTAGCTGGATTTTTTAATCTCTTCGAACTTGAATCCGCCTCTTTTGTAACCACTTACAGCTTTTTTACAATTTCCTATAAAACGCGAGCATTGCCATGTTGCTTTCTATAATGTCCGATTTTCTAAACTTTTTACGCAGCCTGTATATACGTCCAATTTAAACTTGTTCACAAAATGCCATTGCGTCAAAAGTTAGTTGACGTTTATTCTTTCCTATAAACTTCAAAAAATCTGTTAATAATAATAATAATAATAATAATTGTCTTTATTATCCAACAGATTACTCCATTAACAGGACAATATAATACAATGATATTGTACAGTGTTAAAAATGATATATAAATAAAATTAATAGAATCTACGGTTGGTTCTTGGTGAAACATTATGAATATTAAACGAATAAAACACTTGGTTATATTGTTTCACTTAATGACAGATTTATTGCACTCTGACACGTGTTTCGACCTCTCGGTCATTAACATTTAAGTCTGTAAACTCTTCGTTAATGACCGAGAGGTCGAAACACGTGTCAGAGTGCAATAAATCTGTCATTAAGTGAAACAATATAACCAAGTGTTTTATTCGTTTAATGATATATAAATGATAATAAAATAAATATATTAATGCTATGGCAAAACAGAAACAAATAGCTAACAAACAGTTCTTGCGTACAACCCTGTATAAATTGGAAATTCAATGAAGACTTGGACTAGGAAGAGTGGAAGGGATCTGGGAAGATTTTATTCGCATTTCTGCTCATGTGGGCAATCGGTGCTTTAGCAAGGATATTTGTTCTGGCTCTGGGCTCAACAAATGTCTCCCTTGATCTTGTACCATACTTTGGCACCGCTATATCCACTTCTGTGAGCAAGTTGGGGGCATCTATGCCATTATTGATTAATTTAATCATAAAGTTAGCACTGGCCATCTCTCTGCGATATGCAAGTGAGGTGAAATTGTGCCTCAGAAGGAGCTCATCGTAGTCGACGCCCCTGGCTGGATAGTTACCAGATGATTTATAAATTAAATATCTTAAAAATCTTCTCTGCACTCTCTCAATCAGTAAGTTCTGGTAAACATAGTAAGGGTACCAAATTATTGAAGCATATTCGAGTTTCGGACGCACCAGTGTATAATAGAGAGTTTTTAGCGTATTTAAATTTGAAAATTTTCGGCAGGATCGAATTACGAAGCTGAGTGAGCGTGAAGCGGAATTGTAAACGGAGTAGATGTGGTCAGTAAACTGCAGGCGATGATCAAACAAAACACCTAAGTCCTTTATTTGTGTTTGCCTAGGAATATTGACAAGATCTAGTGAGTAGGAATGTATTATAGGATTAGTTTTTCTTGTGTAAGTAACAACTGCGCATTTATTTATGCTGATTTTTATCTTGTTCCTATTACACCAGTCACAGATAGTGTTTAAATCATTTTGCAAAGTTTCACAATCGAAAGTTGAAGATACTTTCGAGAAAATTTTCAGGTCGTCGGCGTAGGCAAGGACTCGGCAATTGAGTAACGACAGAAGATCGTTAATGTAAACATTAAATAATAGTGGGCCAAGATTCGAGCCTTGCGGAACACCTGAAGAAGCGGTGAAGACCGAGGAATAGAAGCCATTATAACAGACGTAACACGAACGATTATAAAGATAGGAAGCTATCAAATTAGTTATAGGTGACGTAAAGCCAAATGTACTCAGTTTAGATAACAATATGGTATGGTCAATAGTGTCGAAGGCCTTCGCGAAGTCGGTATACAGAACATCAACTTGATCTTTTGAGTCCATACAAGAACTGATATACTGGGTAATCTCAGACAAATTAGTTACAGTTGACCTTCCTGACATAAATCCATGCTGTTGCGTGGAGATAAAGCACCGAATGGAGTTATATAGTTTATTATACAGCAATTGCTCAAAGATCTTAGAACAACTGGACAAAATATTAATTGGTCTGTAATTCGAGATATCATGCTTGCTTCCTTTTTTGAATACAGGCGTAATCCTGCTTATCTTCCAAATTTCAGGAAATGTCGACGTGCGAAGGGCAACATTGAAAATTGTGCATAACGGATTGCATAGAATGGACGCACAGTCCTTGATAAAAAAAGTTGGGTAGACCATCATGGCCAGATGTAAAGTCTGCCTTGAGGTGGTTAATGGCTGCCAATGTATCAGTTTCGGAAATAGACCCGATGTAGAAGTTGTTCAGACTTTCCTTGGAGGCCGACGTACTAGAAACTTCTTGTACCCGATATACATCTGTTGTAGCAAAAGCTTCCACTATTTCTTCTGGATCCGTGAGTTCACCATCACCAAACTTCAAGCAACCAGGTATTCTCGACTTACCCGTCTTTTGCCCAATGAATCGCCAAAATATTCTAGGGTTCCTGGATATTTCCATTTCGAGACCAGAGAGGTATGCCTCATAAGCTCTGCGTGTTTCAGACTTGACCAGTTTGCGTAATCTAGTAAATTCAAGTCTAAAGCTTGTTGAACCGGAAGATTTCCATTTGCGATAATAAAATTCCTTTAATTTAATATTGTTGATTAAAGTTAGGTTATACCAGGCAGGAAAACCACGCGACGATGTTGTATATTTCGGCACATGCTTGTCAATAATAGAAAATACTGTTGTGTAGAAAGTGGACACGGCAAGGTTCACATCAGTACACACCTTCAGCTGGGACCAATCCACATTTCCATGTTCGCTATATAATTCCGGAAGATTAGCTTTCCGAAAATTATACCCGGAATCGATCCTGGATGGGAAGTTTTTGATTGGACATCTCTGTAGATTCATATTAAAGCTTAATGCTGGATGAAAGGTATCCTCCGGAACCAATGGGAACAGGGTATGCTCGACAACAATAGAGCAATCAAAATTAGTAAAAATTAAATCCAGCAATCTATTATCTCTATTTACAACAGTGTTAAATTGGAACAGTTTTAATACATGTATAAAGCTTTGTAAAGTTCTGAATCTTATGTCATTAGCATTGTCGGCTGCATTAAATTTAGGGCAATTAAATTTATCTGTTGCGAGACTAATTGTCAAATTGAATGTAATTGTTGGCATAAGTAAATATGGCAATTGTGGTAATTTTTTTTTTGCATTATTATATTATTATTGTTATTATTATTATAAGTACTTAAATATGATAAACATTTTAAGTTTATTGACAATTTATCGTAATATTATAGAGAGAATGATGGTAGTCGTTTTATTATGTGCCTGCCATATAGAAAAGAACGATACAACAGTAATAATTGGTAATAACAATAATACATATCTAATAGGTGTCTCATTTCATCAATCAAAAACCACAGTTGAACTCGGCATTTTTTCATTTCTTTACCATTACATATTCACATCGTGT
Source organism: Amphimallon solstitiale (assembly GCA_963170755.1). NCBI lineage: Eukaryota > Metazoa > Arthropoda > Insecta > Coleoptera > Scarabaeidae > Amphimallon > Amphimallon solstitiale. The sequence continues at coordinate 1,929,688 of OY720683.1, read as the reverse complement.
TTGCTCATTAGCGCGTATGTAACCGTTTGACAGAAGCTAATGAACTTAATAAATTTAGAGTTCAAGAAAAAAACAACGAAAATATCGTTCCCGTTTTATCGCTTCCCTTACGTTCTCAGGCCATGCACTCAAACCCAAACTGTCCTACATTTGTCGGCTTTCTGACGTTAAACCTTGACAATTGGTCGATGATAGTGACCATCCTTCCTCGATATCTTTTGCTATTCTACAGTACATCCCTCGATCGTCACATCTTTGGTGTTTTCAGTATTTACTCCTGGCAGTATACAACATTTATGTGATTACATAAAACGTCGTATTGTACGACCGACACTATTATGACGTTTGCCAATAAGTGTCGTTGCCTATCGATCGTCTTGACGGTTCATAACTGAAATCGAAATTACATCGCAAATTAAACGTCAGATGAATTTTTTGTCCGTTAATGTTAAAGTTTCCCGTTACTTAGGATATTCTTTCACTGAAACTTAATTACATACCGGTATGTCAAATTAAAGATTGCTCTTCTGTATGGTTTCCTGGTTTTGAGTTCTTCGAATAAATGCTTCATTTTGGTCCGTTTATCTTGGAATGATCTGTGTTCATCCAAGACTTTGCGTTTTCTACTTGTACTTGCTGCCATTACACACGATTCTAACGCATGACACAAAGAATAATACATTAAAGCTTGAGAATTACCACAACACAAGTGACAACAGCCCTGCAAAATGACGACCAAAAAAGGCTTTTCTCTTCCTTCACTTCTTTGATTATGCTATAAATAATGAATAGGGCGCGGACATGACCGGTTTAAACTACGACGAAGTTACAACGGAGCAAAGAAATAATGTAAACAACACACGTTTACTGAATAGCACTAATTCATATGGTGAACTGCAACATCTGTTTACGCTCGAGAAGTGCCCGAGAATGAGAGCACAAAATGCCCATAAAAACAGGAATTTATGAGTAAAATCCTTTTTTCATCGGCGTAGATAGGAGCGTGAGGGGTTTTTGAAGTTTATTATATTTACCTTATATTTCGCAAGAGGAATAAAATTTTCATTCATACTTACGTTAGTTTCAGTTTTTCATTGTTTTGACTGTTAATTACGTACTTCGTAATTTTTGTAATAGTCTGTTTAATACCGGTTTATTGAATCGACTTCTCCCAATTATCTAGACGTAAGTGTGCACTGGATTTCGTTTAGTTTCAATAACATACGCGTACATTTTTAGTTATCATTTATTTAGATCTAGAACGTTGTTTATGTTACTTTTTCTGTTATAAAAATGAATTGTCAGTGATTCCGAAATTTATTACAAAGTCTGTAAAATATCGTAACAGAATGCCAAAATATCGCACGTTCGTCACTTAGCTTTGCTAAAACATACACAGAAATAGTTTTTATGCAGAGAATTTCGATAGTTTACAAAATTTTGTTACATGTTTAAATGACGATGCTCGAAGTATTTCTGAGTGCAAGGAACTAACACAAATCCCAAAGTTAAAAAATCAACTGTTGTTTCTTCAGGAACACTTTGGAAATTTGCCTAAACTAATCACATATTTTGAAAATCGAAATCTCAAATTAAAATATGGACTAAATAGATGTAGGCTATTAATAATTTCAAAATTATTCCAAGTGACTTCAGATGTGGCCTTCGGCAAAAGTTAGACGCAGTTTTTAATAGAAATCCAGATTTAATAACATTGCGGCAATTGTGTATGCTAAATACGCTGAAATAACAGAATATTTCCAGTACGCACCTATAACCAGTTGCGATGTAGAAAGGACGTTTCTATCTACAAGGATGTACTTAATTCGAAGAGAACAAGTCTTACAGAAGAGAAAATGAACAAATAATAAGGTATTCTGTATTTTATAGATCACCAGCCACTTGTTATCCAATTATATAAATAAAATTAAAACCTCTTTAAAAATACAACATTTCAATAGTGCGCCCATGGGCGATGAGTCATCAACCGTTCGTGTCCGCGCCCTCATAATGAATAACAAAATGACAGTTTAGCTGAGAGTTAAATTTAAGTCGCCGTTAAATATTGTGGTGCAAATGCCCCTTAAAGATGTATTAAGAAAATACCTAGTGCAGCTGCACAAATTTGCTTCTTGAATCTTTTCGCTTTCAGAACTACTAATTGAAGAAAACGTTTCCCAAAATGAAAGATACAAAAAATATTTACAGATCGAAGTTAACTGATGGATAATTGAGTCGCTGTTGATAATTTCCACTAGTAAACTTGATCCACAACTGCAAACAATTGTCAGTTGGAAGTCACAGCTACGTAAATCTAATTAAACATAATTATAATATTTAATTTCATTATGTGAATTACCTCTGTATGTTAATATTGTGAGTTTTTAGGATAAATCTCACATACCTAATTAATTACAGTTAAAATGTTCAATATTATTACGTATGCCAGTTATTGTTTTTTAATTGGTCGTTAAATGAAATCATTTGATTATTATTTTGTTTGATTTGCATACAATATAAACAAATCTTGCATAAAAATACAATAATGAAATTAAAATAAACTATGGAAGGTCGGATTGGAGATGCAGTTTCCTGTTTTAAGTAATAATTTGGTTCTTTCCAAATGTGATGCGATGAATTTTATGAATGTAAAAAAAAACAAAGAATGTAATACTTCGAGTGATTTTTTTAAATCTTCTCTTAATTAGCATACAAAGAAGACCTCCTTTCCACATGTTTTTTTAATGTGAAATAACGTGAGAACTGTTAGCGAAATTACTTAATATTTACAACAATATGTTTGGGAATAATATCGTATATAGGATGTTTGTAAAGTCAGTAGTTTTTCTATTTTCGCCAAATTTCTTCTGTAAGTTTTTGTAAAACATTTGGATTAACGTAAGCTGTAAAATCTACTATTATTTTTAAAACATTATAAATTCTATCATCACTACATCAAGTAATAAAAAAACATGTAAACCCTATCTATGATATCGTGAGAATTATTGGTTAATTAAATTTTCAATTAAAATATTATGTTTTTTTCATACAATCACATCAAGATCTTGATAAGATAACATTTGTTTGTCTCTTAACGATTATTATAATATATACTTATAGCTTATTACACTGTTCAGCGAAAGTGCGTTTTGGAATTCTTTCCTTTATCAATATAGTTATGAGTTTTTCCTGTCACCATTTCGTTATTTATTTTTATTTTGTAAAACCAATGTAGTAATCTTTTTCAACATGAAATTTTCTTTAATTTGATATCACAAACGATTTTTATGGTTTTTTTAAAAAAATTTCTGGATGACGGCCAAAAAGAACGCATTTTACACATTCAGATTTTTCAAGTCTTTTAGTATGTTAAAAATATGCCAACATCACTAACGTTTGTGAATTGTTTTATATTGTCCATATACCGTGCCTTCAAATACTTTCCTCGATAGAGACGGTCATGCTTTTTACTTTCTTATACGTAGTATAAGGAAGTATTGTGATGATGAAAATTTTCGACCTCGAGATTTTTGCAGATGTCCACGTTTTGAGGTCCCTGATACCAAAAAAGTGGTTTTAAAAAAATGTCTGTGTGGGTGTGTGTCTCTCTGTCTGTGTGTCTGTCTGTCTGTCTGTCTGTCTGTCTGTCTGTCTGTCTGTAACCACGATAGCGGTCAAACCGCTGGAGATATCAATTCCAAATTTTGTATTTACGTGTATAATCTCCCTCTTGAGATCTGATTAGTTTTTCAGTAAAATCGGTAGACCGGAAGTAGCAGTTTACTTCAGTATAAAAATCGAATTTTGCCAATATTTCGTCAAATACAAGTTTATACAAATTTATAAAGAATTCATATGTACTTAAAATTAAAATTGAGAACAATTTTATTTAGAAAGTTTTTCGAAATTCTAGGCAAGTACATTATGAGTATAAAAGTATTTATAACGTACTTTTAAATATCTTTTGTATAAAAAAAATGTCAAAATTCGGACCGCAAGTAACACTTTTACTCTTACCGAATAACGATTTTTTGGAAATATGTCGTAAATTATGCATTCTATATATATTTATGAAGAGTACAAAAGTATTTAGAGATGGATTTGGAATATTTTTTGTATAAATGAAATTTCAAAATTCGGACCGGAAGTAACACTTTCATACGTATAAGAAAGTCGTGTGGGGGCCACACCTCATTTTTTTTAATGGTTCGCTGGTGACAGTGCACATAAATGTGTGTAATAATTGGTAATTTAGGTTTTGAAAAAATGTTTATAACGATAGTCGAAATTAAAAGAAAACAATACTAACGCAGATGTTGGACATGTTGACCATTATTTTGAAGATAAAGTTGAACTCATGCTTTCAAAGCTATTTATTTGGATTTCATGGATTATGTCAGCACAAAAATTCACAATAATGAAATCTTCGATTGTGAGAATGGTATTCTTTAAATATTGAAAAATAAAATAGTCTGCAATTGTCAGATCCGGAGATCTTGGAGGAAAATTAATAATTCTTGTATTGAAAAATTGTTGCAAAAAGGCTATTGTTTCTCGAGATTCTGAAAGATGGAACCAAGCCTCGAAAAGAAGCATTTGTCGAGAATGTCATTATTATATATGTTATTCAAAACCATTGACAGTACTGTGTTCTCGAACCAAAATATGCCTGTTTGAGTTCCGAATCTGCTTGAATTTTATATGCAAACAACTTTTTTAAAATAGTATGACATGTCCCCACTGACAACTAAACTTCCTGAAAGAGCTTTGCAATTGATTTTTTGGGTGAGTTGTCCATTCGCCGTTGAATTTCTTCTATACAATCTGCTGTTCGTTTGCTGGGTGCTCCACCGTCAGATTTACGAGTTATTGCCTCTGTTTTACCAAATTTAATAACACAAGCACGAATATGTTTTTGCAGTCGTGCGTAAGAAACTGGCAGATTAGGAAAGTATTGCGGGAAATCCTGTAAGCACTGATTAATGGAGTAAAACCCAGTTTCCATTTTCTATTTTTTGGCCAGTTCTGTAGTAACTTTCAATAATATGTCAGAATTTGACGTTTTCAAAAATATACACCAACATTGATTACTTAATTACCTACTAAGAAAACAGCCAGAAATGTTCTGTAATGAGGAATACGCCTACCAGGAAACCGATGCTATTCAAGAACTGCTTGATGTGCACTGCCATTACAGTAGCCATACACAAAATCCATGTCCGCATACTCTTGAAAAGAAAATCGGTAATGCATTTTGAATGCTGAAAACGTGTTCACTCACTAATAAGCTGTTGTATGAACTAAAACTAAATAAGTAACAACCTTGTTATTCAAATCAATTTCCAGTATTGGGAAGATGAAAATTTTCGACTTCGGGATTTTTGCAGATGCCCACATTTTGAAGTCTTCTTATACCAAAAAAGTGGTTTTTAAAGATTTCTCTCTTTCTTTCTCTCTCTCTCTGTGACCACGATAGCAGTCCAATTGCTAAAGCTATCAATTCCAAATTTTGTATTTACGAGTATAATTTCCCTCTTGAGATTTGATTAGATTTTCTGTAAATTCGGCAGACCGGAAGTAGTAGTTTACTTCAATAAAAAAATCGAAATTTGCCAATATTTCGTCAACTACTAAGTTTAAACAAATTTATTAAAAAATATTTAATGTACTCGAAATTAAATTTGGAAAGAATTTTATTATGAAAGCTTTTCGAAATTCCTACTGGATGTAGGTCTTTTAGTCTTACCGAAAATTAGCTTTTTGCCAATATTTCGCAAGTCGTGCTTTTTAGGCGGGTACGTTACGAGTATAAAAATATTTAGAACTTAATTTTCAATATCTTTTGTATAAAAAGAAATTCAATATTCGGACCGGAAGTAACACTTTCGATCTTATCGAATAGCGATTATTTTTGGCAAATATGTCGTAAATTATGCATTCTATATATATTTATCAAGAGTACAAGAGTATTTAGAACTGGATTTGGAATATTTTTTGTAGCGAGTAGCATTTTCTTTCAAATATCTCTCTAAGTATGCATTCTATAGAGATTTATTAAGAGAATAGAAGTACTTATAATAGGATTATGAATAATTTTTATATAAAAAATTCTTAAAATTTGGCTTATTTTCCTAAGAAGATAAAACTATCTAAAACAATTTAGAACAATTTTGTATAATTTGAAACGCTCGCACATATAAGAATGTCGTGTGGCAGCCACACCTAATTTAATCTGACAATCACATTCATAGACCTGTAACATTGAAACAAATAAAAATAGATATACCACAGAAAAGTCCCACACCATTGAGATTTCACTAATTCCACTTAATTTCCACTAATTTTTTTCTTATTGTTTCAGGACTGCAAAATGTTGACCACTGAAGAGCGGGTAGGGATTATTCTTCTATGTGGAAGAGAAGGAATCTCCTACAGAGGAGTTGCAGATGAATTTAATAGGTGGCATCCTAAGCGAGAGCCAGTGTCGCACACAACCGGTGGCAGATTGCTAGCGAAGTTCAAAGCTACTAGTGTAGCTGATGCTAAAAGAAGTGGCCATCCGAGTACTTCAGAAGCGGTTGTGGAAGTAGTTTTGGTAAAGGTTATTGGAAGTCCCAAGAAATCAATCCGGCATACCAGCTTGGAACTAGGCTTATCTCGAAGCACAGTATGTGATATTTTTCAAAAGAACAAAATCCTGATCGCTGTATGGAAATGTGCTATTGGTGCCTGACAAAGTTGGAGAAAGACCTACAGTTTTGTCTAAGGTTATGATATCGGACGAAGCTAATTTTTATGTAAATGGAGAGAGGTTAACCGACATAACCTGCGTCATTGATCTGACAGTAACCTTCATTGGTACATCGACAGTAAGAAACAAGGAGATGATTGCATTATGGTTTGGTGTGGCGTGTGTGAAAAGACCGGATTATAACCTCCTTTGTCTTTGAAGGTAAATTTAACAGTAAAAATTACCTTACAATGCTCGGAGAAGAATTGCTTCTTGACTTGCATTTCCAAGGTTTGGGAAAACCAGAATGGTTCATGCAGGACGGTGAACCCCACACTATGGTACACAAGTTCATGATTGGCTAGATGAAAATGGATTGGTCTTAGAGGGCGAGTGGAGTGGGTCCCACAATCTCCGCACTTAAACCCGATGGATAGTGCTGTGTGTGGTTATGTAAAATCCAAAGTGTACACAGTGAAGATTAGAGACAAAGACCATTTGAGAGAGAGCGGATTTGACCTGTGTGTTGTTCAATTACGCCTAAATTAAAGGCGAATATTTTCCCGAATACCGGAGATCGTTTTCAATTATGTTTGACTTACAAGGAAGTCATATTGAACAAATTTTGTGAAATATACTGTATATACTTGTCGATAGCTCAGCACGAATTTCGTAAAAATAAATCCACAGTAACTGCCTTAACTAACTTGCTGCGATTTGAGCAGGGCCTTCGATACAGTCGATCGCAGGCTACTAATGGAGGAACTGTATTATTATGATATAAGGGGAAACGTACACAACTTGATAGCATCGTATTTGACTAATACACAACAGTATGTTGATATCAATAACAAAAGATCTAGCATGACTGTAGAAAAGGGTGTTCCACAAGGATCGATACTGGGACCCCTCTTGTTTGTAATGTATATAAATGATCTGGTGTTCAATTTGTCTCCAGATGGCATCTGCCTATATGCTGATGACACATCGTTTGTAGTCACAGATAAAACTAGAGAATGAAAATCAAGGAAAGCCGAAATTGCAATGTCGTACGTAGAAGATTGGTTTTCAACGAATAAACTGAGACAACACCTAGATTTTTGTTTAGACAAAAATGAAAATAATAATTCCATCAGGGTGTTGGGTATTCACGTTGATGGCAGGTTGAACTGGGATGCACATCTGAATGAACTGGCAAACAAATTGTCAATCGCAGTTTATAGCATTAGAAGAATTAAGAATGTTTCGACTCACCATGCTACAAAGCTGACATATTTTGCCAACTTCCATTGCGTGGCTAGTTATGGCTTGCAATTCTGGGGAATGGCTTCGGGCGCTGATCAAATTTTTCTCTTTCAAAAACGGGCAGTGAGTGTCCTGTGCAATCTAAAATAAGAACAAACATGTAAGCAGGCATTCATCAAGGAAAAGATACTTACCATTCCGTGTCCTTACATACTCACAGTAGCTAAACATGTGCACAGGGGTGGAGCTCATGTACGGAGGAATGGTGACACGCACGAGAATGAGAAATGCCCTGAAAATACCATACCATAGATTGCAGACGACGCAGAGATTTGCGGATTTCTGGGGTGCCAAAATTATCAGTAAACTTCCTGAAACCATGTGGCGCCTTTCTTCCAGCCGATTCTCAACTGTCACTCTTGAACAATGCGTTCTATTCTGTGCAGGATTTTTGAAATGAAAACTTCTATGGGCGCGTTGATGCATTGATTGTTGGGCACTGATCGAGCCTGAGCCGTCACGGTCGGAATGTTACGCTAGTTAGGGTAAAGTGGGCTCGACGCTCGGCTTTGTATTATAACACTAACTAGCGGTACTTAATTTCAATTAAATTGAAATTTAGAATAAATACGCGAAATATTGTATTTTTATTTTCTGAAAAATTCTTGTCCGCGTGCAGATGCGACCCGAGCCGCCCGGGTATAAGGCCGGCACGTTACCATTAGACCATCGCGGGTACTCATACGTGAATTACAATATTTGTATATATTCATGCGTACGTATGAATTTTTGAAGTGAAAACTTGATCAGACCGAGCGAAATGTACTAGAATAATGTATATATACACAATAATAATAAATATATGTATATTTATTAAATGTAATATGGAACGAAAATGGAAAATGTAAATGTAAATGAATATAGAACAAAAAAAAAGTTGTGTTTCGTATTATTAACCTCGCCTTGATGAAGTTTTCACTTCTGCCGTGTAGTCTTAAGCACAACCAAAATTTTTTTTTAAATTGTGACATTGAAAATGTAAATGCAAATTTAAATTTTAATTAAACGTGTCTTTGTTTAAATTATCTATGTATTTTACAAATATGTAAATTTTCTTCATATACTGTACATATTGTTCCTGTAATTTGTGACGATTATTGTAATGGTTATTATGATAAAATATACTTATTATTATTATTATTATTATTATTATTATTAAATAAATGTGTTATTAACTTGTATTATACTTTTATTACTTATAATCCCCATGGTGCGGGACTTTTTGGACACCTGTAGATGAAGATTTCTGCGGTTTGATATCATCGCTGTAAAATCAAGAACGGAAAAGGTTATTTTTAAAGAAGCACTACATCTGGGAATACCCATATCTCTCCTATACATACAAACAAGATTTTGTATAACATGTGTAAAGGTATATCTCTGAATATTTATCGATATGTAATATGAGCAAATAGGTTGTGGTAGAAGCGTACGTTTTTGTTTCAACCTTTTATTGAAACACTCGACGAGGCGCGACTGTCGAGCCATCTTGTGACCTCGTACATTCAGAATAGTTTAAATTTAATTTATCCCGTACAAGTTAAATCGCCAAAAAAGTAATCAAATCGTAAGTGAAACGTTCAAGCTGCGGTTTTAGTTTACAAATCATGCGATTGCTCTGGTTAATTGGTGTTTTTTGTGCGGTTTGTGAGGGTTACAGTCGTGAAAAAGTGGAAGATCCAAATGAAGGAATAGCTAGAGTAAAAACACCCTTGGGTTGGATGATAGGGACACTGACACAGACCCGGTTCGGTAGGACGATTTACAATTTTAGGGGCATTCGATATGCCGAAGCACCTGTTGGTCATTTGAGATTTAAGGTAAATTTTTACTTTCTTAAATTATATACGGGGTGATCCAAATTAAGCGTTCAGCATTGCTATTCCCCTTATTGTAGGAGCTACGTAGTCGGTGAAATAAGGTTGTAGTGTTTTACCTCCTTAGACGTACTTTCGACCTCGACATTTTTGCAAATGTTCACGTTTTGAAGTCCCCTGATACCGAAAAGTGGTTTTTGAAAAATTTCTCTCTGTGTGTGTGTGCGTCTCTCTCTCTCCCTCTCTCTCTCTCTCCCTCTCTGCCCCTCTCTCTCTCTGTGTGTATGTGTGACCACGATAGCAGTCAAGCGGCTATAGGTATCAATTCCAAATTTTATATTTAAGTGTATAATCTCCCTCTTTAGATTTGATTAGATTTTCAGTAAAATCGACTGACCGCAAGTGGTAGTTTACTTCAGTGAAGAAATTGAATTTTGCCAATATTTCGTCAACTACTAAGCTTAAACAATTTTGTAAAGAATTTATATATATTCAAAATTAAATTTGTGAAGAATTTTATTAAAAAAGTTTTTCGAAATATTTTACAAATATGTAGTAAAATATGTATTCTATATACAGGGTGTTTAAAAAAGATGCGGCAATATTAAAGGGGTTGATTGTCGAGGTCATTTTATACAAAAAAGTTTATAATAAACAAGGTCCGCAAACGCTTCGTTACCGATCTACAGCGTGTTGAAGTTTAATTAAAAGAAACAGTAAAAATTAGATTTCTCCAAGACGGCATTAAAGATCATAATGAAATTTTAGGCGTGTTATTTTCAAGAAAAAAATAGGACGCCGTTGATTTCTCTAAAAATAAAAATATGTTTCTATTCTTTGTTTAATTGTGAAGAAAAAAGCTCTCTTAACTTTCTATCATACGACGTACCGTTTTTTAGTAAAAAAAACACATTTTAGTGCATGTACATTTATTACAGATTTTTTTTTTAAATAATAAGGGTTTTATTTAAGGGCAAAAACAAATATTTTACCATACCAACAATTTTAGCAAACAAAAATTACAATAACTGTGCAAAGTGACCACCTCGAGCTCGGATGCAAGAATCCAATCTTCTCCTCATCGACTGGCGAACTCTCTCAAAAACAACAGGATCGGTTTCAATTTCTGTAATAAATGTACATGCACTAAAATGTGCTTTTTTTTTCTAAAAAACGGTACGTCGTATGATACAACGTTAAGAGAGCTTTTTTCTTCACAATTAAACTAAGGATAGAAACATATTTTTATTTTTAGAGAAATCAGCGGCGTCCTATTTTTTTCTTGAAAAATAACACGCCTAAAATTTCATTATGATCTTTAATGCCGTCTTGGAGAAATCTAATTTTTACTGTTTCTTTTAATTAAACTTCAACACGCTGTAGATCGGTAACGAAGCGTTTGCGGACCTTGTTTATTATAAACTTTTTTGTATAAAATGACCTCGACAATCAACCCCTTTAATATTGCCGCATCTTTTTTTAAACACCCTGTATATTTATCAAGAGTACAAAAGTATTTAGAGCTGGATTTGGAATAATTGTCTAAATAAAATTTCAAAATTCGGACCAGAAGTAACGCTTTTGCTCGTAGCCCTTTTTTCCGAATATCTTGCATTCTATAGAGATTTATTAAGAAAATTGAAGTACTTAGAATACAATTTTGAATAATCAGTGTATAAAAAAATTCTTAAAATTCTATAATTTGAAACGCTCATACGTATAAGAAAGTCGTGTGGTGGCCACATCTCATTTTTTATTTGATTTTATATAAATCATCATAGTAGACTGTTAAACAAAATTAGCGGGACAAAAATTTAACAAGAAATATGCACTAATTTAACAATTTTCTAGTACAATAATAACAAATAAGAATACTGTAATGAAACAAGCCCACAAAGAAAGGCAAATATTCGGCACGACTGGTAAACATCGTAAAGCAATAAATCATCCATTTGCGTTGTACTGCAAAGAGACAGAATGTCTGTCATCGTCGAGGCGTACTGCGGATATATCGTCTTAGCTTGTCTTGTGGTAAATTGTCCATTCTTCTACAAACATTTCGGCTAACACCTGAAGTGTAAAAGCTGCAACTAGGCGCTTTCTGATATTCCTATCAAGTGAATCCCAAACATGTTCGATAGGATTTAAGTCTGTTGTAATACCTGGATTAAGTTCAGATATACCGCTAGATCAAAAATTATATTGATAAATGTTTGTATGGAATGTAAAACGTCTGTCTTAAGTTATATCATTAAGTGTCATACTGTCATTAATATTTGTCATTGTATTTTCTCTCTAACATCTTGTAGTTTTTCAATTATAGTTTACACCACAGCACACAAGGCTTACATGATTGAAGCGTATTTTAGAACAGGTGTGCTAGTTAATGATATTCGGGAATACAGTAAGCGTTTATGTTTGGATAATTTTCGTGAACACTTCCCAAATTTCCCAGTAGTAGAGCAAGATTTTTATATGTGACTCGCACATAGTGTTGGTGTATTTCGCGAAACTAGATGTTACTTATAAAAAAAGATGCTGGTAGGCCAACTATTCGTACAGAAGAAGTGATTATTGACCTTCGTAATCGTATGGAACAGGACCCCACAAAATCTTTGAAACGCCTGTCCCAAGAAATTGGAGTTTCTTATGGAAGATGCCGAACTATTGTAAAGGAGAACTTAAACATGCATCCATATAAGATGCAATCATATCAAGCTCTTTTGCCAACAGACTACCCCAGACGTCTTGCATAGTGCCAGTATTTAATGAATAACGTCCTGTTAAACTTAAAATTTCTTTCCGATGAAAAATATGCGAATGTGGAACACTAATAAACCGCATTTTTTTGTTTGATAAATCTCCACTACATTCTCAAAAAATGGGGGTTTGGATGGCAGTCTCCTGTAGAAGGATAATTGGGCCGTTTTTTTTTCACCATCAATGCAGAGAGGTACAGAAATAACATTTTGAATGAACATGTTCAACAACTACACGACGATGAACTTCATAATGGTTATTTCCAACATGACTGCGCAACAGCACATACGACCCGAGAAACTATAGTTTTTCTCCGTGAGCTTTTGATGATCGACTTATAAGTTTGAATACGCAAGTTGAGTTTCCTCCGAGGTCACCTGGTTTGACTATTATGGACTATTTCGTGTTCCCTTACTGCAAAAATAAAATGTTCGGAACTCCTGTACATAATTTGCAAGAACTGCAACAAAAGATTATTGAAGTATGTGCAACCATAACGCCCCAAATGTTGCAAAGTGCTTTTGATAGCATGAAAAGGCGCGTAAACGTGTACAACGAACAAGGCGGGGGTCATTTTGAACATTTATTGTAATTTGTTTATTATTTTTTAATAAAATGGTATTCAAACATATAAATCATTTTAAATGAACATACAAGGTCTGACAATTAAGTGTCTGGTAAGTTGGTTTTAAGAGCTTTTATTTCAAATTGGCCACAAATTAGATATTACATCCTTCAATATACTCCCCTCCGCCCGCACACACTTTTCCATTCGTGATTTCCACGACTGGAAACAATTTTGGAAAGCTTGTTCATCAAGAGCGTCCATGACCCCTGTACATGCCTGTTTCATGACCATTTCACTAACAAAATAAATCCCTTTGAGCACCTCCTTCGTTTTAGGGAAGAGGAAAAAATCACATGATGCTAAATCTGGCCCGTAGGGTGAGTGTTCTAGCACAAGAGTCCCTGTAGAGCCTAAAAATTCGCGAGTAAAGATTCTTGTTGGCCCACAACTCAGGTCTTTTTCGTGCAATCTGGCGCCGCAATGTTTTCAGGACCTTAACATAGTAGACAGCAGTTACAGTTTGCTCCTTAGGCACCCACTGTTTCAAAATGATGCCTTTGGAGTCGACAAAGGTGATAATCATGCCCTTCACCTGCGATTTGGACATGCGCGCCTTTTTGGTTCTTGGCTACCCAGGTTCTTTCCATTCACAACTCTGACGTTTGGTTTCTGGATCGTATTGGAATGTCCAACTCTCATCACCAGTAATCACACGATCGAACATTCCCCAGTTGTCGAGCGAGTCCTGACAAATACGTTGTCGAGGTTCCTTTTGGTCGGAAGTCAGCAATCTGAGAACCAATTTGGCGCACACCTTCGTCATGCCTAAATCGTCACGTAAAATCAACCGAACTGTCTCACGATTGATACCAGTAACTTCCGATATGTGTCTAACCGAGTATAGACAATCATCCTTCAATACTTGCTCGACTTTTTGCAGAGAGGTGGCGGTGCGAACTTCAGCTGGTCTCTAGCCCCTCCTGAAACTTCTTGTACCACTCATAGAATGACGATTTTGGCATTAAATTGTCGCCATACACTTCTTTCAACGCTGTTTCAATTCTCGATTTTCTCCACTTATTCTGGAGTAGACATCATGTACAGAATTGCGAATTGCGTGAAGCTAGTTGAAATTTGGGTGGCATTTAGTTCAAGGTCCTCTCTGCCACGCCCCGACCATGTGGCGAATCGCAGTGTTGCCACGTGGGCCGCAAGAAAACCTTTCCGGATACTTAATTGTCAGACCTCGTATATTTACAAATTTTTGATCTGGCGGTATATTTGTCTATTTCGATGCCATCTTTGTTCTAGAAACTTTATGATATCACTGTATTTACTATAGAAGTCTTTGGTTACTCACACTATCACTTTGGAATATATTTAGCCTTGCTGACAATTGACAAAGTCAACTCCTTTTTACTAGCATTCCCGTTCAGAAATTCTCTTAAAAGAGAACGAAGATGGCAGAGCGTACGGGAAAACATTGTAAATAGAGCAATTCGTACGTTTTGGGTTACAATTAGCCATGTCAAAATACTGCACTTCATAATAATAATTTCTTCAATGGTCGATAAAATTATTACAGCCACCCGTACCTGTGTCATCTTGGAATGGTACCTACGGTGCAATTGGAGAACCACCAGCATGCCCACAACCAGATAAACCAGATATATCAGAAGATTGTCTTTTTCTAAATATCTTCACGACAGAGGTAAGCTTCTTATTAAATTTCGTTATATACATTTTAGCTAGCAAACATCCCAATTCCTCCATTTTCAGTTAAAATGCGAAAAACCTGAAAAGCCTGTTATGGTATTCTTCCATCCTGGTGGCTTTTATGAAGGATCTTGTGATAGTTCCGTGTATGGACCGGAATATCTACTTGATAAAGACGTCGTTTTAGTCGTGCCAAACTACAGACTAGGATCTCTAGGTAATGTACTATATTCCAGATTAAGATTTATTACACTTGTCCATTTGATTCCTTTTTAAAGGTTTCTTAAGTACCGGTACAGAGGAAGCTCCTGGCAATAACGGCATGAAAGATCAAGTGACCGTCCTTAAATGGGTTAGAGATAATATTGCCTCCTTCTGTGGCGACCCAAATTTGGTAACTATCTTTGGATATAGTGCTGGTGGTTTAAGTGTTACAGCACATTTAGTCTCACCATTATCAAGAGGTATGTAACCAGAGGTTAAAAAGGCTAAAAATTCGAGTTTTTTTTAAAGCTCATACACTTTATGGTAGTTGGTTCAAATCCGACTGGCTAATTTATTTTGTTTCTAATTTCTAATTTAACAGTCAGTTTCTGTGTTGTAAATAAGAGGTGTCGAAGGAACAACCTACCGACATTTCGGCATTTGTTATATTAATGACTGCACTTAAATTATTCATGTCAATGGTACGACCTTATTGGCATTATATTGATGTCATTTGAAGTAAGGCTTTAATTGCCACTGAAAAGGTATGTACTAGCTAATGGAGAAAATGCCCCGAAGGGGGCAGAAAAAATGTGAATATACTGAAGCAAAGAGTATGAAAAAGAAGTGTTCAAGCACGAACAGGTATGTACAAGTGTTATTTTCATCAGCACATTAAGAAGAGGATTTAACTGCTGAATTGTGCTATAGTCTCATAACTTGGAAAAATTTTCACCAAACAATGTGTGTTCCACAGCCGAGCAAGTTAAGGGGAAAATGTTGAAGCTGGATTTACTTTAGTCATGCTTTGGTTGCAATCGGATATGAGAGACCAAGAATTGAAAATAAAGCTCTCCCAACATGCAATCACACTAAGAGCCGTTCTGTAAATTATGCATGTACATCATAGCATAGTCTGCCGTGACTGGTTTGTTGATTCCTTAAAGGTTACAAAGTCACATAAAGCTGAAAATGGTTAGAGGCAAGAGCGAGGCTGCGGAATATACATTCTTTGGTGAAAATATTTTTTCCAAGTTATGAGACTATAGCACAATTCAGCAGTTAAAGCCAATTTTTAATGTGCTGATGAAAATAACACTTCGTGCTTGTATACTTCTTTTTCATACTCGGGGCCTTTTTGCTTAAGTATATTCACCTTTTTTCTGCCCCCTTCGGGGCATTTTCTCCATTAGCTAGTATGATAAAATGATTTGATCAACGTGTGATTTCTGATTCTTACATGAAAACTAACCGATCTCGAAAGCAAATATTATTCAACAATATAGACACACAAAAAAAGTAAATATTTCTACAAGTGGCAATGGAGTACTTGGATTTGAAGCTACTAGGTGTCACAGTAATCAATATGTTACTATATTACATGCTTTATGGTTGGACATCATACCTATAGTTATTATAATTATAGATATTTTTCATCAACTCCTTCAATATAGATTTTTTTAATATTCTCGTTTCTAAAATTACAGGTTTATTTCACAGAGCAATCTCTATGAGTGGATCTATTTTTGGCAATTTACCAATACACCGTAACCAAACGAATTTGGCCAAAAGACAAGCTCAACTTCTCAATTGCCCGGATTCTTCTCCAACAGAAATCATTCAATGTCTCAATACTAAAAGTGCCGAAGAAATCGGTGAAACTTTGTACAACTTTAAAGTAAATAATATTGCGATTTTGCTTTTTCAAATTGTGAATTTTTCTTTGAATCATTTAAGGAATTTGCATATGACCCTATATGGCTGTGGACACCAGTAATTGAACCGGATTTCGGCCAAGAGAGATTTTTGATTGAAGACCCGATAGAATCTGTCAAGAATGGAGATTTTGCAAAAGTACCTGTTATGATTGGTATTGATACGGATGAATTTGGATCAAGATCATTTGGTATACACAATATGTTCTAGACTTATTTTTTTTTACTAACACTATGAATTGACTTGGTTTATAGTAATATAATTTTCACGTTGTTGCTGATATTAACCCGATAAAATTGTCTACATTTATTAGCAAAAATTTTGATCAGTCTTGTCCTGCAAAAACAAAACACCTTTAGACTTCTCTCCATATTTTTTTCTCGTAGAGTGGCCAGTATCCTCCAATAGTAATTCCCAGTTATTTATTGTTCTACCCTTATCTAGAAAATCAATCATGATCACTCCATGGCAATCCCAAAAAACTTAAACAAAAACTTTCCGGCAACTTTTTGAAGTAGGTTATGGACAAAAAACATTTGTTTTAACCATTTAAATTGTGTTTTAAAATGTCATATATAGGCTCTTAATAATTGCCTTGTCCCATAAAAACTTCAAATTTCCAAGGATTACTTTGATTTCCGATTTTTCTGAACACCTCAGATACATTCTCGGTATTCTTAGGTTTCCTAGCTATACAACTATTAATTAATTAGTGTTAGTGATTGATAGATCACCTTCTTTAGTTAACTTTTGATTGGGTTACTGCAATATAAATGAACAAAGATATCTCTGATATTACAGATAACAAAGCTTTGTTTTTCAGAAATTATGCTCAACGAAACTGTACTGGAAGCCTTTGACAAAGATTACTTGGAAGTTTGGCCAATTGTGTATAATTACGAAAGAAACTCATCCTTATCTGAAAATATCAGTAAGGGATTGAGGAAATTCTATTTTCCTGATGGCATCGATAACTCATCAAGACGAGGTGTTGCAGAATTATATGCTGATGGCGTTATTGGATTTGGCGCTAACAGAGGTGCAAAACTATTGACACAATATAATACGGAAGACGTTTATTATTATTTGTTTAATTATCATGGTAGATACACACATGCTTATTACCCAAATACGAACAATACTTTACCTTACGGTAAGTTCTTACTACATATCTGTTTTAGTTGTAAGCATTTTTATGATTAGGTTTTTGTGTTGATCTTATGTAATTTCTTTCGTATTTCTGTTTACAATATTTGTTTTTTGATCGAAGATTCTTTTTTTACTTTTTTTTGGTCAAAAACACCTGTCACTGATATTGAAGTTACTTTTAATGAAAAGCTTACCTTCGCTGACTATGTTTCGGTATCTGCACCTGTCAAGATTTTGACAACATTGCAACATTAAAGTCACTTTTTTGTGCTCTAATTTGTTAGCAAGTTGGAATATGTAGATGTCATGTATTTTATATATGATTCTCATATTAATGCAATTGAATCCATGGATATTTTCTTAAATAGAGTCTGTTTTGAATAAGAAGAACATACTGGAAATATATTAAATACTAAAATTAAAATATTAATAGTATTAATATTTATATTTATTTATATTTATATTAATAGACTGCTTTCAAATGGAGCAAGTAGTAGGTGTTTACGATTCGACCCGACAGGTCAGAGACATATTCAATATGAAAACTACTGGGGTTGATTTAACAAAATAATAGCAAGTTTATTAACTAAAACTAAACAAACAATTGGCTTAAGTAATGTAAATACATGAAATTATGATGAATATCTAGAATGTGATAGAATGTAAATGCAGTTCAGAATGCCAAACGTCATATCAGTGAGATGATGGTGCTTTCAAATCCAAAACAAAACTTTTTGGTAATGTGGTTAGTGTTTTAATATACAAACTGTCTACGTAAGTGTGAAGTAAATTGGAAATGTTTCATTATTGATTTAACACAAAAGTTTATAATAGGAAAGAAATGTTGAACCATTTACAAATTTCTTTTATGCAGAAATATTTTATAATACTAATTACACTTATTTTTAAGGATTTTAAAACATATCCATTTAAAAATGTTGTTCCAAATTTTAAAATATGCACAAATACGAATTGCTATCTACGCGTCAGTAATTCTGTGATTGTCATCGCAATCCCTTTTAAAAGTTCACGTGAGTAGTGACGTCACACCAGCTGCGGCTCGAAGTCATAGTTACAGGACATTTTTTGTGTGACAAAAAGACGTCAGTGAATGTATGTTAGACGTACGGTCATTTCATAATTGAATAAAATCAGCAAATAAATGCAACGTTTGCAATGGCCGACAATTCTCTGACGTCATTATTGAGAGTGGCCAAGATTCACAATGCAAACACACCACATTTTTCTCCCGTGGTATGAAAGTAAGAAAGTAAAGAGTGCCTACATAATTGACTTTTTTGGTGATAGGTATGATGTGTGAAATGTGTTTGATAATGATTTACTATAGTTTAACACAAAATACTTGTATTTTCAGATTTATAGACAATACAACACTCTGAAAGATTTTATTTACACCTACCTAGTAAGTAATTTAATAATTTCACATTTTGATCATTCAAAAAAAACATGAAATTATAATTACCAAAATTTTTACTGAACTTGTATATGCAAAACCTTTATTAAAATAACTTTCTATGCTGGATACCATTTAAATATTGTTTCTTTCCTTAAAGTATATTGCTTTGTATTATTAATTTAAACTTGCAAGTTCATAAAGATTTCCAACAGAATAATGTAGAAAAAACAGTCACTGTTTGTTGTAAACACAAAGACATATTATCTATAAATCTAAAAATACAAGAATTTTATGTGTTAAACTATAATGAATCATTAGAATACATTTCAAATATGATACCTAATACTTTACATGCGATAAAAAGAAGTATTTTATAATTACTATTATTATATAACAGTAAAGTTGGATAAAAGTTATGCTTTCTGATTATAATATAATAAATATTTCAGGTGTTTCACATCACGATGACCTTTTATATCTCTTCTATGTATCAGTGATGACGCCATTCTTCAACAAGGATCCAGAAGATAGGATAGTGAATAAAATGATACAGTTATGGTCGAATTTTGCGAAATCAGGGTACGGCAGTTTTTAAATTGTAGGAAAACTTGTACCGATATCTTATAAATATTGTTATTTCTTACAGAAATCCGATACCTAACAAGGCTTACGACAATTATCAAAATTTAGGCTCGATATCTTGGGCTCCATTTACCTTAGAGCATCAGGCATACATGGATATTAGCACGATATTGGCAGCAGAAGAAAAATTGTTTGATGATCGTTACAGAACTTGGGAAGAGTTACTGCCTTTATAGACAGGTATATGTTTAATGGAACAGAGGGACAGAAAAAATAACCAATTAAAATATTTCTGTTTTTTATTTGTCATAATACTTTAGTTTTTTGAGAAAAGATTAAGTATAAAATCACTAATGTTATTATAAAAAAATATTTTATATACTTATAATTATATAATATAAAATGCGTTTGTTCTTATGAAATAAATAAATAAAATTATTTGATTAAATACTCTTTTCTTTGTTGCTCTAACATGTTCTCTAAATAGATGCATTTCTCCTGTAGAGCTGCGTGATCCCTAGTCAACTCAGATAAGACTTCATCCTTTTTCGCCACTGCTATTTTGACTCTGTAAGTAATTAAAAAATTGTATGGGAAATGATATTTTTCTAGAAACCAACCTAGAATAGACTTGTTGTAGTTCCTTATCTTTCTCGTCTCTAAGTCTGGTGACTTCCTTTTCTAAGGATTGGATATCCTGCTTCATTTCTCGACGCACGATGTCTTTTAGATCGTTTCTTTCTGTGTTCATTTTCTCCAACGTCTAAGTGATAAAAATATCTCTATTACTTTTTTTTATATGTATATACCATGTATAAATAAAGTAAAGGATAAGGGCATTCACTTCGTTAATTTTCATTTTAGGAAAAAAAAATCTCGAAGTGGTATAGCGATTTTAACTAAGAGGAATATTTTCATCACATTTTCAGTTTCTTATGTCATTTGTTTTTCATGTTATGACGTCACCGACTTTTCTTTTTAAATGACAACCTATATTTTTTTTAATTTATTTAGATAGTACTTTCAATTCGCTATCAATGGTATTAAATTTATAATATGTTACACTTATTTGAAAAAAATTGAGAAAAGGAGCCTTAAATTTCAAATATTAAAAATTCATTATATTGGCAAAATAAATTTAGTTAACGGTGCATAAAACAAAAACATTGATTACGGTTGTCAGAATAAAATAATTTGTCAGTGTCGAAATCGGGTTCATTCAGATATAATATTCTATAACTTTATCAATATCGTCCACAGGGAAAAGAAAGTAGATATTTTTAAATAGAAAATTTTAAGTACTTTTCAATGGAATGTAAATATACAGGGTGTTCCGTTTATTTTTTTAAGGAATCTTCTACTTTTCGTTATTTCATAGCAACTTTTCAAATGTTGTACAAATTTTAACGAAAAATCGCCATATCTCAGCAACAGTTGAAAATCGACAAATACAAATTGATATCAAGGAGTATCATAAAATGTAAAATAATGTATAGCATTCTATTTAAAAAAACATAAGTTTGTGTTGGTTCGTCGTTGTCGAACACTCTGTATAAATGAAAATATTTTTAAATTGTAGAGCTTATGATTATCTACAATTTTTGTATTAAAAATTATTCGCTATCTACATTATTAGTAAAGCTCGGATTATATGCAAAATGCATATTTGTTATTAAGGGGTACATCAACAAAATTGAATGTTTCTATGCATATCTAATATCTTTTGATTATAATAAGCCAGTTAAAAAATGCATATTTTGCATATTTCGGCAACTTCGTGCATATTTTTGTAAATATTGCATACTTGTGCATATTTTCTTCAAATCACAAATTTCACAAAAGATCTTTATAAATAAGCAGGGTAATAGTGGAGTAAATTCAGCACGGATTTATGACGTTTTTTGAAATAAAAGTATAACCAAATGAACTTTTACCAACTTAATAACTTTAGTCAGCCGATTATTGGAAGATGTTTGTATAATAACTCGATTTATTCATGAAGGAGTAACAAATTTTTTTCTGTCTGATCCATTACCACATGATAAAATAATATTGATGTTATCAGACGCTGCCCCTTACATGTGAAAAGCCTCAAATTTTAAAATATTTTTTTCCAATTTAATTCGTACCACCTGTTTGGCACATGGTATTAAGACGAAGAAATCAGAAACCAATTCCCTCTTGTACATGAACTAATCAGAAACGTAAAAAAAAGGAATTAAAGCGCCATTACGGATTCAGTTGTATAAAGAATCATTTCCGAGATTATCGTTACCTCCACAACCAGAAATTACTAGATGGGGTACGTGGCTAATTGCAGCAATTTTCTATTCCAAAAATTATGAAAAAAGTAAAAGTTTAATTTTAGAATCCCCCGACGAATCTGCTGCTATTAAAAGAGCTAAAAAATGTTTCAAAAATACTGTAATACTACATCAATCAACGTTTATTACACGTAATTTTTCTGTACTGTCCGAATCAATTGTAATTAATAAAAAATAATCTAATAAGAAAATAGAATCAAAAGAACTGCTTTTGATTGAATCAGTAAATTTAATAAACAAGTGCCATACATAATTATCAGCTGTTAAAGGAACTGGAGAATTGATTTTCAAAAATGAAGGATTCAAAATTCTGTCAAAAGTGTCCAAAATTTTTAAAGGGGAATTTGTTGATGAAATTGAGGTAGATCATATATTGTAAGAAATTTAAAATATGCGCCCATTACTTCCGTCGATGTTGAACCATCTCTTTCGAATATAAAATTTAGAGAAACACTTAATTGTCAATTTTTTTAATAATAATAATTAATAAATAACTAATATGTAATTATTAAGTATCACAATAAATAAATTAATATATATGTAGAAATAAGCATATAATATGTACTCCTTTATTACTCCTTTTATTAATAATTATTATGGATTATAGGTATTAGGCTAATGTCTTTTAATCACAGAATTGCAGAATATTAAGATTTTTGTAAATAAGTTGGTGTATTGCTAAATGTTGTATTTTAAAATGTATAATAAATATGTTTGTGTTTATTAATTTGGAATGGCTTTGATTTTTTATTGTTAAAAGTTTTGCATATCGATGCGTATTTGGTATATATTGGAGCATATTTCTTAGTAACTTGTGCATATTTTTGTAAAAATAAGTGCATATATACGCGCATACTTTACGAATTTTTTGTGCATATAATCCGTGCCTTAATTATTAGATACCAATAATGGACTTTGCCGCTCCGCTGGGACACTCGGTATATACAGGTTGAAATAAGAAGACGGAGTAGCAGAAATCGGAAGCTAGATTGTGTAAAAACGTACCCTCAAAATATCAAGTTTTTATTCGTGCGCAGACGGCAGAAAAAAAATAATAAAGAATTCAATTGGCCTTACGCCGACGAAATATCCATCTGCTTCACTTTCACAATCTGTTCTTTTCAGGACCACCATATTACTTGTGTTTAAGAAAAAGGAGGAGGAATAGATACTTCATAATAAATATCAAACCATTAATTACTTTAATTTTACACCTGCTAGAAAAATATAATTACATTCTTGATATTTACTGTAATCTAGAAAAACTACGATTTATTGAATATAAAATGATAATAATCAGCTGTTTCCGACTACAAACACAATAAAGAGCAACAACCTTCCTATTTTAAAAATAAAAACAATATTTTATTGTCTGCAATAAAGTGGGGTCGCCCATCTGACAAAAAATATGTTTTATGTGAATGGGTACGATTTAACGTTTTTTCCCCGTTTTATACAAATAAAAGCGTATTTTTCTATGAATGCGTGTTCGTTTCTATTTACAAATGAGCATTCTTACGTGTATTTATAAACATACATTCTGTGCCAGGTCCGTAATGTAATTTTTTTATCTAAAAAACAACAAAGAAAATTAAATTTTTAATTTCTTCGTTATTGCGATATATTTGGGCCTGTTTCTGTTCGGACTTTACATACCTGCTACTCCGTCTTTTTATTTCTGGGACACCTGTATAAGTTAATAAATTACAATAATTTTCTTTTAAAAACTAACCTTTACAATTTTTATTACATAATATGAAAATAATAATATTTTAAAATTTTTTCCTAACTATATCTCAAATTTTAAAATGCATTATCACAAATTGTATATCATTGACACACTATTTTATATCTGACATTTCTATTAATTCTAAAATTGTCCTAATATTGTCACTGACACTAGGATATTATTAAAATTGTTCCATCAAACTAATATTTTAATATTATATATTATCTAATGTCTTTACTTAAAGCTCATTCAACCACAAGATGTACTACAAAATACTAATGTGTCTGCAGAAGCAGTGATTCTACGATATTCTATACTAATTGTCGTTAAATTAACGTAAAAAATGCGGCGGAAAAACATTTTTCACATTTGTTCCTACATTTCTGTTAATTGAAATATCAGTATAATTTACAATTATTCATATCCTGTACAGTGAAATAATAATATTTTCATAATTTCAGCACGTTTATTTCTTACTAGTATGTCTACAAAATTCCGTCATATATTTTAAAAAAACTAATTGCTCAATAATAGACATGTACTCGGTTCTTAAAACAATAACAGTAATACAATTTCATACTTGGTGTTTCCATAAATCTCTGCACAAAGATGTTACGTAAAGGAAAAAAATACGTGGTTTTTCCGGTAGCTATCGCAGTATCGCATTCTGAGTAATAACCGCAATTTACAAATACCGCAAAAGGTAATGCATAAATGCATTTAAAATGTGCAGACGCGCATGTGGTTTGTTATCTTGACATAAATTCATAAATACATGTTTTTTTCCCCGAGTTCAGTCAGTTAGTATGTGATAGATCTACAATGTCCACAACTAAGTTCTTGATATTGTTTATGGCCATTGCTTCCTTAGAAGTGTGGGAGACAAAATGTGAAAATCATCCTGTTATAAATACCAATTTGGGAGAGATTAAAGGCTCTGTCTTGAAATCACGACTTGGAAATGATATTTATTCTTTTAGAAGTATTCGTTATGCCAAAGCACCAGTTGGAGAACTGAGATTTCAAGTAAGTGCATTTAACAATAAATTTATAACTATTGCGATTGAATCTAGTAGCAAAAAGGTTTAATAATATTTTATCAATTTATATACTCAAAAGTATAGTAAATTAATTTTCCTTGTTTTTTGTTTTTTTCCGTTTATACATGCATTTATATAAATAATGATACTTTCGTGACAAATGCAATAAGAAATTAAAAATGAAAAAAAAACGAGAAAGTGTGAGCAAAGAAAATCAATAACAGAAAATAAAGGGCAAAAACTATTTACTACTTTTAGTCTTAATAAACCTTAATTCTAGTAAACGCAAAATCTGAAAATCCGGAAACAACAGTATGTAAGATAGATTAGATTTGCTTTGGTCTCTGTCCAAATTTATTCGTAGATAATTATTCTGCATTTAGTTCAAGAAATCAGAAAAGTTCCATATACTCATGATATATCACCAAACAATCAGTTACTATATTTAAAGCGTCTTGCATCTGATGAGCTAGATCAGGTTGCAAAGAAAATTAAAAAAAAAAAAATTATAGTGGCATTGATGGTGTACCGGAAAGTATTGTGAAAATATCTATACCCGGCGTAACAAAAGATGTTCTATAGCGTGCATTTTTTTTTAAATTGTAACCATAGAGACATATGGTAAAAATTATACACATCGTTTACTAACAATGTTACACTAGAGACTACAGAGTGTCCCAGAAATAAAAAGACGGAGTAGCAGCTATGTAAAGTCCGAACAGAAACAGGCCCAATATACCGCAATAACGAGGAAATTAAAAATTTAATTTTATATGTTGTTTTTTAGATAAAAAAAATTACATTACGGACCTGGCACAGAATGTATGTTTATAAATACACGTAAGCATGCTCATTTGTAAATAGAAATGAACAGGCATTCATGGAAAAATACGCTTTTATTTGTATAAAACGGGAAGAAGACGTTAAATCGTACTCATTCATATAAAACATATTTTTTGCCCGATGCGTCTAGATAACGCAGCTATGTAGTCGGTTGTTGACCTAGATGGGCGACACACTTTATTGCAGGCAATAAAAGATTGTTTTTATTTTTAAAATAGGAAGGTTGTTGCTCTTTAATGTGTTTGTAGTCGGAAACAGCTGATTATTATTATTTTAGAATATTCAATAAATCGTAGTTTTTCTAGCCTTTATTACAGTAAATATCAAGAATGTAATTGTTTTTTTCTAGCAGGTGTAAGTAATTAAGTATCTATTCCTCCTCCTTTTTTTTTAACACAAGTAATATGGTGGTCCTGAAAAGGACCGATTGTGAAAGTGGAGCAGGTGGCTATTTAGTCCAGGGTCGGCGTAAGGCCATTTGAATTCTTTATTATTTTTTTCTGCCGTCTGCGCACGAATAAAGACTTGATATTTTGAGGGTACGTTTTTACACAATCTAGCTTCCGATTTCTGCTACTCCGTCTTTTTATTTCTAGGACACCCTGTATAAGCATACTAGTTAATTTGTCAATCTCTTCGAGCTTAAATCCGCCTCTTTTACATACGCTTACAGCTTTAATACAATTTCCTGTAAAAGGTGAACATTTATAATGTACAATCTTCTTAACTTTTGACGCGCCCTGTATATACGTCTAATGTAAACTTTCTCACAATATGTCATTACGTCAAAGGTTAGTTGACGTTTATTCGTTCCTATAAACTTCAAAAATCTATTGCGAGACCTAATTGTCAAATTGAATGTCATTGTTGACATAAGCAAAAGTGGCAATTGCATTTAATTTTTTTATTTGCATTAAGGACAAAAATAAAACGTGAACTTTACAAAAATGAAAGTTTACTACATATATTGCTCATTTTTTTCCCTTCATCTGCTAAACAATAATCTAAATGATCGTGAAAATGTCTCCTAGTATTTTGTAGTTGATGCGCTGTAATACTGTGACATGCTTCTCTTATTCTAACTTTTAATTTTTCTTGATTTGCGCGTTGTCCTTTACATTGTTGGGATAAATATCCCGGCAAAAAAAAATCCAAAAGGTATAAAATCGAGACTCTGTGGAAGCCATTTGAAGCAGTTTGGAAAACTTTGGTTTAGGAATTCATCAACGACGGTGCACCATCATGCTGAAAAATAATTTCCCCATTGGTTCTTAATCAGCTAGACGAGAACCAATTTCCATCAGAATTAAAGCTAGATATTTATTATGATTTAAACATCCATCAATGAAGAATGGGTCTAATTAAAATTGTTACCCAGAAGTTCACCCAAACATTCGCCTTCTCAGGCCATTGGACGTGAGTGTCTTGAACTTTGTACGGGGTCTCTTGTGTTCAAATACGTCGGTTTTGTTTACATACTTTATCGTTTAACCTCCTCATTCCCAACTTTGGATTGGCAGCCCTAGAAACTTGACGTGGATTTTTTTTAGTTGTTCAGAAGTTATAGAACATCGCAAAACCAAAAAAAAATTTTCTTTTCAAAAACTTTTTCAAAAAGGGAAGTATCAAATATGATACTTTGGAACTCAAACAACCACAAAAAAATTAATGTTGGATAATTTATTTTATTAAAAAATATTTAAAAACACTTTTTTTCTAGCATAAGAAAAAATCCCTTAGATTAACAAAATAATACGTAATTTTTTCTTAAAATCAAATATTTTCATAAAATTTAATTTTCGTGAAATTTAGAGAAACAGTTTCTACTTGCTGAAAATCAGAGAAAAACATTGCAGGTTTTACACCTTACAAAAGTTAACATCTTACAGCCAGGGTATCTACATTTTGAACATGATTTCTGAGCTTCAGTCATATTTATTGGCATATGTTTTCTTCTGGAGCTACGATCTGGAAGTGACCTTATCCTTCTTCGTTTTCGAGGCCGCACTTCATCGTCATTACTCTCAGAATCAGAACTGCCACTGTCATTGGACGTACCAGCAGCAAGCAAATCCCTCGCTATAGAAAATTTAAAATTAAAATAATGTAATATCTCTTTGCGCAGCATATTTGCGTCAGAAGCATCCTCACGATATTTAAGGCAACTACCTGCACTGGCAAAATCAAAAAAGTGAAAGATAGCCCGAACTGTCCATTTCTTAGTTCTTGTGCGCATCGAATAATTACCAATAACTCGGTCGAGCAAATCTATGCGTTGTAACTCTTCACAACTGCCGGTTGTTTCACTTTAATATATTTACGTTCAGCTTTAGCCCAAAGGTTCTGCTCCACATACAGAAGATGCGAAATGGACTGGTCTTGAATCAAACCATTTTATAGCAGATATATTTTATCTTCTCTGATTAGGAGATCGAAAGAACCTCTTCCAACTTTTTTGAGTTCATTATCTTTCTTGAAAACTATTTCCTTCGGGATACGCTTGTTCACTATTGTCCCAGCTAACGTAATAGAACGAGGAAGTAGTGTGTCAATATGCGAAATTGACGTAAAGTACCTATCTGTGTACACTGATGTTCCATGCGGTAGGGTATCTGTCAATTTTAGGACCATTCGACCACCAATATCTAGTTTTTCCGGTGTGGGAATCAAAGCAGACTCTGGTATGTCCTTTGCCTTCATACAAATAAAAGTCTAGAGGTATTCCTCCTGGAGTGGTCATTACAAAGTTTTTTAGACCAGCGGGATTCGGTTTACCACGCACGTACTGTTTCATGGCTACTTTTCCATGGAATATACCATTTGAGTCATGTCTAACATTGGACGTATCTTCCAAAACCTGTTTCTGTTCTTTACTAACGATATTGTCATCAACTATCTTTAGACGAGTTCGGAGAGAATAAAAGCGGTTACGGGAAATATTGTCCGAAATAATAGGGACTCGGGATTTTCTCTGCCAGAACATTTTTAACCTAGGCAATTTGTAAATGCTAATAATGATGCAGCAAGCAAAGAACACTTTCATTTCTTTTGCAGTACTATCTAATAATTTCCCGGTAACTTCTCGCATATTTGTAAATGTAACTAATGCTTCAAAAAAACTAGCGCCGAGGTATCGATTGAAATAGTCAACCGGCTATTTGACTTCTCTAACTTCCCGATTGCGGCCAAATTGTCTAGGCGGGGCATGAAAGTTACCACGAAGCCATTTTCTTTTTGTAGAGTTTACAAAATTTGCAAGAGGCACATCATCATCAGACGAGTCACTATCTGCACCATCTTCTGGATCTGGAACGTCATTCCCTTGGTGCTAAAACTGCCTCATCTTCGTCCTCACTGGAATCAGACAAAAGATCGTCATCCAGGTCCGATTCATCTAAGTTTATGTTCGCGGCAATTTCCTCTAGCTCACGTTGTGTTAGCCACTGGTCTAGAAATTTAAAAAAATGCATTCCTATCGCATGTCCCCCTCAAGCAGCAAGTAAAAAAAAAGAAATTATACCGTAACCCCAACCCTTAAAAGCCCTGAAAAGTAAGCCTAGTACAGCCTATGCCACTACGCTACTAAAAAAATTAAAAAAAAAACGAACAAACATCGTTTTACAAAACAATTAGCTAAATACCGTTACGCCCACAGTATCACCTATGATACTCCAGCACAATGACCCCGGCATCGTTACAGAATACAATTTTTGATTAGATAAATACATTACACTTGTTCCTAAACCCTGACATCACTAACATCAACTAAAATATAATTTAAAAATTAATCACTTACTGGTTTTTGTAAGCTTTTTTGCGGAGCACTCATTTTGTACAAAATATACTAAAAACATTTGAACAAAAGTGAGGTTACGATTATTTTTACGACACCGCGCCGCTCCGATTTTCTATGATATGCCCGAGAACAAGCTTTAAAACGACATAGTGCTCGCTGTAGAAAATTTAAAACCGTAGTATCATATATGATACCTGGGAACTGAGGAGGTTAAATTAACTCTACTCTCATCAGTGAATAATATGTTGTTCAAAATATTTTGATTTTGATTTTTTTTTCCAAATATTATTTTATTTATAATTTTCTTTTTTCAAAGTTTTAAAGCAACTATTTCTGAAAATGTGAAAATTATGTGCCATATCATTTAAGCAGATGGATTCATCATCTTCTACAGCCAAAAACAAATCGATTTTCATCTTCTCTGTAACCATAGAAATTCTAGCTCGTTTCTTACGGTTTGGATTTATGCACCCTGATTTACAAAAGTTTCTGTACATTCTCATTATTGTACCATTGCTCGGAATGGACGATCGTGCAGCAACAAAATTATTCATAAAGAGATAAGAAAAATAATGAACTAATCAATTATACTAAAACAAGAAAACAGACAGTCGAACTTATTTGGTTACGTGATGAAGATGGACATACAAAAAGATTTTTAGAAAAAAGTAAATATAAGAAAAGAAAGATGACCAATGAAGACATGCTGGAAGACAACGGAAAAGATAGGAAATTAATTAACTAGCGTAGGACCGAAGGAATAGAAGATATGAATAAACACAGCAACACTAATCTCATACCCTAAGTGGTATATGGATGTCTTTGAAGAAAGAAAAGAAGAAGAAAAAGAGGGAAAGGAAGAGGAAGAGAAAAAGGAAAAAGAAGAGGAAAAGGTCGAGGGAAAGGTAGGAAAAAATGCAGAGCAAACGGAAGAAGAAGGCATGCTGGAAGACAATGGAAGAGATAGGAAATTAATTGACTAGGTAGGACCGAAAGGAATGGAAGATATGGATAAACACAGCAACACTAATCTCATACCCTGAGTGGTATATGTCTCTGAAGAAAGAGAAGAAGAAGAAGAAGAAGAGGTAGCAAGAAAAAGAGGGAAAGGAAGGAAAAGATGAAGAGAAAATGGAAGAAGAAGATGTTCGTAACTATTTAAATCTCTTTCTTCAGAGACATCCATCTCTGAAGAAAGAGAAGAAAAAGAAGAAAAAGAGGTAGCAAGAAAAAGAGGAAAGAAAGGAAAATATAAAGAGCAAATGGAAGAAGAAGATGTTCGTAACTATTTAAATCCCTTATTCATGCATATCTTCGCAGTAGGACACATTGTGTGTCCCTTTTGTAAATTATGTGGTAAAGTAATAATATTATTGGTTTTTTTTTTGCATAGCCTCCGGTACCTGTAGAAAAATGGAACAACGTGTACGATGCTACACAGCCCGGTCCTGTTTGTCCTCAAGCTAACAATAAGAATTCTTCTGAAGACTGCTTAATGTTAAATGTGTATATTAACAAGGTGAGCATTAAAGATAGTTTCATGTAGATGAATGGTATGAATATCATTCGATAATAATTGATTTTCCTACGATAGACATTTTTAGTAAAATTTTTCAAAATCTAATATATTGATAATACAGTCATGAAAATGCTGCTTAATTTTTTTATAACTTAATTACTGAGTTCAAGTTTACTTGTCACTATTGCGCAATATTTTATTACTATACCTTATTCGAGAAAGAGAGAGACGAAATTCTGAACAGATCCTCAGTCCAAATTACAACCTGTAACTGGCGAAATCAATTTTTGGGCAGTTAAATTAAATTTAAGTATCTGTCTGAAATATGAAATCTGTACCAAATTAAATTAAATATAGATTCTTCAGAGATAAATTCACAGTTAAGGCAACAGAATGGTAAATGTAGTAATCACAACACATGAAAGTAGAATAAGTCTAGAAAACAAACAATGTCAAAGATGTCAAAATATTTAACGATTGATAGCAAAAGGCGAATGTATGTCAACTAATAAGAAATAACTCTCACTTGGGTCTGTTCAGAATTTCGTCTTTCTATTTTTGGAATAAGGTATAGCTACCCTCAAGATTAA
Organism: Amphimallon solstitiale; assembly: GCA_963170755.1. Lineage (NCBI taxonomy): Eukaryota > Metazoa > Arthropoda > Insecta > Coleoptera > Scarabaeidae > Amphimallon > Amphimallon solstitiale. The sequence goes on along the minus strand of OY720683.1, from coordinate 1,897,883 downwards.
ATTTATTGCTGTGTATAATGATAATGTTTTTTTAGCTGCCAACAAAAGACAATACTAATTTGAACAGACCTGTAATGGTATTTTTCCATCCAGGTGGATTTTACGTGTTCACCGGTGCAAGTTACATGTTTGGGCCTCAATATCTCTTAGATCAAGATATAGTGCTGGTCACTGCAAATTACAGATTAGGCTCCTTAGGTGAGATAATCCATCTAGCAATCGGATATTGTCTTTAAAAAAACATATTTGTAGGATTTTTAAGCACTGGTACTAAAGAAGCACCTGGTAATAATGGTTTTAAAGACCAGGTGTTGGTACTCAAATGGGTGCGCGATCACATAGAAGCATTCGGTGGCAATCCAAACATGGTGACTTTATCTGGCCACAGTGCGGGCAGTTGGAGTACCATTTTGCATATGATTTCGCCAATGTCTCGGGGTAATTATGCTGAATGCTTCAATTAAACATGTGATTTTTGCCATTTTCTAGGGTTATTCCACAGAGCCATAGCCGTGAGTTCATCACCTTTGGGCGCTGCTGTTCGATCTAAGGACCAGTACGATTTGGCACAAAAACAAGCTGAATTATTAAATTGTCCTAATGACTCGGCAGTTAATATTATCAACTGTTTGAAAACCAAGACCGCTCAGGAAATTGCTGATACAAGAAGCGGATTTGCTGTAAGAATAGTTATATACTTCATTCTTTTCAATTCCTTTCATTACTTCTTACTCTCTTCAATATTTCTTCTTTATTTTTAGAGCTTCTCATATATTTTCTGCAATTTTTGTAAAATATGGCTTAACTAAGCCAACAGCTTATATTCTTATCAACTGCTTTATTATAAATGTTTCCTTTCATCCTAATTTTCTTAACTAGTCTTTTCAGTTTTTTGTTGAACATAGTAGTCCAGGCAATGGGTACTTTCAGTATTACAAAAGGTCAATCTTTGGTAGATTTTTACAGTTCGGTGCCCTAATTAATATTCTGAGTTTGCGACCGCTCGCGCCGCCATATAGGAAAAATGGTATCAAAAACCAGTTTTTCGAGAATATCTTCTTTCTAGCGCTACCTAGATTAAAAATAGTTATTACAAAAATTATAGAGCATAAAATTTCCTGCAACTTCTGTAATAAACATTTTCCAATCAAATGAAATAGTTCACGAGTTGCAGGGGAATGAAGTTCAGCAAATTTCTATGATTCGCAAAATCGCTACATTTTTTCTCGAAATATCAGTAAATACCGATTACTTAAGGTGGCCATCTAATAGAAAGAGAATCGCCACATTGCTCTGTCCTCTTCTAACCATTAGGCGTGTATTATGTGTTGCATACGTGACTGCATTTATATTAGCCATCTGGTTGAAAGTAGCAGCGATATAATTTGTAAAATAAATTTATTGGATAAAAGATGACACTACTAACGCAACGTATGTCTTACATTGAACCAAATTATATAGAGACTGATAGACCAGACCGTTTTTTTTGTATGAGACAAAAAAGAGAGTTTTTGTCTCATACATACACGATTTAATAGAATATGTGTCTATTTTGAAATCCTTGATATTTACCCTAAATTGTAAAAATGCAAATAACGTCCTTACAAGAATAATAGGAACATACTTACATATAATGTTTGTTTTGTAAATACCTATGTAGTTCTATGTCCTTTACCTATTTGATTTAGATAATAAACAGGTATTTTTAGTGATTATTGCATTTCTGATAAAGGAATATATAGGCTGATTCAATTTAGACGGTCACCATGTATTTATTCAAATTCGTTTTTGACCATTAATAATAAAAAGAACAGAACTCTGCTCAAGAAAACCCGTAAGTAGTGAACCTGTCAGTGTAAGAAACACAAGGCCTATAATGTGTGTAAAAGTAAGAAAAAGAGAAACAATCAATATATATCACATACCTACAACAGTCTAATTAAATAAGTTAAATATACATGTGTGCTCAGACAGTTGTCTTGGATATTATAAAATGCCTTCCTTGTCATCAAGTGTTTTATTAAGTTCTGATACCGTATCAACTATTAGAATGACCAATTCAATTGGAAAAAAAATTCAAAGACCGCCATGAAATTTATCCGACAGTGTGCATTTCGCACGTTAATAATAAATTACTAAATATAATTAAAAACAAGATCTGAAGAATATTAAAAAAATTAAATTTCTTACATGCCTATGTAAGTAATTTTTATTACAGAATTAAAGAAAATAGTTTAAAATTTTTGTATAAGTACCTAAATAACTTGCCTAATAATTAATACCAGTGGTCGATCAGTGGCCGAAATTCGACTTTGATTCATTAATTTTTTAAGTTTGAGTTATTCAGGTTCTTTTCTCAAAAAGTATACTTCTATAACCGTTGCACATAATTTTTTTTGAATTTTCTATTACGTTAGCTGCGAACGTGTAGAAATACGTCGTTATCCATTAATTTTCGAGTTAATTAATTAATGTATTTATTTGTAACACATATTATACATAAATTTTATCTTTCTGCACTCCTTATTCATATGAACTTTAACTATCTATGCCAGAGTACAAAGCTTTTTCGTCATGTATTAATATATACCTAGACAGTTGTATTATTTATTCATTTCAATTTTATTAGGGTTTCACAAAAATGAAATAGTATGCTAGTTTTCATATACAAACTAAAGAATATATTTTGTCATATTAAGATGGCTACCTCACCAATTTCAATTACATTGCAAACATGCTGCTAACATATCGCACCACAATCCGTTGATAACCAAAAAAATTCCGGCTTATCCGCACACTTGTCTCCAACTGAAGTTTGTCCGAATAATATGGGAAAAATTGTTAAAAAACAGGAAGTTTTTGTACTAAAAATGTGCTTACTTCGAATATATAAATACTTGTAAGATATTAGTAGCTTAGCCTATAGAGAAATAAATTCTCTTTCTTTTGATGCTTGATCCAAAGCAATTAAGAGTATTCCTTCGCTGCCTTTTACATCTAAGTGTCTCCACCCAGCATTCTGATTTAACAAGGAATGGTTTTAGCAGAAAATCAGATTCTGCCCCTCACATTCTGGATAATTCCGCTAGTGTACGATATAATATAAAAAATAACCCCTGTGATCTCACTATTTCCTCTAATTTAATTCTACAGGAAAAGGTAATCAAAGAATTTCCAAATTTTTCCAATTTTTATTAAGGAAACGCTAAGAAAGAAATAATGAAAAATTATCATTACACCTCTGTCAGAACATTCTGTAAACCACAACAATATACAGATCAGGGCATAAATTTACAAAATACATATATACATGCACAACAAATATTAAAAAAAAATTATAAATGAGATACACTTTAACATGTATTCGCAAATTTAACCCAAAATTGTCTAGACTTATTTTAGGTAATTTTTATTTCATAAATAAAATTCCTTTTTGACTTTCTTATACCTACGTAGTAAAAGGAAGTATTTTGATGACAAAAATTCTTGACCTCGAGATTTTGCAGATTTCCACGTTTACAAAAAGTCTCTCGCGCGTTCTCTCTCTCTCTCTCTCTCTCTCTCTCTCTGTCCCTCTCTTTGTGACCACGATAGCGGCCAACCGGTAAAGTCCATCAATACCGAAATGTATATTTAGGAATATAATCTCTCTCGGAAATCTAATTAGATTTTCAGTGAAATCGATAAATCGGGAGTAGTACTTTATTTCAGTGAAGAAATCAAATAATAGCAATATCTCGTAAACTACTAATTTTAGAATGTAAAGTATACCAAAGCGATCAAGACTAAATTAGAAAACAATTTAAAAAAAAAAAATTTTGAAATTCCTACTGGTACATACTCTTATCGTAAAACAGGTTTTTGCGAATATATCGCAAGTCATGCATTTTAAATAGATATATCACGGGTATGGACATATTTAAAGCTCGATTTTGAATAATTTTTGTATAAAAAAATTTCCAATATTCGGACTGAGATAAATAATAAAATTCCTTTTACCTCCTTATACGTAGTATAAGGAAGTATAGTGATGATGAAAATTTTCGTCCTCGAGATTTTTGCAGATGTCCACGTTTTGAAGTCCTCTGATACCGAAAAAGTGGTTTTTAAAAAATGTCTGTGTGTGTCAGTGTGAGTCTGGCTGTGTGTGACCACGATAGCGGTCAAACCGCTACAACGATCAATTCCAAATTTTGTATTTACGTGTATAATCTGCCTCTTGAGATCTGATTAGATTTTCAGTAAAATCGGCAGACCGAAAGTAATAGTTTACTTCAGTAAAAAGATTTAGGCAATTTAGGCAATATTTCGTCAACTACTAAGTTTAAACAATTTTAAAAAGAATTCATATGTACTCAAAATAAAATTTGAAAAGAATTTTATTAAAAAAGTTCCACCGCAAATGCGTGAAACTTAATTTTTTTAAGTAACTGATCCTATATATTTTTGGATTTTCTAGTACTGCTTTAAATTATCTGTTCAACTGTTTTTTCTTTTTCAAAATTGAGCCAATAGTTTTTGAGTTATTTATTTTTTTTGAAAATATTTGACCAAAACACTTGTTTAGAAGTAGAACTTGTACAGTATGCGAATCTGGAAATACTTTCTCATTTAGTTTCCATAGATTTGCATTTAATTTGAAATATAAGTCGAAAATCTGTTGCAATATATGTACATTAGGGTGACCATTATGTGTTAGGAAAAATTGTTTTTTCAGCATTCTCTTTGGCTACTAATGTTTTGTCGAAAGACGAATGACAAAAGCAATATATTCTACAAGTAGTTAGTCAATACCGTAAAGAATTTCCGGACGCATACAAATCGACTGTTGTTAGGACAACTACTGAGCCATAGCTAAACCTAAGGCTGGGAATTTGTCAAACGTTTTACTCATTAGCTATTGCTATTCTAGAAAAAATCAAGGTATGTACTTTTTTACATTGAATTTCAAATCTATCTATTCATGTATAATAAGTTGCACTTTAATTCAACAGAAGAAAAAGCGAAAAAGTTGATTTTTTCCAGAATGGGGGAGGGAACATTAACCCCTCTGCGGTACCCCTTAATATGAATCAAATAAGTAGACATTTTATGTGGTATATTTTTACATTTAACGAAAAAAAAATAGGGGGGTATCCGAAAGAAATCTCAAATTTGAAAAATAACGACCACCCTAATGTAGACTATGTTGCAAATTATTTGCCAATTAAATGAGAACATATTTTCAGATTTGCATTTAATTTGAAACATAGTGTTACGCTGTGTTTCAAAGTAAATGCGAATCTGAAAATGTTTTCTCATTTCATTTTTATTTAATTTACACATAATTTGCAACATAGTGTAGATATGTTACAAATTAAATGGAAATTAAATCCAAAAGTATTTTCAGATTCGCTTTAATTTGTAAGACTCTGTGTATGATCACTTTGATCACCAAAACATAAATACTTTTTGTAAAATACTCTGTGGGCTAGATATTTTCGGTAGATATATTACTAAATAAGAATACGAGATGCATCAGTTCTATTTTCGGCTTTTTGTACGAATAGTATTATATCAGTTCAATTTAATGTTATTTGTATATATGCGATTGCGATTTCTTTCTTTAAACGTTACTCTTTTGGTGTCTGACAGAAAGACATATATAACGTCATTGTATGACTGAGTAAGATATACAATAAGTTTGTCTGCTCTTCGTGCGGACACTATATTTCCAGAATAATTTTAAAAACTAATATTATTGTCGACAGCGCCCTCTGTTTAAGAATTACTGCACCCATCACTCTGATTATGATATATGGAATCTACTTTTCTTAATAAAGAATGTCCAGATATGTCCGAATCAATCCGAATGCCGTGTAAAAACAATTAAAAGCACAAGACAGCTATAAAATACGCTTAATTGCTTTGTATCAAGCATCAAAAGAAAGAGAATTTATTTCTCTAGGGGGTAAGCTACCTAATATCTGGCAATTATCTATATATTCCAAGTAAATACGAAACAAACTAGTAGATTTTTGGTATAAAAACTTCCTGTTTTTTAACATTTTTTTCCACATTAATCGAACAAACTTCCGTTATTAAAATTACCCAGTCCCCTGGAGATAAGTTTGTAGATTATGCTCGTATTTTTTAATTTTTAATTTATTGCGTACTAACGGTTTCTGGTGCGATATGTTCGCAACATGTTTGCAATGTAATTGAGATGGGCGAGATGGCCACCTTAATACGAACTATCGTAAAATGGGGTGGCTTTGATATTTTTTTCCACATTTTGTTTGTTAAAATGGTAATTTTTAGTGTATATTAGTAAAAAATGTTTTAGTATGGTACCTGTGTTTCCCGAAACATTTCAGTTAAGGATTCATTTATATATTTTATAATAACACGAAAAAAAGACTTTCATGCCGTATCAAAGTCATACTGTGATTGGGGTTACTTTGATAGCCCCTTTTTTATTGCATTTTCTTGAATGGCGTTTTCATGGAGGCTATCAATTTCATCCACAATAAGTTTTGCCAAGTAGTTTTTTATCAATTTTAATATACTATGAGGGTGACTTTGATAATGCATAACAATAGTATATGTATCAAAGTGACCCCATCATGCCAATGTGTTAGCTTGTAACAGTGACATTAACTACAGAAATAAATGACAAAATTGATATTATGTTATATTATGTGAGGAGTAAATAAAAACTCAAGTTATTTCCTAAAGGTATAATAATAATATACAGGGTTATGATAAAGTAACGCACAAAATTCATAAAACGTACAATGTTCATGTTTGAAAAAAATGCAAAAACACGTCAAACAGTTTATTTTATTCCGCGTCTTTTAACATAAGTCAATAAAAATAAAACGTCAAATTTGTCAAAGTTATGACGTCATCAATATTTTTTTTAAATATGAAGCTTGGTTTTTTTTTTACTTTATTTGATAGCGCTTGTTTTTCTGCATTATAAAGAAATAATTGAAGTAGGGTCACATAAGAAAAAAACTGAGAGAATTAATAAAAAACAAAATAAACTTAGACATGAAATGACTCGTATAACTCCGCAGATGATCGAAGACTCTGTAAATCAAGTCTACCATCGTCTTGGCCTATGTCAGATAGTGAACGGGACTCAATTTGAACAATTCCTGTAAGAAATCGTTTTGGTTTAATGGACTGTTTAGTTAATTTAAATGTTATTACTATAATAAAGTTTATTTTGTTTTTTATTAATTCTCTCAGTTTTTTCTTATGTGACCCCTATTTCAATTATTTCTTTATAATGCGGAGAAGCAAGCTTTATTAAATAAAGTAAAAAAAAACCAAGCTTCATATTTAAAAAATATATATTGATGACGTCATAACTTTGACAAATTTGATGTTTTATTTTTTTGACTCATGTTAAAAGACGCGGAATAAAATAAACTGTTTGACGTGTTTTTGCATTTTTTTCAAAAATGAACATTGTACGTTTTATGAATTTTGTCCGTTACTTTATCATAACCCTGTATAATACCTACCTATATTATAAAATATGTTAACAAAAACGAGAACAAAATAAAAAAAATCTTCAATCAAGAAATAAACATAAAAATAAAATAAGAGTTAAGGCTCAAAAATATCAACGCTGTTATTAAAAACTAATTTCTTACTTCGCCCCGCAATGGTTTTAATACTGACCATCGAATTGGGCAGTATGGATAGAACATTATTGAAAGTAGCCACAAACAAATCGTTTTCAACTTTCTGAAATGTTTTTTTGCTGTGTCAATTGACTTTAGTCCTTGCAAGTTGTAGTCACCATCTGGAAGGATCTCTTGCACTTTGGCTGTGTAACGATAAGATATGGATTTCCTCTTTCTTGATAAGACTCTGACAAGAACAAATGTGCCCAGTGTTATGTTGTTTGCTTCAGGAGCTTCGTAATCTAGTTCGTCATCGAACGCTTCGTTCTCCTCCTGTTCTTCTTCCTCCATTTCTGATGCTTCATTTTGAATGGCATCCAAATTTGCAGAGTCCTCCGAATCATTAGATTCTTCCTGAGCACAACACACACTTTTGCCAGGGACAACATTCAGACGGGGTTTTTTTTCTAGCTTGAGTGCGCAAAGGGAGAAAAACGTTTCTCCTTTAGAAACTTGACTAGAGCATTTTCGTAATTGTCTTGAAATTGTGGATTGCCTTCTTCATTTATATGTGGTATTTTGTCCATCACTTTTTGAGAATTCAGGGGGAAAATTCCGCTAGATTGAAAACCACTTACCAAATCGCGCTTAATGGAATCTGGCTCGCTGAGGTTTGCATGTTGCATTTTTTCCAGTGCTTCCTTCTGTAGTCTTGGAAATTCTTCTTTCTTCAGTGTTGTTAATTTAGGATTATCCATTTTCCATGTGAGTAAGATAGCTGTCCAAGCAATTTTTAATAGTCGAAAAAAGCACACATCCAAAGATTGTGTGAGGTGGATTGAGTTGGGTGGCAGACAGACAAAGTTAATATCATTTTGGTGTCACAATTCTAAAACCTCATCAGTAAAATGAGAAGACAAATTATCACCAATGAGAATTTTCCCCCCTGTAAGGCGCGTCGCATGTGGCAAGAATGTGCTTTTAAACCAGTATGTAAAACAATTGGCGTCTATCCATCCACTTTTAGTGCGATTGCAGCGAGAACCAGAACGGCAACAGCGTTCGTTACAACATGGTTCACCTTTCGGGGCCCAGTTTCCGTCCATCTATCCCAGAAGTGTTCGGATTTATAGATAACGTAGGGCGGTTACACGCTTAAGCGTTTTGTAGTTTTAGGGCCAATCAAAAATGATGAAAAAATCTGTCGATAATGCACTCGATATATATTATATATATTGAATGTATTTACAATTTGAATGTCAATAACAAATTGCGTGTGGGCTAGATGGGGGGGGGGGGGTGTTTCACATACTCCATATTTATTTCCACCTAAAATTTAAAAAATGACCACTGTGCTTCGCAAACGGCGTTCAGTCAAGGTCGCAAACTCAGAATATTAATTAGGACGCCGAACTGTAAAAATCTACCAAAGAAAAACTCTCCTTGACTTTTTGTAAAGAAAGCCCATTTTTATGCCTTCATTGCTGATAGCTTGTTGACTATATAAACCTTTACTTGCACAGGAAGTAGGCGGTGATCCTATTTTGGTATGGCGTGATGTTATAGAACCAGATTTTGGGCAAGAACGCTTTCTTACCGAGCATCCAGTAACTGCAGTGCTTCATGGACGATTTGCCCAAGTGCCCATAATGATTGGACTGACGGAAGTTGAATTTGGTTACGTTTCATATAGTTAGTATCAATCACGAATGCTCTTAGTAATTTTAACGGTGAAATAAAAATACAGCAGAATTAGTTGATTTGCAATCAAAGCCAGTAAAACATTTTGGAAGTATTTGATATACAGGATGTTTACAAATAAGTGCCCAAGTTTTCAGAGGGTGATTTCTTGTCAAAAATTAATGGGGGTCTTTCATGTAAACAAAAGCTCTTAGGCTTGTCCTTGAAAAGTTACACGCATTCAAACTGCTGAAGAGTTAACGAAATGGCATTTTGTGGGCCTGTTCTACCAATAAGAAGGCTACGTATGAATATTTTTTTAATTTTGTTGTGATCTTTTTGATGGGTGAAACATGCAACCCCCATTCCTTTTTTTACCAGACCTTTTTAACAAAATAAAATTTTTTGATTTAAAAATGTCCATTGAAAAGAATGATTTAGTGCTAAACTTTTTTAACCCGTGCGTTTTCTCCGTAAAAGCAATAGTTTCTTAATAAAAAAAATAAAATACAAAAAAAATACCCTTTTCGATATACATTTATTACATTTTATACTAAATAATACGCTTGAAAATTTCTATTTGTTGAAGTGTCAACCACATATAAGACACGTTTTAATGTACTGGACATTAAGCGAGAAGATATTTCTTCAAACTCTTCTGTATTTATTTTACAGTTGCCATTCGAATGCAAAATATTTTAGATCGATTGAACAACGATTACCAGAGAGTTCTGCCTATCATATTCAATTACGAAAGGGATACGCAAAAATCCAATAGAATAAGCAACGCTTTAAGACGATTTTATTTCGGAGATGGACCAATTGAGAACACCACTGCTACCAGAGAAGGTATAGATTACTTGTATCGTGATGGAGTCACTGGATTTGCAACAAACAGAGCTGTGAAATTAATATCTGAGAAAAATGCAGAAAGTACTTTTTATCATTGCATCACATACAAAGGAAGATACAGCTATTTCTATCTACCAGACACTAATAATACTCAGACAGCTGGTAAGGAGATTGATACTTGCTTCAATAATAAAGATGAAATGTTATTATAGTGTAAACTGTTTTTAGGTGCTTCACATCATGACGAATTAATGTACTTGTTCTATATGTCTACCATGTTTCCGTATATTAATAGGAGCGATCCCGAGTGGAGCATGGTTGATAAAATGGTGAAGATGTGGACTGATTTCGTAAAAACTGGGTAAGCTACCGTAACATATTATAAATTAATGTCTACTTAACTAAAGTTATAAAACCAAAAAAAAAGTTTAACATCATCTGGAAGTACTATTGCTAGTTAAAAAGAAAACAGGTAAACCCAAATATAGTACTACGCGATCATTTAAATTCTAAATTATAGCAGGCGGGATTTTTTTTATTAGGTTGTCCAGAATGTCAATTATTGATTAATTGAAATTTGCGGTTATGTTATACTTTGTGACATTTGTGCATCTTATGTGTAATCGATTTAAATTTAATGGAAATGAAAGCATTAAAAGATCAATTAGTTTTATTGTGAATTACAAAAGGTGTTCAAAGTGTTCTCCCCCTGTTGCAATGCAACTGTTAACCCTCCGTTTCATATTTTCAAAAGCATTTGCCAACATCTGAACGGTTATAGCGTTACATGCATTAGAAATTGCCTCTTGTAGTTCTTCAAGATTTTGTGGGTTATTTTTGTAAACTGTGTTTTTCAGATACGGATAAATGAAATAATCAAGAATCGTTAAGTCCGGACGGCGAGGCGGAAATTCAATGACTCGATTATCATAAAACTCGCGAATTCGAGCCATACTTTCCCATGTTTTGTGAGCTGTTGCATTGTCCTGTTGGAAATACCCATGTAAAAGTTCGTCATCATGAAGATTTTGTAAAAACGGTTCAAGTAAATTATTTCGATATCTCTCAGCATTTATCGTTCCTTCAAAAAACACAGGTCCAAATATACGCCTTCTAGAAACCGCTAGCCAAACACCAATTTTCTGCGGATGGAGAGGCGATTGAATAAACTCATGAGGATTCTCCGAAGACCAAATACGCATATTTTGTTTGTTTATATAGCCGGATAGGTGAAACCATGCTTCGTCAGAAAAAAATGTTAAATCCAAAGTATTGTTATTTAAATTATTCAAAAACCACTGACAGTATTCTATTCGTACAGGAAAATCTCCAGGGAATAGCTCTTGAACGACGTTAATCTTATAGGGATAAAGATTTAAATTTTCTTTTAAAATTTTTTGACAAGTTCCATATGAAAGTTTTATTTCTTGGGCTAATCTGCGAAGAGATTTTTTGGGAGACTATTCCATTCTTTCTGCAACATCTGCCACAATCTCAGGAGTCCTTTTTTTGGGCGCGCCACTACCAGCTTTCCTACCTACTGTTCCAACATTACGAAATTTCGCCACACATGTGTAAATTTCTTGGACTAATGTTTGATAATCCGCAGGAAAATTAGTGAAGGCATTTTGAAAATCATTGATGCAGTGCGGTACTGAATATATCCATTCACCATTCTCTTATCGTTCGGCGTTTTTAAAATAACTTTCAGCAAGAAAAATCTTATGTTCTAAATCAAAGATTTTGAAACGTCACTTTGACAATTCAAATCGTAAATTAGTACTTATATACCAACTTAATTTAAATTTCACAAACTGCTCTAATTTAGAATTTAAATGATCGCGCGGTATTACTTTTTTCCAAACTTTTTGTCCTATATGTTTCGAAACAGCGCCTTTTCCAAAACCCAAGGACACAAAAAAACATGAATTAACCCCCTTAATGTTTACCACACGCTTAGTAAACAAATACCCATTTGATAATTAGACAATTCATGCCTATTGATTATTAAATTTAATTGTTCATATAAAATTTAACTTTTTCTTTTGCAGAAATCCCACTCCATCAAGTTCTCAACTTCTGAACAACGTTAAATGGCCTTCTTATTCCAAAAATTCGCCAAAATATATGGACATTGGTGACAAACTGACCGTTAAAGAAAATCTTTACGAAGACAGATATAGGGAATGGGAAAAACTGTTCCCTTTAAGCGATTACTTGTAATTAAATGCTTCTTTTTATGTGTTATACGATGAACGTTAAGAACGTAAAATATATTATACTATGCTTTAAATAAATTTTGTTTGACTTTCTTTAAATTAATATACAAAGGATGTTACGGTCCAAAATTTTAGCCTGTATATATTTCATACCATTTAGTTAACGAATCTATATTATTTTAAAAAACGTTACTGTTAAACTTTGAATGTTTTGATTCCATGTTAATAATAGAATAATATTAAATTCTCTTTGTTGGTGTTGCAGAATACTTTAATAGTACATATTGTTCCACTTTCTCGTGGCAGCTGGTGACTTAACCACAATTGCAGTAGTCATGTGTTATCCACTTTAGAAAAAAGATTGGCTTAACTATTCAGTTGTCTAAAGGAAATATCGCAGATACCTATTAATATTAGGGGAAAGAATATAGGGTTATTCCGCTGTAGTCCAACCGCAGACACGTGTTTCAGACTTGTTCCTTGGCTACGCCGTACTGACGATGACCAACAATTCTGAAACACGTGTCTGTGGTTGCACTATAGCGGAATAACCCGATATTCTTTTCCCTGCTCCTTAATTTCACAACAATCTGAAAACAAAAGTTTCCATAAACAAAAAATGAATACATAGAAAATACTTTGTTTCGCCTCATATACCTCCCATCACAAAAATAAGAATTTATGAAGTTAATTATTTCGTGTTTTAATATTCCGTTTTAATTTCATTCCAATTGGTGAGAATGTTTTGTTATTCATCCCGAAAATGTTGTGCTTTTCTTGTTTATGCAGGGGTGTGTTAAGTAAATTTAATTACATAGAACTTTTGAGGATAAACTTGCTCTTCGCACCTAGTATGTTGCTAAAGAGGCTCGCTCGTCAGTCAAGCAAAAAGAGCAAATTAGTTAACGCGTTTTCGCTTGTCTTACCTCCCTGGTCTCCTTTAATTGAATTTCCAGTTGTTTGACGTTGGCCCTCAGTCCTATTATGGTATCCTCGCTTTCGAGCAATTTACCCTTGCTTTCCGCATATTTCGTTTTTGTTTCCCTTTCCGATTGTTCCAGATCGCGTATTTCGTTTTCGAACTTCTCCTTGGTGCGTCTGAAATATTGTGTATCTTTCATTTTCTAATTAAAGCAAGCGGGCAATATGTGGTAATATGTAATTAGTCTTATTCTGAACGATTAATGTTTTAATAGAATGTAATATAGGGTGGCATTTAACGAGCTGAAGAAATGTTTAAATAATAATAATACTTTTGTGATAGTCTAGGAGCCAATTTACAATTTTTTTTTTATTAAGGGCAGGTTTTTCCAACTCCGATTAAAATACCCGGTTAACTAATTAATCACTGATTAAGCGTAATCATTGACTATCTCTCTAACGGGCGCTTTTCAATACGGTTACCTAAACAAGGGTTCGGCAAACTTTTTTTTAGAAAGGAACAGATTGTAAAAATTTTAGACTCGGCGTGCCAAGTAGCCAACATGAAGTCCTGTTCTAAATCCTATAGCGAACGTTTGAGGATTTTATAGTCAAACAAAATTATAAACGAAACTTCCAACCTCAAAACAAACATGAATTGTGAACGGTGATCGAAAACACTTAGGAGGAATTGAGCCTGGATGAAAATTATTGAACGGACCTTATTTTTTCTTGATTGTTGTAGCAGACACTTCTTGGTGAAAGATTTTTAACTTCATACATTAAATAACTTAAAACACTTGGATTGTTTCACTATGAGTTTATTAACAATACTCTGAGATATACTTCAAATTTAACAATGAAACATATAAACAGATAGAAGGATTACCGATGGGAAACCCGTTAAGCCCTCTATTAGCAGAAATATACATGAATAACTTCGAAGAAGAACTCTTCAAGAAAAACCCAGTATTAATCCAACAAGTTCATTACTGGGCCATATATGTTGACGACTTAATTTGTATTTGAAAAGGTACAGAGAGGAAATTAACGGAGTTCCTAAAAGTAATAAATTATATAAACCATTAGATACAATTTACAATAGAAACTGAAAATGACAAGAAAATAAACTTTCTAGACGTCACAATAAACAGAAATAATACCACGCGTTCATTTAAATTCTAAATTATAGCAGGCGGGATTTTATTTTATTAGGTTGTCCAGAATGTCAATTATTGATTAATTGAAATTTGCATTTGTGAATCTTATGTGTAATCGATTTAAATTTAATGGAAATGAAAGCATTACAAGATAAATTAGTTTTATTGTGAATTACAAAAGGTGTTCAAAGTGTTCTCCCCCTGTTGCAATGCAACTGTTAACCCTCCGTTTCATATTTTCAAAAGCATTTGCCAACATCTGAACGGTTATAGCGTTACATGCATTAGAAATTGCCTCTTGTAGTTCTTCAAGATTTTGTGGGTTATTTTTGTAAACTGTGTTTTTCAGATACGGATAAATGAACTAATCAAGAATCGTTAAGTCCGGACTGCGAGGCGGAAATTCAATGACTCGATTATCATAAAACTCGCGAATTCGAGCCATACTTTCCCATGTTTTGTGAGCTGTTGCATTGTCCTGTTGGAAATACCCATGTAAAAGTTCGTCATAATGAAGATTTTGTAAAAACGGTTCAAGTAAATTATTTCGATATCTCTCAGCATTTATCGTTCCTTCAAAAAACACAGGTCCAAATATACGCCTTCTAGAAACCGCTAGCCAAACACCAATTTTCTGCGGATGGAGAGGCGATTGAATAAACTCATGAGGATTCTCCGAAGACCAAATACGCATATTTTGTTTGTTTATATAGCCGGATAGGTGAAACCATGCTTCGTTAGAAAAAAATGTTAAATCCAAAGTGTTGTTGTTATTTAAATTATTCAAAAACCACTGACAGTATTCTATTCGTACAGGAAAATCTCGAGGGAATAGCTCTTGAACGACGTTAATCTTATAGGGATAAAGATTTAAATTTTCTGTTAAAATTTTTTGACAAGTTCCATATGAAAGGTTTATTTCTTGGGCTAATCTGCGAAGAGATTTTTTGGGAGACTGTTCCATTCTTTCTGCAACATCTGCCACAATCTCAGGAGTCCTTTTTTTGGGCGCGCCACTACCAGCTTTCCTACCTACAGTTCCAACATTACGAAATTTCGCCACACATGTGTAAATTTCTTGGACTAATTTTTGATAATCCGCAGGAAAATTAGGGAAGGCATTTTGAAAATCATTGATGCAGTGCGGTACTGAATATGTCCATTCACCATTCTCTTGTCGTTCGGCGTTTTTAAAATAACTTTCAGTAAGAAAAATCTTATGTTCTAAATCAAACATTTTGAAACGTCACTTTGACAATTCAAATTGTAAATTAGTAGATACTTATACATATACCAACTTAATTTAAATTTCACAAACTGCTCTAATTTAGAATTTAAATGATCGCGCGGTAATAAAATTACATTTGAAATATAAAGAAAGCCTACTTTTACTGGCAACATATTACGCGCAATTGCTAAACAGTCAATGAAAATAAAATTAACAGCCACAAAAATACCACTAAACAAGATATCTTTTAATAAAGAAATAAACACAATTAAATTAATTGCAATAAATAATGGATATGACCCTAAAATCATATAAACACTGTTAAAACAAAAAGAAAAGCACAATAATAAGAACGAATACTTATACCCAAAAAAAAACAGAAAATACACAAAAATGGCACAAAATAACATATATACCCCAACTTACTAACAAAATAAACAAAATAGTGAAACGATTAGATGTTAAAATAAGCTGGGTAAACAAAACAATTTTTGGAAAAATGATTAGCAACAACAAAGATAACCTAGATAAAATGGAGCAATCAGGCGTTTATAAATTAAAATGTAAAGATTGTGAGGCTATCTATATCGGGCAAAGTGGACGAGCTATTAAAACTAGAGTCAAAGCACATAAAAAATCAATATTATATAGTGAGAAAAACACAGGCTTTGCCGAACATTGTATAGCATACAACGATATAGATAACTGCGAGTTAATACATAATGTTACAAAAAGCAAAAGATTATATCTCTTAGAAATATTAGAAATAAAACAAGCTCAAATACAAAAACGATTAGTTACCAACACAGAGATAGAATTTGGCAATACACCCTTCATAGACACTGTCATTAACAACATAATAACACCCCACCACACACAAGAACAGACAATTATATAAGACAAACATTTATAGACTTTAAGTTAGATTTGTATATCTCTTTGATAATGGTGTAACAACCGAAACGTGTATATCAGAATATTGTTAATAAACTCATAGTGAAATAAGTGTTTTAAGTTATTTAATGTATGAACGACCTTATTTCATCGATACCTGCAAGGATAAATCACGCTTTAGAAGCTAATGGAGCAATGACAAAATACTAATCGTTGTCTACATTTCTTTATAAAATATATAAAATCAAAACTGTTGGTCGTTGTGTTTTATTTACCTAATAACAATTTTATAAATTACTGGCTTTCAAAGAATAAGTAGTGACAATTTCACTAACAGTTCATAACCTATTTGCAAATACAATCACAAAATCCTCATTTGCGATGTACAAAATACTTCCAAAAGTGGAATGTTTGTTTTTTGAAGTGTACGCGATTTTTAGGAACACCAGACCACCGAACACCGAACCCATAAGCTGTCAACATGTCAGCTTCCGTGGAATTTCTTCCATGTTTTCAATCATATTTGAAACGTTTTATTATAGTTTAATATGCTAATGACATATCTAGAATTGGAAAAACCGGCCCGAAAAGATTAAGATGACATAAGTCGATTGATTAGTAAAAAGGTCCACAGCTACTTCAAATAGTACATAAAAAAGACAAGAAATTCGACCTTCACCAAAGAACTCTTACCTTATTCTATTTTCAGCAGCTTGTTCCATTTGCATTCTGGATTCGGTTGCTTCTGCTTCCAAACGCTCTATGACCTCTTCTATTTCCCGGTCTCTTTCTTTCTTGAACTGGTCTCGTAGTTTAGATTCTTTCTCGATCATCTGGATAGTTTGTTGCTTGCGGTAATTATTCTTCCATGCCTCAGTCTCCATTTCGATGGTCTCCTTCAGTAATTTCCTCTCGTTGCTGTGCCTTCTTATTACAGTCTGATGATAAATTAGAAATAATATGATATGTTTTGCATGCCCAATGATATATGCGGCAGCTGATCCCAAACCAACACAAAATACTGCTCTTCGTTAAGCATCGTATGATGGAAATCTATTATATTCTCAAATAACTATGACATGTTCTTTAAATAATTGATTGACGACGGAGATATGTGTTGAAACTCCAAAATTTACAAGTAAGAAATTGAAATAAATTCAAATTGAGTTCAAAACAGTTTATTTATTCACTACAATTGTTTCGCTCTACTAGAGCTTCATCAGGTGATGAATATTATAATATAAAATATATGTAAGTGTTCATATTTATGTATTTTTCTAAATGAAGAGGGGGGAGTTTGTGACATTACGTTAAGAGCTGGAGTAACTTATATATTTAATGTAATATTTAATATATAACAACACGATAAAGAATATTTTAAAAAAATGAAAATTGATTGTTTACTGATATTATAAAATTAAACAATTTATAAATATAAGAATTATGAAGTTGATTTTAAATATTTAAATTTAATAACGGTGAATTATTCACTTCTAGTTGGTCGTTTAAAATAATATTATAGCGGACAAACTGGTAGATCTTTTTCCACACGCATAAAAGAACATGAAAGAAGCTATTAATTACAAAAAACAGATTACACATATGCAAACCACTGCATTGAACAAAAACATAAATTCAATAATAAGTTTGACATACTACATATACAAGACAAGAGTAAAAAATTAAATTTATTAGAAAGTCTTGAAATAAATAAATTAAACAAATTAAACCTTATTTTAAACGACCAACTAGAAGTGAATAATTCACCGTTATTAAATTTAAATATTTAAAATCAACTTCATAAGTTTTATATTTGTATATATATTTATAAATTGTTTGACTTTATAATATCAGTAAACAATTAATTTTCATTTTTTTTTAATATTCTTAATCGTATTGTTATACATTAAATATTACATTATAGTATATTATGCAATGAGCATTTAATGATAGCTATTAAGACACGAGTAAGAAAATTACAATACGAGGCGAAGCTGAGTATTGTAATGAATACGAGTGTCTTAATAGCCATTAAATGCGAGTTGCATACACTATTTTTTCTACGACTCCATAATAAAACATTATTTTTTGAACATTCCATTTCATAAATTGAGGCTAAAATTTTCCATGCACCTTTGCGAATTTAGCTGGTAATAAATTGTTCGTGGTTACTAAGGCTTGTTCCATAATTTCTGGTGGACTCAAATTTTACATTTCACTGTCATTATCCCTAATTTTTACCGTTTATATTTTCAAAAAAGCACAAACTTTAAGTACTTACTTCTAAATTGCAGAGAACTGTCACATTTATTTAATTTGTATATCTGTCAGATATGCAGTCGCCATATTGAATATTGTTTGAATATTGGAATGTCGCATTCCTATTGGATATAAACTTGTATCGTAATGAAAAATCTGTATTCCTATTGGATATAAACTTGTATCATAATGAAAATCTGTATCGTAATGGACATCATTAAAGTACAGGTTCTGCATATCTAATAATACAATTAAAGTATGGGAGTAGAAAAAATATATAAGTTACTCCCGCTCTTAACGTAATGTCACAAACTCCCCCTTCTTCAATTAGGAAAAGACATAAATATGAACACTTACATATATTTTGTATTATAATATTCATCACCTGATGAAGCTCTAGCAGAGCGAAACAATTGTAGTGAATAAATAAACTGTTTTGAACTCAATTTGAATTTATTTCATTTTTTTTACTTGTAACATGTTCTTTATTTAGAAATATGTATATAATAAAACAATTATTTCGTTTAGTACGACTTAATTTACTAGTCGCAAAAGTGCATTCAACAATATCATTGAAAAATGCGACATTGATAGATAGTGAATTCAGATGTGACTTTATGAGTAAAGATATTTTGAAGTGGTTTTTTTCCTATGATAGCCGCTCATTAGGAACACGTTTTAAAATTATTTTGTATGTTACAAGGTGTTCCGTAACTTGGTGACTAACCATTATTATATTTTTAAATGGAATACCCTCTATATTATTACATTTTTGTACTTCCCCTATAATTCTCAGTCAAAAAGTATATAAGGATAGTATGGCCATTCTTCAAATTTCAAACGTACGATACAATAATATAATAATATTTTTGGAGAAATAATTTCATGCCTTTACATAGCATGTAAGATTTCTGTCATATTTTATTTATATTCCACTACTATAATACGTATATCAAAGAAACAGAGATATTTGTAAATACCTGTAGTTTATCTTCAAACACTTCTTGGGCCTGCTTTATCCCCCGATCTCTTTCAGTTATTGCTACATTTTCTCTTTCTTCACATTCTAGCAAACGATTCGCATGCTCCTGTTGTAGACGGCGCCTTTGCTCTTGATAACTTTTTTCTTCATTTTCCACCAATTTCTCATATCTAAATAACAATCTCAGTTAGAATTCTTTTAAGGGAAGTATTAAAAGCTTTCGAAAATAAGATTACAATGCCTACCTTTGACGCATAATATCCCTTTCATGCGCTAAAACTTTCTCCCTCTCTACAGCTAACTGTTCTCGCAATGCTTCGCATTGTTGCTGTGTCTTTCTGGCACCTTTCAACTCCAGATCTTCCAACTCCTTCTTGTGCAGTGATCTCAAATCGGAGATTTCTTGCTGGTGACGCAATGTTATGCTCTGTAATTCTGGCTCTAAACTCTTCACAGTCAGTTCCTGAAAATTAAGAGGACAATTTTTAAACGCAAATTTCACCTTTCACTACAATCTCACTTTGATTTTCTGCGTCTTGGTGTCTATCCATCGATCTCGTCTAATTTTTTCGCCAGCCATGTGCATCTCTTTAATTTTCTTCAATTCCACTTGATGCCTATGCTCGAGGGCTTTCATATTGGAAGCATTACGATCTTCCAACATCTTTATCTCACTAATTAGGCCTTCGCATTGTTGTGTTAGAGCTTTCTTGTCGCTAATCAGTTGATCAATAAATTTTTGATGTCTCTTCACAATACTCTCGTGCTCGTCTTTTTGGCCTCTCAGCTTTTGCTTGATTATTTCCTCCGTTTGTTTTGTCAATTTCAAAACTTGATCTCTAACCGAGGAAAGCTCTTCTTGCAACAATTTTATTGAGGAAGACTTGTCCTTCAATCTCAAGTTCATATCAATGACTTGATCGCACAATTCTTCCTGGTTCAGTGTTAATAAATCCTCTCGTTTGGGCATTGTGTCCAAACGGATTGCATTTTGGACGACCTTGGCAACTTGTTGGACTCGTTCTTTAGCGCAAGTTAATGTTTTGGATGAATTTCTGTCAACTTCATCCAGAAAAGATAAAATTTGACTAAAACAATACGTAATTAATAGTAGTTTATACAACGAGTCAATAATGACAGTTATTATTCCCGAGAGCTGAATTTACTCCCGAGCCGCGTAAGCGGCGAGGGAGTAACTCAGCTCGAGGGAATAATAGTCATTATTGCGAGTTAGTATACACTACTTTATCGACGACTAACTGAAAATTACTAAAAAAAATCAAAATAAGTAAACGAAAATGTCAGATTACTATATCAATATGACGTTTGATGGTTAGGCAGTCAGTAAAATGGCCGGACTTGTCTATCGTTACTATGACAACGTTAGGAACGTTATGTTCTTATTGGCGGAATGCAGTGAATAATGGTAACGTTATGGCCCATTATATGTTCTTATTGGCGGAATGCAGTGAATAATGGTAACGTTATGGCCCATTATTCACTGGTCGCATTTCATTATTCCCTACGGGTATTATGAGTGTTATTATTAGCCAATATTGATTAATATAATACATACTTTATTGTTTAGTCGTCGATAAAGTGATTTATTGGGAATATTCTATAATCACTCACTTGTAATTGGAAGCACAAGAACTTAGGGAAGATGTCGACCCAAGACCTTGGTCACTGGATTTACTGGTGGCAGATCCAGTTCTACTACCTGTATCTGTAATTCTGATTGTTGGAATGTTTTCCTGGCGAATGTTTGTTGCCTTTTTGTGATTTTGAAAGCACAGTTCATGACTTACGATGTCCTTCATAGATTCCATGTTCAAGTCTATAAAAATTATTCAACCTTTTATATCTAACAAGTATTCTAGAGTGTTGATATATTAGATTAACAATAGGTCAACAATGGAATATGTTGTTACTTACGTGACTTTCTATCTTCTGCTTCGAGGACTTCTAAAATCTGAACTATATCATCATATGTACTTGCTTCTGATGCATCAGTTCTAACTTCGTTGTCATGTTGAGGCATTTGAAGTATTTCTTGATCAGACGAACGGGTAGCAACGTCCAAGTCTTCTACATTTTCCAAAATATCCAAGAAATTTTTATTTTTTGTATTCGCCCTGGCGCTCCTTTCGTCTTGAAGCCATTCAGTCACTTTGGCGTTGTTTTCGTCAATTTTAGGATGTATTGCTGTTGAATTGAAACTCGGAGGACCAACATCTTCTTTGAAATCTTCTTCTTTATTATTGTCAGTTGGAAATTTAGACATCCAAGACTCTTCTTCGTCATGATCCTTTTCAACGATCGAATCTTTGAATGAATTCAGAGGTTTCGCAGGAGATTTTAATTTATTTTTCCTGGTCTCGTTCATGTTATTCAATTTATCCTTCTTTCGGTGGAGTAAATCGATCTTATTACTTTTCGCTTCTATAGACTTGGGATTATTGTTTTTCAAGATCTTCTTAGGCAATTTTTCAGTAGTTGAAACAGAAGGAGGAGGATGTTGCTGGAAGAACTTATTAAATTTCAAATTTAAAACATCTTCTCCATGCTGTAGTTTTGCATCATCTTCGTCTGATTCTTTATCATCTTTAAAATTACATCGTTTGGTTTTGTCCAAGACTTTCTGAGCCTTGTTTATGCACTTGTCGATTTCTTCATGTTGGTCCTTCAAATTCTTCAGAAAGCTATCAGTTCTTTCTTCTGATTTTGACACTCGTTTCGTGGCAACTTTATCCTCGGATAGCCAGTTTCGAAAACTTAAATCGTTATCTCGTTTGGACAATAATATGTCGTTATCACTCTTTGACGTTAATATTTCCGGCGATTCTGTTTCAAAACTATATTGCCTGTCGCTAAGAGACTGTCCGCATTGCAAGGTGTAATCCTGTTTTGAGTTGTTCAAGTTCTTCTGAGATTTTACTGATAAATCCACTTCTTCACCGAAACCTGTATCACCTCCAGCATAACCTTCGAAAATACTTTTTTCTATTTCACTTTGGGTTCTCTCCAAGAAGCGGTTAAATTCCCCCTCCGACATGATTTCTTGCATTTTGAATTCGTCTTTGTGTTGCAAGTCGTTTTTTTCATATTTCTTGGCGAAATCCTCTTCGAATTTCATGGTTTTTAAGCGAATCATTTCAATCTCGTCATCATTCAGTAAATTGTTACCTTTGCTGGTTACTTTATCGTGATTTTTATTCTCGGACTTTTTGGGAAGCGGAGGTTTCGTGGTTAGACCCGGCGTCAGAATACAGACGGGATAGGAATCATTTTGCTCATCTACATGTTCTAGACTTTCTTCGGGAAAAGTATGCTCTGTAGTTGGATCGAAAGTATTAGCATGGCCTTTTTTGGATTGTGAGGTTGATCTGTATGATTTTATAGGTTCTGATATTAGCGTTCTAAAAATTTGGGACGACGGTAGATCTTTTTCTTCGTCTAAAACAGAAATAAACGTAACATGAAGTACATATTATGACACAATTGTAATAGATTTTGCTCACCGAGACTATCTAGACTTGTTGATTCTTCAGTACTAGTCGTAAAATCCTTATTGTTGCTCCGATTGTTGGACTTATATGAGACATTATCAGCTGAATATGGTCTTCGCGTTTTAATATCTATATCG
Source organism: Amphimallon solstitiale (assembly GCA_963170755.1). Lineage (NCBI taxonomy): Eukaryota > Metazoa > Arthropoda > Insecta > Coleoptera > Scarabaeidae > Amphimallon > Amphimallon solstitiale. Next base: position 1,874,423 of record OY720683.1, on the reverse strand, counting down.
TAGTCATTCTAAAGGAAATGTATATTATAATTTAGGCTTTTTAAAGCGTGTATGTAATACATAACCTTGCTATATAAGTTTAGAGACGGTACGGCTGACAGAGGTCTTGTTTGGCCACGACTTAATAATGAGCATTTCGAACTAGCTGTCGCTTCTTTATTAATTGGTCTGGTTCCTAATTTTATCTAAAACAATCAGTAAAATCGTGAATATTTCTCATGGCAATTTGTATAAATCTATATCACTCAAGATTGATGGCTGTTAATGTTACCTAGGAAGAATTAAATTCAATAAGTGGAAAATAATTTCGCCTGCAGCATCTGGGGGATGGATTGAGTAGCTTCCCAGTATTGTTGCCGGTCCTAAGCCAGGATAAAGAAGGAAGGTTCTTGGGTAAGGCTAGCAACCTGCCCGAGATAAAAAAAAATAAAGAATCGCAGAACTGATGGTCCAGCATCGAAACCAAGACTGGAATTAACCATGACAAACCATGCACATGAACAGAAACGAATATGGGAGAAAAAAATCTGCTGGAACACAACCACTTGGAATGGAAAGGATCAAGAAATTATTCTCAAATACCAGTAAAACAATTAGTATGCGGTCATCCGCAATGAAGACTCTGAAGACAATAGTAGGCAAAACTCTTTGGGATCGAGTAAGAAACGATGACATTAGGTAATCCATGAAAAGTTCAAGACATACACCAAAAAGATGACTAGACAATTGGAACTCGTTGTCGCAGGGAAATAAGAATAATCAATTACAGAACATACCTACGGGTCTCTAGAATGATAATAATAATAAAAAGTGGAAAATATGATTTATGATGATTTTGTAGAAATGAGAAAATAAATACATACATTAATCCTGGAAAATATTATCCAATGAGACGAGAGATATTTTTCCCTGTCATGCATTAATGACAGTGCAAAGAGATGCTATCATAATATTTGCAATCAGTATTCAAAATAGGGAATTAAGAGAGTGCGGAGGGCAAAATAAACATTTCATCATCAAAATTACGAGTAGTTAAAATAAAATTACCAGACTCTATATTAGAAAATTCAAAAATCTGCCAGGTAAATTTATCCCGTAATAATAAGTAGTCATGTCATCAAGTAAAGATTTTGTTTAAAAATGGAAAGTTTCGAATTGCTGAATCTAAATGTAGCGTGCACTGATTACATGTGCACACGGACCAACTTAAAATATCGAACGTCGCCGGATTGTCGCGGGAAACAAAGAGTGCGGCGGGCAATTGTTCCACCAATTAGATTTAATATTTACATGTGCAGTGAACGAAGCAATTAGACGACGCGGAGACTCGCTTGGATATTTGTTGAAACAATTTCCATCTCGTGTTTTAATTTCTGATTTTGTGTCTTTGACGAATTGTTTTTTTTTTTGAAAAACCACTGTATGATGTACAACGAGAAAGGATTGTAATAGTACGTCAAATTTTATATGTTGTTTTGAATGACATAACCACAACATAACAAAAAATTTCAAATGACGCTAGCGCCATCTCATCTTTGGATTAATAGTCTGAGTTTATTTAGTCTGTGCTTGCATACAATACCATAACGCAACAATTTTGATTTCCGGAAAACTACCGACAACGAAATAACCAGCAACAACAACAACACTATACCATGGAGTAAAGAAGTTAAATACCTGGGAGCATACCTGAATACAAAGCTCAATTACAACACACACACATAGCAAAAACGATAACCAAAACCAAACAAACAAGATGTCAACTTCGAGCACTTATAGGCAGATAAAGCAAGCTGAACACGAACAACAAAATCCTACTTTACAAACAAGTACTACGCCCAGTATTCACATATGCATGCTCAATATGGGTACACACATGCAAAACCAACATCAATAAACTGCAAATAATACAAAACACCAGTCTCAGAATGATACTAAATGCTCCATGGGATATGAGAAATAGTCAAATAATGAATGAAACAAATACCCCAACCATCATTGACTACATCAAGGAAAGAGCGTTCAGCTTCTATAACCGGATGGAAAACCACTCAAGCCAAAATCTTAAAAAAGCACTCGCATACGATGGAAACAGATGGAAATGAAAACTTCGAGCACAAAAAATCTAAAATGGTTCTACTTTAATACCCCTTCCCAAATTCTAATCAAAATAAAAATAAAGCACTAATCAAACTCAGCTCCAACATTCCAAGATTCACCGCACTAAGATGAAGAGTACAGATTAAATAGTCCAACTCACAGCCACAATAAAGAATATTGATTTCAATTTGATAGCTTCGTGCACAACTTCATAAAGTTTGACAGTTTGAGTGTTTGACAGTTTGAGTGTTTGACAGATCAATCAATTTGAAGGTCTTTTAAATAAAAAAAACTTAATAATAATTTTGTGTGATTGATGTGCATCCTTGTAGATCATCTTTATGTAATTTAATAAACTCTGACGCACTTCAAACAGATTATTTGCCAAGCTTAGTGTGTCGCATGATTCCTGTATGACAAGCCTAATAATGATGACCAAGTATTTAAGCTGTCGCACTAAAAAGTAGTTTCGATTCTATTTTATTTGTATGTCTACAATCACTCGCAAGAATTTTTTTTACCTTATCTCCATTCAGCTTCAAGTCCATTCTCTCCACAATATCACTGCGGTCTTTCTTAAAATCATCCGACATTTCTATCACTCCGTTCGAGATTTGTCAAAACTGCGGCAAAACGAAAAAGAAAATGTGTCTAATTACAATTTGTACTGTTTATCAATAATGTCGCCTCGCCAGTTTGCGTTTAGCAAATAACAAGTATCACTTAATGCGAACAATGTTCGCAAATCATGTAAACATACACAATCGATGCAACTGCTAGTAAACCATGTGCATTAGGGTAACCATGGTGATCATTCAATATAAACACGCTCACACGTAAGAGCAATAGAAGCGAACGGGAGCTATTAAAAATGGGGAATCGCTCTGATGTGACGACTTCGTCAATAGAATGAGGGTGGACCGATTATATTAAGTTAAAATCAGACGAACGCTCTCTGGAATAGGGATATATTGTCTTTTCATTAATCTCTTGAATATGCCGGTTTTTTATATGTTTTATTAAGACGATCAAGTTGCAGATTTGTTGTAGAGAAATGCTTAAATTGTTCTATTACATAGATAACTTATACATAGTAGATGGACACAGTACACTTCCATAGAAAAGACGCGTTCTATTCAAATGTACGTCATTGATGACGTTTACATGTTGTCATAACTGTATAAGAAAATCTAAAAAAGTTATTTTGTTAAATTATATGTGAGGGCTTTTATTTCATTAGTTTAAATAGAATATGTATAAATTGATGGTAATATACGCATTCATGGCAAATAAACACAAAATTTCCGTTTCAATATGAAATTTCTCTCTTACATATCTTTAACAGACGTAGTTCAATTCGGTGTTGGCAGATAAATCATATTTGTCAAAAAGGCGTGTGTTGTGTATATTTTTCCTGTCAAATTTCCGTGTTTATTTTTGCTTTGATACAGCTTTGATATAAATTGTATAAAAACAGTTCAAGTCTTAGGGTATTTCAATTACTAAATATATTAAGTTATAGTTATGGTATTGTGATCAATTTTTTTTTGATCACATAAACAAGACGAGTCGTCATGAATCTAATATGACGTACAATTAAATGTAAAGCGTTTCGTCTAAAGATGGGTATCTAAATTCTATATATTGTAACCCTATCAGACTCATCTCTTGAAGTTTTCAGGTACTAAATGGCGGCAAATTTTGAAATTAAGCATAGTACATACTTGTTTCAAATTAATAGTTCTACTTTCATAGTTTGATGGGGGGGGGGGCTATTTTTGTAATTAACTTTCTTTTATCTAAAATTACTTTAATATAACCACAAAAAGTTATTACTAAAATATTAGAGCTTTATTTATATATGTCCCATTCAATTCTGGATTAGAGTTTACAGAATATATTTTTCCTTTTCCTTTTTTTTTTTGGTAATTATGCACACACGTATTCTATAGACAATATTAAATGATGTTCTTTAAATGTAATCGAAAAGCAACATAGCGTTACATATGCAAAATACACACACTTTCATAATATTAACAGTGAGTAAATAAAAGAAATGATCGTCAATTCTAAAAACTTAAAAATAATAATTTTTTTTCTTATAATATCAAAGATAAAAACTATAGTAACAATAACAAAACTCTTACTAAGACAAAAAGCAAATTATTCCGTTGTATTATAAAATAGAAAAGGATACAAACTAAAACTCTGAAAGTAAACAATAAATTTGTATGAAACTAAACAATATGTTTCAGTAAGTATAAACGCAAAAACAAGGAATTTCATTGGAAGTTAAGAATGGAATTATTAAAGAAAAACGAATTTCTACAAGTACTTAATTGTTTATTAAATGCTCAAATAAGCCTCTCTGTTGACCTGAGCAGTAACCCAGCTGTTTATAAAAATTTCGACGGACAGTTCCGGGGTAACATGATTCGAAAATTCAATAATTTTGGCGAATAATTGTTCTAAATTAGATGGACGAAACGCGATTTAAAAATGTGCTAGTCAACTAGACATGGAGCGTTAGCAAGATTCAAATGAAATGCGAAAGTACAGCTGCTCTCCTTGTTGCACTGATTAAACGCGAGTCAGTCTAGCCTCAGTTAGAATGCCCCACTTCACTCGACCTAAAGAACAGTTTGTATATTTCCTTTTCGTACTAACTCATAGAAACTCTCGGTGTCGTCGTTTTATCATACAGTAAATGCATCCGCAACTTGCCGGCAAGCAATTGGTATTGTGTGTATCGGTCAATTCGTTCAGAAGTTTCACTATCACCAGCAGATACACCAACGATTATATATATAAAGATAATGGAAAATCATTAGAATCGCCTTTATTTATCGTTGATGATACTAACTGCAGCGGAGAACGTTCTTTTTCTACATTAAATCGCATAAGAATGAGGAACACGATTGGAAATTAATTACTTTCCTTTTGACATGAATCTCATATAATTTCTGGGTGGATCATGAACAATGAAGGTGATTTTTTTTGTCTTACATTGGCGAATATATATTTTCATCCTTCTCTAAAATTGTGATTCTGCTGCTTGGGATGATCTTAGCAGTGATTTTTCAGTACCTGTGATCACAGTAACAGTGTTTTTAAAATACCAATGCACATTATCGTCTAAGTTACCTGTGGTTTTGTGACAAACACGTCGCAGGAATTTTATCGTGTTGTCAGTTTGATAGAGATACTTGAAGATCACTTAATATTATAAAAAGTACAAAATTCCTCAAAAGAATTCATCATGTTCAAGAAACATTACGCAAGAACGGCAAAAGAAATAATTCATCATCAATGTCAGTTAGACCAAGAAGAACCGCCAATAATACGATACATAGATAGCGGTTATTTCGTTTACTTTCGTAGATTTGTTAGGAATTCTATGCTGGTGAGCGAAACAAATCCCAGCACTCATATAATTTTTCAATCGAAAGCTTCAATCAGGCGTGAAACCGAAAGACACTTACAAGAATTTTACAGTGTAATACACCCCTACAGTAACTTCATGTAAGTACTAGAAAGATTAAGTAAATAACCTGCGGTAGTCCTCATATTAAGTAAGAAGGAAGACATCCATTTCTAGTATTTCATTTGCCGTTAAGCTTATTTAAAAATTAAGTATGTTAAACGCACTGTATTTTACTGAGCTTACTGAGCATTTGATTAAAATACTGGGAATGTATAATTTACATCATTGCATTTATTTTCCAGATTTTGGTGGGAAGTCATCATGACTTATTTAACAATGGTGGCAGTAATAGCTTATCCAATGTTGACCTTCGCACACGATTTCGCATTCGAAATATGCGTTTACACCAAGAACTGCGTAGATTCCATTTACCTCGTGGATATACTTATTCAGTTTAATTGTGGTTATTTAAACAAAAATACCAACAGAGTACATTTGGATAGGAAACAGTTGGCCAAGTGAGTGTAATTGTTGTCAACTTATTTCTTGAACTGTGCTTATAGTACTTTAAAACACTATAATATGATGGGAATCTTTAATACACCTATGAGCACTGTTTTCGGATTTTTGTACATTTAATTAACATATGTATTGTAGGCATTACCTGAAAACTTGGTTCTTGTTGGATTTGGTTTGCACATTAAATATCGATATGTATTTATTACAGCAGAAGGAAATTATATGGATTAAATGTCTGAACTACTTAAGGATATTACGAGTGGCTTCTCTGATTAAATACCTAAACCGTTACAGAGAAGTAAGTATGGTGGAAACGCGTTACATTCAATTGTACGTCATACTAGATCCATGGCGTCTCGTCTTGTTTATATTGCCGGATCTATTTTTAATTCTGTCAGTGACATTTGGTATAAAATAATTATAACGTAATATATTTAGTAACTGAAATGCTCTAAGACTTCAGCCTTTCTCAACTTATTTATTATATTGATTTGGATTGTCGAAATGTTTCAGAACGTATCCATAATAAAATTTAAAATAAACAATACTTACGCTATTCTCGTTAATCAGATAATTATAGAGATGTTTGTAAAAAGCTTCGACTGTTTACAGAAAGCTTTCGGCATTATATTCAAATGACGCAAATAGATAGTAAACAGGATGTACAGTTCCAAGAATAACTGTTTTTATACAATTTATATCAAAACAAAAATAAACACGCGAATTTGACAGGTAAAATATACACAATACACCCTTTTTTGACAGATATGATTTATCTAACAACACCTAAACTAATGAAATAAAAGCCCTCAAATATAATTTCACAAAATAACTTTTTTAGTTTCACTAATACAGTTACGATAACATTATAGCTACTATATTTAGGACAGCTGACTCGTCGGCCATTTTGGAGATAAATGTCAGTTCATATCACGATACACTTATACCGGTATGCTCACTTTAGCTGTCAATGACGTCATTGCGGACAGATTGACAGTTCTCATATAGGCTACATTTTGACGCAGTTATCTCCAAAATGGCGGACGAGTCAGCTATGCTTTATATAGTAGTTGTAGATAACATGTAAATCATCAATGACGTGCAATTGAATATAACGCGTCTCATCTATATATGTATATGAGGTGTGTCAAACTTGTAACGGTACCGCTAAATTCAAAGATTTTATAATTTTATATATGAACAAAAAATTACTTTTCAAAACATAACTATGTGTTGGAAACCGAATATAAATCTCTAAGTTGTTTACTTTAGATGTATATCGGCCTATGTATAAGTTAAGCATTATTTAGATAAGAAACGCCGTGAGTTTATCATCGTTTGGTACGTGAAAATATGCGTGCGAACTAAAAGGTGAAGAGAAAAGGCGACTGCATGTGCGTCCCGGAGAACGAAGCCCGATTTATCGAGGAAGTCGACAGGGCACCTTCCAGAAGAGCAGTTGACAGCATATTAGACTGTCCTGAACCGCATAAGTAATATAATATCTCATATCTCGGCAACCGTTTCTCGAACATCCTGGCGGAAAAAATCTTGGTAGGAAGACGGATCACGTGAATTACAACAAAAGTATTTTTAAGTTTCCAAAATGATCGCAAGGGGGCGCAAATCTCAAGATGAATTAAAAATTCGATAATTTTTCATTAAATTGTTGATTAAGATAGATTAAAATTTTTACTAGCAACATTTTTAGACGTTTTTATACAATTTTCATTTGAAACTTTTTGATCTAACTCCCATACGAAGGGGAGGGTGGAGGAGGAGGGGTATGTCTGCGTACAAAAATAGGTATAATTTCGTTTTGCCACAGCGGATTTTAATGTTTCTGGGCTCATCAGATAGAGAATTTTTCAAAGAATTGAATGATATGTAGTACGAAATTATGTGGTAGTCAAAAAAATAACAGGGAGCGCTGTTCTCTATTTATGTATATTACTTGACTTTTCTTTATAATTTTAAATGGAATGGTATATTTTTAATACCGTAATATTGAAGCACATAAAAAACTAAAGAAAATGATGAAAACCGGAAGTTGCTACCTTTTTTCTTGACGAAGATATAGTCATACGAACACAATCCAGAAAATTAAAATTTTTAGATATAAATTTGTTTATATTTGATGAAGTTATAATGTGAAAATGAATTACCCTTGTTTCAGGGAGATATGGACGAGTTTCGACTTATTGGAATCTCTTATATCTTAATACTAATGAAATTACAAATCAAAAGTTACATACAAGAATACGCACTTTTCAAATACAATTGTATGTGTTCTAAGATAATGAACTTAACTAACATAATACGCTTTTCAAATCCCAACGTCTCCTTGTACTTTTAACGTGTGATAACATATTTCTAAAACTAAAAGAAAAGGTACAAGAAACAAACAACAAGAACTAAAAGCATACAAAGTTATTCCATAAAAATACAAATAAATTAAATTTCATCACTGAAACACTCAGTACACAAATTGGTCATTCTTCTTTTGACCTTGCAATAGGTCTGACAATGCCAGAGGACTGCATTCGTGCAGCTACCAAGTGGAAAACCGTAATCACACTGCCGTCATTATACATGACACGCAGTCTGCATCTACTATTAATAGCGCGGGCTCCTGTTAATACTGCTGCTCTGCACAATACACGTAGTACCCAGGCAGAGGGCAACACATGCCCTCTAATCTGGCTGGGATTAAGCATGTGCAAAAAGATAGTCTGCCACCTCCGGTTCATGAATTATTAGATATTAATTAATAAAAATATTTTAGAATGTATATAACATATTGGCATGGTTTTAATAATATATACAAAGTGTTGTAAATTTGCACTCATATATCATATGTTTCATAATAACATGCTAATATTTTTTATTAAAACTTTGGTATTACCCCAGATATTTTTGTGAAATTTTGAACACGCCTTTTATGCATCAAAATGCATTTTCTGATGTACTATCAATTTTATAATTTTCACCCGTGGTCCTGTACGGGTTTTTTATATTTTTTTGAAGAAACATATGTAACGCCATTGCTTTTTCATAAAATACTTTTTTTAAATCCCCATTCGTTTCTGAGCAAATGTGGTCTCTTTTTTTTTGTTTTTTTTTGTTAGACGTACTGTTTTCGCTTAAAAAATAAAATTCATTCATGTGCACGATGTTATAAAATTAGATATTAAGAAGGATTAAAAACGATCTAGTAGGCGCCCTCTGTCTTAAATTTAAGTTGGTCATACTACCATTCTCTTGGTTGAATTTTCTTCTTGCTTAATTTAAGTTGGTGTATCTTGCTCAATCAACTTGACATTTATCAAACAATGTCCGCAAAGTTGTAAAGTTCCCAGCAATATTTTTTTCATAGAATGGACCCAAGAATAACCGCCTTAAATATTGTAAAGTTTTCGGGTTCGCAATAAACAACTCGTGCAATTTATTTATTTAAAACAGTCTGTATATTCATACACGTAAAATTAATTGCAATATAAAAATGAATAACTAATGTATCACACTTAAAATTACTTACAATATAAATTAACACATGTATTTATTTCTATTACTAATATTTATGTTTTTCTTCGGCTACCACTTACAGAACTATTTATTTATTTCTTATATTTATCTTACTGTTCAACACGAGACTACTTAAGGACTTTCTTATTCCGGAATTATTCATCCATCGGTGACCCAGCCGCCTTATATACACATACGAAACATCTCGAAGCATTCGCGTAAACTCCATTTCCCTCTCGATGTTTGTAGAACATTCGACAGACATTCTGTCTCTTTGCAGTACAACGCAAATGGATGGTTTATTGCTTTATGATGTTTACTAGTCGCGCCGAGATGATTTACAACCTCTTTTTTATTGTCGCTCGGAAGTCTGCATGTCTTTTGCCGCCGCCCGGATGTCTACTGGTTTCGTTACAATATTAGCATGTTATTAAGAAACAGCCTGTATATTAATATAATTCAGAAATAATAACTGTGAAAATAAGAATTTCTCAATATACAATTTTTTTACATTCCCTATATTTTTAATTGATATCATTAATGTCACAGTAGTAGGATATTTTATACCTATAAGTACTTTACGTGATGTAGATGCATTGAACATGTCAACACCTGCTAACTTCTTAAAATTAAATTCTTTTCTATTTCAGTTCCTTAAACTGAAACTGTACAAATACAATTTCTTCCGGGCAATTCTGCTGATGCTGGTGTTGTTACTGTGGTTGACGAGTTTCTTGTTCATGTTGACTGAGATATATCCGGAAAAGTGGTGTGAAGGAATGAACAAAGACAATAAGATCGCCACCTGTCTTTATCGGGTCGCTTATTTATTCTTTTTGGTAGGTTTTGGTGAAAAGTACTCCTTACAGAATCCCATCTTGTTGTTCGAAATGCTTTGCTGGATGATTGGATTTATTACACGTTTCCTTATATTAGGTAATGTTGAAGTATTGTTTCTTCGATTTTTACAAAGGTCGATACCTATAATTTGCACCTGATACATGTTCAAATACAGGCTGTATTTTATTTGGTAAAAAAAATTACTTTTAGAAAAAAAATTGTCATGTAACTTTAATCTAGTTTTTTGCAAATTCGTTGCCGAATTTGCTTGTCACCACTCATTATTGATAAATCCTGCAAAATCTGTTACGTTGATTTTCAGCAGTAACAATCAGATCGATAAATTGAAGACAGATCTTAGGTTGCAGATATTTAATGATATTATACCAGTCAAAATCGGAGCGAAAATTTTTGGGATTGTTTCTAGATAACACATTCAGATATAATTCACAAATAAAACCTACATACAAAAAGCTTATGCTAACATAAAACTTAACTATTTGTCTACACATATGAAGTCTTTGATATGTGAGGCACTTATGCTGTCACAATTTTCCTATTGCGCTCCGGTGTATGGTCCATGCTTAACGCAAAACTCACAGCGAGTTCAAAAATCTTGTTTAAGACCACTATTTAGAATACGCTTTTCTGTCATTTGATTTCATTTTAACTCTAAGTTTGTGTATTTGTGAGAATAAAACATTGGTCCCTTCTCATTGATTGTTCCCTTAATAAATATCAAGAAAGTAATCACGTCTTAGGAATTTACAACTTAGGTATCGAGCCTGTTTTACAAAAAATATCTATTATTAATTTTCCATTGTTAAAAAATCGAGTCGCAAACCAATAATTCCACTACTTATTTCCAGCCGAAATTGTGCAGATAGTCAGCAACTACAACGCCGTCAGCAACAAATATTACAGGCGAATTCAACGTTTGAGACACTTCATGGCGAAAAAAGGACTACCCTCTGTCACCCGCAATCGGATCATTCAATACTTCGACTTCCGCTTTCAAAGGACGTTTTACAAAGAAGATGAGATACTCTCCACACTATCACCACAACTCCAGAACGACATCGTGCTTGAAAGCACCATACATTTGATACAGAACGTGATGATTTTCAAAGACCTTCCGACTGCTGTTGTAATGAAACTGGTCACCTGCATGAAGTCTACCATATTTTTACAGAATGACGTTATAGTTAATGCGGGCACGTCCGGGAAGCATATGTATTTTATACATAACGGAACGGTCGCCATTTTTACGGCTGCAGGGGTTGAAGTAAGTCTAGAAAGATCAGATAATATAAATAAAAAAACACTACCTAGATAATTTATAAGTAGAGACTTGTGGAAGCATCAGATAATCGCATTAAATAATATTAGTATTCCACTAAATAATTTTAGTAACGGATTTCATCACAGCTTCCCAAATTGTATGCGTGGTAAATAAAAGAAGTGATCAACAATTCTAAAAACAATATTTTTTTTCTTAAAATATCAAAGATAAGAAACATAACTCATATAAAATTCGTAAACGTAAATAAAAAGGAAATAATTTCGTAGTATTATAAAATAGAAAAGGAAACAAACTAAAATTTTAAAAGTTAACAATAAATATGTATGAAACTCATTATGAAATTTATTAATCATTACTTCGCAAAATTCCATACGCCTGTAATAATCGGCGGGAAAAATTTCTTGTGACGTTGATATTTTGTAGAATAAAGAAACTAAGAAATGGGTATACTAGTTAAGTTGAGGTTGCTTTAAAAAGTAGTTTTAATAATTTCTTAGATTTCCAATGGTAGCGCAGTTCCAAAAGCTACTCGTAAACTCGAAAAAATCGCTATTTTAACTAACTCGCCATATAAAAACGAATTGAGAGAAGCATTAGAGAACCAAAGAAAAATGAATTCGATTGTAGTAAGAAAAAAATTAGATACAACTGACAAAATAAAACAATAATCTCTAATAAAACTCCGAAAACACAAAAGACTGCGAAAAAACAGAAAAAAACATTTTTAAGTTTTGACGAAGAGCAAAATGAAGAACCAATGGATGACGAAGACGAGCGTTGCATATACTGGAAAGAAACATATTGCCGTGGTCTCTTGCATATTAAAAATAATAAGAATAGCATTAAAAATTAATTTAAGTATAAAAAATAAAAGAAACAGTAAAAGAATCAAATTTTATTTTATTTGAAGATTTCAACATTAAGTTCGTTTATGTTTGCAATACATATAACATAAGGGTATGATGAGTTGCATATATTTAAGTATAGAAAATTCTGATATTAAATGAACTTATTGTTCTAATTATAGGTTAGATAAGTATTTACAAATTAAGTATTAGATAAGTATAAAATAAATAAAAGGTACTTAAAGCTAATAAAAGAGAGTGAGTCATTTATATGCTATAAAACTCTATAAACGAGGTTAAAATTTGTCATGCACGAGAGATAAATATAGTTGAATAAATTATATGAATTTAAAACATGCATCATGTAATAAAATTTTATAAGAGGGATTTATATAAATCATACTTAAAGAATAAAATTTACCTGCACTTTTAACTATATAGATAAAAAAAAGGATATAAGTATATCTTGACACGGAACGATCAGCAATAATGTTTTTATATAAAAGACAGCTAAACAAACAAAATAAACATTCATGAATTTGTGTAGCACTATGTTTCATAGACTGTAGGAAGACTCGTATGGTTTGAAGACCTACCAAAAGAAAATATGGTGTAAACTTTGTTTGTAGTTTTTTACAGATAAATATATCACCATTGGAAAAGTTTTGGGTCGAAACCAGCGACGAAATAGCAGGCCACACTGATCGTGATAGTACGAATAATGTGGGAAGAAGAATACCTGTTATTTATAATATATTTCCAATTTTACAGAATACTGAAATAAATAAAAGAAAAATAAGGATTGTGTTAGTTAATGGAAAAAGAAGATATGTGACGAATGATGAAAAAGGCAACAAGTTCATAAACAAATACAAGAAAGAATTATATTAATAAAAAAATATACCTACTTTTGAAGATAGTTTAGGGAATAAGACTTTTAAATAAGCAAACAATTTGCAGTGTATTGACGTTTACGTGAATGAACTGTCAAAGACAATAAGTAGTGGAGCGAAATCGTCCAAAAAATGTGTCATTTTTTTTTTCGACGTAGAACCAGATGGGACCACATACATTTTATAAAGTAAATAATTCTACACACGAAATGGCTATTTACGACATTTTTCTGTGGTGCAGACCTTTTTTATTTCGAAAAAACATCAAAAATTGATCATTTCTAAAAATCGTGTTTTTTAACATTTACATCGTCATATCCGCCAATCTAATTAAGCTTTTGACTTAATTTTTTTTTTAAATTGAAGCACATAAATAAGCGCTTCTAGGGATATCATTTCCTTATCGAATATTGTTTATTAATATTTGTTTAAATATCAGTTTACCTGTTAGTTCGCTGGGAAGGTATTCACATTTTCACTAAGCGACAATTTTTTTTATTTGTGGAAATTTTTATATACATGCTGCGAAGCAATTGAAGATAAAATAAAGGAGAAGTTTTTGGAAAAAGAAAAATTGACCTAGGACTTATAGTTTTTTAATTATGAATATTTTTGTAACGCACAAAATTGGAAGGCGCTCCTATCAGGACTTGCAGCCTCGCTACCCGCGCTGGGGAGGCCAAAGCATGCGACTGCTCCTGGAGCAATTACCTATGACAAAAATGGACGCGTAAAAGGGGGAAGGTTTATTTTTTAATTAAAGACCATTTGAACAATATTATTTTTGGTTAATGATAATTAAAAATTTTCTTCGTCATTCTCACATTCATCCGGAAATTCCTCACAATTATTACATGTCACACATTTACACTGATCACCACATTTTAAACCCTCTTTCACACAGTTACATTTTCTACTGTTGCAGCTTTTGTCAGAACAGTAGAGGCTTAAACATTGTCGTACAATATTCGGAATCGGTTCTTGAATCGAAAAAATTGGATTCCAACAGTCATTCGTTAAAGTCCACCCACAAAACTTGATATCTTCAAGCTCCGTTTTTGCAACATTACTGCAGTACCATATTTTTAATTGATGCATACATCTGAAATGTGGATACACATTGTTAAAGCCTTTCTCTAAAGAATTAAAATCACTAACCTCAAGAAATGTTGATAAAAAGCATCATCAGTTGGAGGAAGCTCGGAAGATGGTTTATTCGATTTGGTAGCCATTCTTAAACGTAAATCATTCAGTGTTCGAATATTCTTATCCTTATTTTTGTACAATAAAAGAACATATCGCGTAGCTATTTGCAATGCCTCCTGCTGAGGCAATAAGGGTAATTTTGACAGTCTTTCAAGGCAATCAATGTTCTTCTTCAGAACATCAAATGCGGTCCTTTTGCCAATTTTATAAAACGCACTCGTAGTGTCGCATCCTGTCAAACAGTGTATTGATAAAAGGCATCTACAAATTGTTGTTCCCAAATTGTGTACAATCGTATCTATCGAAATAAAGCGCTGGTTTGAACTGTGTCCTAGCTGCATATACATCGTAATTGTATTTAACTCAGGAGCAGAGGCATAGAAGTGAATTAGTAAAATCAAGACATCAGTGTCTATAGATTTAATCAATATTCGTTTACTGAATTTGGATTCATATACTGCATGTAAAATTATGCGAGTATCTGCTTCTTCTTGGTTGCTGCATAAATCATTTAATATCTGCACTGAATCGTCTTTAGTCATTAAGATCACCTTCTCGGGTGTTTCAAAACCTCCTGCGATAATCAATAATTCATTATCTCTAAGAAATTCGGCACCGCTTTGGACAATATACTCCGTGAGAAATCTCAACAAAGACTGTTTGTTTTTAAACGATTTTAAGAAGTCTCTAAACTTATGCACTTTCCTACTACCGTTAACATTGAATTCTGCTGCATTGCTTTCACCACGTCTAATTCTTTCTGCTGTTTTTATTGAAAGGGATTTATAAGTGTCAAAAACTATAGTTATTCGCACAGCCTGACATCTTCGTCCGCAATTCAAAACTGTTTTCAAAAACACTTTTCCCAGATCATTAAAAGTAACGAATTGTTTTTCATTAATCTCTTGAATTGTTACCATTCCGTCTACTATTAAAGACTGCACCGGAGGACAATCTGTTTGCGTTTCAGATGCTTCTTCCATTTTTTTTGCAAGATCTGAGTTCCCTGTTTTACGCATGGACCCGTCTTCATGAAACAAAGACATTGGTACTAATGTTAGCTCATGTGACAATATCGTTGCTAAGTCTATTTCATTCACCTGTGCAGCACATAATATTCTACGAAACATTAATTCCGAACCAATTATAAAATTGCTTTTAATCGTCTTTGTCTTAAGATTATTTTCCTTAAATGTTAATAGTTTCTTTCTGTTCATCGGTTTCCAGAAACTTACAGAGTTATTTCTGTTCCAAACTGAGTTCACGTCATTTTGTACCTCATCTATGAATGTACTTAAACTCTTTTCTACCTCTTCGTTTACTTCTTTTCCCGTACAAATATTTATTAACGAAGCTGGAACTTTGTTTAAATCGAACGGATTGCACCAATCACATTCAATTGTCTCAACCATTTTCAAAACATCGCTTTCATTTTTTTTCTGAATAGAATATCCTTCCTTCCTCTGTCGACTTTTTAATCTGGAGGTAGCCACTAAATTGAACAATCATGATTATAAGTCTTTCAAATGTAAGAATATGTGTATGTAGTACAGTTTGGGAATCTAAATTTCGGGCAAAACCTTTCTGTCATTTCAAAAAATTGCGGTGTAAATCACTCTTTATTATCATCATGACATATTCACACTTATTGCCTTCAGTGTCAAAATGACAAATGCACGAACAAAAGTATAATAATTAGGTTAACAATGTAAGGGTGGTTTTAGAGCTTGTGTCATTAGGTTGACATTTTCATGGCATATTGCCCGAAATTTAGATTCCCTAACCGTACTACGTATGTAGTATCTAGTAAATATTATAATATAAGAACGCAACATACCTAAGAAATTTTGAGAATATTCTCCCAAACTATGCCTGGTGACCATCCAGCGTAGAAGTGCACTTGGTTTTTGTGTAAATCCAATTACTCCTGAGCGACTCTTACACTCTCTGTTTATCGATTGTTCTAAAGCCATGTCTGAAGCCACGCAGTTAAATCTTTTTTCGTTGGTTTTCTTTACAACAAAATTTCCGTCTGCCAAAAAGTCATACATGTATGGAATTTGGTGTTTCAATTCTTCCATATCACTTAAATACACAGGGACCCATTTAGAATAAAGATTACGCCCCGCGGCCGATAAATAAGGCAACGTGTCATGAACTGCCGCTAAATGGGAATCAAAATCGCCTTCTCTTTCTGCGTACAACATCCTCCAAAGCAGATCAATTGCTTCAATAAAAAAGTACCAGTATTTGAATGTTGTAGATGAAGTAAAGCCTGAATTGACAAATTCTTTTATAACTTGATCATGATCTTCACTTGTTCTGATAAGAATTTTCAGGTTGTTCTCGTCAATTTTGGATTTTCGCATGGAAATTATCGAGTTAATTAATTGTTTTACTTCATCAGTTATAAATCTTCCCCCCTTGGTTTCTTCGTACCAATTAGTTAAAATATCATAAAATAGTCGAGACATGGCGTCAGCTGCTAGTGTTAGGCCACGAATAGCTCGAGAGTATTGTTTCCCCTGTAGCATGAGTTTGCAGGAATTTTCAGCAAAAATGTCGGTTTCGACAAGTATGGAAGTAAGCCCCCCGTCACCAAAAATATACCCAACGCTAGCAATAAATGCCATGGTGAGGTGCATTCCACCAAGTTGTAAGGTAACTTTGCCGACCAATTCTGGAGGATTGTTCCACAAAATTTCACGGGCCTTTGAATATATAGCCAAATCCGCTGTTATTACAATGTGGTCTTGATTGAGTCTTCTTGCTAGCTGTACTAATCGAACCATCGCAGTATATATAGTATCAAATTCTGTGGGGGGATTATTTAAGAAAGGAAGATAAGATATCGTCGAAATTGGAATATTGTTTTTAGATAAAATGTTATTAAAGTCGGTCCACCCTAAGCAAGAGTCCTCTTCTTTGAAAAATCGCAGCAATCGCCAAACTGAATTGAGTTTTTTAGAGTATTCATATTTTTCACGATTAATATTTGGTGATTTTAAATTGGAAGGTTCCGGGCGGGTCTTGGGCTTATTATATTTTAAGATGTGTTGGATACGTAAATCAGCTTCTTCATCACTTAAGGCATATTTTTCTCCTTTAATTATGTCACTGAATGATTGCATAGGTTGTTGTTGTTGTTTCTGAAATACAACCATAGCCATGGAATGTGTGGTACGTTTGCCGTCCAGGGTTTCTTCATTTAAATCGAAATTATCTATGCTGGCATGAATGTAATTTCTGTTCACTGCATTGATTTTTTCCAAGTTTTGGGGTACATATATGTCATCTTTGTCATCAATGTTTCGTTTTGCCAATGACGTTGTTAACTGGCGTACATCATTATAAGAGCAGGTTAATCCAAGATGCGATAATGTGTCTAAAATGTGCTTACTGGGAATGAGGTGATATATGTGTAGGCCCAATCCGACATGAAAACTATTTTTTTTAAATGTTTTATCAAACAATCCCATTATGATGTTACTTGGAATGACTGCCAAGTCATTCGTCTCTTCATTATCAGCCTATAATAAAAATCACAACAAAATCGATTAAGTGAAACTGAAGCTGAAAATATTGCTTACCTTTGCAAATAAATTAGCATCTATTAACCAAGATATAAATAAAACTAAAACCTTTGGAACCTGATTTTCAAATTCTGTTTTCTTAATACTTTCCGATGTAGGAAACCCGTCTGTTTTAAAATCAAATGTAGTCATTGCATTACGTAAAATAGCGGCAGCTCTGAGGAGAACTTGCATTTCCGAAAACTCGTTGGATTGCAAAACGTTTTCATTAACGTCATCACTGCTACTACTATTACTACTACTACTTGATGAAAGGTTGGATTTGTTACAGTCATTAGGTAAATGTGTCGTTATTCCTTTAGCTCTTATGTGCGCTTTAATATTTCTTTGAGATATATATGGCTGTAACATAATTTATGATATTTTGCGTCATATGCAAACAAATCTTCATAGCTAGTTAATTTGGAGATCATGTCTCCATCATTTCGTTCTTTCGCAGCGTCCATTATTTTTGTGTAAGTAGACTTTCCAGATCCTAAAATTATTGGAAATAAATATTACAACTCATTACTACTAAGAAATTTAACGCTTTTGTTTACCAGTTTGTATTGATATTAAATTTTGTTGCTTCTTCCTTCCACTTTTATTACAAATTAAGCACATTGTTCGGATATTAAAAAGAGAATTAGACTGACGTGTTACAGGAATACACTTAGGTTTGACTCTTTGAGAAGTATAACCACCGTCTGACTGTGTAGATGAAATATTTTGATGACTTGTATAAGTCTTTCGACAATCTGAGTGAAATTTCACTTTAATTTCGCCACTTAAAATTTTATTTCTTTGAAGTAGAATTTGTTTTCCACAATCATCTTGCCTTTTTTCTGCACTAGATAATAATGACAGCAAGCCTTGTTTTCTGGGGTTCTGTAGCACAGATTTGTCATCACCATGCACTGTTTTTTTACATATAATACACTCCATAATGAGAATTTTAATGCACAGTCGTACCACTTAGAATCATCTGAAGCAAATGGCTAATTCACGTGATATCAGGTGACAATATCTTCCAATTATGTCACGTTACGCGAGGTGTCGGTGGTGTATCTTGGCTACCCTACCACCTCATAAAGTCCTAATAGAGTCGCGCACCAATTTTGTGCGTTACAAAAATATTCATAATTAAAAAACTATAAGTCCTAGGTCAATTTTTCTTTTTCCAAAAACTTCTTCTTTATTTTATCTTCAATTGCTTCGCAGCATGTATATAAAAATTTCCACAAATAAAAAAAATTGTCGCTTAGTGAAAATGTGAATACCTTCCCAGCGAACTAACAGGTAAACTGATATTTAAACAAATATTAATAAACAATATTCGATAAGGAAATGATATCCCTAGAAGCGCTTATTTATGTGCTTCAATTTAAAAAAAAAATTAAGTCAAAAGCTTGATTAGATTGGCGGATATGACGATGTAAATGTTAAAAAACACGATTTTTAGAAATGATCAATTTTTGATGTTTTTTCGAAATAAAAAAGGTCTGCACCACAGAAAAATGTCGTAAATAGCCATTTCGTGTGTAGAATTATTTACTTTATAAAATGTATGTGGTCCCATCTGGTTCTACGCTCAAATTTTTTTTTTTTGAGAACGGAGCGACTTTTCTTGTCTATTTCGCTCCACTAAAGTGCGTGTGTATTGGTGTCACGACGGCAACTTGGGGACAGAGATTTTACGGATGATGCAGGGTGACAACCTAAATTTTAGTTCGGTGGTGGCGTAACAGGCGTTACATATTTTTTTCCCGGGTATAAATTCAAAGACAGGAATGAACAAGATTAGATACTGACTTCGAAAGATAAAGACTTTTAAAAAAAATAATCGTAGGGTCAGATACAACACGATTAGATGTGCAATCATTCATTGTTGTATTAGCATATTAATTTTACTTTATCTAATTTTCATTCATTATAATAAATTTTCCTTGTTAATATTTCTTGTATTTAAAAAATGGAGATGCCTATGGCACAATTTGAAGTGATGTTTAATGATACAAAGTAAATTTTTAATACAGAGATTTATCAATGCTGCTATGCGTATATGGAATACAATGTGCAAATGTTTATTCAGTATAACGTTGGGCAGCAGGGATAATAGATATTGTCCTGTAAAAATATTAATTCATTGGTTTTTTTTATATACAATACAAATAGGATTATTAATGGTGTTGGGTGTTAAGAGGATATACCGTGCGAATGTATATCTTCTAGCACTTTATTAAGCATCATTAAATCTCGCAATTCATTTTTGATTTCAAATTTAAAAATTAAAATAGACATTTAGAAAAGGGAAATGTTTCTGTGTGGCGGATTTTGAGACGCTGGTTGCAATGCGTGCGAATGGTTGTTACCAGTGATCAAATTCAAGCTTTTCCTCCGAACATTGACCATTGCGAAGTTCTAAGATTATCAGAGCATTACGTGCGAATATAATGTTTCTGATAGAATAGAATTAGCACAATATTAATAGAATACTGATATTCAATTGAATTTTCTTTGTTTTAAAACAGGATAATATTTTTATTTTTGATTACGCATTATCGATATATTTATTCTACAAAATATTACAACCGAGAATACGGTATAAATGTTTTCTTTCAATTATGTTTTCTTTTATAATTCTTGGGTGGATATAGTATAGCGATGCTATCTACTCTTAAAATGTTGAATAAAATATACAATTATGTTTTTATATAGACTCAGATTTTTCTTTAATACAAACTATAACCTTATCCCTATAAAAAAATAAGAAAGAGATTTACCAGGAGAAAGGAAGGTTGAATACACTGATAGAACTCACGCGTACTCAGAAAGTACGTGCTGTTAAGAAATAAGTGAATATATTAAATATATAAAAATTATCATTATTTTTACAAATTATGTTGCTGGTACAGCACACAGTAATATGCTGCAACTTCCAAAAATTCCGGGTGGGTACAATGCTTGGATTGCGCAAAATGGGCTTATGAGGGGTGCACTGGTCTACTAGAGGAAGATTATCATGCTTTTAGATGAACAAGTGTAGCTACTCTTAGATAATGGTAGGTCCGATTTTGCCCCATCCAGTGACCGGTTGTACCCATGGTTGGGGCAAAATCGGACAATCCAAAGTTTACAATCGTTTTTTTTTCTCTTGTATATTTATAAATATACAAATATTTTCTCTGTTTAGGTGTTTCTATGTAGTACATACCAAATTTGTGTGTGTATTTTTTTTTTATGTGAAATAAAGATTTTTATTTTTTACTTCATTTTTGTATTAAGTATCTGATTTTGCTCCCCCCCCCCCCCTCCCACATCATATTAACCTTGCACTATGATTTCCCGGACCTCACTTCTTGGCCAAAGTCCAATTTATCGTTTCTTCCAAATCGAAATTCTATCACTCGCTGTGGATAGTAGATGCCCCCGTCCTGGTTTATATTTACTTTCTCGTAATTCGGATATTGTTCCATTATAAAATTAAACAAATTAACTGAAATAATAAGAAAACGATGATAGATGAATGGCTAAGGCTGACTTTTTTCCAAAGTTTGCTACTCTTTAGGAAAATACAATAACATTTCTGTTAAAACATGCCAATAACTGAAAACTGGTTCCAGATAAACAAACAATGATAAAAATATCCCTAAAATTTAATTCCACATTGTTTTTTGGCAACAGAAATTGCACATCCATTTGAAAAAACGAAATTTTTGACACTTCTTGCTTGTCAAATTTTAAACTCGCAGTATGCACATAAAAGAACGAAAATATCTGTAATAGTCGAAAATATTGGATAAATCAATCAATTTTATAAGCTGTTGCAATCCTGTTTTTGCAAAAATAAAACTATGACAGAAATGTGCTGATAACTGTAATGTTCAAAAATCACAATTCATTGAAGGATTCAAATATAACATTGAAATCGGGTTTTCCATTTGAAAAAAGAAAGATTGCGCCAATTTTTAGTGTTCCCGGATGAATTTTGTAGAGACTTGAACCAGTCGTCGATAATATCCAACCACTAAATTTTACATGGATAATATTGTAACGAAATGAGTGTACGACGACAAAAACAGAGGCCATAAATCATCTCGGCGCGGCGTATAAAAACGAAATGTAAATAGCATGAATCATCCATTACTCATGGTACGGTGTCGGAGGCAGAATGTCTATGGAATGTTCTTCAAACATCGAGAAAAGGATGGAGTTTTACACGAATGCTTCGAGATGTTTCGCATACGTATATAAGGCGGCTGGATTCAATTGCGGAATAGTTTCGGGAAAGAAAGTCCTTAAGTAGTCTCGAGTGCGAAGAAATAAATAGTGGTAGCCAAAGAAATAAATATAGTAGTGCCGTCTTATGTAAATAGAAGTGTTAATTTTAATTTATTAATAGTAGTTTAAGTGTGATACTTTAGTTATATATTTTTATATTGTTATATAATTTTAAGTATATAAATATACAGACTGTTTTAAATAAATAAATTGCACGAGTTGTTTATTGGAACCCGAAAACGCAACAATATTCAGATAAATTGAATATTTTCAAGTGAACGTTATTCTCTTAACTTAAAGCTTACGTTTTCAATATATTGTTATTAAAGTTATGCAAAAAAAAAATCAATGATCTACCTATGCGTTAAACAACAAGAGAATAAGAATATTAAAAATAAGAGATTATATTCTACATTTTTAAAACGACTCATTTATAATATTCTTCTTCAAGCATGTATACTTTCAGACATATTTGGTCACTTGGGGTTTCTGGGGACAGTCAGGGTAAATTGCAATAAACAAATAATTTTTAAATTTAAATTTTAGCGGTGCTACTGAGGTTGTTACAGACAAATAACATTTATCAACTTGAGTAGTTTCCAGTAACACTGACATAAATTATTTTTCTTAAAAGGATATGGCTTTTATCGGTAGAAAAATATGAAAGTGTCGTCGAATTTTTGCAACTAGTTATTCATCTGTATGTAAAAAAAACCAGCCGGTTTTTTAAAAAGTGATAATTCCGATTCGTACACAGATTTTGGCAATATAATCCACTTCATTAAGGTAAAATATATGATTTTCTAAAAAGTACCGCAATCCATAAGGCCAAAGAGTGCGAGAGAGAAAGCGCTACTTTTGCCCAAACATGGCCGCCAAACGTCAAATCACTTGTCAAATCGTTCAAAAACGTAGACGTAGTGTTCAGTGTGGTTAAGCGTGCGACATCGTTGCATCTAAACCCACCGTTGGCAACATAAAGTGTAATTATGCCTGGTTGTTGTATTATCAATTGCAAAAACAGTGTCGCCAAAGGTTTCCGTTTATTTGCATGTCCCAGTGGTGAAAGGAATGCAGACAGAAGAAAAGTGTGGTTATGTGACATTAATCAAGACAATGTGCCGGTAAATGCGAAGATTTGTGAGGTGAGTACATATGTTACTTATGTAAGGTGCATTTTTCTGATTCCCAATTTGAACAATCAAGAGCAGATGACATGAAAAAACTAACTCCAAATGCACACCCTGATCTGGTTGTCAACCACAAAAGGCGAAATTAAAGGAGTTTAAAGTTGACGTTCTCCAATTCGCAACAAATGATTTGTATCAATATATTAAAAAAATTGAACTGTACTTCCGTGAATGTACGAATTCATTGATACAAAATGATTTATCATTAAATGAGTTCAAAGCAATTATTAAGACGAAATTTGATACTCCTGACATACCAAATTGTCATAATATATTAGATAATATTATTTCTATATACAATAATAAATAATGAAAACGGTGCTTGCTTGTTTTAATTAATTGCCTTACTATCTGCGGTTTAATTATTATTAACGCATGTTCATACAGTTGCGTTCTTTTAAGAATACAGTACTAAATTGATTTTTTATTTAACACAGCAATTCAATTTTGGCGCCAAATTTATAATAATAATAATAATTTTTGCCCAAAAATGGCGGAGGTTTGCGGTACTTTATATATCTAGTGACTTTAAGAAAATATGCCAATTTCAACAGTGAGATTTAGAAACTGCAGTTATGGCAGTTGTTAATGGTATATTGATATTGAGACAAGCTGAAGAAAAACAACATTAAAAAATCGACGCAACTTGGGGCTATGCTGAAATAGAAATTAAAAGCTATTTAGACCGAAAAGGCGTAAATAAAAAAAAAATTGCGAAGACTTACCAGGGTATAACTGGATGAAGTTATTTTTAAAAAGCACTTGTGATTTGTCAAGAAGATAGTTATGATAGGGCTAACATGTAAAACAGTCGAGAGACGAAGTAACAAAAGTCGAAGTTAATCAGTATTTTGGTAATGTAAAACAGGATTTAATGAATATTTTACCTGCAGAAAATTTATCAATTATGATAAGACAAACATTCATTAGTGATAATCCTTGTAAAAAAATATTCTTCGCCGAAATACAAAACGTCCATTTTATGGTTATGGATCATTAAAAAAGTTCAACGTCTCTAATGTTTGCTATCACTACTTCTGGCACATTGCTGCCATTATACATATTGTAACGAAATATGTATGAGACTTCCGAGCGACGTTAAAAAAAAAAGGGGACCATAAATCATCTCGGCGCGTCGTATAAAAACGATATGTAAACAAGTCGTAAATATATCATCTAATTCAAATGTACGGCATAAGCAAGGAACAGTCTAGATTTCCTCTCGTATATTACCGAATTTACTGGTACTTTTCGAGAACTTTTTATGCAGATATATACATATATAGGGATTCATTGCGAAAAGAGTAATGGCGGAGTAATTCGGGATTAAGAAAGACCGTAAGAAGTAGCCGACGCCCCTTAAAATAAATATAAGAAAATAAATCTAAGTCGTTCGGTAAAAATAAATATAGTAGTGTCGTGTGATATAAATAGAAGTGTTATGTAAATAAATACGGACATATTAGTAGTAGTAAATAAATACAAATGTTAATTTTAATTTATTAATAGTAGTTTAAGTGTGATACGTTAGTTTTATATTTTTATATTGTTATATAATTTTAAGTTACATAAATATACAGACTGTTTTAAATAAATAATTGCACGAGTTGCTTATTTCGAACCCGAAAACGCAACAATATATATTGTATGTAGTTTATAAGGCAAAAAACTTGTATCCTGAATAGAATGAGGGGAGATCAGAAGAAACATTGCATAACTGATCAACGACTAGTTGGTTTGACAACGATATTTTTGAAGAATTGCTTTACCATATTTTAAGAAATGTCATGGAAGAAAGTCATTATTGTTGATAACCTTGCTGCACATTTGTCACCTAAAATCATCCATGACAGTCTGCAGAACAACACACAATTTGTCTTTCTTCGTCCTAATTTAAACCATTTATGTCAATACGTTGCCTATTTTAGGCCCTTTAAGTCAGCGTGGCGCAAACAACTTGTTATTCGGATGGAAAAAAACCGATTATGAAGATGCAGGAGATGCAGAACATTTAAACAACTCTTTGAAATCCGCGTTTACCGACATTATTTGCTATCAAATCGCTCCTATAAATCCACGTGAACAGAAACGTATGAAGAGAAAAAATAAATATTGAACCGGGACAGTATATTTAGACATAAGATCTAATATCAGACATAAATGCTCAAACTTCGCAAAGAAAAGTAAAATAGTGCTTGAGAATTCTAGTGATGATGAACATGAAAAAAGCGAAATTGAGTCAGAGGAGGATATCCATGGGGATGCCGGAGTTGAAATGAATTATTGCAAAAAAAGAAACAACAAAGAAATTTGAAAAATTATAAAAAATTCCAAAACCAAAATAACTATTGATTGCCTTCGATGTTATAAAGAATCTAAACAAGTCTTTGTTCATCTTGATATAAAATACATCACCACTATTTGCTTTGAAAATGTTGTGGCAATATTGAAATCCCCTGAAATTAGGTCGACATAAATTTGCCTCCAATGTGCCAGTATAAAGAAGTCTCATAATTAGGGCACGGACATGACCGGTTTAAACTACGACGAAGTTACAACGGAGCAAAGAAATAATGTAAACAACACACGCTTACTGAATAGCACTAATTCATATGGTGAACTGCAACATCTGTTTACGCCCGAGAATGAGAGCAAAAAATGCCCAGAAAATAAGGAATTTATGAGTAAAATCCTTTTTTCATCGGCGTAGATAGGAGCGTGAGGGCTTTTTAAAATTTATTATATTTCGCGAGAGATATAAAATGTTTAGTCATACTTACGTTAGTTTCGTTTTTTCATTGTTTTGACTGTTAATTACGTACTACGTAATTTTTGTAATAGTCTGTTTAATACCGGTTTATAGAATCGACTTCTCCCAATTATCTAGACGTAAGTGTGCACTGGATTTCGTTTAGTTTTAATAAGATACGCGTACATTTTTAGTTATCATTTATTTAGATCTAGAACGTTGTTTATGTTACTTTTTCTGATATGAAAACGAATTGTCAGTGATTCCGAAATTTATTACAAAGTCTGTAAAATATCGTTACAGGATACCAAAATATCGCACGTACGTCACTTAGCTTTGCTAAAACATACACAGAAATAGTTTTTATGCAGAGAATTTCGATAGTTTACAAAATTTCGTTACATGTGCAGGGAACAAACACAAATCTCAAATCTAAACAATCAGTTGTTATTCCTTCAGAAACACTTTGGAAATTTGCCTAAACTAATCACATATTTTGAAAATCGAAATCTCAAATTAAAAGATGGATTAACCACATTAGACGTGGGCTATTAATAATTTCAAAAGTATTCCATGTGACTTCAGATGTGGCCTTCGGCAAAAGTTAGACGCAGTTTTTAATAGAAATCCAGGTTTAATAACATTGCGGCAATTGTGTATGCTAAATACGCTGAAATAAAAGAATATTTCCAGTACGCACATATAACCAGTTGCGATGTAGAAAGGACGTTTTCTATCTACAAGGATGTACTTAATTCAAAGAGAACAAGTCTTACAGAAGATAAAATGAACAAATAATAATGTATTTTGTATTTTATAGATCACCAGCTACTTGTTATTCAATTATATAAATAAAATTAAAACCTCTTTAAAAATACAACATTTAAATAGTGCGCCCATGGGTGATGAGTCATCAACCGTATGTATCCGCGCCCTACCATAATTATGACCACTAGTTTTTTCTTTTTAGTTTTTTGTTAATATTGTTTACGTTTTTGGATATTAAAAAGTGTATAATGAAAACTATTTTCGATTTTAATACACTGAAATGTGAAACACGCGATTTGAGTGCACTAACACTTACTCACTTCTGCATACTGCATACATATATTTTCTGGTTTGAAATAGTTGATAATGACTAGAACTTTCCCAAGTTGTTCTATATTTTGGAGTTTTACTGAGAGTTATATGTAAATATGCCTATGTTCCATTTTACCCCAAATTCAAGGTAACCTGGGACAGCAAAAAATTAAAAGCAGTATGTTGGCTGGATATATAAAAATTTATGGTTTGTTAATTTAATAGAACAGAAATTGTTTCACTAATATAACAAAGTATGTAAATATTTTAAGACGTTAGGAAAAATGTATTAAAATTGTCCCAAGTAACCCCAAGTCACGGTACGGTACCTATCAATATCAGTATGAAATAATATAAAACGACCCTTCCAAATAAAACTTATTTTTGGATGCACATTTGTGCACGATTTTTTTTAATAAAGCGCCCAAAGATAAAAAGCAATTGATGATAAATTGTTGATCCATGTAATTTAGTTAAAACTTGAATTGACTATAAATATTCCATCTCCATATGCATTTCTAAAAATTTTGACATCTTCTATAGGTGTGCCATCTAACTGATGGCTGCAATTTTGGCGAAGTGGCTTTGGTTATGAAAAACGAAAATCGTATAGCAACTGTGGTAGCTATAGATTCATGTGAATTGTACATCCTGTCCAGAGACGATTTCGAAAAAGCAATCGCGCCATATCCAGATTTGTACAATAGAATTTGCGTAATGGCGAGATATCGCTTCACGAAGACCATGGGAGGAGAACCGTTGTCTGATTTAATTAGTCAAGACTCCGCTAATATTATTCAACGTTCATCTGTTGTTATTTAATACTTAACAAAGAATTGTATCTGGTTTAAGCTTAAACAAACGAAAATTCGAACCAATTATGTATTAGTAAAGAGTTTAAATAAAGAACAATAACTAAAAAGTTGTCCAAATTCTTCAGTAATTAAAATGACATTAAATGAAGACTGAGTTACCAACGCAGTTTCTAATTTATTTTTTTAGTAAAAGCTGGCGTTAGGTAGCTCAAAATCAAAGCCAACTGTATCTGCTTTCGCTGAGCGATATAAGGTCGTCACAAAACAAGATTTTTTTGATTCTTATAACCTCAAAATATTGATCCTTATGTGGCGACATCTATCCAAAGCACAATAATAATAATAATAATAATGAGCAGGGCAACCATCGTGCTGGTAAAACATTTCCATTCGGTAGTTTAACGGCAATTCATCCAGTTCATTAGTTAAAAGAATTTGCAACATTTCCAAATATGAATTACGGTTTAAATTTTGATCAAAAAAAATATGGGCCAATGATGCCATGATACGAAATCGCACACCACACATTAACTTTTTTAAAATATTGTCTGCTACAAGTAGTTCTAAAGTTTGGATTTGGCACCATTTGGCAATGGTGAGACGAAACTAATCCGTTAGTTGAAAAGGTTGATTCATCGGAGAACATAATTCGTTTATGAAAATTATAATCTTCCAAAACTCTGTAGCCTATTTCTAAACAAAAATCCATACGTTTGGCTTCATCACCATTTTCTAAAGTTTGCCTAAATTGTGTTTAAATGGTAAAATTTTGTTCTCCTTAAATATTCTTTGTAAATGAGATTTACTTATCCCTTACTATGCCCTCCTTCTTAAAGACAACCTTGGAGCTTCTCTTGCGGAATGAACGTCGAGAACTGAAGCATCATCGTCTTCATCGAACAATTTCTTTGGCTTCTTAATGTTTAAAACCGAGTCTGTTTTAAGGAATTTGGTCATCGTGTTTTTTGCTCCGAAATTTGAAATGGTAACTTCCGGATATTTTTGGTTGAATTTTTTAATAACAACTCGGTAGCACTTTTCCCCAGTTCTGTAACATTGAATTAGATAAATTCTTTGTTATAAAGTCAACATTATAGCATAAATACTGTTCAAATAAGCGAAGATTTAATTTGCAGTTATACTAACTTATTAGATTTGTCAACTGCTGTCACTTGTATTTTTTAATGAAATCCGCCTACTAGAGTTACTTTCAAAAATTACGAAAAAAAACTTGGTAAGTCCAAATTTTGAAGAAAAAATGATATTATCTCGAGAACCGTTCGAGTTAAATAAAAAGTTATTTATGTTTGGGGGTTTGAAAACAAGCAGAGTAAATAATCAAGAGTGAAATTTTCTGAGAAATCAAAAATAAAAAATTGTTTCCTCTTTTAAAGTCGATCCGGGGACTTACTGAATATCCAGTTTTCTCACGGAAAAAAACGTTGCTGTTCTGGGACATTTATTTCTTACCAAAATAGTCTGCGATAAAAGGCAAGTAATTCGTAAGGTACTTCGGGAAATGAGTATTGATTATTCGAAATGTAGTATAAGGAAAATTCTTGGTAAATAGCTTTATTTTTTTGCATTTTTAGGTTAATTTTATATCTTAATATTTGTAGATGTATAAAATTCTGATGGAAAACTTTTTGGTCATTAATGTTAACATTAAGGGTCCTATATAGTGGATCGGAAATGTAATATTGATTACATAGCACATAATTTAATAAGCCAAGAATGTCCAAGTACTTATTACACATAGGGAATATACAGTGCGTTCATGATGAAAGGAACAAATTCGTTTAAAATTCAGAAATTATTTTGCAAAAAAACGCTCGGGCAGGTCGATTAGTATTTTTAGTTGTGAATTTTTTGACATAAGAAAGTTATATACAGAATGTCTAAAGAAGAACATATTCAGCAATCATTGTTTTTTTTAAATGGAACATACTGTATATTATGCCATATTCTCAACACTTTTTGTGTAACATACCATATCCCCAAAATCAGCGGTTTTCGGAATAATGACGTTTGAAATGTGATAAATTAAAAAAAATACATGAAAATCGATTAATTTGAAATAGAGTTTTTTGTTGAAGAGAAAATTTGCAATACCAGGTTGTTTTTGTTGGCTTTTAAAAAAATGTTCAAGGTGTCCTTGTTCAATTTAAACATTTTATTTCATTACCTATGTGTATTTTAATTTATCACAAAACTCATTATTCCGAAAGCCGCTGATTTTGGTGATATGGTATGTTACACAAAAATGTGTTTAATGTGTTTAGAATTCACCCTACAATTCAAAAATGGCATAATATACAGGTTGTTCCATTTAAAAAAACCAATGATTGCTGCATATGTTCTTCTTTAGACATCCTGTATATAATTTTCTTATGTCAAAAAATTCTAAACTAAAAATATTAATCGACCTGTCCGAGCGTTTTTTTGCAAAATAATTACCTGAATTTTAGACAAATTTGTTCGTTTCATCATGAACGCACTGTATAATAAATATTTGAAATAATACTCAATATCTAAGCGAATGAAAATTCATTTATGACCAAATATTGACACATTTCTAACCGCGGGAAAGATTTTTACTAGAATAACAATATATTCTAATGTGGGTTGCCTAATTTTAATTTAATTTATATTCAATTAAAACAAAGTAAAGAATAGTTGAACGAAAAATAAGTGCAGAGCGGGGTAGCTTTTTATTCAATTTATAACGTGAACCCAAGCAAACAAATCTCCTCCGAAGGATTTTTGAGAAAACATGTTTTTAATATTTTGACATTAATTAATTAATTTTCTTTAATCCGATAATTTTTTTCTAAATTTGATTCTTCAGCGGGGTAGATTACTAAATTCTTCATAAGTTGACGTTGAAAGGTTTTCTCCAAATTTAAAATCAACAAAAATATCTTGCATCTAAAATCTGCTACTTTTCCATTGTTGACAGATCCACTATATATGACCCTTAAGTCTGAATATGTGAACTCTAAGATATTTGAGGGCTGATTTAGTACAATTTTAAAAAGGATACAAGCAGATTTATTATAAAAATTTGAACATTGTCAATTTTTATTCTGTAATGAGACTTGCGCCTGTTGGATAAATAAAGATGCTATAGTAATTTTTAAAATGCGCTAATTATTACCAATAATGCTCCTTGTTATCATCGTAAGGTTGAGAAGTGTCAACAAGAAGCTGATTAGTGTTATAAAGTAAATTTTGGTCTGTCTTGAAATGTGTGTGTAGAATTACTAACGCAATTATAGGCAGCACCAAAGAGTGCATCACTGCAAGTAACTAAATAGCAAATTGTAATAGTGCCAAAATGGAAAAAGTATATCAAATATGTACCGAAATACACAAAAAAAAAAATTAGTGTAATTACCTTTTTAACAAGTATTATATTTCTTTTAATAAGTGTATATCAGTTTATTGTGATATTTGAGTATACTGTACAACAAAGTTATATTGTCTAAACAAGATCATTTAGTTGCGATTCTGTAGACCACATGTCAGGCTTGAAGGAGGTGCAAATTATAGTACCGATGTGGCTGAATATTTTATGAGGCAAATATTGCGATGTGGAATAGTAAATCTTCAAAATTTTCCAATACAGTTGAAAGCGTCGATTACGTTAAACAAACACTGTACAACGTAATTGAAACCTAATTAGTGATTCCCTTTGAATTGTTATTAAAAATTAGAAACGTAAGTAAAATTGTAATTCTTGACACTACCCAACAACTTTATTATCAGCAACACTTTTTTAATTATTTTAAAATTATTAATATTAATTACCTATTGTGAAGTTAATGTTTAAAGTGTTATTTTAAAGTTTATTTCAATAAAAATAAAGAAATTATTTCTTTTTGGTAATACCAGATGGCGCCACATCAGAATCTATATTTTGAGGATACCAGTCACCAGAATCAAATCCAACAATGTAAATTGAAGTTGTGTGACGGCCTTATTTCGCACACCAATATCAGATACAGTTGTTCTTGCTTAAAACGAAGTCTTTCCAGTGCACTAAATGTACTGTTCTAAAACGATATTTCTGTCAGTGTATTCTTGATTGCAATATAAAGGTGCTTATTTTTTGCAACTTTCATTTCTTCACTTGACGAACAGATTTTACCTACTCCTGTAACTATTTTATGCTTCTCGAGAAAACATAGATCATACGTATGTTTTTAACATTTCCTCTTGCAAACCGGTATATTTGTGAAACAATGAATTTTTTTAATTGTACATCCCTTGTATTTAGAATTACTTAATCCAGTCACAACAGTCACATTAACTATATTAACTGTCGAATGTCAAATATAAAGTATCTAAATGTCTCAGAAATAGATCGCTTAGAAAAATAATGAGTATAGGACGTTCTTTATTGAACGTGTTCAGGAATGTCGAGAAGAAAAGACAAAAGCAGGGTTTAAAGCACACTTGTCAATTGCCCGACGCTAACAAGAACTTGCTGGTACAGTACATAGATAGTGGCTATTGCGTTGACTTTCGCAGGAAATTTAGGAGTTTAATGATGTGTAATGAGAAAAATCCACGTAGCAAGTTGTTCTTAAGATCATCCGCCGCAATACAATTGGAAAGACTGAATCATTTACAGTTCTGTTATTACATGATCCATCCATTTAGTTTGGTGAGGTTAGTTTCCGTTTACTAATGTCTTTATGAAGAATTTATGTAAGCTATACGTTTCGCAAAATATGTTGTATGTTGTTGTTATTTTAGGACCCTCATACGTAATGCTGAATTTGCAAATTTAAATAGTTTTCAGCAAATGAACTTGTAATGAATAATGAAAAAACAAATTTGAAAGTAAAGATTAAAAGTCGTTCGAGATTGTATATATATAAAGTTTGATACGTCACTCATTTTAAATTACTTGGGTTAATAACTGTCCCTTGATATACAAAAAAATGTTCACTTTTGATTTACACAATGGCACGCTATAATTTTTCTATGTCTTTTCACTCATTTTCAACATACGTCGGTATTGTTGCCTTGTACTGAAATTGGTTGTCGTCCCTGATAGATCAAGAATCTCTTGATGAAACTAAAATGTATAAATGAATAATAGCGGCTGCTCAATATCTAAATGTATACTAACTTGCTGAATGAAGGTGGAACTATTACTTTTTTGGGAAGCGAATGCGAGGTTCCTGATTGGAAAGATGCTGTTCAGAATACCTTGGACATTTTTGGATCTTGCTTTTTTGGTTTTAAACATACTAAAAGATTTTGCCTAACATGTTCTAGCAGTGGTAACATTTTGGTACGGGGGGAATTGCATAGAGCTCTTACTATCCGGATATTGGAGTATCCGGGTTACTCATTATAACTCGAAATCCAGATCAAGATCCGGATACTTGTTTAACTTAGGTTCGAGTATCCGGATATCCGGCTTCGGATCTTTTATTATGGAGCCTCAAATATAAAGCTGTCCTTATTTGTATTCTGATTAACCCTTGCGTCTATGATCAAGGCCCGGATATTTTTCGTTAGATTTTTTCAGATTTTATCTAAGGCTCTTCTTTTGAGGGTGCACGTTTATGGCATCGACAGCCTTATCAAAATAGTGCACTTCAAGGAAGCTTTATTCAGCGACGGATATTTTTTAAAAATTTCATTCAACGAGCACTAATATTGTCGACCGCGAGATATCCTCGTCATGAGGATCCACAACGTGCAAAAGCCGGCCTGTTTCACGCATTGAATAATACGTTGAAGGAATACTGATGCGGAGGAACGAATACTGATGCGGAGCTTCATTCATCGGGCACTAATATTGTCAACTGGGAAATTTCTTCGGCATAAAGATCCAGTTCGTAGAAAAACCAGGCGATATTACACATTGAAAAATAAATATATGTACATGACAATTATTTTATCATTAAATCACATATATAAAATATCTATTACACAACTCAAACAAATATTTTTAGAGTTTTAAAAAGTGTCATAAATTATTTTTGGCAGATGTTAAATATGTATGTAATACAAGCATAATGTATGCAGCAACATGTTCCAATGCAACTGCAACGCTATTTCTGCATACAAATTAAAGAACTAACCAAAATCACAATAAGTCAATCACCAAAAGTCAATTTAATTGTGTCCTTTTACGCGCCACGAAATTAAAAAAAAACGAATACTGATGCGGAGCTTCATTGAACGAGCACTAATAATTTCGACCGCGAGATATCTTCGCCAGTACGTGCAAAGGTCGATCTGCGAGTAGCACTTTTTTTCGAATATCTTGCAAAGTATGTATTCTATAATGATTTATTATGAGAATAAAAGTACTCAAAATAGGATTTTGAATAATATTTCTATACGCTCATACGTATAAAAAAAAGTCGTGTTGTAGCCACACCTCATTATTTTTTTAATTTCTGATGTATTTTAAAAACTTTTTTGTTTTTGTTTTTTCTTATTCTTATTCGGATAATTATTGCCTTCATATATAACGCGTACCAGTTTAATTGAGCCGCGTTTAGCTCCCCAACATTTTTTGAACAACTTCCATTACGATTACTTAGAAAATCGTAATTCAAAAATTTTTGAAATTACGATTACTGTAATCGTTAATCGAACGAACTTAAATTACGATTAAGTAATCGTAATTTAAAAACAAGTATCCGGATTCTAGTATCCGGATATTGACGATTCGGATATCCGGATATCCGCGCAAAAGTAAGAGACAAAAAGTGTGATACAAACAAGGCAAGCTGCAAGAATGATGAATCCTCCTATTTTAAACTGAAAGTCTTGTTATCAGTAATTGAGGAGCCCTCTACTAGTTCGACCAAAATATCAACAGAAACTAATATACCACGATGTACTGTTAGCAAGATTTTAAAAAAAAATATCATCACTACAGTATTTCCTTTCATCAAGAACTGTTGGGGCTGATTGGAGACTAAAAGGACGTTTTGCGAATGTGGATTAGAAATTGAAAGGATAACACCTAGCTTCTTCCAAAAGGTATTATTTACTGACGAATCGACCTTTACTCAGAGTGGTAGCCCAAACCGTCATAATCTTCATCATTATGCAACAGACAACCCAAGAATGTTAAGAGCAATTGATAAGCAGAGGTAAAGGACTATAAATGTTTGGGCTGGTATTATGGGCAACTTTATAATTGGACCACATTTCTTTCACGGTCACGGACATTTAAATGGTGCGCAATATTTGAATTTCTTGCAATATGACTTGCCTCAGCTTCTGCAAAACGTGCCTCCAGTTCTAAGAGAAAATATGTGGTTTCAGCACGACGGTGCTCCAGCACATTTTGCACTAAATGTCCGACACTATTTGAATCAAGAATTCGAAGGTAGATGGATCGGCCGCGATGGTCCCATTAGTTGGCCACCTAGATCGCCAGATTTAAGTAAACTTGATTTTTTTATATGAGGGTACATAAAAAATACTTGGACACCTACAACTACAGCAGACGATATGAGGCAACGTAATACGTGCTTTTGAAACAGTTTCCATTGAGAAGTTGCAACACGTAAATAGGTCCTTTCTGTCAAGGCTGCAAATGTGTTCTATTCAAAATGGGGGTCACTTTGAAAATTTATTATAAATATTGCTTCTAACAAAATTACAGTTTGATACTTTTAGTCGTTTATTTGTTTTTGTTTGTCAAATCGTTTACTCACTACACTAAATCGAACCGAAAACAAATAATTTAGCGGTTTGTAATGAAAAATTGAAAATAACTCCGAAATTATTGGATTTGGGTATAGGTCATTATTAACAAAAATTAAGCGCAATTAACGCATCATTCCAAAAATTTAATAATAGACGGGGTGTTCCATTTGAAAAAATCAGTAAACGCTCTTTGACGATAGCCAAATTCATTGCATCGTAACAAACAGCTTGTATAATAAAATAAATGTTTGATTATTTTGTAGGTTCAACACATCCCTTGGCTGCATACTTATTAAATATTTTGTCTTAGATAATCGTAATACTACCGCATAGAATTATTATGGTAAACATTGTCGCGAACATTTTTTTTATAATTTTCATTAATAAGTCAACAATGCAACACAAATTAAAGTAGATAAGAAAAAACAAAATATACAGGGTGTTTTATTAAAAAAAAATTGTCGAATGTGTGCCATTTTAACGCATCACCCTGTATAATTCAAATTATTTTCAAAATCTGTGTTTTTTGTTACTGTGCCACTTTTTATCAAATAAATTTCTTCAGTACTATTTAATAACGCCTATATTGGACTTTGACGCACTAATGAGCACCTGTATATAACATTTCTTTTCAATAATGTTTTTTCCCAGAATCCTTCCTCGGGTCAGACTTTTTGTGTGTTTTTTTTGACACAGCATATGAAACACTTCAAGAGAATAAAATTCATTTATGTCTCTCTATTTCCAAGTATGTAAAAGAAATTTTATTTGAAAAAAGTTGCCTTTCCTTGTATATGTGCAAGTTATATTTATATCGTCAGCCAATTAGAGAATATTACATACCCTATATATAAATACTCATGAAATCATTGGGTGATTCAGTATCTAATATTAACAACGTATATAAGATGTCCAGCAATCAGCAGTTTCACGCCAAAATCAACTTTAATTTCAGAATTTTTTATTGAAGACAATTTAAAAAAATGTTTGATTTGTTTCTTTATTCATTTTTATTCCAGATATGCAAACTTGAAAGGATAAAAACAATTGTTTTTTTTCTTCTGACATAACTGTTTATTGAAAACACAAGCAATTTATGCATTTATGCTTCTTATATACAGGCTGATTGAAATATTTTTTTCAAACATTCTTTCCCAAATGTCTTTTTGAATGCTTTAGTATAATAATAGTTGACATGATATTTTCTAAAACTTGCTTTCGAGTTGTTACCGTTATCACAATATGTATTTTTATTATATTGCATACCAGGTCTGTTTAGAAAATACCCGAATTTAATTGTCTTAACTTTTATCATTAATCTTATGGACCAGTGGCCCTTGCTTCGTTTAGAATACTCCCATCACCTATTCAAATGGCGATCAAAAAAATTCTTTTCATCGTAGCGCCATCTATATATTCGCATAATAAAATGCAATTGTGAGAGCGAACTATAGAGTCGATCACATTCTTTAGTAACTGCTTTTTACAAAATTCAAATATCTCAAATGATTTGATTTCTTTCTTTGTTTCATGTCGCTTTAATGAGTTTATTTTTAATTTTGCAGGGTGATATGGGAAGTGTTCATGATGATGATTCTCTGCTTGCTTCTTGTATATATACCACTAGACATATGTTTCTCGAAGCACACAAACGATTCCAATAGAATACCGAGAATATGTCTTGATATTATTTGCGTAGTGGACATTTGCATGTCCTTTCTGACCGGTTATCAGGATCCCATGACGAAGAAAGTAATAATGAATCCGAAAAGTGTCGCCATGTATGATTATCATTTTAACTAAGAATTCCAACGATCTACTGCTCCTTGTTTTCTTGTTCTGTTGCAGAAATTATGTCAGGACGTGGTTCGTGTTGGATTTGATTTCCTCTTTAAATGCAGATGTACTGATAATTATATTTCAAAAGATGAGTAAAAATGCGTTGCTGTTGAAAATTCCATCTTTTCTGAAAATATTTAGATTGGCTACTTTGTTAAAATACATGGAGAGATTCCGAGAGGTATGTTTATGTTACTGATCAAAATAGTAGTAAGTAATCTCGAGTAAAATGTATACTCGCGGCAAAAAGTTTTGTCGGGTCGTAAGATCAGCTATATGGAAGATATATCTGATCCACTCTAATAAATTCAACACGAAATAAAGAGGGATTATATTCAATTTTTATAATACCTAAGTTTGAGTAAATATACTTAACTGCTTCGTAAAAGAAAATACATGTGGCATATAGAAGTAAATATATTTCAAACATTCTTCATTTATTAGGATTTATCGCACGATAACATTGATGTCTCAACATTACAAAGAAATCTTTTTGCTGTTCTACAAATATTTTCGGCTTTCCGAATTTATTTTATTTTTGAAGGGCGAGAATGAATGCTGTATTAAGATCTATATACATTCTATTTATTTTAAATCAGATACAAAACAATTATGGGTTTTTCATTATAATTTAATTCAAAATTCTTTTTTACCTGGGGCATGTTCGCCTAATATGTATTTACCTTGGTATTTACAGCGCAATTGCTAGGGGGTTGAAATTTTGGAATATTATTTGAATCAAGATTTTTTGTAGCCCGTATATCAAATACTTTTTTTTAATAGTTCAGCCATCTCTCTAAAGATCAATTATTTCACCATTCCCTGTTTTATTAGTATGGTAATTTCTCTGCATTTTTAAAACTACATATTGCTATGATAGTATATACCATGTTCTTGCAGGCGACCTGCGTATAGGGCTTACTGTAAGATAAAAGGACGACACCGAGAGTTTGTATGAGTTAGTACGAGAAAGCAATATACAAACTGCAGTACAGCTGCGCTATCTATCCTCGTTGCCCTGCTTAAACGGAGAGTCAGCCTAGCCCGTTCTAGCCTCAGCGTAAATCTACTCGAATCCCCTCTTTTCCAACACTACATTCGACCAAGGAGCAGTTTGTATATTGCTTTTTCGTACTAACTCATACAAACTCTCGGTGTCGTCGTTTTATCTCACAGTAAGCCCTATACGCAGGTCGTCGGTAAGCACACTGTATATATCTGATGACAAATTTTTATTATTCTTTATTTATAATAAATGTGTTATTGCTATATGTTAGGCATCGCCATCAAATTCTATATGCTATAACTCTGTATTAAAAAAAAATTGATAATCTTGTACCAGCATAACTTAATCAAACTACAATAATACAAAGCTGCATAATTTAAACGAATGTAGAGATAACGTTGTCATGTAAAAAAAATTCTTTATTAAATTTGTTAATTCAATCTCTATTAACATTCGTGTATTTCTTGTAGGTTCTAGCAGTGATGTTCCTTTTGTTTTTCTAACAACATTTCTTATTTAAAATTTATAGGATAAGGTTACTAATAAAAAACTAAATCTCATAAAATATTTATATTCAATTTTTAACATCGCATAATAACAGTGTCGATGAAAATAATTTCTTGTCACATGTGGCCGCAAAAGAAATTGTCCTTTTACATTCCAATAACAAGTAAGAAAAAAAAACGTGTATTTTATAAATACGTAAACACATTACATTACGAATATATCATGTAGATTTAGAATAAATATCGCTCTTTGTTATATTAAAATTTTAACATTGTGTAATTTCAAAGAAATAATAGTTTTTCTATACTATGCTAGATTTTGCTTCCACAAAGGCATTCATTCACACGAAGTGTCTTTGAAAAATACAAAATTCCGCAGAACAGGAAAACACCTTGATAAGACTGTCACCAATTATCATATGCAAATATTTGCACGTTGTACATATCACAAATTGGCTATTGTTCATCAAAAATGCACCCATCTTTACATATAATATTTGAATTCCCTATAAAAATTTTGTATATAAAAAAAAAACTTATTAACAAAGTATAGATAACATCGCTAACAAACATTCACACGTTGTGTCATTGATGCCTCTCTCCATTGTTAACAAGACTCCCATTATTTATTTATTTAGTTTACTTATAACAAAGAAGATACTAATCCCATCTAAAATATTAAATAAATTCATTAAACGCTTTGCTAAAGATGAACATTTTCACGTAGCATCTTTAGCATAATTTATTATTAAAGTATAACTTACTTATGATGCTCATATATTTCATCAAATTCCTCTTTATATTGTTCGGTCATATTTATAGTTAATAAAAATGAAATTAAACTAAATGACAAAAAATTAATTGTGAAATGAAAAATACTTATTTAAAATAAAAAATAACTTAATACATTTGCTAAGGATGATTTCTATGCAGTGTATTATACACCTGCAATCATCCAAATACGAAGATCGAAGATTCACTGCGTCTTTAAAAATTAGACTGCTTCACCCATGGATCGACGACTTCTCTCCCGTACCTCTCTCGTACTTGCCTTCTTATAATTTTCGGTCATCCGAAAAAACCATACATCGTTCGCAGCGCCACACACTCCACACTAACGTCTATGTTGGCATTGTCCTGCTCAGATTTATTTTCTTGACGTTCTCCCTAAACTGACCTGCACCAATATTGTTTGACATCTCGAAATTACACAAAATTATGCACGCACTTAAATTGTTTGTTATTGTTAATGTCAATGCACATTTGCGATATTCTTATCTTGGTAGGTACATTCCTTTTCATTAACGCCATCCTTCATTATGTTTATAGATGAATTCGTTGCTTCTATCATCATTATTTAAATATATTCTTTTACTACTTTTTAACACTATTCGTATCTTTCTTTTGCAGACGTTTGCTTTGACAATAACAGGAAAAACATTGCATACGACTGGAATGCTCCTTTTATTAATTATGTTATTATGAACCTGGACCTTGATAACTTCATCCATATCTTCGAACCATCTTTCCTCGTCTTCTTGTAGGTTGATTTGTATGCAGCTGTTAACAATATTGAACATTGTTTTTCTTTGTAGATTTTTATGAGATTAAACCAATTTTAATGTGTTATTTCCGGAATTTTTCCTGGATAAAACTGGATTTAAACCTGCCACTGAAGCTTTTCCACATTATATTGTGTCAAATAAAAATAATATACCTCCATTACAAAATTTAGAAAAATGTATTTCTTCTAAATAACTTCTTCATTACTTTTTAAATCCTGTCGTAATTTTGGTGGTTAGATGCAGATCCAGTAACATTTAAATGTTATTATTATGGATATTTGTTTACATTAGTTTGGTGTTTTTTAATAATTTTATTACTAATGTTGGTAGTACAAGTTCCCCTAAAATTCCAATTTTCTGTTCAGACCTTCAGGATTTCGAACCATGTCAGAACCAGGATTTGGCCGGACATGCGCATTATTATCAGAACTACTAATTCTACCACGGTTCCGGAACTGTTCAGAACTGGAGGTTTGCACAAACCTATTATTATTATATTTAGAGGTGTTAAAAATTGAATGAAATGAAAAATGTGTTAGGGTTGCAGGTGAATAAGAATATCGATATAAGAGAAAAAATATTTTGTATGTTCAACATAAAAACATCTGATTATTATTTTGTATGATTAGCTTACATTATCAATTTTACAATCATGGAACGGGCTGGATAGGTGGTGCTAGCGGGACGTAATTTTGTGCTTACGACATAAACCTGAAGACAATATTCTCTTTTTATAATCTTCTCATTCTGTCTTACTTTCATCCACAGTGGAAGCAATATAGCTTATACAAATTTAAGTTAATGAAACTGGCACTGTTAATGATCCTCATGGTCATATGGAACACTTGCTTGCTCTATCTGATAGCAAAAGCTAGGCACGAAGTATGGATGCCCACTGAGAAGATTGAAGGACAGACGAGTGCTTCCGAAACTTGGGAAGGTTTAAGGCTATCTTTCATCAGAATCATCATGAATTTCCTTCTGGTATCAAACGGTGAGAAAAATTCGGAGACATTAGAAATAATCACGTTTGAGGTGCTTTGGCTGAGCATTGGTTGGGTTATTAAATTATCAGTAACTGGTAAGTAAACGATGCAAATAGCTGATCAGTAAATCAATCATTCTATTGTCAATCTCTCGGACATATTCATATTTATCACAATTCCAGCGCAAATTGTACAAATCGTCATGAAATACAGCTCACTGAGTGACAAATACTACCAGATGGTGCAACAATTTCAAGAATATATGAAATCGAAGAACTTACCGGAATCAGTCCAAAGACGAGTGCTTTCTTATTTCGAGTTTCGATTCCAGAGGAATTACTACAAAGAAAACGAAATACTCAGCAGTCTCTCTAATCAACTGAAGCAAGAGATAATCATCCACACGTGCGGTGGTCTCTTGCTCAATACTCTTATATTTAAAGACATTCCTCATTCGTTTCTGGTCCGCGTAAGTTACTCGATGAAGATGGAGATATTTTTGCCCAATGACGTCGTGGTTAGTGTTGGCTCTGACGCTGACGCAATGTACTTCATATTAACTGGTATGGTGGCAGTTTATGACCGATTTGGTAAAGAGGTGAGGTTAGATTTAAGTGTACACAATGCCAATGCATAGCTGCAAACACGATGTCTTGTTTTATAAGTCTATTATTGGTGTCTAATAATGTATGATAGTGTTACGGTCTAAAAAACCGTCCTGTATATTGTCTCTGGAATGTTTGTGAACCGTTTCCAATTTATTTTCTTTTTAAAATCTCTCTTCTTCGGATCAGGCTGGACATCGTACTCCTAATATCAACATTATTTGTTTATACAGTGTGTCTACTTAAGTTGGAATCATATGGAAAGCATTTTTATTATTAATTTTAAGAAAGAAAGTTATTCTTCGTAGAAAGTTTTGCATGGTCTAGAACCCATAATAAATTAATCAAATATCAATTTCTTGCAGTCGTATATGAGGTGTGTCCATAAAATTTAACACGAGTAAAGTATCTTTATTTTTGATATTATGCAATATTGTTATAAAAATAATAGATTAAATTTGAAAACTATATTCAAGTATGTAATTAAATTTATCTACCATGAAAAATCAGGTTTTGTTAATTTTTACAAATTTTTCTACGCTTTGATTCTATTTAAAAACATTATAAGTTACTTTTACTTTTGTAAATTGAAATATTAACATTTATATCTTCTGTTTATTAAAACATGATAATCTTTACGTTTCTTACTGTTTGCAACAATTTCGCAAATTAAATACGTAATGCATGCATAACAATAATTTAGTTTGCAAATAGGAAAACTATACAAATAATACATTAATAAACAGAACTAAAAATAATTAATTTTTAAGTCATTCCGCTCCTCTCTCGAGATATCTACCCTCTTTTCCTAAACATTTAATCGTTCTGTTGCCAAATTCCCGTAATAGATTCCGTATCATATCTACAGCAATTTCCTCACATGCTTCTGAAATGATCCTGTCCAAATGATCAACATCTTGAAACGGCCCTCGCTGGTAGATCTGCTATTGTAAATAACCCCATAAAAAAAAGTCAAGAGGGGTTAAGTCTGGAGAACTAGCAGGTCAAAAATGATCTGAATATCTGTGCATGAGTTTTTCATAGAAGATATTTTCCAGATATTCTCTTACAGCATTACAGCAAGTGTACCAAATATGTGAAATGTGGTTGTAAGGACAATATTTATTTCGTGTTAATATTTTTTATCTTTACCACCATTATTGTATAGCAAAAACGCCCTTTTGCGCCATGACATTTTTTTAATGAAAACTGTTGTAAATACTTCCATAAGTCTTGAATTTAGTTACTATTTTCGTAACTGTTAATTGACTAATACTTATATTCGGATGTCTTTTATTAAAAATAACTGCTGCTTCTCTATGCGTTTTCTCCAATAATCAAAACAACTTCAATTTTTTCTTCAAGAGTTAATAACACCTTCATTTCGTATTTCATAAATGCAAACTCGTTTTGACATTCAAACGTCAAACATTACGAGAGTAGATTTTCAATCAATGTGTAGAAAAATTGTTGCAAACATTAAGAAACGGAAAGATTATCATGTTTTACTAAACAGAAGATAAAAAAAAATAACAAAACCTGATTTTTCATGGTAGATAAATGTAATTCAATGCTGGAATGTAGTTTTCAAATCTAATCTATTATCTTTTATAACAATAAAAGATAATATTTACAAAACTGTGGAATACATGATTATCTAAAATTTTTGTATTAAACATTTTTCGCAATCTACATTATTAGATACCAATAATGGGACGTCGTCGTTTCCCTGGGACACCCGTTATATACGTATTTGGTACAAACGGTCCATACTAAATGTCGCAAATATTTTAGTCAATTTCATCTTTGTGTGCCACAACGACCACATAAAACAAGAATAAATATAGCACAATGTGTTATTAATTACATGTATTCAATATCGTTTTATATACCCCGTCTCAGAACAGGGTGATTCAAATATGTATTGCGCTAAAACCGGGTGTGTGAAGTTAGCCCCCTTTTTTCAAAAATCGAAAATGTGACAGTTGTTTGTTCCAAATTGTTCCAAAGTATTTCAAAAAAAATCCAAATCGGGCGAGATAATTGAAAAAAACGACATTTTCGCCAAGCCCCCTTTCTTTCGAAAATTGAAATTCTGAAGGTTGTTCCAGGTTGTTCTAAACATTGTTCCAAAGAATCTCGAAATATTGGCTGATATAGTTTTTCCAGCCCCCCTTTTTTCGAAAATTGAAATTCTGAAGGTTGTTCTCGTTGTTCTAAATATTGTTCCAAAGAATTTTGACAAAAAAAAAACCAAAAAGACCGAGATAAACAGAAAAAACGTGTTTTTGCCCAGCTCCCTTTTCATGAAAATTGTAATTCTGACGATTTTTCTAGGTTGCTCTAGATTTGTTCCAAAGT
This sequence comes from Amphimallon solstitiale, assembly GCA_963170755.1. Lineage (NCBI taxonomy): Eukaryota > Metazoa > Arthropoda > Insecta > Coleoptera > Scarabaeidae > Amphimallon > Amphimallon solstitiale. The sequence goes on along the minus strand of OY720683.1, from coordinate 1,829,521 downwards.
ATTTCAAAGAAAAAATCAAAATCAGACGACAAAAATGGGAAAAACGAAAGCCAAAAGTATGATTTTTTTGCAAAAATTAAAATTTGACGGTTGTTCTAGGTCGTTATAAGTTTGTTCTAATACGTCAAAACCGTATCTCTTATATATCAAAAGATATTGAAAAAAAAATTAGCCTCCCTTTTTTTGAAAATCTAAATTCTGACGATTGTTCCATGTTGTTCTAAATTGTTCCAAAGTATTTTAAAACATAAATCATAATTAACCGAAGAACTGGCAAAAAACAATTTTTCGCCGGCGCCCCTTTTTTCGAAAATCGAAATTCAGACGGTTGTTCTAAATTCTTCCAAAGTATTTCAAACAAAATCAAAATTGGCCGATATAATTTAAAAAAAAAGAACTTTTTCGCCAAGCCCCCTTTTTTCGAAAATTGAAATTCTGAAGGTTGTTCCAGGTTGTTCTAGTTCTAAATATTGTTTCAAAGAATCTCTAAAAAAATACCAAAAAGAAAAAAAGGTTGCTCTAGATTTGTTCCAAAGTATTTCAAAGAAAAAATCAAAATCAGACGAGAAAAATGGGAAAACGAAAGCCAAAATTATGATTTTTTCAGAAATTAAAATTTTGACGGTTATTCTAAGTTTGTTCTAATACATCAGAGCCCTATCTCTTATATATCAAAAGATTTTGCAAAAAAAAAATACTATATCCAAAAGTGAAAAGTTAACCTCCCTTTTTTTGAAAATCTAAATTCTGACGATTGTTCCGTGTTGTTCAAGGTTTGTTCTAAATTGTTCCAAGGTATTTTGAAAAATAAATAATAATTGACCGAAAAAATGGCAAAAAACGGAGCGCCCCTCTTATCGAAAATCGAAATCAGACGGTTGTTCTTGTTTTGTTTTAAATTGTTCCTAAGTATCTCAAAGAAAAAATCATAATTGGCCGAGTTAATAAGAAAAAACTATTTTCTCACGGCCCCCTTTTTGCGAAAATTGAAATTCTGAAGGTTGTTCCAGGTTGTTCTAGATTTGTTCTAAACATTATTCTAATACATCAGAACCGTATCTCTTATACATCAAAAGATAGAGGGAAAAAAACTAAACCCAAAAGTGAAAAGTTAGCCTCCCTTTTCTCGAAAATCAAAATTTTGACGGTTATTCCAGGTTGTTCTAGGTATGTTCTAAATTGTTGTATTTCAAAGAAAAAATTATAATTGGCCGAGATAACAGAAAAAGATATTTTCTGACAACCCCCCCCCCTTTTGTGAAAATTTTAATTCTGAGTGTTGTTCTAGATTTGTTCTAAATATTATTCCAATACATCCAAACCGTATCTTCTATACCGGGGTCGACATATTTTAATTTCTGATGCGAAAGTAGAAAGAGGAAAAGAGCGCGACGAAATAAACTAAAGATAAACATAAGCGAGACTGCCACACTCGACAAACGTTTGCTATGAAATGTAAGGCGTGGGGTCCCCCGCCACTGCGTTGCTCTCCCACCACTGTTAGCAAGCAGGCATCGCTGCATATCATAAGGTCATCTTCTGCATATGATAGAAGTGCAAACCGAAATTAAAATTTGACGACTATGGTATAGCCGATTTTCAATAAAAGGTGCTGAAACCCAGAACACATAACTTAAAAATGTAGTAAAAACTTTGATATGACTTGTAAACACTTGACAATGTAGTACTTTGAAATTATTATTATGTTTATGTTCCATATCTACCGGGGACTCCGATGATATATTTTTACAGATTCGGCTGCCAACTTCACAGGACTATAGTCATTTTGTCAGATTCATCAAATTCTCCTTGTTGGGGAGGTTGCGATATACAACTGATGTATACCTTTATCTTAGTCCTTTTTGAAACTTTGCGTTTCATTTTATAGGTACATAATGAACAATCACCAAGGGACATACGTGTTTTCATCCAATTTATCAACTGTCTTCTTTTGTGCCGTACCACACACAAGTTCCACAATATCTAGAATACAAGACGTCACTAATGTTTCGCGATTGTGTGTGGCTTCTTTTGCTGTGCAATACGACAAGCAATCTTGTATGATGCTTCAACAAATGGCTGTACTCACGACGTAGTCTTTTTTGCAAGAACACTTTGATACTTTTTGCTCACTTGCTAGCAATAAAACCTACATTTTTTGATACTGTGAAACGTAAGCTTTCGATTTACATCCTATACCCAGATGCATTTTATTCGAAACTTTTCTTGTATTTTAATATTATTTGTGCAGACCTAACTCAAAACTTTAGTCATAAATTGTAATATCTTATACACGCAATTGCTTTCTTATTGAAAAGAAAATTTCATGAAATATTGGTATGCTAGAGTTTAACAGAATAGATTATGCCAAACATTGCATTCAATCCTAATTATAAGTACATTTTAAATATTGCTCCGAAAAACCACTTTTGTACACACATTTTATTAATACAGATTTACACTTTTTTTCCAAACAAAAATCAAATTTAGAATTGTTGAAAAATTACTTATCAACTGTTTACATGCCATCTGAATCACTTATTTTGAGACAGGGTGTGATTCTAATAAAATGAACCGCATAACTGGGGATCCCTGGCACTCATGTCATGATCCCCCGTGCGGTTAATGGACCCCACTTTAAGCAACCCTATCATATGGTATAATTTTTGGTAAAAATCACACATATGAGAATATTTTACTATTATGTCTTGCTGTTCACAATTTTAGGTGTGTCATTTAGCAGATGGAGGTTATTTTGGTGAGATGTGCCTATTTATATCCGAGGAAAGACGTACCGCTTCAGTTGTTTCGATAGATTTCTGTGAGATGTACACCCTAAACAAGGCCGATTTTCTAGAAGCGATAGCCCCGTATCCAGATTTGCTACACAAAACTGAAACTCTGGCAAAGCAGTGTCTCAAAGAATTCCTTATACAAGAAGAGGAGACGATGTATTTCAGAGATCAAAATAAACAATCCACTACTAAACAACTGGTCATGCCTTCGAGAACCAGGCTATACTACAATATCTAAACAATACCTATATATAATTATCGTTTCTCGTTTTGTTTGAATTTTATTTTTATACACCTTTACTATTATGAAGAAATAAAACATTATTATAAATACAACGATGGAAAAAGTGTACCTAATAATCCATTCTGTAAAAACTGTACATGTATAAGTTAAGGGTGTTGTATAGCAAACTAAAAATTTCGACGTCTTCGCTGCAGGTATAGGGGGGTTCTACTCAGGGGTGGAGCTTGCCAATACCCCACTACCACGTACTGTTTTGCTAAATGCTATAGTAAAAATCTAAATTGTATAGTTCCCAGTTTATAATAATAATAATAATAATATTTATTTTTGTAATCACCATTACAATAAATTGTCAATAAAAGTATCACAGATATGTGTCGTTACGAATTAAACAGGAACTAGACAAGAGGCAACAAAAGACACAAAACCAAAATACAATTAACATTAAAGTTACACATTATACATATTGTGTGAATTATCTATTAAGACAAAAGGAATTCCTCCATGGTGTAACACTCCCTCTTCAATAACAAAGTCTTCACCTTTCTTGAGAACGGATCCATTTCCAGCGATTTCCAGTTCGACGGTAGATTATTATAAAATTTCGGTCCCCAATAGTTGACATTTTGCTGGGTCGACGTTAAACGGTGATATGGGACACTGAAATCAGCCCCATGACGGGTATAATGCGAATGGTGTTCACCATTTAGTGGAAAGTTCATCTTGTGCGCATGAAAGTATTTTAAAGTCTGTAAAATAAAAGCTGAGGCCATAGTCAGTATACCCTCATCCCTAAAGTGCCCCCTGCAGGACTGCTTTGGTTCCAGGCCGCACAGGGATCTGAGCGCACGCTTCTGGAGCAAGAAAATCCTGGTCGCGGCTGTGGAGTTTCCCCAGAAGAGAATTCCATAGCTTAAGTAGGAATGCACAGCCGCAAAATATGTCAATCTGGCCGCATGATGAGTCGCAATAGCTTTTATCCTTTTGATCGCAAAAATGCCTGATGTTAGGTTTTTTGAAAGACCGTCGATGTGGTATGTCCATTTCAACAAGTTGTCCATAGTGAGCCCAAGGAATTTTGCTGTATTAATATCACTGCTATGTTTGGTAGTAAAAACAAGCTCTTGTGTTTTCTGAGTATTTAATTTGAGTTTATTGGCAGTGAACCATTCTTTTGCAGCTTCCATGGCATTTGCCGTTTTTTGCCCCACTTCTTCCTTAGTCACTCCATCCGTCAAAATGGATGTATCATCCGCATAAAGGCATATTTCCGCGTTGATATGATCGGATATATCATTCATGTATATTATAAATAACAACGGCCCCAATATTGATCCTTGCGGGACACCATGTTCTATCAGCCGCATCTCCGACCTGCCATCCTGCCACTCAACACACTGCATTCTATTGGATAGGTATGATTCGATCAGTTTAAGCGGCTTTCCCCTGACTCTATAGCACTCTAGTTTGTGCACAAGTATGTTACGGTCCATCGAATCAAACGCTTTACTTAGGTCTAACATAGTCATTTGCGCGCATTTCCTTTGATCAAAAGACTCATGTATATAATTAATTACATCCATTATTCCCGTTACCACCGATTTACCCTTTCGATAGCCATGTTGTTTTTCTGAGAACAGGCCCCGTGCTTCGAAAAAATTTGTTAGTCTGCCAGCCATCGCTTGTTCAAATACTTTGGATAAGGTCGGTAGTATACTAATAGGCCTGTAGTTGTTGCAGAGATTGGCATCACCAGTTTTAAGTATTGGCAATACTTTAGCCAACTTCAGCCAACTTCAGCGGTTCTGGGAATATACCCTCACAGATAGCTCTATTTATACATTCCGAAAGGCATCCACTGATTTCGTTGGCAGCTTCCTTCAAAATATGTGTCGATATTTCGTAGATGTCCCTTGTTTTCTTGTATTTAAGTTCCCTTATTATATTTTTAATCTCTGTTTCTGACACGGGATCAAAATAGCAGGATGTGACCTGATTTTGATGTTTCATTGGACGTAAGGGTAAATCACTATTAAAAACGGTAGCAATATTAGCACCGACATTACAGAAGTACTCATTGAGCTCCCCTGCTGTCAGCTTAGACTCCTTTTCCTTACTTTTTGGTTTTATATTGTTGTTTATGATTTTCCATACGGCCCGTACTTTATTTCCATGATTTTCAATAAAGTTAGTGTTTTTCTGTTTTTCAATATCTGTTATCGCCTTCAGGTAAGTACTCTTTTCGTTTTTATATAGTTCATAATGTCTTTCATCTTTTGTCACTTTATATATCGTTGCCAAAGCATCTAAGGTATTCTTCATTTGGTTTATCCTGTCACTGTCAGCAGGAGTCATACCATCCATTGCTTTTAACACGATTTTCCTTGATTTCAGAGGGAAAGCCTCATCAAACGCCGATAAAAAGATGCCGTGGAATATATCAAAGTAATCACCCGCTGTTCTTGCATTTATGGGTTGTTGTAGTCTGGATTTGAGCAATACTTTAAATGTGGTCATATTTGTTAAATTATAGATTCTAGACGCCGATACGTCTATAATTTTCTGTACATCCAACACTGGAAGTTGACACTTTAGAAATTGGGCACTATGATCTGATATATGGAAGTCGACTGTCTGTATGCTGTACATGGGACAATTAGAAAAGATATTATCCAGACAGGAGTCGCCTCTTGTGGGTTCATTCGATAACCTTTGTAGGTTATATGAGGCAAAAATATCATTTATTGCCGTTGCATGTTTATTGTTTACCAAGAAGTTGATATTATAATCTCCCGCTACAAATATGTTTTTCAATTTTACTTCCTGTTCTAGAATGTATATCAAGCAATTAATCTTTTCCTCGAATATTTCAAAGTTTGCATTAGGAGGTCTATATATTGTTACAATTATAAGATTCAATTCTACGATTTCAGTAGCCGCTATTTCAATTACCTTTTCTATGGAGAGATTTTCTATATCTTTCCTTTCTTTATGTATTAAATTTTGTTTCAATAGAATTATAGTTCCCCCATGTATATGTGATTCTCTACAGAAAGCACTGGCAACATAATAGCCTTTTATATTTAATTTGTTGAGCTTCTCGTAGGATAAGAAGTGTTCTGTTAAACATAAAACCTCAATATTATTTTCATGCGCAATCATATGAATGGCGTCTATTTTGTTAGTCAGTGACTGTATATTCAAATTAAGCAATTTAAAATTTATATGTTCCATTTTATCTTCCGAGTTCTTATTGAAGTTTATATTAATTTGCTTATTTTGCAAGATATGATGGTCTGCGATTGTTTTTTCGTGTACGTATTTTTCTTTTAAAATTCCGAAAAAACTTGACTTGTATACCATTTGGCCAGCGCTCCGAGTCGAAAATAATACTGTCATCTATAGCGGATGGAAAACCTATTTTAAACGCGTTGTATTTCTCTTTTGTATTATAGTCAGTTTTTAGCTGCACTTCAATTATAAAGTCATCAGTATTGAATTTATTATACAGTAAATCCTTCATGTCTTCCAGCTTGAATTCTGTTCTAAAGCGATCAGTATAAAGCCACTTGCGTTCCTTTTTGTCAAATACCACATTTTCAGCGCTTTTCCCTGTGATGATTTTTAAATTGTTTCTGTTATTGTGAAGTTTGTATTTTTGAGAATGGTTCGAGATTTGGCTGTTTAAATAGTTTTCTGTTTGTTTTCTCATATTTGAGAACAGGTTCCCCTCTATTGTCTTCGATAAAGTCAATTCCCACTCTAATAGATGGCTCTGCTTGCTGAATATTGTCATTACTTTGTTTACCAATAATTTCATTTTCTTTTTCTTTTTGATTTTCTTTTTGATCAGAGAATTCACTTGCTGTGTTTCGTTTTTGCGGCAATAACAATTTTAGACTTTCTATTTCTATTGTGAATTTAGCTTTCATATCATCTACATAGTTTGCTAATTCGGTTAATATAAGTACCGCCCTTATGGAGCGATGCATTCGAAATGACATACGTATGATGCGTTAAGTGCTAATTGTCTCTTTTCAGGCTACACATACTCTACGTAACGTAGGTGCTAGTAATATTTTGTATGATTTATTTAGTCTGGTGTCTAGGCGCCACAGGAATGTAGATTGTAAGTTTTTTTAGTCTGACATGTGTTCAATAAGTTAATATGTATGTAAGATGGAATTCTGATTAAAAGAAATATTACTTAGTGCCTATGAATACTATATAATAATAATAATATTTTGTTGAAAGGCACTAATGTCATCGTCTTGATTATCTTTTCCATTGGCCGTATTGAAAATCACAGGATAATTATTTATATCTATAGGAGGTACTATTATAATACAAGGTGGCCGGCAAGGTATCCGAGAAACCTCGTACATGAATTCAATGACTAAAGGGGCGCCCACACACTGCGGTTTTGTTCGACAGACTTGTTTGTCGAACTAACGATTTATCAAATAAAATAGTCTCGCATATTTTTTTCCAAAAAAGATGCAGAATGACTGTACTTATAATATCATGTATTGAATGAAATTTCATTGTTTTATTATTATATATAAATTATTTAAAGTTTAATGTTTATTCATTATTATTATGTAACTACATGTGTAAAATAATAAGTCCTATTTATGTCTCTTCTTTATTTACCATAACACGAAGAGTAATGTAGTTAAATTTTTAAAATAAAAGATATCCTGTCCGAGCAATTTCTGGTTTACTTCAAATCTTTTTATAACTGTCCGAACACTGAATCGTTTGAGAGTAATTTTTTGCTAGGTCGTAAATTACTCTTTTGAACGTCTACCAGTCTGGTACAATATCTGACGATCTGTACAGAGGAAGTAGGCACCATCTATATCCATCTCATTTTCTATATTATTTTTACATTATTTTTAACTCACTTATAAATGTCAGTAGTATTTTATCTTAATAAATGTAAAATAGTGGAAGAACTAAAAAAGCTAGTATTATTTATGAATCATATGTAATGTTTTTGTTTAAGTTTGTATTTATGTAAAAGTTATAAAAGCCTGCCAGAGAATGTGTACAATTTTATGAAATGTAATACAAAATAATATAAGTAAATTTTACAAAAAGAAAATATACATTAATTTTATAAAGTTAAACCAAGGTTACTAGATAATGTTTTCAATTTTATGAAATGTAAAATAATATAAAAAAAATGTTTAATCAAATACCTACTCAAAACCGTAACAACGATTTCTGTATTCCGAATATCGCTCGTAAAGTGAATCCCCACCTAAACAAAGTAACTCCGCCCTGTCTTGGATTGCAAGGATATATCAAATATTTGACTGCAGGTGGCGTATTAAAGCAGTGCCAAAAATGCATTTCGTTCTTATCAAATTAAACATTTATCTTAATAAATACGAAAAAATTTTGCTAGAAATTAATGTTCACAATAATATGTTATACGTCGGTACGCATTTTATTTTTCGATTATCTATTTATATTTAATTTTTTATAACAATTAATAAAAAATTGAAAAAACAAAATGCCTAGGGACGTGTAGATAAACATTATAAGAATATTTCATCTAAATCATTTTTGCATAAAGTTTAAAGATAGCCTGTAATCTGTAAATATTTGAAAATGTACCTATACAACACCCTTAACTAACAGAGAATAATTCACAACATTACAATTACATTTTGTAAAGTTTTCGTTTATGTGATCACTAGGGCGCGGACAAGAGCGAGTCCATGACTCATCGCCCATGGGCGCACTATTGAAATGTTGTATTTTTAAAGAGGTTTTCATTTTATTTATATAATTGGATAATAAGTGGCTGGTGATCTATATAATACAAAATACCTTATTATTTGTTCATTTTCTCTTCTGTAAGACTTGTTCTCTTTGAATTAAGTACATTCTTGTAGATAGAAAACGTCCTTTCTACATCGCAACTGGTTATATGTGCGTACTGGAAATATTCTTTTATTTCAGCGCATTTAGCACACACAATTGCTAAATACGTTATTTAATGTTATTAAATCTGGATTTCTATTAAAAACTGCGTCTAACTTTTGCCGAAAGCCACATCCGAAGTCACTTGGAATTATTAATAGCCACACATAATGTGGTTAATCCATTTTTTAATTTGAGATTCGATTTTCAAAATATGTGATTAGTTTAGGCAAATTTCCAAAGTGTTCCTGAAGGAATAACAACTGATTTTTTAAATTTGGGATTTGTGATAGTTCCTTGCACTCAGAACTACTTCGAGCATCGTCATTTAAACATTTAACGAAATTTTGTAAACTATCGAAATTTTCTGCATAAAAACTATTTCTGTGTATGTTTTAGCAAAGCTAAGTGACGAACGTGCGATATTTTGGCATTCTGTAACGATATTTTACAGACTTTGTAATAAATTTCGGAATCACTGACAATTCATTTTCGTATCAGAAAAAGTAATATAAACAACGTTCTAGATCTAAATAAATGATAACTAAAAATGTACGCGTATGTTATTGAAACTAAATAACAGTAAGTATATAAATATTTACATTATTTCTCTTGCGAAATATAAGATAAATATAATAAATTTTAAAAACCCCTCAGGCTATCTACGCCGAAGTAGAAAGAATTTTACTCATAAATTCCTTATTTTATGGCTATGACTATGTTAGGTAATTACAAATGTTACCAAATGCAAAAGTAGTGATTATAAACCAACTTTTAAAATAGAAAACCGACTGGTTGTGCGGGTGTGGTGTTAAGTCATAGTCTTTACTGTTTTCCTTGTTTATTATTTGGAAGTGATGAGGCATCAGAATGGACAAAATCTGGCGTTAAAGATTTAGTACATTTAACCGAAAAAATTAAAAAGCATCAACATTCAAAGCCATATATATCTATCTGCTAAATGAGGATTCAATTTATTCCGATTAAGCATTGAAAAACATAATGCCCAAGTAAAAAGTAATAGGTGTGTCTTATCTAAAATTATAAACTATATTAAATTTTGTGGTGCTTTTGAGCTTGCTGTCCGTGGACACGAGGAACAAGAAGATTCATTAAACCTGGTATATTTAAGGGCCTCATACATTTGCAGAAAGTTACCGTGTTTAAAGGTGCGTCAAAAGACATTCAAAATATTTTTTTTAAAATGTATACTTTCCGTGTGTCAGGCACATATCAAAAAACAAATTGCCGCTTCAAATTTTGTGTCCGTTAAGGCTGTATTACACTTATCAATTTCTTGGCCAAGAACTTGGTGGCTTAGAACATGTTCTATTTTTCTTCTCAACTTGATCAAGTTTTTAGTGATTTCTAGTAATATTCATGTTATAAAGTTTTTTGCCAACTGTCTAAAATGCAAACACAAATTCCATTTTAGAATAATGTTAAAAACGACATGCTAATTTGATACTTCTTGAAAGAATTGTATGCGTAAATTATTTATTTTCTTTTGTATCTCTTGTGCAGTTATTTTTACATTCAATATCAAATCTTCGGTAACTTTATTAATTTTTTTATTTAGTACTTTTGCACTATTGGTACTGCTAATTCACCTAAAAACTTGGTCAAGAAATTGATAAGTGTAAAACAGCCAACGTCAACAATAACTTGATCAAGAACTTGGTAAGTGTAATACAGCCTTTATAAGTGACTAAACAAGTGATATTTCGAATATTTTCTAAATGGTTATAGTTACCATTACACTTTAGCAAATGGCACCCCCCGTTAAACGATTTTGGACTTTGATAAAACCAAATGAACACGATGCGTATGCCTTAGCCGGCTGTATAGAAAAAAAACTTTAAATTATGTTTTAAAAAAATCTGATCATTTAATTTCCCAAAGTTATTACGGAGCAAGTGTCTTGAGTGGCACCCATGGTGGTGTGCAAAAACTTATTAAAAATAAATTTAAATGTTCCATTGGTGTGCTCATCAACTGAATCTAATAATGTCTCAGGCAACAAGCATAAATACAAGCGCACGTATATTTTCTTCCGAATTAAGTGACGTTACCAATTTTTTTTAAATTCTCCACAAAGAGTTACCATATTAGATGAAGTGGTTGGAAGTTGGAAACAGGGTTCCTAGAGCATCTGTTACAAAGTTGAACTTTAAAATTAGAACCGTTAACCTGTATATAAAAACAGAGAAGCACTTACAGAGTGTATAGAAAAAATACAATCCACATCTAGACAATCTGATACAATCACAAGGACAGGTGCACATTTAAGGTTATGGCATGATGCTAAATTTGTTTACTCACAATCGGTTAGTAATCTGTAGATTTGTACCCTTCGAAACAGTCGGGAAGCGACTTATTGCTTACCTACTTCACTTTCCCAGCTATAGGCGGAAAAGTGTTTTCCCAGCTAGCAAGTGTCAGTTCATTAGTCTATGTATGTATGTAGTATGTATTTATTTAGTAAAGAAACAATAATAAACCTATTTAGAGTTGTAAATATTAATGGTTACATTAGAATTATCATTACTGTTAACTGTTAAGGAAAGACCATGTTGTGGCTTAAAATTATACTGTTCATTTTTAGAAATCGACGATCCTGATTGTTCTACATTTGACAACATATTAGCAATTTTTACTTGTCCATGTAATGAGTTCTCCACATATCCTTCAGCAACGGTACTGGATTTCCACCCCCCTAATCTTTTCAACTGTAGAATGTCTCCACCTGTATTTGCCAGTAATGTTGCTGAAGTACGTCTGAAACAATGTCCTGTAACCCATTAACGTTTTCCAGTTTTAAGTAAGTTGCTATTTTTTTGGGAAAATTTCCGATAGAGTTATGCCCAAAAGGCTGTCGTGTAACTTTGCCATACCTCATTTGTAAAAAAAATCTTTCAGATTCAATGTTGTTGTGAAGGTCGTAGTATTGCTTTATTACTTTCATCCATTCCGGTTTTGTGATTACGAATGTACGGGAGGAGTTGGTTTTCGTTACAGGAATTACTATTATAATTCGGTTTTCTAAAATATTCAGATCACTTATTTTCATTTTTAAAAGTTCATCGCATCTACAGGCTCCAGAGATGCCAATAATTAAAGCAACCTAAAAGAAATATGTAATTTAACATAAATTTAATATGCACTGAAGAAATTAGAATGTTACCTTTTGAGGAAGATATTGTATCGGAGCGTTGTTGAGAAAATTATCAATGTCTGCTTTGGACAAAACGACTTTTTAGCTTTGTATCCCACATTCTGCCTTTTTAGGTATGCTCGCAATTTTGCATAATTACTGATATCAACATTTTGCCTAATATTAAGAACTGCTCGCAACATCGAATACCTTGACCATAATGTGGAAACTTTATTTTGTTTACTTAATTCAGCAAAATAAGCAAGGAGTACCGTTTCAGAGGTATGCTGCACACCCTTAATCACGCACCATTTACTATATGCTTCGTAAGTCTTCTCGTACCTCTCCCTGCTTTTTTCCGGAATCATGCCTTCGGTAGCTTTTTCTGCAGCTACTCGCAGTTCTGGCGGGGTGCATTCATGTTCACTGTCGGACATATTTCTTAGTATACTCGTATAAAGATTTTCTATTATTAAAAATGCCGTACTATATTCTGTAACTGGCAAAATAATTACCTAACTGTCAGATTCAACAAACTTATTACATTGCCTAGCAACGATTTTACAAGTATCTTCCTTAAAATAGTTTATCAAATTATAAAAATTAATACCGATACTCATGTATTATTATTATTATTATTATTATTATTTAAAATAAAACTTATATAGAATTACTAATAGTAGATTGTGAGTAAAATCGTATACATACCTCGGGAGAACTCATTCCAGCCTCGCGTCTGTAGCTTACCTCGGCTGTAATAGAACACTTCCCCGCTCGGTAAGTAATATACCACGCGATCATTTAAATTCTAAATTATAGCAGGCGGGATTTTTTTTATTAGGTTGTCCAGAATGTCAATTATTGATTAATTGAAATTTGGGGTTATGTTATACTTTGTGACATTTGTGAATCTTATGTGTAATCGATTTAAATTTAATGGAAATGAAAGCATTACAAGATAAATTAGTTTTATTGTGAATTACAAGAGGTGTTCAAAGTGTTCTCCCCCTGTTGCAATGCAACTGTTAACCCTCCGTTTCATATTTTCAAAAGCATTTGCCAACATCTGAACGGTTATAGCGTTACAAGCATTAGAAATTGCCTCTTGTAGTTCTTCAAGATTTTTTGGGAGACGGTTCCATTCTTTCTGCAACATCTGCCACAATCTCAGGACTCCTTTTTTTGGGCGCGCCACTACCAGCTTTCCCACCTACAGTTCCAACATTACGAAATTTCGCCACACATGTGTAAATTTCTTGGACTAATTTTGATAATCCGCAGGAAAATTAGGGAAGGCATTTTGAAAATCATTGATGCAGTGCGGTACTGAATATGTCCATTCATCATTCTCTTGTCGTTCGGCGTTTTTAAAATAACTTTCAGTAAGAAAAATCTTATGTTCTAAATCAAACATTTTGAAACGTCACTTTGACAATTCAAATTGTTAATTAGTACTTATATACCAACTTAATTTAAATTTCACAACCTACTCTAATTTAGAATTTAAATGATCGCGCGGTACCTACTATTTTTGGTAGGCAGTTTCGTCGTGTAATGCCCCACGTTAATATTTTATATTCACAGCTACAAAAAAGGGCTACTGATTCCGTAACTGTAAAACATTACTGAGTTTGAAAAAAAGATTCAAAAAAAAAAAAAGAGATAACTGCTTATCAATCAATGAATGCTTCATATACTAATTAACGTTCGTTTGAGTAAAGAAAACTTTGATTTATATATAATTAAACAGAATACGCATTAATATTTTAGCAAAACTACAGAAATATAAAACGCTATCTTAAATTTACCCCACAGTAGGGAACTTAATTAAAACAAGTAGGGAAGAGCCTATTTGATTCATAACAAACAATTACTTATAAAGAGCAATAAAAAACAATAAAGATAAAATGGACAATAGATTAAACTCAGGGGTGTACAAGTTGATATGTGAAGACTGTAAAAAAGTGTATGTAGGACAGACAGAACCTTCGATACTAGAATGAAAGAACACGAAAGATGCTATAAGGATAAGAAGACAGGCTCAACTTTTGCTAATCACTGCTTAGAACAGAATCATAAATTCAATACCAATTTTACAACTTTACATGTTTTAGAATACAGTAAAAAAAATAATATGCTAGAAAGTTTATAAATTAATAAAGTAGATATAATTTTAAATGGCCAACTAGATAAAAATTACTCCCCCCTACTCAATTTAAAATTCAAATCTGCCGCCCCCTCTCAGAATAAGATTATTTTTGTATTGATATATATATATGAGCTAATATGTATTTTGAAATTGTATTTTCATCCACCTGATGAAGCCACAGTGTGGTGGAACATATTGTCATCCACGTTAGTCGTAATATAATAAATCATGCTACTTACTGTTAACATAATGTTGTGATCCTCCACTCTTTCTAATTAGTGTAAGTATATCGTATTAGACAATAAAATAAATATGATATATGATAATGAAAATAAACGCAATTTTACTTTAATATATTATATTATAAATAAATCTAATCAAAAAATGTAATACATTGCAGTAATGCATACTGAAATACAAGATAAATAATAAAATATAAAATGGAATGTTTAATAATACTTCAAAAATAAATGTATTTTAAGTAAAGGCATTAAGTCATAAATAATATTAGAAAAGTAACAATAATATTAAAAAGAATGATATATATCCAAACATTAAACAATAAGAATGTCAGCAACAATATGTCTCCATATTCAAATATATAATTTATTATTATAGTTAAAGAAAAAATTCCTACCGCATACTTTCTTCAAACACAAATACTAAATTGATCGCTGCTTCAGTTTTATGTTTGTATAGAAATCTGTTATGAGAAAACAGCACATAATATCGTCGATATGAAAAAGTAAAATTTCCAAAATGATATTTCCATTATTTCGAATTGCATGTAGGTTAAAAAAAAAAACCTAAACACTTCCGTTGTCTTTCATTCCTAAAATGGTAATAAATACTACCCACTGTCCTGTACTATAGTATAAATATTTCTATATTTCTACCAAGTGCTTTAAAATATTTATTTTTATAAAAAATATATGTATAAACAATGTACTATTAGTTTATTTTTCTTGCTTCTTACATAATGGCTGCTTGATGTGTTAATATCCAAGGTTAGTAGAATGACAACTTGTATAAAGATCACATCGTCCAGGAATTTTCTCGAAAACAAGAGGCGTTTCTTTTAAAGAAAAATATCAACATAAAGAAGATGCTAACTAAAAACATGTTAACATTAAATAATGTCTACAGGCTGTCCCAGAAATAAAAAGACGGAGTAGCAGAAATCGGAAGGATTGTGTAAAAACGTACCCTCAAAATATCAACTCTTTATTCATGCGCAGACGGCAGAAAAAAATAATAAAAGAATTCAATTGGCCTTACGCCGACCCTGGACTAAATATCCACCTGCTTCACTTTCACAATACCATATTATTTGTGTTAAAAAAAGGAGGAGGAATAAATACCGTCAAACGGGGCAAAGCGGATCATACAGGGTAAAGCGGATTACATGCGCACCTGCATATCAATAATATCGTGACGCAGCTGTCATTCCTTACCGATGCGTGCGCTGGTGGCTTGTCAATAGCTGAGATCGTATACATTGCTTTATCAGTAGTTGAAGTGTCGTAGAGCGGGTAAGTACTTTCTAAATAATTATTGAAATTTGGAGTAAATTTTACGTATTTTGCAAACTGCGAAAACAAACTGTTGTACTCTAGAAGCCAAAAAAGCTGTGAATATAAGAAATACATATATCTGTGTAACAGACCTTTCGCAACACAGTCATAACCTCAAATTTTATTTAAGGCAAATCTTTGATGTAGTTTTGAATATGTTTTTTAAAAAATGTAACTTGCTGGGGTAAGGTGGATCAGAATATTAATATGTGATCTTTTTAATCGTTTAGCCGTAACAGAATGCCTCGAAACTATCGTAAAAAGTTGGGACCACGTGGAAATAGAAACTATGATCCAGAGTACCTCAACAGGGCAGTATCATCGGTTCGCCGAGGAACTCTGAGCATAAGACAAGCTTCTGAACAGTACGCAGTTCCTTATACGACACTAAACCGATGGGTGAAAAACAACGATCTTTTGGCTTACGGTAGACCGCCAGTCCTTGGACCTTTGGAGGAAGCCAGATTGGTCGAAGCTCTTTTAACTTGTGCCGAGTGGGGTTTTCCTATGAAGAGTTATGATGTAAGGTACCTAGTGCAACAATATTTAAACAAATGTGGAAAACGGGAAAAAAGGTTTAAAAATAACTTGCCTGGATTAGATTGGTTTAAGTCATTTATGCGAAGACACCCAAATTTGACAATTAAGTTTGCTGAAAATACAAAAAGAGTCAGGGCGGCTGTGACTTACGAAGTTGTAGAGGCATATTTCGCCAATCTAGAAAGTTCCTTAGTGGATGTGCAACCGTTCAATATCTTAAATTATGACGAAACGAATTTCGCCGATGATCCAGGTACTGTGAAGGTTGTAGTCAGACGAGGAATAAAACATGCTCATAGAATAATTGACACATCCAAGTCGAGCATTAGTGTTATGTTCTCAATATCAGGAGATGGAACTTTACTACCACCTTATGTGGTGTACAAAGCGAAACACTTATACCCAGGGTGGACGGAGGGTGGGTTTCCTGGTTCAAGATATAACCGCACAATGAGCGGCTGGTTTGACTCAACCACATTTGAAGACTGGTTTTCATCAATAGCCCTGCCATAGCTGCGGAATCTAGATGGACCCAAAGTTATTATTGGAGACAACCTCTGTAGCCATCTAACAGTAAGCGTTATTGAAGAGTGCGAGAAGAATAATATTCGATTTATTCTACTACCCCCAAATTCCACTCATCTTCTCCAGCCTCTTGATGTGGCATATTTCCGGCCCTTCAAGTGTTCAGACATCTTGGCAGAAGAAACCAAATGACTTTTAGGGATATTTCTAACTTTTGTCTAGAGTAGTGCGTCCACAGAATTTACCAGAAGTGATGTTTGTGTTTTTAGAATTTTTTGTGTTTCCTTTATTGTTAACATGTCATGTATATTAGTGTATAACTATTGTTATTTAAAGATTTTTCTATATTTATGTACGTTTACAAAAGAATGCTGTTTATTTCGTATTAAACTGTTTAAAAGCTGTTTTTAGTAGAATTTTGCCACCACTTTCTTCCTTTTTTTTTCCAGAAAATTCAGCGAGTTCGAATATTTTTAAAGTTAAATAATGATCCACTTTTCTCATACTAATGTTAAAGCGGTTTTTAGGCAAAATCTATGACTGATCCCTTTTACCCCATCTTAAGGGGTAAAGCGGATCACAATTCAACCAATAATTAAGACGCGTACGTACGTCATAGATAAAAATTATTTTATGTATCTTATAAAGTAAGAATGTAAGAATCAAGTAATTTTTTTGCAGAATTTTAGTAGATACTCTACACCATGAAACCATCGAAAAACTTCCACTTTTGATCCGCTTTACCCCGTTTGACGGTACTTCATAATAAATATCAAAACATTAATTACTTTAATTTTACACCTGCTAGAAAAAAATAATTACATTCTTGATATTTACTGTAATCTAGAAAAACCACGATTTATTGAATATTCTAAAATAATAATAATCGGCTGTTTCCGACTACAAACACATTAAAGAGCAACAACCTTCCTATTTTAAAAATTAATACAATCTGTTGCGGTATATTTGGGCCTGTTTCTGTTCGGACTTTACATACCTGCTACTCCGTCTTTTTATTTCTGGGACAGCCTGTATATTACATAGAATAAAGTTGTTATGTATATCACATAAAGAGACAAAGATAAAATATTGTGCCAACAGTCTCTGGTTGGTTGTTGTATTATAGTTTTCACGTGGTTATAGTAAAATCTCTCAAATTGATTCAAATTTGCAGAAACAGTGTCTACTTAAATCGGGAAGTAAGATGTCTACATTAGGAAGACCTGTGAGTTCTTCTAGATTATCAAGGCATCCAGTAAGAAATGCAGGTGCCTCAAAGCCCCCACGTAGCTCTAGTGCTAGGTCAAGTAATGTAAATACAAATTTGCTAACAGTCCCTGGGGCTGATACAATGGGCAAAGGAAATAGCTAAACCAATTTGGTCACTCTCGGAAGAGGACAATGTTCCACATCATCGTCAAGAGTTTCTAGTGTTACTAGAGATTCGAAGACACATGACAAAGATTGGCAGAAAAGGGAATTTTCTAGGGTGTTCTTCCATGACAGTCCGGAAATTATATTGAAGCCATTATCAATTACGGTCTATGTTCACACAATGGATAAGTTATTCAAGCGTATTGATAATCGGATTTCAATTACTACGAACAATTACAAGACTTATGTGCTTGATTGCTTGAAGTCATACAAGTATCCATATAAATTGACGGCTTCAATTGTAAATTCACCCGCAGCACCAAATAATTGGATATATATCCTCCAAATGTGGACATGGCTTTAAGACAACATAGAAAACCCACGATCCTGTACGAAATTTGGTGTTTCATATGTGTCTGAAAGATCTAAATCCCATATCTCAGGACAATTAAAAGTGCAAGATGTTGATGAAAACTGTCTGGACAAGATGCAGCTTGGAGAAGAGGAAACATGCTTTAGAGAATTGGCGAAAATAAAAGAAGCATATAACGCAGCCAAATTATCTATTGAGGAAATGAATTGTAAAGTTTTGCATCTTCCGAAAGAGAACGCCATCCAAATTCAAAAATGTTTCGAGTTACTCGAAAACGAAATTGAAAAATTAGAGATCATTATATCGGAACGGACTCACACGAAAGAAGACCAGATAGAAATTAACAATAAAATTCACGAAGCACGCAACTTAGAGAAATACCAAAATATAGACCGCCAGGATGAAAAGATGGAGTGTTGTGCAGTGTCTGGTTTAGCTCCCACTATGAACGAAGCAATGGACGCTTTAGATACTCTGAGACGTTACTTTAATTCATTACCGAATGTATCAACAGTTAGAAGATACATTGAATAATGTCATGTAAACAAAAAAAATGTTTAGGGATTGTACATAAAGGTTTAGGGATTGCAAAAAAAAAAAATAAACAACTCGTGCAATTTACTTGAAACAGTCTGTATATTTACACATTTAAAAACTAATCACAGTATAAAAATATAAAATAAATGTATTACACTTAAAACTACTGCGAATAAATTAACACAGGTATTTATTTTGATCACTTCTATTTATATAACACTGTAATATTTATGTATTTATTGCACTATAATAAAAAAAAACTGCACCGCTTATATTTATTTTAATCTGTTCAGTAAATACCACACGATGACTACTGAATCAATTAATTAATAAATATAAGGGGTGCAGTTTTTTTTATTATAGTGCAATAAATACATAAATATTACAGTGTTATATAAATAGAAGTGATAGAAATAAATACCTGTGTTAATTTATTCGTAGTAGTTTTAAGTGTGATACATTTATTTTATATTTTTATACTGTGATTAGTTTTTAAGTGTGTAAATATACTGACTGTTTCAAATAAATTGCACGAGTTGTTTATTTTGAACCCGAAAACGCAACATTTTTTTTTTTTTGCAATCCCTAAACATTTATTTTGTTTACATAACATTATTCAATGTATCTTCTCGAGTATCTAAAGCGTCCATTGCTTCGTTCATAGTGGGAGCTAATGTTCGTCCACCCAAATCTTAATGTATAAATAATTAGTTGATTGGTTAGCTAATGCCTAAAATAAACTTAACCTATATTCCGGCATGCACGCCTACATAAGGAAACAACAGCAAAACAAAGTAAGCATGATATTGTCGCGAATCAACACTCTGTATAGTAGTAGAATTATTACAGCGGTAACCTGATTCCTGATTTACCTAGCGCTGAGTCGATACATCCTGTCTGTCCGTTCGATGAGTTGAACGGAAGTTGATCGATAGGAAGGAATGTGCGGATTCAGCGGGGTAATGACGGACTTGGCGTTATCGAGGTAATAAAAGAGGAGATTCCGAACAGAATAATAATTAATAAGTGTTCTTCCGCAAAGAGGATCACTTGTGATTCTTCGTAGTCATTCTTATTCTTATCATCTAGTGGTTATTAGTATTTAATAAATAAGTGTATTACAAGTAGTGTTTTATTGAGACAGTTATATCTCCTCGCCTCCTTAAGAGAAGCCAGGCCTGTGGAGAATTAAAGGTAGGTGCCTTTTGCATTTAATAGTTTATAATTATAAAGCGAATGCTCGCCCCTGAGCACCCCTCGTCACGAGTTTAGACCTGCGATATTAACGTTAACGCCCACCGTGACATTGTGGTGAAGGCGCGTTAATATCGTCACCGTGACAATATGTAACAATTTAACAAAATATTAATAATGTAATGTGCAAAAGTTTTTTTTTTAATCTGTTGGAATTCCTGTGTACCAAAAGGGGGTAACAATTTTGACTACATTATGCTTTCTCATTTCCATTTTACGCGATGGACACATCCAATCTTTCATTCACGCATCGAAAACTGTATCCATAAGAAGAATATATTAGTTTTATATCATTCTTGTATTTTAGTAACGCTTATCTTATCTTCAAGTTCTTTATGATTTGGTATCCACTTCAAAGCATGAGATAGATGAAGCTGTCAATTTATATGGATATGACTTCAAGCAATCAAGCACAACAGTCTTGTAATTGTTCGTAGTAATTGAAATCCGATTATCAATACGCTTGAATAACTTATCCATAGTGTGAACATAGACAGTAATTGTTAATGGCTTCAATATAATTTCCGGGCTGTCATGGAAGAACACCCTAGAAAATTCCCTTTTCTGCCAATAATTGTCATGTATCTTCGAATCTCTAGTAACACTAGAAGCTCTTGACGATGATGTGGAACATTGTCCTCTTCCGAGAGTGACCAAATTGGTTTCGCTATTTGCTTTGCCCATTGTATCAGCCCCAGGGAGTTAGCAAATTTGTATTTACATTACTTGACGTAGCACTAGAGCTACGTGGGGGCTTTGAGGCACCTGCATTTCTTACTGGATGCCTTGATAATGCAACATACAGTGTATATATAATAAGCTTCTCCCAAAGTTTAGTACATTCACTTTGAGTGTTGGATTTTCTGTGGTTTTCCTAAGTGTCGAGATACACCAGTTTCAGTCGCACAAGAGACGGGTAATAATAAATTATGGCGGACAAAATGGAAGTGGCATCAAACTACTGGGAAATTTGAGAAATGGATTATTAATATTATGGAAAAACACAGTAATATTACTATCCTCTTTTATTCTTTACAAAGGGTATCAATTTACTCCGAGTACTAGTTTCGGCACATGGCCATCATCAGCTCAGAATAGTCAATGAAAATTCAAAAAATTCCATGTATAATGCGGATGTATATGATATCATAAAAATAAAATACTCATTTTACTTAAAAAATTAACACGTTAAAATCTTTTGAAAAACGAATACAATGACAAACATCACATTACAAGTTAAAAATTCAAAAATTTTTGAAAACAAAATCATGACAGGACAAACGACGTTCACAAAAGTATATTGTAAAATAAAAGGAGAACCATTTTTACAATATACTTTTGTGAACGTCGTTTGTACTGTCATGATTTTGTTTTCAAAAATTTTTAAATTTTTAACTTGTAATGTGATGTTTGTCATTGTATTCGTTTTTCAAAAGATTTTAACGTGTTAATTTTTTAAGTAAAATGAGTATTTTATTTTTATGATATCATATACATCCGCATTATACATGGAATTTTTTGAATTTTCATTGACTATTCTGAGCTGATGATGGCCATGTGCCGAAACTAGTACTCGGAGTAAATTGATACCCTTTGTAAAGAATAAAAGAGGATAGTAATATTACTGTGTTTTTCCATTCTAAACCTTTACAAAATGGACATTTACTACATATATTAATATTATGTATTTCTATTGACTTGAATGTATATTCAATGTCAATAGCAAAAGAACAAATATATCTATCTCATGCTTTGAAGTGGATACCAAATCATAAAGAACTTGAAGATAAAATAAGCATTACTAAAATACAAGAATGATATAAAACTAATATATTCTTTTTATGGATAGTTTTCGATGCGTGAATGAAAGATTGGATGTGTCCATCGCGTAAAATGGAAATGATAAAGCATAATGTAGTCAAAATTGTTATCCGCTCTTGTTACACAGGAATTCCAACAGATTAAAAAAAAACTTTTGCACATTACATTATTAATATTTTGTTAAATTGTTACATATCATGCTTACTTTGTTTTGTTGTTGTTTCCTTATGTAGGCGTGCATGCCGGAATATAGGTTAAGTTTATTTTAGGCATTAGCTAACCAATCAACTAATTATTTATACATTAAGATTTGGATGGACGAACATTAGCTCCCACTATGAACGAAGCAATGGACGCTTTAGATACTCTGAGACGTTACTTTAATTCATTACCGAATGTATCAACAGTTACAAGATACATTGAATAATGTTATGTAAACAAAATAAATGTTAAGGGATTGCAAAAAAAAAAAATTGTTGCGTTTTCGGGTTCGAAAGAAACATCTCGTGCAAATTTACTTGAAACAGTGTGTAAATATACATTACACACTTAAAAACTAATCACAGTATAAAAATATAAAATAAATGTATCACACTTAAAACTACTACGAATAAATTAACACAGGTACTTATTTCGATCACTTCTATTTATATAACACTGTAATATTTATGTATTTATTGGACTATAATAAAAAAAAACTGCACCGCTTATATTTATTAATTAATTCATTCAGTAGTCATCGTGCGGTATTTACTGAACAGATTAAAATAAATATAAGCGGTGCAGTTTTTTTTTATTATAGTGCAATAAATACATAAATATTACAGTGTTATATAAATAGAAGTGATATAAATAAATACCTGTGTTAATTTATTCGTAGTAGTTTTAAGTGTGATACTTTTAGTTTATATTTTTATACTGTGATTAGTTTTTAAGGGTGTAAATATACTGTTTCAAGTAAATTGCACGAGTTGTTTATTTCGAACCCGAAAACGCAGCAATATCTATACCATAATATGGACAGAGGCAGTATGTAGTTATAATTTAAAATACAGGGGAAATAAATTGCTATATTAGTCATGATCACTAAATAAATTTTTGAGCAAACTAGACAGGTCAATTTTCTCCTTTGCATACGTCTAGAACACCTGTTCGTAACTAAAACTTTCTGTTTATATCTAAATTGGAGAGATTTGTGTTGAACAGTAATCCGTAAAAGTTCGTGACATTATTGTTGTTTAATGTTGCTCTTACATATTTTCAGATATATTTTCTATGCTAATAAATGTATATAGTCAATAATATTTTTTCTATAGTACAAAATCTCCATTTCAAAAAATGAACTTCCCTTTTCAGTCCCTTTCTATCCAACGTTTTGGTTTTTAATTCATTGTGTGTTTTTAAATAATTAATGTCTACCTATTATTTATATATATATATATAGATATATATTTACTTGTGTATCACAATAATATTATGTCATATTTCCAATGCGCGACAATTCTCTGACGTCATTATTGAGAGTCGTCGAGAAGGTTCATAATCCAAACAAACCGCGCAGTCATTTTTCTCCAGTGTAAATTATATGGTGTAAAAAGCAATTTTAATAAAGAGTGCCTACATAAATTGAAAAAATGTGTTCTAATGATTTACTATAGTTTAACACAGAAAATACTTGTATTTTCAGATCTATATATAATACAACGTTGTGTTTACAACAAACTGTGGTTGCTTTTTCTGAAGGATTTTATTTATGCCTACCTATTAAGTAATTTATTATCTTTCACATTCTAGATTCTTCAAAAAAAAAACATAAAATTATAATTATCAAAGAATTTTACTGAACTTGTATATGCTAAACCTTTCTATGCTGGATACAATTTAAATATTGTTTTTTCCTTGAAGTATATCATTATATATATATAAGTATTATTAATGTAGTTAAACTTGCAAGTTCATAAAGATTTTCAAAAAAATAATTAATTAAGAAAAAACAGCCACTGTTTATTGTAAACACAAAAATTTACTGTTTATAAATCTAAAAATACAAGTATTTTATGTGTTAAACTGTAATGAATCGTTAGAATACATTTCAAATATCATACTAACACCAAAAAAGGTCAATAATGTACACAACTTTTATAAAAATTACTTTAAAATAGTCTCTTCTTTATATACTTTACATGTGATAAAAAAAGTATACGGTTTGTTTGGATTGTGAACCTTGACCTGGGATAACAGTGACGTCAACAGAAAAACCTGCATTTCCAATCTATAATAAACAACTTTTAATTTTGAAATTTTCACATTTTATTTAATGTTGTTAATTGTGAATGTATTTATTTCATAAAATTGTTTCTTAATTTATTAAATTTCCAAATACGATGCGTGTTTCTTTCTTCATCTAAATTCAATTACCTCAACAACATATAAATATAATCTTGTTAACAAAAAATAGCAAAACAGTTTGTTATTTATGTACACTGAATGCAATATATCATTATATCAATGAGTTTTTAAAACTTACTCTAGTGTTTTATATTTGAGACGGGATAAGTCAAGTAAATCATTTATACTAACAAGAAGCAAATTTGTTATACTTTAAATTAGAAGAAGTAATTAAAAATATTACAGGTTTTTTTAGACATTAATTCGAGATATTAAACATATAACAATCTTGTACCCATAACTCATTATTTCACTAGATTTTACTAACATTACACGTTTAAACATAAAGAGAATTTGTTGGTGTGTATAATTTAACAATTATTAATACTTTTCCAAAAGATAATAAACTACAACTAAGCTTAATAACCAATTCCATTATCTATATTCTTGTTAGGTCTTTATGTTCTTATTTACAAATACAGTAAATCGTATATATATTTATTCTCTGAATATAGTTTTTTAAAGTGCATTTTTTCGTTGGCAATTGATTTCTAAATAGTGTTTCTCATTCACTAGATATAAATTAATTCTTACTGAAAACTTGAATTCATAGCCATGCTTGAGAGATCAGATTTGTTAAAATATCAAAACCAATGTCATGAATAATAATTGTTTTGGGTGAACCAAGTTTTACCGCCATTGCCAAAATGACTCTTATTTATAAGGTAAAAGAGATTGAAATGTGCACTACATACTTGATAGAAAAATCTACAAAATGTTAAAAATGTGTCAGAGGCAGTAAACAAAACAAAACATTAATAAAAATTTTCATTTTCTTCATTATTATTTTTTTAGATATATTTATCTAAATTAAAATCAAAAATTTAGATTAGTTTTCCTTAAATTTGTAGTTAGGTGGAAAGTATTTAAATTCAATTTATAATTTACAACTTGTCTGCACTAATGGAACCTGCACAGCTGGCGGACGCAAGGTTTGCATTTCCGTTCAAAATATTACTACCTGTAGAAAATCCAGTCTGAAACTTTGTCAATCGCGTTAAAGGTCAATGTCTGAAAAGTTAAATTGCAAATAACTTGTTAATAAAATATCTTTTGATATTTTTAATCCCGGGAAACGATTCAAAATATTATTAGGTATTTAATGGTCTTAAATTAGTATACTGAATGTGTTAATCAATTTTTTTATTCCTGAAGGTGATATAATTTTAATTTGATTGAGGTAAGCTTCAATATCTGAAGTGTACCAATTGATAGATACAGCCACTCACGAAATATTAGAAAAAAATAATTTTTGAAATCAGGGTTATTTTACCGGTGGCGGTAAGACTTAGGTTGCGACCGAAGGTCCTAGGCTCCTAGGGTGTGGTTCGCTGGAGTAGTAGTGAGGATTCCCGGTATCTTCCCCAAAGATCTTTTCGTCGAAAATGTTTGTAAATAAACGGCCGTAAATAATATGTGTCTCAAAAATATCTGCATCATGACAATGACAAAAAAGGAGAAAAAAACAAGAGTCAAACGCGATAGTGACACAATAAAAATGTTGATGCTGCTGGTCGATCTTGTTTCACGATGGCGGTTGTAGTATGTACGTCATCAGGTATTTTGCGTAGAAATTGCCTCTTATTTCTAATTACCTGTTTTCGCTAATGATAATAATAATATTTTCATTATATTTCGCAGTTTTCTCTAATAATAATATTTTTGTCATCATGCATACTAGTATTTCAGTAAAGCATTTATGTCCATGTCGCAATTTTTCCAAATTTTATATCTTCTTTCTTAAATTCAGAAACTTTAAAAAAGACTGTACCGTGGCAGTTGCCGAACCTGAGAGAAAAAAATTAGGTGTAGCCACCATACGACTTTCTTATACGTATGAGCGTTTCAAATGATACCAAGATTGTTCTAAATTATAGTTATTAATATAGCAAGAATATTATTATGCGATTTATAATAATCGAGGACGCTGCTAGAGGTGCGAGATGGTTTGAATTAGGGATGCACCGGATCGGGTACTTTGCCGATCTGGCCGGAACCGGAATTCCGGCCGCTGGCCGGACCGGATCGCCGGAATTCCGGCCAGATCGGGACCTAAATTTTAAATGTATGTGCATGCCTATTTTTATACGTAAAACATTGAAAATATTGAGGCTGATTTATTTTTACTTTTTTTTAAACTAGCTACAGTATGCAAAGTGTTTATTACTATTAATTTTACCTAGATAGAAATTACTGTTTATTTAAATATTAATTTTTAATCAGCATTAACAAAATTAAAACAATTCTACTCATTCAATTGGAGAATAGCAGCCACCTGTCAATAATAAAAAAATTAAAAAGAAGTCGGGGAACCACAGCCGCCGGTCTATCATAGGCAAGGAAACGCGCACACCCATCACTGTTGACCAATTACAAAATATATCTGGTCGAAAGTCGGGACATCCCAGACGCGAAAGTCGGGGAATCACAGACGCGAAAGTCGGGAAATCCCAGACGCCTGCTAATCATAAGCAAAGGCACAGGGCTGCAGGTCATTTCATTATTCATTTGCTCACAGAAAATCCCTCTTTGCATTTTGTATTTATGTCTGCTGGTGTTCACGTTTTAAGTTTCTGAGAATTTTGTGTTTTGTGTTCGAGATTTTTAGTGTTGTGTCGTGTATTTAAGTAAGTAAAAAAAATCAATAATTATAATTACATAGATATAAAATGGCCTGTTTTTTTTTTAAATAAACTAATTCAACTATAATTGCTGTCTTTCTTTAATACAGATCGTCAAAATGTCAAAAGTTTGGCAATTTTTTGATGTCCTTAAAGATGACAAAAACAAAGCTACCTGCAATTTGTGTCAAATGGTGGTTTCGAGGGGAGGCTTTGGTAAATTGGTATCTACAAGCCCGTTAATAATACATTTGAAGCGGCATCATCCTGAAGAATTTTCAAATAACTTTAGAGGAAAAGGTACAATATATTTATATCTATATTTTTTTGTTGGGGTAAAGGATTGGGTTTGTAGCTTTGTTTGTTTAATGTTTTACTTTTTTGTCGCTTATTTATCGGACTCAATAGATAACATTTTTTGACTTGAAATTGTGTCTAGTGATTTGATTAGTCTGATTTCAATTTTTTTTGGTCCTGTCTTAATGAAAATTTTACTTCATGATTTACGATAGCTTGATTGATTACTTGATTGAATCAAATTGGAAGTAAAATAAATATTAGCTTTTAGACCGCATATAATAGAGTTTTAATTTATTTCGTAGCACTCGGTTCCGCATCTACATCTGCAGCTACAGGCTCAGTCGAGACCAGGCAACCAACTTTAACTGAATTTACACAACTTCACAAAGCATGGGATATCAATGACAAGAGAGCTGAAAGAATTCACTATAAAATTGCAGAAATGATTTGTTTAGATAACCAACCTTTTTCCTTGGTAGAAAATACTGGTTTTAAGCAATTACTCAATACTATTTCTCCTCAGTATAAACCCCCCTACAGAAAATATTTAACTGATAAAATAATCCCTGACATTTATAATAGAGTTAGGATAAAAATTTCAAAGATTCTGGGTGAAGCTTCGTTTATTTCTCTTACTTCTGATATTTGGACATGCTCGAATACAAATGAAAGCTTCATTAGTGTTACAGGCCACTGGATTTCAGAAAAGTGGGACAAACGAAATGTGATTTTGTGTTGCGATAAATTTGCAGGCAGTCATACGGGACTTAGCAATAGCCGATAAACTTGAAACTTTGACAAACGGTTGGGCTATTGACAAACAAAAAATTCATTTATTGATGAAGGATAGTGGAGCCAATATGGTGAGAAGATGTAAAGATGCAGAAATAAATAGTGAGGGGTGTTTTATACATAAACTGCAACTAATAATCAATGACAGTTTACAATCTCAAAGAACTGTGTCAGATATGATTAGTACTGCCCGCAGAATTGCAATTCATTTCAATCATTCTTCTTTAGCATGCAGTAAATTAATTGAAATACAACAAGAGCTAAATATGGAACGGAAAAAAATTACACAAGATTGAACAAACGCGGTGGAACTCCACTTTCTACATGTTAGAAAGGTTGCTTCATTTGAGACGGTGTGTAACTATTTACCTTACTGAAAATAGCAGTTTAAACAATTTAACAAATAACCAGTGGGACCTCTTGCAATCGGTTCTTGAGTTATTGCGCCCTTTTGAAGAGGTAACAAAATTAATGAGCAACACAGAATCGATAATTTCAGAAGTCATTCCAACGATTGCAATATTAAAACGCTACCTTTTGTCCCATAAGATAGAACAGTTATATGGTGTTGGAACTATAAAAGAAAGCCTGGTTACGGGAATAAATAAGAGATTCTCCGATGTTGAATCTAAAAATTATTATACAATATCCACTATTTTAGATCCTCGATATAAAACTTATTTTTTTTCAAGTAACTCAATAAGTGACGAGATTAAAAAAGTTCTTTTGGGGAAAATAAAAGATACTTGCAATACCACTGATGAAGCAGAAACACGAGAAGATGAAAGGGTTACTAGTGTTACTACCGAAGATAAGGATGATGAGCCTTTAGCTGCAATTCAGAAACGAGCAAGAATAAATGAAACAACTGATTCATCAACAAATTCCACTTTTACATTATGAAACTGCTACAATGACTTTGTAACAGCTTCAACGTCTGCATCTTCTATATCTGGTTTAAAAAATCACATACTCCATCAACTTGATACTTATTATGGAATGCCAATTATAGATAGAAAGGCAGATCCAGTTGAGTGGTGGAGCAGGCACCGTGAAAAATTTCCTGATCTAATTAACTTAGTTAGGCAGTTCCTATCAAGCCCAGCAACTAGTGTCTATTCAGAGCGACTATTTTCAGAAATTGGTAATATATATGTTGATAATAGGTGTAGGCTTAACTCTGAAAATGCCGAAAAGCTCTTATTTATTCACCATAATCTTAATAAAATAAATTATGAATACTAAGTTTTTCTCACTCTAATTTTTCATGTAAACTGTATCCTTATCTTATAAGACTTATCCATGACGGGGAATTTGGCTGTTATTTTTGCTGTTAGAATTTGGCTGTTAATAATGTTTTCATTTACTATTTATGTTTTGTAATTTTTGGAAAGAAAATATATTTTGTTCAAAAAAAAAATTATTTGTTATTAATTAACGACTTAACAATAGGTAAGTAGGCACCAATTAAAAAAAACCTTAAAATACTTTTCTTTATTTTTGCATATATTTCAATTTAAATTATATTAAAAATTTAAAACTTAAACATTTCCAAAAGTTCCGAAAATTCGGAAAGCGATCCGGCCGGAACGGTAGTTCCGGCCAACTGGCCGGATCGGGCGGATTTAGTGGTACCGCCGGAATTCCGGTGCATCCCTAGTTTGAATCGCTGATATTCAAGTTATATATTCAAAGCTTTATCGCGTGTGATGAAGTGATGAAGCATGGTTCCACTTAAGTGGTTATATTAATTCCCAAAATTATAGGACATGGGCTACCGAAAATCCCCATGAATTGCGAAAAACATCATTGCATCCTGTTAAAGTAGGAATATGGTTAGCAATGTCAAGACGTAGGATTGTGGGCCCTATTTTCTTTAATGATACGATCACAGCTGCAAGATACCGTGCAATACTAACTAAATTTTTTGATCAATTGCACGATGACGAATTACAGAATGGTTGGTTTCAGCAAGACAATGCTCCTGCTCATAAGGCTAGAGAAACACAACCATATTTGAATGAATATTATGATGATAGAGTAATCGGTAGAAATTTATTTCCACCTCGTTCACCTGATCTAACACCGTTAGACTTTTATTTGTTTACGGCTAGAGAAACACAACAATATTTGAATGAATATTATGATGATAGAGTAATCGGTAGAAATTTATTTCCACCTCGTTCACCTGATCTAACACCGTTAGACTTTTATTTGTTTACGGCTAGAGAAACACAACAATATTTGAATGAATTTTATGATGATAGAGTAATCGGTAGAAATTTATTTCCACCTCGTTCACCAGATCTAACACCGTTAGACTTTTATTTGTTTACGGCTAGAGAAACACAACAATATTTGAATGAATATTATGATGATAGAGTAATCGGTAGAAATTTATTTCCACCTCGTTCACCTGATCCAACACCGTTAGACTTTTATTTGTTTACGGCTAGAGAAACACAACAATATTTGAATGAATATTATGATGATAGAGTAATCGGTAGAAATTTATTTCCACCTCGTTCACCTGATCTAACACCGTTAGACTTTTATTTGTTTACGGCTAGAGAAACACAACAATATTTGAATGAATTTTATGATGATAGAGTAATCGGTAGAAATTTATTTCCACCTCGTTCACCTGATCTAACACCGTTAGACTTTTATTTGTTTGGGACTCTCAAAAATAACGTATATCAGACCAATTTACATACATTAGAAGAACTGGAAGCAGCTATCATGCGTGAAATAAATAATATTACTCCAGTAAAATTGCATCATGTGTTCGACAATTTAAAACGGAGAGTAAATTGCTGTTTGCAACAAGATGGACAACACTTTCAACATTTACTATGAACATTAAGAACATTAAAATTGCTATGATAAATGACATTCTATTAAATCTGTACTATAAAATTCATAATAATATAATGTAATTCTAGCTATTATTATTAATAAAATGTCTAATTTTACTTAATAAATTGTGTGCAATAAAAATCATAACAAAATTCTTTCTTTTATTATTAATGAAATAGCTGGTTTTATTCACAAAAGAAGTTTATGCTGGTGTAAAAGTTTGTTTATAAAATTTTTCAAATATTCAGTACAAGTTAGGGATTTTTATTCAAACTATTACCAACCTGTAAAACTGGTTGCATAACTGTCATGTTACGTTATTATTTGACCTCATAGTACATAACCTATATCATAAATTTGTCAAAATAAATGTCATCATATATTGCATAGTGTATATATGGCTTTATATGGTGGTCCGCGGAATTAAAAAACAGAATGTAAGTAATTCTAAGAAATTATTTCGTCTTTGGTAGAGTTCATTATTTGCGAACTTAGGGTAACATAATGTATATTTAATGCAAACCAGTAAATCGATGTTCGCCTGAAGCAGTAGAAACTCTGCAATTGAATTATTAATAGACTACCACGAATGTTCTTCAACTTTTATTTTCAGTTCTAAAACAATATTATGTCTTTTCGCAAACGTCAGATGAGTGAGAGCGTAAAATATAAAGTTAATATCATATTTTTTCGTAGACCTGTAATGTATTACGAATCTTTTATGCTAATATTGAACTTCGGGGAAAAAAATCTATTTTACTTGTTTCATGGTTGTTCGATCAAACACTAATTAATTTAGATTCGCCAAAAATACCAGATGAATTCGAAATAAATACGCGCGAAACCCCCATCGCGCCTCGGAGCTAATAAAAAGGCAATTTGGTTCGTTCCAACTGCCTATATATCGCCGTCTAATGTCCTGAATGCAGCTTGGCCAAACTGCAAATGGACAGAATTACCTAGTATAAACCGGGCATTAATTCAAGCCAACGTCGGTAGGTGGCGGAGTAAACTGCTTGAGAGGAAGGGGCAACAGTGAAAAAACTTCCCGCAAAAAAAAACAACGACTCGTGCTTATATAAGTTAAAAAAGTATAGTGAGTCGATTCAAAAACCGAAAATTTTTGTTAATGTTTTGTTTTTTTTGGCTGCCACATTTTAAACATTTTGCAGATTTTTTTTTATTAAGTATGTAGTTTATAGAAACACTGTAAGCTGTGTATATCATGCACTGAAGTACATATTTTTAAGTAAGAAAGAGGTCAGCAGCGAAACAAAGACAAAGATTTACAAAACAATATTTCAAAATGGGCGTTTTAAGTAGAATAGATGGTGTTACGAGACTGGATAAAATTAGAAATGAAAAAATTAAAAAAAAAACAACTTAATTGGTTTGGACGCCTCGTACGAATGAGCAACACGAACCCTGGAAAAGAAATATGGGAGGTCGCCTGGAACAAGAGGAGAAACATAGGTAGACCAAGAAGTGTATGGAATCAGGTATTAGCGCGGCTGCTGGCGGACCGGGGAAGTACCTGGAAAGATGCTCGACAAATATCTAAAGATAGGACAGGATGGAGAAAATTCTGCAAAGCAGAACGCCAAAACGGCAAAAGTAGATACAGATAAGTAAATAAGTAAGTATGTTGTTTACACTTCAATCTAAGTTTACACAAAATTTGATTCTTTTTTCTTTATAAATAAGAGACATTGTCGTGGTGGCGGTAAAACTTGGGTCAACCTGTATACAGTAAACATTATTTGATTGTTTTATGGATATTATACCTAGTAGCAATAAATTTAATTGCTTTGTTTAATAATTATTATTATCAATAACAAACTTTAGATGTTTCAAGCTTAACGAATTTTAGTTACCTATTATTTACTGCCACATGTCTACTTTTATAAAATAAGAAGGGTAGTCAAAATGTAAGAATTTTATCAAGATGGAGTAGTGTCTGTTATCAACGAAAACGTGTACTTCCCCCATCGAGAGAAGTTTATAGTTATTAATTATTAATATTCTGTTCATGACATTGTTTTAATATTGTATCTTCTATATAAAAATTCCATCTACAAATTCAACTAGGGAACAACTGCAAATACTTTTCTTTTTGAAGAATACGCGTAACCCGGTAAAGTAATGTATATATAAATTTATGTAGCTGCATAGTTTTTCTGCTGTTGAATAATTATCTTTTTTTTTATATACAATCATATATATGTCTAATCTAATAAAATAAAATGAAAGTGATATTCTGAAAAATAAATAATCTAATATTCTATCTGAAAAAAAAAAAAACATAAACCACAGTTGCCTTAATAAATAACACAAACCAAATTCTCCAAATTCAGTTAATATTTCTTTAAATAATTTTGTTTCTAACTCAATGGAAGGCAAAATATGTTCTGCAAAATAGATTTGCTGGGTCTCATGTCCACTTGCAGTATACCATCGTCGTAATCTTCCAGATCAGGAGGTGGTGGGGGCGGGAACATCGGCGGAGGATATCGTGGAAGAGGCGGTGGTGGAGGAAGATTATTCGGATGAAATTCGCACGTCACGTTATGTCACACACAATCCTCTAAAGACATTAACAGTGGATTCACGTATTCAAATCCTTCGAACTCCGACTGGTCTATTTTCTCAATTACACGTCTGAAATATACAAAATTAAAATAGGTAATTATGTAATAATATTTGGGGGGTATTTTATTACAAGAGTTTAAGAGTTAGCTAGCGATTCTTCTTGAACAATTTTGCCAACTTTTAAGATAGTTTTACGGAGAAAAATTCCTATTCGAGGAATATAATTTTATAAACACATTCCAAAAAAAAAAAATGGTAATACGTCCAACACTTTATATTTTAGGGCTACAGGCTGTATCAATTCATATTTAATTTAATAATACTGAAGGTTATACCATTTCACAGATACCCACCCATTGGCCGATTTGGTTTCTATTGATTTCCCATCTCTTGTCACCACTCTCATTAATGACACAGGCAGTCTAGATTTGGTTTGTTTAGTATTACATTTCTGAATTCCTCGTACAATTGTTAATCAGAAAGTATTAAGATAGTATACACTATGTACCACTTAAAACTTCCAGGTCAAATATCTCGGAAACGGATAAAGATATTTGAATTTTGTGAAAAGCAGTTACTAAAAAGAATGTGATCGGCTCTAGTTTGCTTTCATAATTGTGTTTTATTATGTGAATATATAGATGGCGCTGCGAAGAAAAGAATCTTTTTGATCGCCAATCTCTTTATTTGTTTTTTTTTTGAAGTGTAAACTTCTTTAGGCGCGTTGCGCTGATTGTAGGCAGTAAACAAGACTGACCCGTCACGTTCGAATATGAAATGCTCGAATATGAAATGCTTGGATATGTAACGCTCGTTCGGGTAATGTCGGCTCGAGTCGACTAAGGGAACAATTTTATTATTATTTAATTTCAATTAAATTGAAATTTAAATAAATAAATAAATTCATGTCGCAGAAAAGGTTCGATTCCGAGACCGCAGGGTTATGAAGCCGATACGTTACCATTAGACCAAGAACGGGACAGTAAGTAAGATTTATATCGTCTATTTATATATATACATGCGTCCTAAAATCTCCTTAATAATGCTTGCGGCCGAGGCAAGACAATCTCGAGTACGTTAAAGTTGTTTGTACTCACCGCCTGTAAAGTGACATTTGGCGCATGTGTAACTCGACTGGGAAATACGTTTTCCCGGTTGAGGCGACTGTTAAAATGGAAAAAAACACTGGCACTTTGGGACATTTAAAAGAAATCTAACTTGGTAGTAATAAAATTTAGTCTATAAAATACTACTTCCCTCCACTATTCTTCACTAAAAGTTGGGGAAATAGGAGTAATAATTAATAATTCTTCCAAAAAAATTGTGGCGCCATCTATTTGAGGACATTTTAAGCGACACCTATAAGCAAGATTCAAGCGCCATCTATTTGAACCACATCGACATTCATATTGGCAGTACGGCATTGTTTGTATTTAAACCAAAAAACGCAACAAATATACTATAAATTTATAAATATAAGAATAAATACCTCATGTATGCCATGTGTAAGAATATAATAACTTAATTTTACGGAAAGGTGAGTAATAGTTACGTACATGAAATGCTAAAATTAATTAGGTAATCTATCTTAGGTTAGGTATGATACCAATGACATTAATCAATAACATTTTTTTTATTGAAGTGTAAACTTTTTTAGGCGCGTTGCGCTGATTGTAGGCAGTGAACAAGACTGACCTGCAACGCTCAGATATGTAACGCTCGGATATGTAACGTTCTTCGGGTAAAGTCGACTAAGGGAACAAGATAAATAAATATATCATATAAAGATATTTAATTTCAAATAAATTGAAATTTAAATGAATAAATAAATTCATGTCCCAGAACAGATTCGATCCCGAGACCGCACGGTTATGAAGCCGATACGTTATCATCAGACCAAGCGAGGGACCGTAAGCAAGTATTTATATCGTCTATTTATACATACACATACGTCCGAACCGACCAAACGAAACTGACGCTCGCATAAATGTATTGAATGTGCGAATATGTTTTATTTAATAAGTTACTGAATATTATATGCGTGTATTTCGTATTATCTACGGTATTATTAACCTCGCCTTGATGAAGTTTACACTTCCGCCGTGTGGTTTTAAGCACACTCATTCTTCTTGTTTATTTGAAGGAGTATTAAAATTAATGTGGATTTCATTATTTGTGTTTATTTTGTTTAAATATTTAAACGGATCAAATATAACTAAGATGTTCAAAATTGTTGTCTTCTTGATTGATACATAATATATATCGCCTTATTAGTTCTCTTCCACAAACATTTAACAATGTATTTCTACTAGTTTTTTTTGACCACTTATAAATTTTATTATAAATGTCGCCCATATCTGTTATGGGTTTCTTGTAAAATTCAGCTTTCAAGTAACCCCACAAGAAAAAATCTAACAGGGTTAAATTCGACGAACGAGCCGGCCACTTGAGCACGCTGTTAGTACCAATCCAACTACGTGGTAACGTCTTGATATAACCACATATTATTTCGCAGCTCTATTGGTACATCTTCGAAAAGTAGTGGTAACTCATTTTGCAGAAATTGTAAGTAGCGCACACCAGTTAATGCTCCATGATAAAAGTGGGGGGCCTATGATATATCCATAACAAACGTTAACGCCAAAAACTGTTTGATTTCTTGTTTACCTTATCCACGTAGGATTATCTTCTGACCAATAACAAGCATTATACTTAATTAAAGTACCATTGTTGTGAAAAAGACATTCGTCACTCCACATAATGTGATTTATAAAGTTATTGTGTTCCGCTAACAATACAGAAACTGCCAGAAAATCGAGTCTGCGTTGATTATCTCCTATTTGGATCGATGTAGTCTTTATTTGATGGAAATTCATAATGTTGAAAGCAGTGGCGGCTCGGGGTAGTTCACATAGGGAGTGCATAATTTCAAAATTAAAAAGTGTAATACAAGAACGCTTACCCAATCTTTATAAGTTTCACCGACATACTGTTCCAGACAGGTACTGTTCATTGTACAGTTTGTTTTGAGGGAATAATAAATATAACACTACAGTTTGATTACGTCTGACGATAAACGAAGTCCATTTTGCGTGTCTTTGACTTGCAGAACAGTTCTATCACTTTTTCATTAAAATTTGGGAAATCATTTATAAATTCAATTAAAAACCGGTGCTGCTTCGATGTGATCTCTGAGCCATTTATCTAATTCAGCCGTAAAATTTATCAATTCCCGAAAAATGCCCTTGATATTCGACGTTTTCCGTTCATCATGACCCCGAAGTGCTAGTTTAAACGCGCCACAAAATCTAATGCAATTTATTATTAAATTTAACACATGCCTATTTTTTGTTACCTGTTCATTGTGTTGTTGAACTGCTTTTCCATATGATGATCTAAAACATTCTGAATGTTATTTTTTCCTAACATTCTTAGACTAAATATATTTTTCAAATGCCCTTCGGAATTTTCATGTTTCGTAATTTTAGCACTAAGATGAATTAAGTCTTTTATTCCGTTCTTTGACCAAGACGGTTCACCACCAAACAAAAGACACGGAAAACAAAACAAAGTATTTTTAATTTCACACCCACAAATCCAGTCATTTTTCTGATAAATATTCATTTTGAATTTTCTTATAACGTCTTTACCTTTAACAGATTGTTTATTTTCTAAACATAATTGAGGCATCGGCCGTTTAAAATTTTTTATTGCGATTTTTTCATCATACGTTAACCGCGAAAACGTGTTATTCTGTATCGCAGACACGAAATACATCTTACAACAGCGTTGAGCAGACGGGAATCTTGCTCACATGCTATGTATTATACGATATGGAACTAGAACAAAATACAGTTCTCCCCACCTTCAATGTAATGTTTAATGGCTTAACGCAGCAACAGTAGCGCTTTGCTCATGGGTATGTTTCTCTCGGTGGAAGGGGTCTTTACATCCGTGCGCTGTTAGTCGTCATTATATCTGTGACGACGATCGGTGCATGTAGGTTGTTTCGCGTGCCGTACACGCGACGTTCCTGTTCAATAACTATGAATACGTAATAAATAAATACTTTCACAGTTAGTCGCCGCTTGGTTTGTTTTGTTTCAAAATTCCAGGGGGTGCAATTGCTCACTTGCTCTCATTAAAGAGCCGCCACTGATTGAAAGTAAATAAAACTGACAATAAAAATCACTTAAATTCCCACTTTATTGATAAAATATCATGACGATCGTTTCGACACACAGTTTCTTCTTCAGATGAGTTTATAATACAACCTTATCTGAAGAAGACAGTGTGTGTCGAAACGATCGTCATGATATTTTATCAATAAAGTGGGAGTTTAAATGATTTTTACTGTCTACTTTCAACATTATCTCCTATTCTTAAATGGTGCACTAAATGAACTTTGTACGGAAAGTATTTATTTTCTTTTAGAATCCTACGGCAAGAGGTTACAGATAGATCATGCTCTTCTTTTAATTGCCGTAATGATGTATGTGGATTATTATTAACTGTTTATAGTACGGCTGATGTAATTTCATCATCTCTTACTCTTTTCTGCCTTAATTGTTTTTGTTTTTTGAAGCTACCGTAATTTCTGAGATTTGCACACAGACTTATAAATGTTTAGTGATCTGGTCATCTGGATCATCTTTTACTTTTTTTGCCTAAATTGTTTTTAAAAATACAATATAAAATACTTGAATATGTAACGTACATTAACGGATAATTACTATCATAAGTATACATATATACATTTATATTTATAAATGTATATGCACATAGAGTATTACACAGTTAACTACGAAAATGCACAGTGATGTCATTGGCGCTTAGCAATAATAGGGGAAAGGTGGGGCGAACTCAATGGACCTTTATATTTTATGTGGAAGAGAAACAGCAACGGTATTTCGGTATAAGAGAAAGTAGGACAATAGACGGCTTTGGTATAAAATTTTTAAACTTCGCGGCTGTCCTTACCACCAACAGTGACCAATAATACCAACATTCACTGCATATTTACTGCTACCTGATTTTTGTGTTGATAGCGTGTTTGTGGTTTATTCTTGTTGTTAAATTTGCGCGGTCGGCAGCGCACGCATCTGGTAGAAAGGTCACGCTGATGACGTAGTGGTGGGCGTTAAAATATAAAGGTATTAAATACTTATTAAGTAAATAAATAGAACTTAAAAATAATAATTTATAAACAAAATTCTCGGTTGATTATAATACATTAAATGTTCAAATCGTCCACCTTCTATTTCTAAACAATACGCAATTCGATTATAAAAGTTACGCCGTACATTGGACAAGAATTCGGGGGTGATTGTTAACAAACAGTTTCTAATTTTTATACGGAATTCTTCTAAATTATTTGCACATTGTTCTTAGTAGCCGTATATTTGTGACTTTATGTGACCCCGCAGAAAAAAGTCATTTGGTGACAAATCAGGAGACCTGGCAGGCCAATGGATTGTGCACCCCCGTTTTGAAATAATTCGGTCTTCAAACGTATTTCTTAGATATTGCAGCACAATCCTGCTTGTATGGGCAGGACATCCGTCTTGTTGATACCAAATGTCTTCCACTACAATGTTAGGTATTCCGCGTATAAAAGGAATAATACTGTGTTGCAGTAGATCTAAGTATTTCTGTCCGTTCAACATGCCATCAATATAAAATGGGCCAATGATATTATTGCCTAATATCCCAACCCATACATTTACCTTTTCTGGGTATTGTGTGTGAGGAGTATATGCAATGTGTTTATTTGTTCTGGACCAATATCGTAGTATCGCTGGATTATGCCGGCCGTGTAAGAAAAACGTAGATTCATCCATAAAGAGGATGTTCGAAATAAAACCGTCATTCAGTGCACATTTTTCAATTATGTCTAAACAAAACTGAATGCGATTATAATTGTCCTGTGGAAAAATTTCATTTATCTTCTGAACATGATAAGAGTGATATTTGTTTTTCCTTAAGGCTCTTCTCAGTGTTTCACGTGATACATCCACTTCTTGTCCTATTTGTGATGTTGTCAGAGTATAATTGTTTTCCACGCTAGCACATATCATTACACTGAGATCCTGGTTATCATTATTTTGGGGTTTCACATGAAACGATGGCGAAACACAACCGAATTTTTCAAAATTAGTTTTGATGCGATGAATGGTATTCAAACAAGGAATAGGTCGATTTTCAAAAGTATCCCGAAAGAGAGCTATAATAGACATCAGTGAGTGGCCTTGAAAATACCATTTTACAATCTGAACCTTTTCATCAATTGTATACACCATATCCATAATTTTACTATAACAGACACTTGACAGATCACGAACAACTCACATATACGAATGACATATGTCAGTAAGATCAAGTAAAATATAGTTGCCTGGCCGTCAGATATAATGTATCAATCCCCACTACATTCCCCTTTCAGTATACAGTGTGTATAAGCCAAATGGAATAAATTCATTATTTCGGTTACTGTACATATTTATGAAAAAATCCCGAAACATGTCATATTTTATTTATAAATTAACATTCTTCAACGTGAAAATGCGATCCCTACCTTCAACCCCCTTCGAATAACAGGTACAACCCCCATTTTTTTAAATGGGAAATATAGGCTTGTGATATATCGTTGTAAAGGTCTCTTTATTCTCTATTCAAACATGTTATAATTTTCATGTTTGTTGCAACAATTAAGATAGAATAAAATGAAATCATGTTGTTATCGAAATTCGCTACAATATACTTAAAAAATAAAAAAAATATTCATAATAAGAAAGTGAGTAAAAACCATACCAATGTGCTTTTTAGATGGTATCCATTTAAAATACTTTAAAAAGTTTCCGTGGCAACATTAGTTTTTTTAAAACGCCTTAGTAAATAGTTTTGTATTTAAAAGTTGTCATTTAAATTGACAGTTTGATAATTTTAGTTTGAATTTCGTAAAATACAATTCTGAAGCAGTTTCGAGAGTTTGGTCATGTAAGGCAGATAAAAAAACCAGCTGCCAATGCAGTGAGTGATGAAATCAAAGTAGATGTGATGGTTGAGTTTATGGAAAACCCACATACATCGAGTAGACATGCATCCACAACATTAAATGTTAGCCATACATCGATAGTAAACATATTAAAAGAAAATAAAATGCATCCCTATAAAATGATATCTACTCAGG
Organism: Amphimallon solstitiale; assembly: GCA_963170755.1. NCBI lineage: Eukaryota > Metazoa > Arthropoda > Insecta > Coleoptera > Scarabaeidae > Amphimallon > Amphimallon solstitiale. The sequence continues at coordinate 1,788,449 of OY720683.1, read as the reverse complement.
AGCTTATGGAAGACGATTTTGATAAAAGAACTTATTTTTGTGAGCTAATGATGGACATGCTGGATAACAATATTATCAATTTAGAAGATGTTATGTTTTCTGATGCGTGCACTTTTTCTCTTAGCGGTCATGCTAATCGGCAAAATTGCCGCTACTGGTCTACGGAAAATCCTCACTGGATGAGGGAAGAACACACACAATACCCAGTAAAAGTTAATGTTTGGGCAGGTATTGTTGGAAACCATATCATTGGTCCCTTTTTCATTGAGGGCAATTTGAATGGCGATCGTTATTTGGCACTACTTCAAAATGATGTCATTCCAACTTTGGCAAATTTATATCCTGATCCAGGAAACCCTCAAGTTCCAATGAATACGATATGGTTTCAGCAGGATGGAGCACCACCACATTACCAACGCAATGTCCGGCAGTACCTCGATGCAATATTTCCCAATCGGTGGATAGGAAGGCGAGGATCGATAGAATGGCCAGCGCGATCACCTGATCTGACCTTACTTGATTTTTTTATGGGGATATTTGAAGAGCATTATGTACAAAACTAAACCTTTGGATTTAAATGACTTAAGAGAACGAATAACGCTTGTGATTAGGTCGATCACGCCTGATATATTAAATAATGTTAGAAGACATTTTTATTTAAGATTAGGATGTTGCCAAGACGTTCATGGTGAACACTTTGAACATCTACTTCATTGACATTCATTTTTTTTTTGGGCGTTTTAAATTTCTCTTTACATTTTGCATTAAATTTTATTTTTTGAGTATATTGTAGCGAATTTCGATAACAACATGATTTTATTTTATTCTATCTTAATTGTTGCAACAAACATGAAAATTATAACATTTTTGAATAGAGAATAAAGAGACCTTTACAACGATATATCACAAGCCTATATTTCCCATTTAAAAAAATGGGGGTTGTACCTGTCATTCGAAGGGGGTTGAAGGTAGGGATCGCATTTTCACGTTGAAGAATGTTAATTTATAAATTAAATATGACATGTTTCGGGATTTTTTATAAACATGTACAGTAACCGAAATAATGAATTTATTCCATTTGGCTTATACACACTGTATATTCGTAGTGTGTATGTTGTGTATCTGAATTCGTACATGTGTGAAATGAAGATTATGACGACCAAAAAAATTCTTTTCATCGCAGCGCCATCTATATATTCTCATAATAAAACACAATTGCGACAGCAAACTAGAGTCGATCACATTCTTTAGTAACTGCTTTTTACAAAATTCAAATATCTTTATCCGTTTCCGAGATATTTGACCTGGATGTTCTAAGTGGTACATTAACAATTGTACGAGGAATTCAAAAATGTAATACTAAACAAACCAAATCTAGACTGCCTGTGTCATTAATGAGAGTGGTGACAAGAGATAGGAAATCAATAGAAACCAAATCGGATATTATGTAGGTACCTGTGAAATGGTATAACCTATAGTTCAGTATTATTAAATATGAATTGATATAATTGGCTTGTTAAATGGATATGTATTTTAAAAACGTGATTATGTAGATACAATTTGTGTCAACCCATCAGAAATAATTTCCACCTTGTGACCGCTCTGATTATAAAGGCCCTCTAACCAAATCAAACTAATCGCCCTACCTACCGGAAAGGGCACAACAACGTCTGCATAACATAAGATATTGCTGTACTTACGGATCATCAGGAGTTAAATGTACTGGTTCGTCCGTAAATTCCGGAGGAAAATTGGCCAAATCCCTGTCAGAGTCTAAACGAGGTTTATAAGGTGGCGGCACCTGTTTCTGTTCGAGCTAAAACGAATTGAAAAAATTAGTTATCACAGATTATACCTCGAAAAGATATTTCAACATAAGTACTACCAGAGCTTGTTGCCGATTGCTTCAAATTATTAAACTGTTATAAACAGGCTCCAGATAACGTGATGAGTACGTTAAACACAAATCAAAAAAAAAATAAAAAAAAAGTAAATTAATGAATACATTTGATGTTTTTGTTGTTGTTGAGAATAAAGTTAATCCCATTTTTGTATGAATGTAAATTGTGACTTGCGTATACGTCATATTTACAGGAAGATGTATATAAGTAGTAGTGCAGTGTCGAAAAGTAAAATATTGTTATTTTTCTACTCCCATACTTTAATTGTATTATTAGATATGCCGAACCTGTACTTTAATGATGTCCATTACGATATAGATTTTCATTATGATACAAGTTTATATCCAATAGGAATACAGATTTTTCATTACGATACAAGCTTATATCCAATAAGAATGCGACATTCCAATATTTAAACAATATTCAATATGGCGACTGCATATCTGACAGATATACAAATTAAATAAATGTGACAGTTCTCTGCAATTCACAAGTAAGTACTTAAAATTTGTATTTTTTTGAAAATATAAACGGTAAAAATGAGGGATAATGACAGCGAAATGTAAAATTTGAGTCCACCAGAAATTATGGAACAAGCCTTAGTAACCACAAACAATTTATTACCAGCTAAATTCGCAAAGGTGCATGGAAAATTTTAACCTGAATTTATGAAATGGAATGTTCAAAAAATAATGTTTTATTATGGGGTCGTAGAAAAAATAGTGTATGCAACTTGCTTTTAATGGCTATTAAGACACTCGTATTCTTAATAGCTATCATTAAATGCTCATTGCATAATATACTATTATTATTGAGACATACATGAAATTGTGATGACTTAAACTATTAGTGAAATGCATTGATAAATCAATTGGATGATTAATCATTTGTCAAGTGGGTCAACATATACAGGGTTACCGCTAAATAAGTACCAGGCTATGCGAATCTGAAGAATATGTATAAATGACTAACTGGAAATCCAAAAAGAAATTTATTTGTGACTCATAAAAAATTTCTACATTTTTAGGGCCAAAATGTAGTTAAAGTCGGTTCATAACTTAGTTTATTCTATACGCAGTGCAAATAGTTATGAATGGCAATTGAAAAGATTTTCTATGGCGATGTTTTTTTTTGTGTGGATAGCACGCCTTTATGTAGAAAAGGTCGACAACCTTGGTGCATTACCATGTTCTTTTTCCCTTAAATAGAAGTAAATTATTTTGAAGCTTAAATTCCTCTACATGAAAATTATTATGCTTGTATATTAACAGCGACAGGGTCGGACTCGAAGGAAAGAAATTAATTTCTCGTCACTGCGTGCACATTGGACAGCGATTTTTTTTTGTACGGGCATTGCTCATATTTTTCTTTCACCCGCTTTTTTTAATCACGCTATTTAAAACTAATCCTGTATAAAACAACAAAAATATGTCATACAATAAGTGCTATGTTTGTCGAGTGGAATTTAGGAGGATAGAAAGAACGGTAATATGTTTTGTATGTGAGAAAGAGAGACATGGTAAATGCGCTGCAGTCAGTGACAAAACAGCCGAAAAGTTGAGTGACACGGATATAATTACCTATGTATGCGATATTTGTCAAACAATGAAGGAAATGGATCATAACTTCATGATTGCCTCCAAACAATATCAGAACAAAATGTATTGATTCACAAAATTTTAGAGTTTATTTCGAACACCGAAAATAAGGCAGGAAACATCTATTGAAAAAGAAAAATGATGTGTTAATCGTTAAACCTAAAAAGATGATCAAAAATCACACGAAACAAAACAGGATATTAAAAATAAAGTGGATCCAAGTAAACTAGCACTTGGAATTGAAAAATAAAAGCTGTTGGAAAAGGTGGCATCGCTATTAACTGTAGTGATAGCAATTCTAAAGAAAAATAATTAAGAGAAAAAATCATAAATGAAATTGGAAATAAGTATGTAATTTCTGAACCGAAACAAAATAAGAAATCCGAAAATAATAATTACTGTTGTTGAAGAAGACGTTATTGATGAAAATAATGAAAAAGTATTAAACACGATTATTAGGCAGAAAGTCTGTAAAAGCTATCTATTGTTTTATTCCAGCTCTATATGTAACACTTAAAAGACATCCCTCGTATATAAATGTATATATACATTACATATACTCGTATTTATTTTATTATCCCATTCGACCCAATTGAAAATCATTTCATTTAAACTAAATTAGCACAATATAGTGATACATCCTTGAATATTTATTGTCTTTCATAACATATTTTTTACTTTATCTTCAATCAATCCTAATTCAATTTACGGTGGCTAGAAAAAGAAGTGTATAGTGTACACAACGCAGTAAAAAGTTATTACAAATGAATAATTTTCTAAAAGTAATTTAGAATATTGCTTTCGGAAAATTATAATTATAAAAAATAAGGAAATGACTTCCTACACATATATTCATGAAATCGTAAAATACTAATAGATTTTTCGCGCCGAAGCGTATAACACAATAATTTTCTATTACAACACCAATATTCTTAATATCGGTGTCATAGTAGAAAATTATTACCTATTCTTTATTAATATTAGATAATATTGCTTACCATGTCCCAATCAATACTTTTGAAGAACTGATGACCGGTAATTTCTTGAAATGAGTCGTGGCCGTGGCAGCCCAAACGATCAGCAGGATTCTTATTCAAAAATCCTTTGAGAACATTGGCCGCTTTTACACTAAGTGACCGTGGGATCCGAATTGTCTTTTCGAGAATCACTTGAAAGAGATAGTCTTCGGTATTTTGATCTGGGTTCTCCGAAGCACCGGCAATATCGAACGGTGATCTCCCAGCAAGCATTTCGTACAGCAAGACACCTATAAATATTACAATGAATTACATTCCATAACTACATTATATCGGCTGTCGACACGAAAACTTAATATTGAATTATTTCTGGTATTTTTGAAGACAAAAACTTGCAATTTTGGGTGGTTGTTTGTGATATACAGGGACAATGAATAGTGTATTTTATACCAGCCCATTGGGTCGGTCGCCACCGCCGGCCACCCCCAACTCCAAGATTTTAAAAGACATCTGTTTTTGTTTTATTTTGAAATAACAAAATTGCTTTGATATTCCTCTGTGAACAAAGTAGTTACTTACATCATGAAATTTATGAGATATTTAAAGTTAAAGGTTTTAGATAGTAGGAATTATTAACTCCGAAAAATCATAAGCTAGTCATGGAAATAATTAAAACAAGATTTAATCACAACATTTTACTTAAATTAAATGCGCAAATGTTTACCGTTTACATTCAACATAAATAACATTTATTCTCTAAAGTATTTCTAACATTTTCAAACATTTGTGGCGTTAAATTTCGACATTCCTCCGTTATTCTATTGGGTAAATTACCTACTGATTGTGGCAGTGTCTTATAAACAACAGACTTCAAATGTCCCCACAAAAAGAAATCTAGGGGAGTTAAATCGGAAGAACGAGCTGGCCATTCAATAGAATCCAATGTCCTGAAAAAACATTATCCAAATAATTCCTATCGAAACAGTAATGTGGCCCAGCTCCATCATGTTGGAAGTATAATTGCTCCTCCTCTATTTCATTCAAGTTTGCTTCTAGATATGCTAAGAGGATGTATTAGCTCTTTCAAAAACTGTAGCTACTTAGATCCATTTAAATTTTCCTGGAAGAATATTGGACCAGTTACTTGGTTATTAAGAATTCCAGTCCGTACATTATGTTTTTGGGGATATTGCGTGTTGCCTTCTCGAAAAAAGTGGGAATTTACGTCAATCCATCATCGAGAGTTGTGTCTATTCATAAGACCATTTAAGTAAAAGCAGCTTTTATCACTGAAGCAAATACTTCGCAAAACATTTCCATTTTGCCGAATCATATCTGTCATTATTTCACAAAGTTCTTATGTCTAAATTACCATCAGCCAACTCTTGGTGAAGTTGAATTTTATAGGGATGCATTTTGTTTAATTTCTTATGGCAGGTTGGTTTTGGCCATCCCGAAACTTCGGATAACTTTCTAAACGAGAAGCTCTGGATCTAAATTGATATGGCCCAAAAACTGCTAGTTGCGTAGTTTCATCTAGTACACCAGGATTATTCATATTCCGTTTTTTATTAATTACAGATCCAGGTTGCATAAATGTTTCTAATGGGTGGGCCATTTAAAAGTTTGTTCTAACGCTATTAAATGAGACTACATCAATCTTTTTTTGAATTTTATTTTCTTGCGAAGGTTGGAGTCCCTGATTTAAGAATGAAAAACTATTTCGTTCATGTGGTTTGCTAGCCTTAAAGTAAGCCATCCTCTTGAGTCCAGTTTTGAAGAACTTTTTCGATAACTTCGCCACCTATTTCGCCAATAACAGTCGCAATGTTATGTTTCAAAGCTGGAATTGTCTCTGGATTATCCGCATAACATCGATCCTTAACGGCACCCCAGAGAAAAAGGCCAATTGACATCTCCAAAACGGCTTGTATGGCATGTGGCGCCATTTTGTTGGAACCATAGCTCGTCCACATTCATAGCCTCGATTTGGGGCCATAAAAAGTTGATTAACAGGAGGGCTCTGTAACGGTCGCCATAGACGGTAACGGCGTTTCCAGCAGCATTTTCAAAGTAAAATCGGCCAATTATGCCACCACGCCAAAATCCACACCAAACTGTCACTCTTCGTGGATGCACTGGCTTCTCTACGATTACGTGTGGCTGTTCCGAAACCCAAATCCGACAGTCATGCTTGTTTACATAGCCCCCGAGATGGAAATGGACTTCGTCTGAAAAGATGATTTTTCGTCATTATTGAGCTGGTCTATGGCCCACACAACGAACTGATTCAACTCTTAAGTCTTCCGGATTTTGTAGGTGAATAATCTGAGATCTCTGTGCAGTATTCTCCTCAAGTTGGTGCGACTAATGGCCACTTGCTGCGATTGGTGTCGAGTTGAGATCAATGGATTCTGGCCCACACTACGGGCCACAGCCTCAATATTCTCGGGGGTGCGCAATCTCCGTGCTCGGGGACCACTTCTGTTGTCAAATAGGAAACCTGTCTCATGAACTTTCTTTACCAATTTCACTACAGCGGTTCCGCTTGGCGCTTTTTTACGATCCATATTTCTTTTCGAAATACGCACGGTTTCGGCTACACAATACTGATTAAAAATAAGTTCTCAATATTTCGAAACGCTCCTCAAACGAAAACATGATTGTTTCGTACAGCGGAATATCAGAATGACGAACTGTCAAAATTTAAAACAAATTGGTCCATCCAGTGTTATCATACCGTATGATTTAAAAACAAACCAATAGATGGCCCACCCGTTATTAGCGTTCTTACATAAACAACATATACTTTTCTGTTTGGATAGTTTTCATTAAATAACGTCGCCGTTTGGGAATAATTTTTGTTTGCAATCCCATATAAAGTGACAATTTCAACTCTCTCCTCCAGAGCATTTCAGCAAAAAAAGCCGAAACTTTAGTAACAATTACCTTACCAGTATTAATATTAATGAAACTATAAATATCTCATAAATTTCATGATGTTGTAATGGTACGGCCTATTTTATCCTTTTTAATAAACTTTATAATATTAAATAATCACATGAATAATATTTTATTAATTATATATATTGGAAATCAATAGATACATACTGCTAGAATTCTATTTCCTATATATTCGTATGTATATAAAATAAGTATTAATTTGATAAGAACAGTGTCGCCGAACATTTGTTAGTTTAAGATAAGTGGTGCGACATCTAAAACTTCGCACGGTATAAGTGACCCTGTGTGTGTGAACCACAACGGGAATACCCAGACATTATAGAAAAAGGGGAATCCCAGGATTCGAACTATAAGAAGTGAATAGCGTGATCCCACGAGAGACTCGACTAAGGTCCTTCAATGAGAACAGTCACTTAGGTAAATACCTAGGATTTACTGCAAAGAAATAATATCCTCTAGTTTAAAAGTGTTTCGATTCCCACATACATATATACAAACAGCGGTCAATCAAATATATATTTACAAGTAGAACCTTAAAGTAAATAAATTGGTTCTTGTTTTAAAAGAAATCGACCGCTTAACAAGTGTTCAAGTGTTTAAGTTGTCATATCTTCCAGTAAAAAGCTTTCGTTCTACGATTGGCAGTTTGTGCAAACTATCGACGTCTTGTTCGTCGAAGAGAAAAAGTCCAATTGAAAGCTACCGGCGTCTTGTTCGTCGATGAGAAGATTCTACTTGAACACACCGAAAAATAAGAAGATTTCCGTCAGCTCAAGAAAGACGAAAGAAGTATTAAAATGAGGTACATATTTAGAAACTATGGCACGTAAATGTTTAAATAAAGAACTAAATTTAATAATTCACTCTAAAGTAGAGACGAAATACATAAATATATTTATCTAGGAGAGATAAATATATTTAATAAATCGTTATAAAGATAATAAAGCATCGGCATTTCCAAATTGTCTATCGATGCTGCAATTTAATCTATTCTTGGCGTAATAGTGTATACACACATACACATGTTATACATATCTAGCTTAAGTTGTTGTTTCAAGCTGATGTTGTCATGTTGTTTCGTAGTATGGATGATGTGACTAAATCTTACTAAATATTGCCGTAATAAAAATGTATTGATATTATTTGTTAATGTATTTGTTTTTATTAAAATCAGTTTTATTGTGTAAATGTTCTACTGATGTTTGTATTAAAATACGAAAATCATTGATTTCTAATATAAATATTATCTAAACTTATACAATATTATTTTCTTAAATTGTACCAAATAACGCCCTAAAAACCTATTAATCTCTTTTATCCGAATCGCCCTGAGATAAGGACTGAGCTTAGCAGGTAAACAAACCGTTTATTTTATTTTATTTTATATATAAAAAATTATTAACATGCGTAGGGCATTTGATATAGTTGTTCCTTTACAATATGGCATCCAACAATATAGGGCATTAAAGTTATTCTAATATATTATGGTGCCCAACTTTTGGGGCTTTCACTAGTTCTTTTACATTATATTAATATAGAGCTATAAAAGGGGCTTGCATTTACATGTTCTTTTTCAATGTAAGTAACTAGTTTTTTCACATAGGAATATCAAGAAAATTATGCTCTTTCAAAATCACCAAAACAGATACAGGGTGTCGTTTAAAATCTTGGAGCCACCCAAAATTTCAAGATGTGTCTTGAAAAACACCAGAAGCAATTCAATATTAACTTTTCATCTGCCCACACAGTATGCTGATTAAAATTTACCTAATGCCCACCAGTCCACAGAAAATCCGTAATCTTCACCACGTAAAATCTCAGGAGCAATATAGTTCGGAGTTCCACAGAATGTCGACGTTGTATCGCCGTGTCTAATACCTTCCTTGCACATTCCATAGTCGGTCAATTTAATGTGGCCTTCGTGATCTAATAACACGTTGTCCAGTTTCAAATCTCTATAAATAATACCTTTGCTGTGCAAAAAGTGCAGAGCCAGTGATATTTCGGCGGCGTAAAATCGCGCGTGCTCTTCCGGGAGCCTTCTCTGTCGCTGCATGTGAAACATTAAATCTCCGCCTCTGACAAATTCAATCACGAAAAATAAGCGCGAAGGTGTTTGGAAGCACGAGTGCAAACCTACTAGGAAAGGATGATTCGACGCAGTCTCGAAAACATGTTTCTCAGTCTGCACCCAATCGATATCTTCATCGTCGGTCACTAAAGCTTTTTTGATCACTTTCATAGCGTATATGCGTTTCGTTTTTTTTAATTCGACCATAAGCACTTTCGCGTATGAACCACGACCAATCACACGGATCAGTTCGAAATCGTTAAGAGAATACTGACGTTCAGCCCCAGGTTCTAGAATACTTTCGGGTACGGACGACTTTTCCGGATCTTCTACTGCAACAGATTCACCTGCAAGCACTGTGCGTGTTACGTTTATGTGAGTCACTTCAGTGATCAGTCTATAATTACCGGTAACATCTGGAGGAGGTTCGGGATAGGCCCTCAGGGAGTTCTTGTCGAAGCGATCATTAGAAGAGGCGATAACATCGTGACTGTCACCATTATGGTCTTCCTTAACTATCGGTTCCACGTGTTCGTTGGTGCAGGCGGTGTGTACCACTTTGTGGCATTTCTTGTGGACTAATAATTTACACTGGATGCATTTGAAACCTTGCCTGCCAAGCCCCCAAATACGGTCATGGCAATAGGCACAAAATGCTTTCTGTAAGAGATTGTTGATACAGTACGGTATAATACAAACTTTAAATAGATAAAAATTATTTACATAAAAGTCATGAAAGTGATCATGGTGATCAAAGTCTCTTTGGCCAAGGTCTTTATCAATTTTAGTTTATTCCCCCACCTGCAGTGGCGCTATCCTCACAGGTATGTTTTATTCTCGCGTTTGCTGCACATTTTTATAGCACTTTAGTTGGCAGTAGTGCTATTAATTGACATTTAACATCAATGTTATTATGTTGGTTGAGTTTATGCCATGACGTCAACTTGTATTGGTCGATTTTCAACTGTTTCTGAGATATAGCGATTTTTCATTAAAATTGTACAACATTTGAAAAGTTGTTATGAAATAACAATTCATGATGAAATATCTATTATGGGCTCAATTACTAGAGATATCTTTTCAGTACGTAAAATTAATGTTTATTTTGACATATTTACGCATGTTCTTTAGAATTACATACCATTCGCTAAAATTAAAAATTCTAAAACAGATTAAATGGAACACCTCTATATTTATATCAAAAAGTACTTAAAATTTACTAATTAAAAGTATCTACTTTCTTCCAACTGCGGGCGATAGTGCAAAAATTATAGGATACCTATTATATAATGATTTAAATTGTCAATATAAATAGTATAAAAAAAAATTAACGTCTCAAGGAATTAATTTATGTTATACATATAAGGGATCATTCGTATATAAAATAGAAGAATTCTGTTAGTATAGTAGTAAAATGTATAAAATGTTAGATAGGATCTAAATTTATTGTAATCTCACTTCTTAATGAAAGATTTTTAAAAAATCACAATGTTTGAAATATTGTCAAGATAAGATAGGCTACTTAAATTACTTCTACAGAAAAAATTGTCATAACTATGAAAAATCAAATACGTACATGAAAACTAAGAAAAATATCCCGGTTACTTATAAACAAAAATAGATGATTTGTAAATTTTGACATAAAAGAAAAATATTGAATGAGACGAGAATTTTGGAATAAAGAAGAATTTATATAGAAAATTTGGTATAAAAATAATAAATACTTAATTTTACAAGTTGATTATCATCATCTACATGTTTGAGAAGTCGTAAAACTTGTGAAACTCATATATTGGATCAAATTAATTACTGAGCCGGAATTACCTTGATATTGTTTATAAAAATAAATGGAATTGGATTTATAAACTGAAAAATACATATAGAAGACGTTTTACTGTAATAGAAGAATTCCATAACGAGTGTACCAATACGCGGATATTGAATGCAGTTAAATTGGACCTTACGTGACGTATTATCAGGACTTTAAAAGGATGTGCCTGCAATCCAGGATAAATGCATTTTTGTAAAGAGGATCAGATCTATGATGAAAACAGAAAAATAGTAAAGTAAAATTTTAAACATTATTAAAAGTCAATCATTTAATAATCATTAGAATCAAGAAATGAAGTGAAATTTTGAAGAGATAAAGACAATAATAAAATTAATCTATCTTTTGTTTTAAAAATGATTCTAATTTATATTATCTGAATAGTCATATTTATATTCTTGAATTGGTGATTTTCATTAAGAAGGAGAAGTTAATTTTTTGAAATTGAATTGTTGTTTATATGTAAAAAAAAGTTTTACATTATTACGTAAATTATTTACCCAACATACGTTATATTGTGTTTTGAATAAGATTTTATTTTGAAATAAATAGTAAAATAACTGTTTACCAAACAATTCAATCCTGAGAGTATTATTTATTTTCATGCTTTATTATAATTTATACCGTCTGAGCTTAGCTGGAAAGACAATAGTATAATTATATCTGAATAAATTCGATTACGACTTAAAAGTATGAGTTGCCATGACAGACTTGCACTACAACTATAACTAAAATTAATCGAAAAGAGTTATTTCTGTTTTCCTTTATACAAATATAAGTAAGTTTTATTAACATTTTAAAACTCATGCAGATCACTCAAGTGTATATACACGAAAAAGTTCGTATATGAATAAATGTATGAATGCACATCTACCCTAAGCTGGCATTTCGAACAACAACGTCCAGACAGCTGTTTCGACCTTACATTGGTCTCATCAGTGCACGAACGTGTTGTTCACAATGCCTTTAAACACTTAGATTACCTGATATAGTCAACTTACGTACCAAACGCCATGAGAGATTCCCAGCGGCATCTGTTACCCAAGTGCGACATCGCACTCATGAGAAGTTGGAAGGTCATTAATTAGCAATAATATAAAAAATATCGCAGACGTTGCCAAAAATTGTTTAAACGTTAAACTTAGATTTATAGCTTCAGTTCAAAGGGAAGTAAGTACATGAATTTACATACGTTAAGTGCGAAATAAAATATTTAAAATTGGAATTATCAGATATGATCTATGTTTTGGGGAAAGTGACTGTTTGCTGGCACAAAGATATACAACCAAAAATATTCAAATATGGGACTGACATCGATGAGTGCTTTTCAAAAATTGTTAACGATTTGAAGAAACTGTCAGTATTCCGTATGAAAAAGGAGCCGTGTTACTGCTGCCGTAGAAAACGCAGATGCACAAAAGTTTCTTGCATTCAAGAAAATCCTCATACAAGTGTGCGTAAACTTTCTAGAGTCGTTGATGTTAGCCAAAACTTTATTAAGAGAACCTTAAAGAAGATTTTTTAATTTGTTATACATTCTTCATGATATTGCGAAAGTTATAGAAGTTTTCAATAACGTACATTTAAAAATACTTGTAGTGACGGTTTGCTTTTCAAGTAAAGTTATAAATCTAAGTATAATTTGAAAGTTAGTCTAAGTATGACGAAACACAATTTTATGACACAGTGCGACTGCGATATTTTAACTATTGTTAATTCTTGAACTTCCAAACTTATCATTTTATGTTATAAAATTTTAATAAAAATCACTTATTTGTAAAAAGAAAATGTTAGATATATAATATTAGATTAGAAGTAACTCTTTTCGATTAATTTTAATTATGCTATGTGTAATTAAGTCATGGCCAACTCATATTTTTAAGTCGTAAACGGGTTTATTCAGATATCAATATCCTATAACTTTTGCAATATCGCCCACACATCGAAGAAAGTATATATTTTTAATTAGTAAATTTTAAGTACTTTTCAATGACATAATTTAATTTTTTTTTTAGAACTTTTAACTTTAGCGAATGGTATGTAATTCTAAAAAACATGCGTAGATATGTCGAAATAAACATTAATTTCACATACTCAAAAGATATCTCTACTAATTGAGCCCAAAATTTATTTGGGCTCAATTTGAGCCCAAAAGGCAGTTGTTATTTCATAGCAACTTTTTAAATGTTGTACAATTTTTAACGAAAAAACACCATATCTCAGAAACAGTTGAAAATCGACCAATACAAGGTGATGTCAGTTTAATCAGCCCTTTAAGGGCTTTCATAAAATGTAAAATAATGCATAGCACTCCATTTAAAAAAAAACATAAGTTTGTGTTGGTTCGTCGTTATCGAACACGCTGTATAAATGAAAATATTTTTAACTTGTAGAGCTTACGATTATCTACAATTTTTGTATTAAAAATTATTGGCTATCTACATTATTAGATACCAATAATGGACTTTACCGGGACACCGGTATATATAAATCTATCAATTGTGCAATTTATTTACAAGAGTTTACCTACACTCAAATTTAGAAGAGAAAAAAGCATCTTAAATAAAATATACATTTACATAGTTATTTGCTTTAAATATGTAAGGAAAAACTCACTCTATTAAACCTTTTGGCTTGAAATATATGTCCATTAACTCGGTACAGCTTTCTCCATCTTCTAGCACCTCTTCTGTATATACTCCCTTAAAAATAAACGATTATTATTAATATGGGTATATTAAAGATACATTATATTTATTTTTAATTAATATCGATAGTAAGACGCGTAAGAGGTTAGGTACGTTTACCATAAATACTGTCTTAAGAGTTTAGTTAGAAATAGAGTCAAAAAATGTATTATATCAATTATATTAGTTATCTGGAAAAGATGGAGGCATACGTTTTACCTATTCAATAAAAAAAAAACCGTGATTGTATCAACGCATGTTTAATCGGCATATTATTTAATTGTAATTGTACCTAAACAAGACTTGAAAATGTACCTAAGCATCTTAATATATGTTTTATTGTCATGGCACTAAATGCATTGTTCAAAATGTATAAGCAAGTCACTTAATGTATTTCATGTCACCATTACAAATTCGTCAATGTAAAAAGTTTTCACACCCGTGAAAAAACAACGCATGTGGTAAGTATTTATCATTTCTGCGGCACACACCACACTCGTGTGCCGGCGACAACAGAACTGAAATATGTTTCGACAGGAAAACGCTAGGTTATTGTGGTTAATAATTAACTGTTATTCGTTATTGACATTATTTAAACTTCAAGGTCCGAAGTATTAGAACAACGTTGTCATTTAAAAGTATTGTATACAAGACGTTTGAACCCCGAATTGCTAATTATAAAAATGTTTTGCTTTTCCCGCTTCAAAATAAATACAGATAGATATAACTATATGCCTGTAGTATATGTATGTAGATACAACGTAATATGTTACATGAAAAAATGTTTACAAGATTAATGACCTACTCAAGATGATGAACAAATTTCAGTATTGAGTAACAGAGTTGAAGGGATTTAAATCGAGATTTCTCCTTTTGTAATAGTCTCTTATAGTTTTTATTATATATTTACATAATTGTAACCAACTTTTCAATACCATTTTTGTAGTACGATTTGTCTTTAGCCTCAAAATAGGCCTCTCTATCGGCGATTACTTCCTCATCGGCTTTAAATTTCTTTCCAGCGAGCATTCTCTTGAGATCTGAGAACAGGAAAAAGTCGCTGGGGGCCAAATCTGGAGAATACGGTGGATGCGGAAGCAATTCGAAGCCCAATTCATGCAATTTTGCCATCGTTTTCTTCGATTTGTGACACGGCGCATTGTCTTGATGAAACAACACTTCCTTCTTCTTCAAATGGGGCCGTTTTTTCGCGATTTCGTCCTTCAAACGCTCCAATAACGCTATATAATAGTCGCTGTTGATGGCTTTTCCCTTTCCAAGATAGTCGATGAAAATTATTCCATGTGCATCCCAAAATACGGACGCCATAACCTTACCGGGCAACTGTTGTGTTTTTCCACGCTTTGGATTCGGTTCATCGCGTGCAATCCAGTCAGATGACTGCCGACTGGACTCCGGAGTGTAGTGGTGGATCCATGTTTCATCGATTGTCACATATCGACGCAAAAATTCAGTTCTATTGCGGTTGAACAGCTCCAAACATTGCTCTGAAGCATCGACACGTTCTTGTTTTTGGTCGATTGTGAGCTCGCGCGGCACCCACTTTGCGCATAGCTTTCGCATGCCCAAATATTCATGAACGATATGTCCAACACGTTCCTTTGATATCTTTAGAGTGTCAGCTATACAAATCAACCTCAATTTACGATTTCCAAAATCATTTTGTGGATTTTTCTGATGTTTTCGTCCGTAACAGCCCCTTTTGGACGTCCACTGCGTTCATCGTCTTCGGTGCTCATATGGCCTGTACGGAATTTAGCAAACCACTTACGAATGGTTGCTTCGCCCGGCGCAGAGTCCGGATAACACTCATCAAGCCACTTTTTGGTATCAGTAGCACTTTTTTTCATAAAAAAATAGTGTTTCATTAACACACGAAATTCCTTTTTATCCATTTTTTTCAAAATAACAAAAGTTGCTTGACTCAAAATGCTGTATCTCACAAACTAATAATCAGGTTGGTACTAACTAAAAATGATATGAATTTTATTCTAGTGGCGCCATCTCATAGAAACGATACGAACTTTTCAGCCCAACTATTATAGAGAACATACACTTGTTTTAGCCGCTTTTATTAACATTTATAAAAATGTATATATATTATTTTGAAATAAAAAATATGAGGTCTGGGATTAGATACCAATAAAAGCTCCATCACGCCAAAATTTATGTGTGACTTGACTTACTTGATTATTTTTCGTGAAATCTTTAAACGATTGGAATAATATTTAATATTTAATTTAGTTAAGTAATAAAAAACGTTTTTAAATATGTTTGGATAATATGATATACTTGTAAACCCAATTATGTAAATATGTTGCAGAAAACCTCTACCATCGGATACATCTTCCGAAAACATCGTACATAACAATAAAATATTGTCATTTTATAACCGTGTTTAATGCAAAAACAAAGTTTCCGATGATAGCCGGATATGTCCAATGGAAAATGGTTTTGTGCGCGATATTTTTATCCTGTAAAAAATTATCCCAGAAGAAATCGATTTTTGACAGATCGATCTATTTGTCGATGTAGTTTCGAGATTAAACGGCTATTGTAACACTATATTAATAGGATTTATTTTAATTAGTTTTAATAGCTTCTCCTAATGTTTTTACAAAACGCACCAATACGAGTATATTGGTTCGTTTTGTAAAAATATTACCAATTTGCGTAATTAGATAATAAATATCGTTTAAACTTTAGGGTTACATTTTTAGTTACAGCACACCCTTTCAGAAAAGTAATTTATTATATTAATCAATAACTCGTACACATACAGCATTTCAATATAGTTACTGTTTAACCGGTTGATACCTGCAATGGATAATAATATCCATGCCTTAACACCGTCAAATATTTTTACCGTTATTATTACAGGACCATTCCCTGCATATTAAGTGTATTTTAAAAAGAAGTCTATCGCTAAAGAAATATTATTTATGCTTAAGAAGAATAATTGTTATTGGTTTTTATTATTACTAGTGGTCGCCCAGTGGTCGAAATTCGACCTTAATTCATTAAATTTTTAAGTCTGAACGTTATTAAGGTTCCTTTGCTAAAGAATATTAAAAAGAGTTACAAAGTTTTTCCTTCACGTATTAATATATACAGGTTCGGCCTGTTTTTACCTTGCATGCCAGCTAAAGTGCATGTATTGAAACGAACATTGTTGCCAATATGTACACATGTGGGCGAGAAAAGTAGTGAGGAAGTCAGACGACAAGCCGGCGGCGATACGATCATTACGACCATAAGTACGTAATATTGGGGAACTACAACAGAAAATTGTTGATTGTGCAAATACTATAACCCCCGGAAATGTTTTCGAATGTACAAAATAATTTTTATCATAGACTTGCATACTGTCAGGAGCAAAGAGGTGGATTATTCGAACATTTAATTAAATAACAAATTTTAATTTCGTTTTTCAAGAATTCTGTTTATTTTGGAAGCATGTTTTACTTTCTTTTGCTTAGAATTATTTTTTTTAGTTTATCGTCTTATGCTGTTTCCCCATAAATTATATTTATTGATTTTTTACATTTTGTTTTCCAAGAATTTCCTTTATTTTTTTATTTTTTTTTGCTTTGAAATTTATTGCCTTTAGAAGAATATTTTTATTTCTCCTACTTATTATTTTGGTAGTTTTATACATTTACTGTTTTTTAGAGCTTGCATTTGATGACTACGTATAAGATTCTAGAAATAAGTGTCTTTCTTGCGGTCGTAGTTAATAATATTGTACATGTGCGTAGCTGTATAGTATATCACTATTACGGAATACATTCATATTCTTTTGTCAATTCTCAAA
This sequence comes from Amphimallon solstitiale, assembly GCA_963170755.1. Classification (NCBI taxonomy): domain Eukaryota; kingdom Metazoa; phylum Arthropoda; class Insecta; order Coleoptera; family Scarabaeidae; genus Amphimallon; species Amphimallon solstitiale. The sequence continues at coordinate 1,770,588 of OY720683.1, read as the reverse complement.
CAAGAGTAGGTACTGCAAAATTAAAGTACGTTGCCCATCACATCTGCTACGGCAAACCACTAATCTAGATCTCATCGTTACACACACATGCAGCTTATGACATTCGCTGAAGGTCTACTTGTCGGCTCTCGTATGTATATTTGTTAGGCGGGTACGGTTTGGCAACTCCTTTCGTGTTATACACGGGAAGCCGCAAGCAAGGTAAAAACAGGCCGAACCTGTAGATAGTTTCTTGTTTTTTCCAACTACTCTGGTAATCTCTGATTTTCTTTTTTCTGAATATATTTCTAATGGCAGTCTATTTACACCAATTATATTATGAATATATTTCATATTTTTTTGTAACATATACATTTTTCCTCGTATTTCCTATTGTCTGGAAAGATGGTGAATCTACATATATACTATTATTAATGTCTAGAATATTTAAACGGTTAACGTATTTTAATGGCTGGGAAGGATTGCGGTAGAACATGTCAAACAAATTAAACCCTGTATACATATTTTAATTAAAAATGTAATAATAGCAGTATTGCGTCCATTACGAAAACCAAACTGATTATCGTTAAGCGCGCGTTATTTTTGTTTAGAAATTTTATTAACCTTATTGCCATGGCTTTTTCAAAAACCTTACATTCCTTTAAGAGGAAACCTCATTGTCCAAAAAATCAATAATATTAAATGCGAGGTGGAGAATTTGGAACATACGAGAAAGGAACATTTCAAAACTGGGAATGTTTGATGCAACACCTGTTTGGAACATACATATCCTTACTGTTCACATGTTGATCATAAGTTCTTAAATTTGTCTTTGCATGAAGCTAATTCTGTGCTATATCAGTATCATGATTTTTTTATGATTCTTGCGTTCCGCAAGCACTACGTCAATTTTGCATGTAATGTGTGTTTTTTACGCAATTCCGGAATTGATGCAGTGCCCATTTTGCAAAATCCACTTGGACTTGAAGAAATATTTGGAGCACCATATGGTCTTCTGTTCCGTGATAAATTGAAGAAAATCCAAAAACAATGCGATGATAGTTGCGAATAATTTAAATATCGGACGTATTCTACTTCAAAAGCTCCTTTATTATTGTTTGTTCACTTCTATAGCATTTAATGCGTTCAGGATATATATGCTTGAGATTTACCAATACTTTTAATTTCTGCAAATACAAAATGCACAAGGGCCATGCCGTGTCAAATCAACACAGCTCCCAACCAAACCATCTCAGATTTGCACATATTTGGCAGGATAGTAGAGGATATAAAGTGGCAGAAAGAAAATTCAAAGAAAAGGAGATTTCGTTTGCAGATTCGGAACGAATAGAAGCTCTGAAAGAATTGTTAAGTGTCCGTCCAAACTGTCAAACTATAGCCAACTTAAAAAAACATTATGCAAACTATAATATATGTTGACTGGTAAAAAAATTATAATTTTAAAGTTTTAAATTTTAGACTTGTCGTTAAATTATATTTATTCGAATTTCAAAAACAGGTTTGAAAATTCTATTTGATAACAAATTCATTTTAATTAATTTGTAATAAATAATAATATTTTAATGACGAATCAAGTAGCATTTATTCGTCTTTTCTCACAAGAAAACGAAATTTATCTTATATGAAACGACCTTGCTAGAGCATTAAAGAATACGTTTTTCTCTACAACCCGACTCACACTGTAACTAATCAACTGGTTACTTGTCACTGCACATAAACGTAAATCAGCCTCACAGTCCACACAATAATGAAACTAATTTATCCGTATCAAGACAGCAACATATTTATATAAATTAAATGTATGTATGGTGTTATCGTAATAAATTCCAATAAATAATTATCTTTCACTGAGATTATATATTTTTAAATATATCCATTTGATTAAGATTTCTTTGACCAGACTTTAAATTTACTATTTTTATTTACCCTTTTGTTTTAAGAGTGGAAATACGAAAAGAAACTAGCGCCAAAACCTTAACTTAGGGACATTAAAGAAAAACTGTCGTTACTGCTTATTGTATTTCTTCAACAATTCATTAAACAACGGAGAAATTAATTAATTAATTAATTAAAAAATGTCAAACATATAAGAAAGGGGTAAGTGCAACATCATTTACTCGTTTTGGAAAGCGGTTTCTGGGTAACAGCCAGAAGTCGCAGATTTTTCTATCTGAACCCCAATACTGCCAGTGTCTTCGATCATGGAATTAAAAAGATGCACGTTTGTTTGGGGTTTCATTTTCTGGCGGCAATTTCGACAGCTCAGCCCATTCAAAAGATAATTTGAAAAGACCACTTTCGCGAAAATTGAAATTCTGACGTTGCTCCAGGTTGTTCCAAAATGTTACAAAGTATTTCAAAGAAAAAAATCACAATTGGCCGAGATAATAGGAAAAAACGATTTCTTGACAAACTTTTACGAAACTTGGAATTCTGATAGTTCCAGGTTGTTCAAGGTGTGTTCTAAATTTTTCCAAAGTACGTGAACGAAAAAATCTAAATTTACAAGGGGCGGAATGACTTGCACTTTCCGTACATTATAGTGCAGTTGACCGTTTTCGTATGATGCAATGATTTAAAATAAACGTTTATACAAGTAGTGTATATATATACCGGGTGGTGCAATAGTGTGTCGGCGGAGCTTAGTGTGAAAACTAATAACGCTGCAGCAATGAGACTTTACGTACGTATGTAGTATGCGACTGTGCATTTTCTAATTTTATTTACAAATATACAGGGTGTTCCAAATTTTCGCTACCACATTCAACTTTTTTATTTTAAATACATTGCTATACTTTCTAGATATTATAATGATAGCCATTCAAATTATCTTTGCAATGATATATGGATATGTGCACTTCAGACTGTTCGTTTTGATTTTATTGATAATATTGTTAAAATCTTGACAGTTGCAGCATCTAACATTTTAAGCTGTAGTCTGTAAATGGGTAGAATGCCTCACGTAACTCTCGTGTCTCTAATTTATGGACTAACACGTTATTTGTTTTGAGGTTGAACAAAGTGAATAAATATACAGGGTGTTAAATATGTCGTGGCTCATTTATCGATCTTTATTGGTTATTTTCTCGTTTTTTTTAAATCTAACCTATAATATTTTTATAAGTCAGCATATTCCTTGTAAAATCGCCTTTAAAATGGTACCAATAACATAGTACTTATTTCTAGTATTTTCAAAGTTATAACCCTTTAATGGGATATACTCATGTTTATAATATGCAATATGTGGGGCATCTGATAGTTGGTTGGCCTTGGTTTAAAAAAAAAATGGCTGTACAACCAAACGTCAAATCTCTACTTCAAAAGTCCATAAAAAGTCGTTTTCTGTATTTTCTCTTTTCTGTAATTGCGTTTTGTTGTTATAAATTAAGTTCGGCTGGTGAATTATTAATTTCCGTTTGTTTGTTAGTAGTTGTTACGTGTTGTATTTACCTTGTTATCAGTTATATCGCTTTATTGACATTATTTCTCATTTAGATACCATAATAGTTTATTGTTGTTTTTGCTTTAAAATGAATTTTTCGAAAGAGGAGCTCATAGACATGGTATTTGCTCTTGGCGCTAGCAACAGAAATCCATTTTTTGCATCAAGAACATATGCGATGGAACATCCCGACCGAAGAGCACCGGATAGTAAAACGTTTGAAAATTTGTTAATAAGGTTTCTTCGAACGGGTTCAGTGAATTACGTCGAACATGAAAGAAGTAAGACTATGATTACAGAAGATAATGAAGTGATAGTCGTCCAGTCCATTGTGGAAAATCCGCACGTATCTACAAGGATAATTTCGAAACAACACGGGATAGAAGTCACTGCTGTAAAAAGGATTTTAAAAAAACATAAGTTTCACCCTTACAAAATTCAAAATCATCAATGCTTATTACAAACGGACTTTGAAAGGAGACTAGTGTACTGTGAATGGCTACTTTTACAATTACGACACGATATAACTTTTCTAGATCATGCGCTTTTCACAGATGAAGCAACATTTGCTAATTGTGGAACCACAAACAGAAAAAATACCCATTATTATGACACTACAAACCCACATTTTGTTCAGCCCATTTTATATCAACAAAAATGGAGTGTTAACACATGGGGAGGCATCATAGGAAACACTATTATTGGTCCATTCTTTTTTGATAAAACTTTAAATTGTGCAATCTACACAAATTTCCTACAAAATAATTTACCATTGCTATTAGAAGGCCTCCCAGATAACGTCATCAGGAGATTGTGGTACCAACATGATGGTGCACCAGCACATTATAGTGCTGCTGCAAGAGCACATTTAGATAGGGTATTCACCAATAAGTGGATTGGGAGAGGAAGTTTGATAAGCTGGCCACCACGATCACCAGATCTCACACCTTGTGATTTCTTTCTGTGGCCAACTGTAAAAAACATTGTTTACGCAACACCTCCTACAACGGCAGAGAACATGCAGCAACGAATAAGAAACGCTTTTCTTCAATTAAGTGAGAATAACTTAGCTGAGAATGTAAGTCTGTCGATACAGAGACGGTTGAGAGCATGTGTAGAGCAGAATGGAAATATATTTGAACACATTTAAATTAAGATTGTTTTATTATCGAAAATTTTCAAAATGTATTTCTAAAACTAATGATAAAGCATTTCAAAAACAGGTGTTTGTTAAAATTACTTTGTTTTATTTTCATGGCCAACCAACTATTAGATGCCCCGCATTTTGCATGTTATAAACATGAGTATATCCCATTAAAGGGTTATAACTTTGAAAATACTAGAAATAAGTACTATGTTATTGGTACCATTTTAAAGGCGATTTTACAAGGAATATGCTGACTTATAAAAATATTATAGGTTAGATTTAAAAAAAACGAGAAAATAACCAATAAAGATCGATAAATTAGACACGACATATTTAACACCCTGTATATTTATTCACTTTGTTCAACCTCAAAACAAATAACGTGTTAGTCCATAAATTAGAGACACAAGAGTTACGTGAGGCATTCTACCGATTTACAGACTACAGCTTAAAATGTTAGATGCTGCAACTGTCAAGATTTTAACAATATTATCAATAAAATCAAAACGAACAGTCTGAAGTGCACATATCCATATATCATTGCAAAGATAATTTGAATGGCTATCATTATAATATCTAGAAAGTATAGCAATGTATTTAAAATAAAAAAGTTGAATGTGGTTGCGAAAATTTGGAACACCCTGTATATTCGTAAATAAAATTAGAAAATGCACAGTCGCATACTACATACGTACGTAAAGTCTCATTGCTGCAGCGTTATTAGTTTTCACACTAAGCTCCGCCGACCCACTATTGCACCACCCGGTATACAGGGTCGGGCAAAAAGAGCGGAACACCGAATTTTATGGCTTAACTAGCACTTTTTCGAAAATTTAACCTGAACTCACGTTTTTGTATATTTTATGTATTATTTATTGGTGATTGCAGATTTTCCGTTTTTGTCACATTTTTGGAGGTATGATGTCACCGGATAGTATTTTAAATTAATCACCCTGTATTTATATTTTTTTTGAGTAGATATTTTTTTCCTGAATTCACTAATACCAGGTTTAGTAGGTCTCTGGCTTATGGTTTCATAAGAAAAAAATAAAATGTAATAGCACCTAAATATTTATTTAATAAAAAACGAACGACAATAACTAAAAATTCTATTCATTAAAGCGTCCATTAACTTTAACAAATGATTATGAAATTCATTTCTCGCTTAAAGGTGACATGAACTTTTAATGCAGCATTAACTTTTATTATAATATCGGCCCTAAGTAATTATCGCAGTAGGTATACCAAATACTTTTTATCTACAATATTTTTTTCTGAGTTCTGTCAAAGTAAAAACGTACATTCCAATAACACCATTAGGTACAAAAACTCCAGTTTGTTTAAGTTCTTTTATCACATTTGATTTTACAAATTATTTGACATTAATACATTATTAGTCATATCTCAACTAAGTGAACGTGAAAGAATTATTTTATTGATGATTGTTGGTTTTGGAGATAGAAGAGATCTTTACAAGAAGCCGCTGATTTATTTAATGCTACATATACTGACAGAATTTCTCCAATTTCAAAGTCAACAGTGTCTCGGATTTTACATAAATTTAATGAAACTGGCAGTGTAAAAAATATTCCCGGTAATGGACGAAAGAGGACAGCTACAAATGAAGAAAATGAACTTTATGTAATTCTAAGTGTACACGAACAACCTAAAAATTCAATATCAAAACTTGCAATAAATAACGATATTTGTGAGAGATCTGTAAGAAGGATAAGAAATAGACTTCATCCTTATAAAGTGCAATTACACCAAGCATTAAATGAAGATGATCCTGATAAACGAATGCAGTTTTGCGAAGACATCATGAATTTAAATGTTATGAATGTTTATGAATAACATTGTGTTTTCTGATGAAGCAATACTTTGCCTAAACGGATTTGTAAATCGACATAATTGCCGGTATTGGTCGGATAATAATCCGCACTGGATGGAAGAAGGTCACACACAATATCAACAAAAAGTGAACGTGTGGTGTGGAATAGTTAGAGAAAATACAATTGGACCTTTTTTTTATAGAAGAAACATTAAATAGTGATAGATATTTACAACTTTTACGCGATCAGATAGTTCCAGAATTAATTCATTTGTTTCCCAATCGTATTAATCAGCTACAGTTATCAGAAGAAATTTGGTTTCAGCAGGATGGTGCTCCACCTCACTATGCGGCTAGGGGTAGGGAATACCTGAACACAGTATTTCCGCAGAGATGGGTGGGCCAAAGAGGCTATATTGAGTGGCCGCCGAGGTCACCGGATTTATCTCCCCTGGATTTTTTTCTGTGGGGTCATAATTTATAAGGATTTACCTCAAACTCTTCAAGAACTAAAAGATGGAATCAGAGCGGCGGTACAAAATAGTACAACGCCTGAAATGATACAAAATTCACTAAGGTCATTTGTTGACAGATTAGGATACTGTCAGGCAGCAGAAGGTTTACAGTTTGAACACCTATTGTTAATAAATGTACGTAGAATTTTCAGTTATTGTCGTTCGTTCTTTATTAAATAAATATTTAGGTGCCATTACATTTTATTTTTTTCTTATGAAACCATAAGTCGGAGACCCACTAAACCTGGTATTAGTGAATTCAGGGAAAAAATATCTACTCAAAAAAAATATAAATACAGGGTGATTCATTTAAAATACTATCCGGTGACATCATACCTCCAAAAATGTGACAAAAACGGAAAATCTGCAAACACCAATATATAATACATAAAATATACAAAAACTTTAATTTAGGTTTAATTTTCGAAAAAGTGCTAGTTAAGCCATAAATTCGGTGTTCCGCTCTTTTTACCCGACCCTGTATATATATTTTCCCAAGAAATATAATATTCATTTATTTCAAAACAGTATTTTTACTAAATGCTGATACTCCTAACACTAAATAATATTACAAGAACACTCATTTTGCTTAGATTATTAATAAAGATTAAAACTCCCTCATAGTCATATTGAGAATGATTATTTCTTGCTCATAACAAGATTAATGTTTTCTGATAAGCTACTGGAATGGTGATTAATTTTTATTACAGTTTATGCTTTACTTTGTACTTAAAGTAAATGTATTTATTTTGTGTAAAATTTATTTATTCATATTATTTTATATTACATTCTATAAAAGTGACGACAATCTGGTATGCTTTGATAATATTTTCTGCCAATTTGATATTGTCGCCAGAAAACACGTTTAAAAATATTTACCGAAAGGTAGTTCCTAGTAGTCTGTTATTTAAACATGTATGGTTTTTAGAAAATTCTGCAAGTAGTTTAAATAATCCACCTGTTCAATTAGAAAAAAATAATGCCAAAATCTAAAGAAAACAGTTATAGACCATATAAAATATTACCTGTCCAAGTTTTAACAGACACTCAAAAATGGAAAAGTCTGGACTTTTGCCGCAATATGATTCAAAATTTAAATGAAGATCCTGATTATTTTACAAAAATACTATGGACTGATGATACATCCTTTTCCACTACAGGAGTTTTTAATAGAAATAATCGAAGGTCTTGGGAAAATAAATACAACAGAAAGAGATTGCCAAAACAAATTAAAAAATCAGGTAGAAAATCTGGAAATAATAATCCCAGAAGATGAAAATATTCTTATAAAGAATTTTTTGGAGGACGAATTTGATTATATGATTAGGATGCAAGGCAACTCCGCATATTATAGTGCCTTACACGGACGGACACAGAATCTGGCCTTCCCAATCGGTGTTCATCTTCAATGGAAAATTTGCCGCTTTTGAAGCTTGAAATACAATTTATCACGGTCGCATAGGATGGATATTGGTCACCATGGGTATGAAGCATATCTTCCTACATCTGCTTACCTCTTAACCTTTTCACATACAGGTACTTGATATTAGCTCGATACTCCAATTTTTCGATTTTCATAATTTCGGTCTACAAGCTTTTTTTTCTAATTTTAGTGCGCAACTTTGATTTGACTTTTTGGCGTGAAATTTTAGATTGACATTTCTAACAGGTTATGTTCCGTTGCTATGGTTATCGCAATAGTTTCCTTATCCACGGAATCGGTCAAAACTAACTATAGTAGAATTACCCAACAGATGCAGTAGCAACAACGCACGAGCAATGCGTCACTTGAACGTCATACGTAAAATAACGCTTACTATTGGTTCGTTTGCAAGGACGCCCACAATAGAATAAATTTAGTATTGTGTTTTGACAGTTTCAATTTTGCATTATTATTATTTTATTCTTTCTCAGTTTCTTTGCTTAATATCTAACGAAAAGTATTTCTGAATACTACTGTACATTGTTTTTGTGACAAACGTAAGTAAGCGCATGAAATATAACATTAGAAGATGATTTTGAAATATCTACTTTATAGGCTATAAACTCAATCCTACGTTTAATCACCTGTGGTATCAGTCTGCCGCTTTGCGTAACATTATGGAGAATTCACTTACTGAGGGTCTCTCATTTTACAGCAGAGGACAAAGAGAGGTTTTTGAATATATACAAAACTTTACAACAACAGCCAGGTACTTCGAAAGTAGATAACATTGCAACTACAGCAACAGCAGCAGGTAAATATTAACGTTATTTTTTGAATAATAAAGACTCATTTTGGTGATTTATATTCAGGAATATCAGAACGTAGTGTTTACAAGGTTTTGCAAAAATATAGTACTGAGCATAAATTTCAATCACCAAAGAAATACCATAGGAAAAGGGCCATACTGGACAACGTTGATGATGTAATGCGGAATAGCATTCGAGGAATTATTCATTCCTTTTCTTTAAAAACGAACCTCCAACTGTACAGAAAATTCTTATGGTGATAAATGAAAGGGACGATTTACCAAACTTTAAAATTTCAACTCTCAGAAAATTAATAAGAGAACTGAACTTTCGGTAAAGTATAATAAAAAATGTTTGTTTCTTTTTATAAACAGTTTTGCATTTGTAGTTATCAAAAGAGGAATCGTAATAGTATTCTAAAAGAAAAAAATGATATTATTACTTGGAGGAGACAATATTTACGTAAAATAAGAAAATATCGTGAAGATGGAACACTGATATATTACTTAGACGAAACATCGGTGAACGCGGGGCACACAGTAAAGAAAGTGTGAGCAGACACATCAGAGCTTACTGCGAGACAACCATTTATAGATGGTTTGTCCCCAGGCCTTAAAAATCCTTCCGAAAAAGGCAAGAGGTTAATTATATTACACATAGGTTCTGACGAGGGATTTGAAGAGGATGACTTGCTACTTTTTGAATCTAAAAAGACAGGTGATTACCACGAAGACATGAATGCAGAGAGATTTGAAGAGTGGCTTCAACATATTCTGCCCAATTTGAGAGAAAACACAGTGATTGTTTTGGATAACGCACCATATCGCAGTCGCAAAATAAATAAACCACCTACAAGCAAACAACCGCAAAGCTGAAATTCAACAATGGCTTGTAAATAAAAACATACCATATGAAGATGACATGGTGAAGGCAGAATTATTAGCATTAGTTAAGGAAAATGTGACCAGCCTTGCAAAATATGTTGTAGATGAGATAATAGAAGCATCAAATAGAAAGGTATTGCGGCTACCACCATACCATTGTGAATTAAATCCAATAGAGTTGATATGATCACAAGTAAAGGGTATGTTGCTAGGCACAATGTATCATTCAAACTGGAGGATGTAAAGCAATTATTTCAACAAGGTGTGTTCAATATTTCATGTGAAAATTGGAAAAACGCAATTAAACTTGTGGTTAATGTGGAAAACAAAATGTGGGAACTTGATAATTTAATGGATTGTCAAGAAGACTCATTAATCATAACAGGTGATGATTCCACTACATCATCTTCAAGTGACGACTAATTATTAGTGAGACTAATTTGATGCTGTTTTATTTAATATGCTCTTTTTGTAAATCACTGCTTTCTTATCCTTTATTTTTCATATGTAAATTCATGTATTGATGAATAAATTAACACATTTTCTTTATAACATGTAAGTATATATTGAAACTTAAAATATATTTTCCCCTAATAGTGTAATATTGCATTAAAAATTTCCGAACCTGTCTTTTTCTTTATTTCTTCCCATTTCCCTCATTTACAAGCGAATTGGACAAAAAATAAAAATCAAATTACTACTTTATATTCATTAAAAGTGTTTAAAAGAAAATTATTCTTTGATTTCACCACTTTAACTACCTTAAGCTTGCCTTTAATAAATTGTTATACAAATGCCACTATACAGGATGTCCCAGATAGTGTGCTCACCATTGGGATCTCGTAAACGGTAAGAGATAGAGAGTTGGTTAAATGAGACAAAATGTACGTGACACTTGGGTTTACTTTTTTAAATAAAAAAACTTTTAAAAAAATGAACGATACGTGCGCTATAGGGGAAAAACTAAAAATCGGCAATTTTAATTTCGTCGTTTAACTTATTTCATGTAAAAGATACCGAAATACTATTTTGACATTATGAAGGTACTTTTTTACGCAGAATTCAAATTTGGTATTGCAACCTCTGAAGCTTTTATACGTTTCGAGATTTTTATACAAACTTTCTTATTTTAAATACAAATCGTAGGCGGCTTTGACTGTATCAAAAAGAGCATAATTTGCTGATTTCAATGATGTATAACACTTTGGGTTTATTTGTAGAAATAACAAAGTTACAAGAATAATTAGCATATTTTTTTGTTTTATACTTACCTATTCCTGGAAACAAAATACAAAAATGACTCAAAAGTAAATAAAACACTAACTTCACATACCTAACTATTTATTTACTACTAATAAATAGATAAATTACATTAAATGCTCAAAAAGTCCTCCATTGTTATTGATACATAACTGAGCTCTTCTTAGTGTGGAATTAATCACTTTTTCTAAAATACGTCCATTTATCCGATGACTCTCTTAAAACACAAGCTTGCAGTTCCTCCACATTATTAAATTGTGTTTTATACACCTTATTTTTTATGTAACCCCAAAGGAAAAAATCCATTGCGGTTAAGTCTGGGGAACGTGCAGGCCATGAAATGGGTCCTCGATTACCAATCCACCGATTACCAAATCTATTATTTAGGTAATTCGTAATAATGTGAGCATTATGTGCTGGTGCCCCATCCTGTTGGAAATACATATTCGCAGTTAGATTAAGCGGAATATCGTCTAGAAGATCTTCTATTTCACCTTGAAGTAAGTTCAAATAGCGTTCACTCGTTAAATTGTTATTGAAGATAATAGGTCCAACTATTCTTCTGCCGATGATACCGCACCACACATTGAACCCAAAACGTTCTTGATGTCGAGCTTCATGTAGAGCATGGGGATTTTCTGTCCCCCAATAGTGAATATTATTTCTGTTAAATAACCCATTGTTCGTAAATCGAGATTCATCTGACCACAACACATTAAACAGAAATGTAACATTGTTGTTATTCTGATTAATGTACCAATGACAGAAACGAGTCCGCCTCTCTGCGTCTCCTGGTTGGAGTCCTTGGCTAATGTGGACTTTGTAAGGATGTATATCGATGCTTTTTTAATATTCTATGGGCTGATGTTCTAGGGATTCCGGTGTTGTTTTCTATTTCTCTTGTGGAAACTTTTGGATTTTCACGCACCTGATTTAATACAATAACTTGGGTTTCCTCATCTAATCTTTTTCTATTTCTTTTCGGTTTACTAAAGGCACCGTATGTTTTTAGATTTACTTCTAATCTTCGAAATAAAGTTTCGTGTGGTTGCCGTCGATCTGGGTACAACTCCAAATAATGATTAGCTGCATTCCTTGAATTTTTGTGAGCCAATATGTAACTTTGAAGCATATCATATTTCTCTTCATTATTAAATTTCTCCATAACGTGAACAACAATAAACAAGTAATAAAACGAACCAAAACAACAAATGCGGTGATTTTTAAATAAACGAACAAAATAGCAGACTAAATAACACAAAAATAAACGGATACGTAACTTGCTTGTAAATAAATTTGACAGATACTACTTATTGTCTTAATAATTCAATACTGCCTCTGATGTATAGCCTATGCATTCATAAGGATACCAAAAATTGCACAAATATCATTATAACTTTGTTATTTCTACAAATAAACCCAAAATGTTATACATCATTGAAATCAGCAAATTATGCTCTTTTTGATACAGTCAAAGCCGCCTACGATTTGTATTTAAAATAAGAAAGTTTGTATAAAAATCTCGAAACGTATAAAAGCTTCAGAGGTTGCAATACCAAATTTGAATTCTGCGTAAAAAAGTACCTTCATAATGTCAAAATAGTATTTCGGTATCTTTTACATGAAATAAGTTAAACGACGAAATTAAAATTGCCGATTTTTAGTTTTTCCCCTATAGCGCACGTATCGTTCATTTTTTTAAACGTTTTTTTGCTTAAAAAAATAAACCCAGGTGTCACGTACATTTTGTCTCATTTAACCAACTCTCTATCTCTTACCGTTCACGAGATCCCAATGGTGAGCACACTATCTGGGACACCTGTATACAGAATATTAAACAAAGTTGTTTATTATAATATTTCAAACATCAAACAAATCATCATATCACAACATTTCTTCTTCACATAAACCTAAAGAGAGCACGGCTCTTGTATTTTATTTTCATTTCGTTCCGATTATACGTAAAATAATCTAAAATAATGAAAATTATTAGTACCTAACTAGTTTCTTAAACAGAGCTTATATTACGTACATTGCATTAATTTTCGTCTATTATAATTACATTATATAGGAGAATGTGTAGAATCCCTGCATCGAAATATGGGGTTAGAACGTATTTGTTTTATAACGTCTAATGTCAAAACATTTAAGTTAAGGCTATGCGTTAAGCTTTGTGAATTTGCCTTTTTAAGCTATGTCAGTGCAATGTTGCTACTGCATCTGTTCGGTAATTCTACTATAGATATTAATACATCCCACGTACATTCAATAAAATTAGAAGTTCTTTGAATGATGATACTCTAGATATTTTGTGCTTTTTACGTAAACATTTCCAATTAAAAAATAAAATTTGGCATTGCATTAAACCCCTATTTTTAGTGTTTTATTTTGACCCCCATAAATTAGCGAATTTTGCACATTTCCGCAGTACTGCGGTATTACATGCACTATTTATGCACATGGAGGATTGAATATTTATGATTTAATTTACTGAGTTCCTCTGAAAGAACAAAATATACTACAAATTCCAAGAATAGCCATGAGGAAATTCAAAAACTGAAAGAAAAAAAAAAGAAAACTTACTGTCTTCTCCTTGGCACGGCATTCCTGGTTGGGAGGGTACATTGGGAAAAACTGGAGAACAAAAACAACCAAATAAATATTCTACATTAGTCATTATTCTTATATTAACATACCACTACTTTAAGAGCTTCAAACGAACAGAGCAACATATTAAATTGACGAACAATGTGTAAACGTTTTCTAATTTACGGGAATTGCACATGTTTTATTTTATTTAAATTATAAAATCAAAATATACATATAAGTACTACAATTACACCTTAGGCAATCATTGCGCATACATCGTAGAGAAAAAAGAGATATGAATGATTCTGATTAGATAAGAGTAATAGCTAATAGCAGAAATTCTAAAATCTTTTTGTCGCACTTCAATACCCAGTGTGCACAAAATCATATGAGATTTTTTTTTTAATAGAGATTGGAATTTACAGATGATATATTTTATATATAATTTTATATTTACAAGTAAAAATTGAAATAAATTCAAATTGAGTTCAAAACAGTTTTATTTAATTCACAACAATTGTTTCACCCTACTAGGGCTTCATCAGGTGATGAATATTATAATACAAAATATTTGTAGACGTTCTTATTTATGTCTTTTCCTAAATGAAGAGGGGGGGAGTTTGTGACATTAGGTTAAGAGCGGGAGTAACTTATATCTTTAATGTAATATTTAATATATATATACATAACAATATGATTAATAATATTAAAAATTTTTGAAAACTGATTGTTTACTGTTATTATAAAATTAAACAATTTATAAATATATATATAACTATAAGAATCATTAAGTTGATTTTAAATATTTAAATTTAACAACGGTGAATTATTCACTTCTAGTTGGTCATTTAAAATAAGGTTTAATTTGTTTAATTTATTTATTTCTAGGTTTTCTAATAAATTTAATTTTTTACTCTTGTCTTGTATATGTAGTATGTCAAACTTGTTATTGAATTTATGTTTTTGTTCAATACAGTGGTTTGCATATGTGGAATCGGTTTTTTGTAATTTAAAACTTCTTTCATGTTCTTTTATGCGCGTGGAAAAGGATCTACCAGTTTGTCCGATATAAGCTTTTCCACACTCGCAATTTAACTTATAGACCCCAGATTTTAAATTTCTGTCAGTTTTATCTTTATTATTTTTAATGTGATTCTGTAGTTTGTTGTTTGTACGAAATGAAATTAATGTGTTTGTTGTTTTTTGTAAATATGTTTTTATTTTATATTTGCATAAGGGCTATTGTATGTTAGTTTACTTAATATACAGGGTCTATATTAGTGATGTTGGATTCGGTTACTTTTCAATACTTATCACTATCCGTTACTTTTTATTCGTTACCGAGTACTCGTTCAAATGTGCGGTGCGGGAATATGTATAATTAATATATGGTACAAACAAAATGTTCATTTATATACTAATTATAATAAACAGTATGTCCACGGATCGAGTTCCAAAGAGGAACAACTTTTTTATTTTGCATTTTACAAGAAAAATGTATTCTTGATAAAAGTTTTTGCATGTCTCGAAACGGCCAAGTCAGTTTTAACCTTTTCAAAATTTCTTTTAGTTTAAGATAAAAATCGAAAAATTGGTCGTTTTATTTGAAAATTTTTTCATAAACTCAAAAACAAAAATGATATAACTAATAACTATTTTACTCAATCCATTCACCGCCCTTTTCAACGCACAATTCTAGCCGTCGGCGCAATTCTCTATAACTTCTTCGAATTTATTCGAGAGTTAAAGACGTCACAGCGTCTCTAATCCTCTCCTTTAAATCTTCTATGTTCGGAGGAAGATTATTTGCATAAACTATTTGCTTCAAACGACCCCAAAGATAAAAATCAGCCATTGTTAAATCAGGGCTCCTTGGTGGCCATATCACGGGACCATTTCGACCTATCCAATTCTGTCCAAATTGCTGATTTAACCATTCAACAACAATCCTAGCATAATGAGCCGGACAACCATCTTGTTGGAAATAACACCTTGCGAGGTAATTAATCGGTAGATCGTCCAAACGTTCATCAACAAAATTTTGGAGCATATCCAAGTACGTATGCTGATTGACAGTATTATCAAAAAAATATGGTCCAATGATACCATGGTAAGAAATTGCACACCACACATTAACTTTTGCCGAATATTGTCGATTGTGAGGCATGCGAAAATTCGGATTGTAATCGCTCCAATATCTCACATGTTGAGATGCGACAGTACCATTAGTAGAAAACGTGGCCTCATCAGAAAAAATAATATTTCGGTAAAAGTATTGATTATCCATAATTTGAGCGCCCATCCACAGACAAAAATACAAACGTTTCGCAGGATCTCCGGGTTCTAATGCATGATTAAATATGGGCTTGTAGGGATGGAACTTCCTTTGTTTCAAAATCTTTTGAATGAGCGATTTACTAATTCCCAGATGGACTGATCTGCGCCGCAAAGAAAGTTTGGGATAGTTCCGTACTGAATCCAGTACAAGAAGAGTGGCGGCGTCGTCATCATCGCGTGCTATATTTTTTTTCTTTACATCCAGTATGGAACCAGTGGATAGGAATTTTTTGACCAATGCTCGTGCACCTCTATTTGAGATGTAAATATCCGGAAACTTTTGATTAAATTCTTCGACAACTAGACGGATCGCTTTATTACCTTTGCCATAGCATTGAATTAGGTAAATTCGTTGGTCTTTTGACAACATTTTCAACTATTATGGTTGATTTTTCTAACTGACAGTTAATTAGATAATTAAATATGGATAATTACCATGACAACGCAACTTAATTTCTGGGACTTTAAAAAATTTTCAAATAAAACGACCAATTTTTCGATTTTTATCTTAAACTAAAAGAAATTTTGAAAAGGTTAAAACTGACTTGGCCGTTTCGAGACATGCAAAAACTTTCATCAAGAATACATTTTTCTTGTAAAATGCAAAATAAAAAAGTTTTTCCTCTTTGGAACTCGATCCGTGGACATACTGTATATGACGTTAAATAAATAAAATTCCTTAAAAGTATCACACAAAACATTCCAATTCAACATTAAAAGTAAAATGCCCAAGCCTAAAGTATTTTTTAAGAAGTCCCCATTATATTTACGATAGGCGAGATATTCTATCATAAAACCATAAAAATCGCCGACTCCGATATTAAATCACACAAATAAATGGGGAATGTAGTACATGGCACAAAAATTATTTTACATTGCATAAATACAATAAGTTCAAACAAAACTTTAATAATCAAATCGACATACGCAAATACAAGTAATACTAATAATTGCTTAAATTCAAATATTTTGTACAAAGTTATTTACTCTAAGTTGTATTTTTTAATAGGAGTATAATATTTCAGACAAGAATGTATTCAAAAAGTTATATGAGAGTAATTGTTTGAAAAAGTAACGAATATTATTTGAAATCAGTATTCGTTACTTCCCATCTTATCGAGTAACGAATACTTTAGTAACGGATAGTTACATTTGCAACACCACTAGTCTTTATTATGTTTGGAATCGGCTTAATATCTTCGAAGCTATTGCTTGGATTAAATTAAAATTTGGGAAGTGCGTTCTACTAATTAATATGTATTGCACGTGCAGAAAAAATAAGATATCAAATTATGTAAAATTTGACCGCTACTGCTATTTTTAAAAAAATCAAGTTGACTATCTCATAAAGTACCAATTAAAAACAGGTTAAAAAAAATAAGAAAAATAGATATTAATTAGAAGAATTTGTATAACGTAGATCCCAAAAATCGAGTTAATCTACTAAATTGTTTCGAAGATATTAAGCCGTATCCAAACATAACGAAGACCCTGTATAAACAAAACGGAGCACCACAGGCCCCATTTTGGTCGTGTGATACGCCAATATTTAAACCAAACGTTTCGTGATGGATAGGACGGAGGGGAACAATTGAATGGTCAGTAATCACCTGATTTGACTCCATTTGGTTTTTTCCTGGAGTCATATAAAAAATCGAGTTTATTTAAACAGGCCATTAAATATCACATATTTACAAGAACGTATAGGAAAAGAGATTACCATGATTTCTCCGCATACTTTGATTGATTTCTTGCAAATTTTGTTCAACGCATTCGCTACTGTAAAGAAGTTAAAGGAGGGCATTTTGAGCAATATTTTGTAATATAAAATATTTATATAATTTAAAAATTTTGTTCATTGTTCTTAAAATGTATAAGAGCTGAATTTTAATAATTGTTTTTATTATTTTTGGTCGAAGTGAGGTTGTCAAACAATTGACGACAGATTAAAAACATCATTTCAAAAGCTAACTTAATTTTAGTTTTCTTCAAAATTATTTCTGTTTTTATGCAAATTAAGGCAGGCATGTGTTACATCATTGAATACAGAAAAAACACTCCTTTCAAAATATTGCACTTGATTCCAAATGCTATTTAAAAAAGTTCAAGTTAGGCTTGTATCTCGAAAATAAATAACGGTGTGAAACTGAAGAAATTTTGATATAATGGAGTCTAAATCCTACTAGAGTCCGATCCAAACCTGATGGTACCTGCGTATAAAACGATTTTCGGTATTAGAGAGAGCGAGCAGTATAAAATGAGAGCGATATCTATGGGGAGCGCTGTACACAGTCGGGCGTGAAAACATTAGTCTACTTACTATTTGATCATTTGTCGTTTAGTCTTTGCTTCGTACTGTGCTCCGATACATTTACATCATTTATATTTAAAATCTTTTATAAAATCAGTTTTTTTTTTTTTATTAATAATAAAACACAAAAGAGTGGAGTAATATTTGTGTCCATGTTAAGAAAATTAAAGATTAAATTGTTAAAGAAGATACTATGGATGATTTCTACAAAGAATTTATTATTAATGTACATTGTGACAATGAGACTGTGTATTTGACTATTCGTCAGATGAAAACGATTATTAAAATTTTATAAAAGTCTGGTTTCTTAATTTAATTTGATGTTTATTTTTATTTTAGTATTTTTAGTATTTTTTAGTATTTATTTCAATAGTATTTATAAAGTTTACAATAATTATTGTTACAATACCAAATATTCATTTAATATAATAGACTTAATTGTGTTACAGCACCTGGATAACTTAATATCTGTATGTGCTGAAAATAAACATATTTTCATATTTGAATATCTATTTGTTTACACTAATATTGCCCTAAACATCATGTTTATTCCAAAAAACCAGAATATAAACAACGAAACGAATGCAACACAGTCCAAACAGCAAAAAAAATATAACAGTAAAAATAGCAAAAATAGCAAAACGCACAAAACATCACTCAGACCAGACCGAAAACCATTCCAAGTTTGTTACCAAAATCAGAAATCAGTAACCATCGAGGTAACCATTATGGGAATTATACAACATTAACATTAATATAGAACTTTTTGAAACATATAACCATTTTTAAATATAAAGTCCCAACACCTATTTTTAAATACTTTCATGCTGCTTGATTCCTTCAAGTCCACAGGCAAAAGATTGAAAAACCTTGAGGCAGTGAATGGTAGTGATTTTAGGCCTAATGTTTTATAACCTCTCGGCATGCTTACATTATGATTGGCTCTGCTTCGTGTATTATGTAGGTGGTTTATAAAAATTTCTGATTTTTCTTGTTTGTACATGTAAGTACATGCTGATAAAATGTATATCTGCTGAATATTCATTATTTTTTCATTATACAGATCTCTCGAGGGACATAATTTGTTCTTTTTTGAAATTACTTTAAGAATGTAGTTCTGTACAGTTTGCAGTGGTCTTAGGTTTGTCCTATATGTACCCCCCGAGGCTGTAATGCCATATCGAAGCAAAGACTCCACCAACGCTTTGTAGATTAATGTTATTAGCCTGTTATTCAGTACTTCTCGAAGGATGTAAAACTTGTATATTAATTTTCTTATTTTTGTTACAATATATTCAACGTGGTGAGTCCATTTTAGATGTTGATCGATTATCACCCCCAGGTATTTGACTTTTTCACATGCACAGATCGACTCCAGTTCATTAAGGCAAATTCTGTCAAAATTTGGTCTATTTACATTTGTTGGGGAAAATGCTATATAATGAGTCTTCTGTAGATTAAGTGATAGTTTGAAACTTTCTAACCAATGTTTAATGATTCTAAAACCTTTTATTGCTTTTTCTTTTGTTTCATCCCATGTGTTGCCATGAAATACTAAGACAGTATCGTCGGCTTATGATGAGACTTGACCTCCAATCTGGAGACTTAAGAGAGAGTTGTATATGTAATAAATAAAATTGGCCCCAGTATGGTCCCTTGGGGTACACCTGTTTTTATTAATTCTGGAGAGCTGATTGTGTTATTTATTCTTGTGTGTTGATATCGAGGAGAGAGGTAGCTCCGAAAAACACTCAACACGGTACCCCTGACTCCATAGTGCTCTAAGACACTAAGAAGGTGTTCATGAGGGACCGTGTCAAATGCCCTGGCTAGGTCAAGAAACATGGCTATTGTTTTGTGACTCATATCAAGGTTCCTTGTGATTTCTGACGTTAGATATTGTATTGCATCGGCTGTACTGACTCCATTGACGAAACCAAACTGTTGGGAGGACAAAACCCCATTTAGCCCAAAGAACCCGGTAAGCCTTTCCTTTATTGCTTTTTCAAATATCTTGCCCAAGTTGTTTATGAGACTGATAGGGCGGTAATTTTGTATTTTTTCCATTGAATTTCCCTTATGTACAGGAGTAATAATGGAGACCTTAAAATGAGATGGAACTATGCCCGTCTGAAATATCAAGTTTATAATATGCTTTAGTGGAATTAAAATTTCCATATGAATAATTTTTATTAGTTTACTGGATATTCCATCTTTACCAGGGGCACAATTTGATTTGAGAGTCGATATATATTTTATTATTTCATTGTCTGTTATTGGTCTTAAATACATTGATGCAATCGATGCGTTTTAAATCTATTTATCTAGTGTTGAGGTTTACTTTTTCATTTGCTTTTGCCATGTATATAATAATAATAATAAAACTTTTATATTGCAGATTTTATTCCATGGTGTTTGTATTCAAAAATAGAGGGAAATATCCACGATCGTTTTGGTGTCGATATTTTTAGCACGGATAGTACAGATTTTAAACCACGCCTCGCGCATCTCAAGTCCCATCAGGTTTGGGGATCGGACTTTAACAGTGTGTCAAATTTCAGCGAAACACTTAGCTGTACCTTTCCCCACCCTATACATTGGTATAAGAACTTTCAATCGGAATTATAAAAAAGATAGTAAAAAACTAAAAAATTACATTTGTTAAAAATAAAAATTAATTGTGTATTTTTATTCTCAACAAATGTAACTTAAATTTGTAAATTTCTAATAAATTGTGTTGCATA
This sequence comes from Amphimallon solstitiale, assembly GCA_963170755.1. Classification (NCBI taxonomy): domain Eukaryota; kingdom Metazoa; phylum Arthropoda; class Insecta; order Coleoptera; family Scarabaeidae; genus Amphimallon; species Amphimallon solstitiale. The sequence continues at coordinate 1,749,296 of OY720683.1, read as the reverse complement.
TCCAAGATTTAATAATAACGCTAGCCGACACGATTTTTATAACTGACTTAACAGTCCATAATTTTAGTATTTTGCATTATCACGTCACATTTTCAAAATAAAATTTTTATCTGTTTTCACTAAGATTAACGTAAAATTTCAAATTAAAAAAGTATCGTAAGAAGCTCGAGCATGTTCGCGGCTATACCTTGAAGGGCAGCGGCAACTACAAAGGATACGACGTCACGCATTCCAGAGAGAAATAGAGAATTCTAATATCGCTGTCTGATGCGATAGTTTGCGAAGGAATATTTGTTAGTCCATATGTTAGGAAGCTGTTCAAAGATGAAAATTCTTAGTGAAAATTACCAAAATATCGTGGCCAATTTGCTAGAAAACTATAAAAGTTTAAGGTGCCGAATGTCAAGTTAATTTTTTGCATTCACATTTGGATTTAATAATAATTATTGAGCGTTCGAATCTTAATAAATTAATTATTGGTACCATTATATTAAAGTCACATGTTATAGATGTTGTATACAACGTTGTGATTATCTGGGAAATAAGCATTTAAAGCAGATGAAAACCTATGCGCATAGGTATTATAATACATGCAGTTTATTAATTGTAATTTAATACAATCTACAAAATGGTAAATATAAATTTTACTTACAATACGTATAGTTCATGTACCGTAAAAGGAAAGAGTTCACGAATGCCATACAGGTACTTCCAAAATTTTGTTTATAACATTATTTAAATAAACACATTTCATTTAAGCAATATATTATAATACATACTAAAATGATTCGATAGGTACAATCATTTATGAGTCACAAAGAAGATCTTCAATATTTGGCTGAACAAAGTGCTTACTGCTTATCGGCTTTTTCGTTATCGAAATCTATGTAGCTTTACGAACATGTAATATACAATGATGTTCGATACTATTAGAGCAAATATTTCTTTCAAGCAAGATGTTTTCCCTTCGAATATTTTTCTCGGTGATAAATTTTCATAAAAGCTAGCACTTAAGATAGTCAGAAATTAAGATATCATTCAAATTTGAAAATATTTAATTATGACAACTTTTGATCTAAAATCCATTATTGGATGCACAATTCAGTATTATTGCAATTATATGAAAGTCTATTTTTGTCGTTGTAAATTATTCATATTTCAGCGAAAAAATCGAATATTAACAATATCTCACCAACTACTATAAATTTCTAATAAATGCAAATGTATACAAAAGTGAGTTTCACGTACTTTTTTGATCATTTCTGGTGTACCAGCTGAAAAAGGCCTTCCTTCACGAACATAATCTCCTAACCTCCCTCTGCCTTACAAAAATGGTTTATGCCACAGAAAAACAGTTGCTCTACTCAAACAATCATCGCCATACACTTGCTGCAACCGGAATGTTTCTTATGCATTTTTGCCAAGTTTTGCGTGAAATTTAACAACTGTTCTTTGTTAAATGTTAGTATTACAACGTCGACAAAAACGTTGTATTAGGAGAATTGTCATACTTTGCTATCAACTGACTAAAGGAAATTTGATATTACCGGCAAGAGGAATGTCACACTTTTCAAATACCGGTCTGAACACATACATGTCGCTTTTAGTTACGCAGATATGGGTCTAATCTCAGAACTTATTTGTGTCACTGTGTATATTCGACAATAAGGTATATTGGAGATTCCATTAAACAAACACAACTTTAACTAGTAATTCAGTGTAGAGCACTCTATACAAGGTGTTCACACTTAAACCCGCACCATTGGTAACTCCGTTATTATTGGAGCTACGAATTCGTCCAAATTAGCAAACTAGTAGGATTTTTCCTGGCGGTTACGACGATAAAAACAAAAAAACAATTGAACGTCGCGTTTTTCAGATATTTGACAAAATGTAATTTTTTAAATGGCACACCCTATATATTTTTATGCAGTTGAATAAAGAATTTAGTTCTGAACAAAAATTTTTCAATACATTATCTCAAGAAAATTGAAAATAAAAAGTTATCACGTGATTTTTTTAAAGGGGCATATTCCCGAGATAATCAGAAAAGTACCCATTTTAAAATGGGACAGTATAATTTAAAATTCCACTCAGAAAAAAAGGAAAAGAGAAAATGAAATTAGCCTACATTACAATAGTTGTTACAATTTTGATCAAATAGGCACCAATAAAAAAAAAATATTCAATAACAATCCGTCAAATTAATCTGTCAGTGTTTTAAAATTCGCATTGTTATTTTGCTGTTTTCTTCTTGTTTTCTTCTAATAAAAATGGTTTTCACACATGAGGAAAAATGTGATATTATGGAAGCTTACATATTTCAGAGAAAAAACACTATTAGAGCTCGAGAACATTATACGTTTCCCGAGCGCGCGATTCCTCAAAGAAGATATTTCTTGGAATTATACAGACAATTTCGGCGAAACGAAGAGGTTTTCAAGAAGAATAGAACGAAGAAGCAATTTGTGGTTAGTGAGGAAGTAGAGATAAATGTACTGGGATATTTTGAGGCGTATCCTAACAATTCAATTAGAGAATTGGCAAGAGAAATAGACCTTTCATTTTCATTGGGAACGATTCATAAAATTTTGAAAAAATATAATTTTGAGCCATACAAATATCGGCCAGTACAAACTTTGCATCTTAATGATGATATAAGAAGAATGGAATTTTGTGAATGGTTCCTACATAAATGTGAAGAAGATCCAAATTTTCCTCGATATGTTTTATGGTCGGATGAGAGTAACTTCTCTAATAAGGGAATGTTTAATCGAAAAAACTATCATTTTTGGAGTCGGAAAATCCTTTTTTGACTCATCCCACTAATCCACAACATCGGTTCAGCCTTAATGTTTGGTGTGGTATGATTGGATCTAAAATTGTGGGTCCTTTTTTTTACCGCGGCTCATTAACGGGAGAGAGATATGAGGACTTTATGTCTCATGTATTGGAAGATTTCGTGGACAACGTGAACTTGATGGATAGGCCGCGGATATACTTCCAACAAGACGGTGCACCGGCTCATAATCACCATATCGTTAACGCATTACTGGAGAGACTGTTTGGACCCCGTTGGATTGGAACTCATGGACCAGTTCTGTGGCCCCCACGCTCACCAGATCTAACTCCCCCAGGTTTTTTTTATGGGGCCGAGTGAAAAATGAAGTTTACAAACATCGTTACCAAAATGTGGAAGAACTTCAAAATAACATTACGGCCATTATTCGGAATATTGATGGAAGGACCCTTCTCAAAGCCACGCGCTGCACTCAAAAAAGAGCCCGCAAGTGTCTGGACCAAGAAGGTGGTACCTTCGAACAACTATTTTAGTTATGTATGTTGATTGATAGTGTTTATTATTCTTTTATTTGTTATTCTTAAGTTTCGTGGACGAAATCAAAATAAATTTCGTTAAAAACACAACGTTTCGTTTGAATTCATTTAGGAATATTATGAACAAACATTCTAGGACCTATACAAAAAATTTTTTCATCCGTTCAACAAGAGAATAGTATACAATAATCGGTACATATTATTTAATTACAAATTTCGTTAGGCATCCCTAAAAACAAATCCTAAATCCCTAAAAATGCACGGTATCTCATTTGAAAACTTACGTTTTAGTGATAAAGTAAGCAAATTTTAAGGATGTTTATGATATTATTTTATTTAATATCTGAAGATGACTTCAATTGAATAAACATGTGAAACATGCTACGTCTTTCATAACTTCTTTTAAACAAAATGCAATGTTTAAGAAATCACGTGATAACTTTTTTATTTTCAATTTTTTTAAGATAATGTATTTAAACATTTTTATTCAGAACTAAATTTTTTATTCAACCGCATAAAAATATATAGGGTGTTCCATTTAAAAAAGTACATTTTGTCAAATATCTGAAAAACGCGACGTTCAATTGTTTTTTTGTTTTCATCGTCATAACCGCCAGGAAAAATCCTACTAGTTTGCTAATTTGGACGAATTCGTAGCTCCAATAATAACGGTTACCAATGGTGCGGGTTTAAGTGTGAACACTCTGTATAAAGCAAAATAGTAGACTAATTTTCGAAACATATTCGACCAGTTTCGTTGCCATAGCCTGTATGGTAAAACTGCTATTAAAGGTGTCCGCACACTGAGGCGAGGCGAAGCGAAGCGCATTTATTACGCCTGATAAAAATGCACATAATCAAATAGGTGCGCGCACACTGGGGCGTCGCGTGCCGAAGCGAAGCGAAGCGAAGCGTGGTCGCGAGAGAAGTTTCCAGAGCAAGCAGGCGAAGTAGTTCGCTGCGCTTTGCTTCTCCTCGCGCCAGTGTGCGTTCGCTAGAGACGCGTAAGATCAAGTTTTTGCGTTTTCGTTGGTTATCGGACATTTCCGCCGTTCCATGAGACGCTGGGCTGGTAGGTTCAGTTCGTACTTTGCTTGAACTGTTTTTAAACTAGTATTATTTGCATATTAAGTTTAGTATAGTGTAAGAAAGAAATTGCTATCAGGATGGATGATGCAGTGCTAATTTTTTTTCTGGCATGTGAAAATATTTGAAAAATGTCTTTTTGTCTTTTCGTAAATCCGTGAATAAGTGATGAAATTCACCGAAACTGTCTCTCTTTTAATTAATTTCATGTACCCAAACTCTTTTGTTCGGTTTCTCCTCTTCTTGCATAGTAGCAATTAAACCAAGAACAAATAAATTTTCCTCAGATAAGGAACTACTCATGTTGATCGCATCACTTCTACACACACAATGATTAATAACTGTTGTAAATAATTAAATATTGTATCACGCATATGCGCACCAAGCCAGGCGACTATTTCGCCTCGCTTCGCCTCAGTGTGCGGACACCTATTACTTCCGCTCCAAATTTTAAAATTTCTTTTAGTTGTTCCAAATCTAGATCTAGAGTAAATGTGTTACATCCGGTCCGAATTTTGAAATATATTACAAACAAAAATTCAAAAATTGTATTCCACATAAATTCCTACAGAACGCATAATTTAAGAGATATCTGCAAAAAACCTGTTTTTCGCTAAAACAAAAAGACCTAATTCCGGTAGGAATTTCGAAAAACTTTTAATAGTTGGCAAGACAGATATTAGTTAATTTTGATTTTTATTTTTTGAACTAAACTACTACTACTGGTTAAATATACGGAAAAACCTCGGTGGAATTTTAAAAATGCTGAATGGAATGAATTTAGGAGACAAGTTGATTCGAATCTTCGATGGATACCACCTTTACCTAAAAATTATATTAGGTTTATGGGTGTCATTAAAGGGGCAGCGAAGAGATCTATTCCAAGAGGTTTTCGTAAGGAATACATTCCATGCTGGTCTGAAAGAACAAATGAATTATATAGGAATTTCAATGAAAATCCTAGTCCAGAAATTGCTGATGAATTATTAACTTTATTAAATCAAGAAAGAAAGACTAAATGGTCGCGTATATGGAAGGCATGAATTTCACACATTCTAGTCGTAGCAGTTGGAATCTATTAAGAAAACTAGGAGCGGCAACCCAAACTAGTATTTTAGAATCAAAAATCAGCACTAATACCATAGCTTTAAGATTAGTGGACGTCTCAAATATGATAAAGTTAAATAAAGTAGAAATCAAAAATATGAAGAAATTATTGCGTAAGAGAAGAAAATCTATTGATACAAAAAATGATGACCTTACAAAACCCTTTTCTATGGAAGAATTGGATATAGGTATAAAATTATTAAAGATTCGTAAGGCTGCTGGTTTTGATGGAATTTATCCTGAATTTTAAATATCTAGGTCCTTTAGGGCGTAATTGGCTTTTATGTTTCTATAATAATATTTTAAATAATGGTATTGTTCCTACTGAATTTAAAAAGGCAAAAGTTGTAGCTGTTTTGAAGACAGGAAAGCCAGCAGATATTGCTTCCAGTTATAGACCAATTTAATTATTATCAGTATGTTACAAGATGTTAGAGAAATTATTGTGTCACAGAATTTCTCCAATTATGGAAAATATCTTTCCCATAGAGCAAGCTGGTTTTAGACCAAATCGTAATTGCTGTGATCAAGTTTTAGCTTTAACAAATTATATAGAGAATGGTTTTCAAAGGAATTTGAAAACAGGAATTTGTTTCATAGATTTAACAGCTGCTTATGATACAGTTTGGTTAGATGGATTATTTTTAAAATTATATAATGTGTTACCTAATGGTAATTTAATTAAAATTATGGAAAATATGTTTACAAATCGTAAATTTTGAGTTTTTATCAATAGAGAAAGTAGTAAATTTAAAATATTATATAATGGTTTACCTCAAGGATCGGTATTATCCTCTCTTCTCTTTAATCTATATACAAGTGATTTACCAGATACGACTTCTAGAAAATTCATTTACGCTGATGATATGGCAATTGCTTATCAACACAATAATTTCAATCAAATTGAAGTTAATTAAAACGAAGATCTATTGATTCTGAGTGATTATTTAACCCATTTAAGTCAGAAGTTTCTTGTTTCCATCTTAAGAATAAGGAAAAACATAAAAAACTTGTAGTAACTTTTAATGGTACCGTTCTAAAACATAATTTTAATCCAACATACCTAGGAGTTACTCTGGATACATCGTTAACTTATAAACAACATATTGATAAATTGCGTATGAAGATTAAAACAAGAAATAATATCTTACAGAAGTTGGCTGGTTCAAATTGGGGAGCTCATGCAGACATTTACGTACGTACGCTCTTGCATTGGTGTACTCTGATGCTGAATATAGTGCAGTCTGGATGAATAGTGTACATGTTGGTAAAGTAGATATTCAGTTAAATTGTACACTTCGATTTATTACGGGCGCAGTAAAATCTACTCCACTTCCTTAGCTCAACGTCCTGGCTAACATTTATCCTCATCATTTAAGAAGATAATTTGGCTTTAAAACGGTCTTGGGATAAATATCAAAATTTTCCTAATTTATATTTAATTACTCAAGATCTTCAGAACTTACCATCTTATAGATTGAAATCACGTAGTCCAATTTGGAAGGAAGATATCCTAAATCAACCATTTTCGATTAATGACCTCTGGAAATCTATTTGGTTAGAATGTGAAGTGTTTAATAAACAATTAATAGATGATCCTATAGATGAAAAATTTGGTGTAAGTTGAATCGTCTTAGGACGGGTCATGAAAGGTGCAATATGTTATTCAAGTGGAATGTGATTGCGAGTCCAGCGTGTGATTGCGGAGCTGAGATTGAAACAGTTAAACATATTGTTGAAGAATGTCCTCTAGCTAAGTTTGAATTTGGATACACAAATCTTACATAATTTAACTCCAGAGACTGTTGCTTGGATCTTAATAACTAAAGACCTTTAGTTTCGTGGCACTGTGATGCAGGTTTTTTATTCTGCAGGTTTTTTCCCACATCCTAGACCAAATGGTGCAGTGTTTTAAAGGGTCCCTGCAGTTATGGCTCTTTTTAATATATTTCTACTTTTGTTATATAATTTATATATGTTTCTTGTTTTGTACCTGTCATGTAGTTTCATACGAATATATATACCGATATTACTGAAAATCTAATCAGATCTCAAGAGGAAGTTTATACTTGTAAATATAAAGTTTAGTATTGATAGCTGTAGGCGATTGACCGCGTCATCGCACAGACGGGGGGGGGGGGGGGGCGTACGCATAAACCACTTTTTCGGTATCAGGGTTTATTAACTTGACAAATAACGGGTGTCCCAAAAATAACTGACATTTTAAATTTGTCGTAATTTTTTTTTGCGGTAAAACTAGCGTAGAGATATTTATATGCCGTCATTAGTAAACATTAAGGTTAAGTTATGGAAATGTACACCTTCAACTAACGGGTAGAAATTGTAAAAAATCACTTGAAACATGGTGAAAAAGTTGGAGAAACCATTCGAAGATGCCGTACTTTGTTCGGTCATTGTAATGCTCCTACTCATAATGTCGTGGTGAATTTAATCAATAAATTTGGGTCAACCGGTTCAATTGTAAACAAAAAAATCAGTGGCCGTCCTCGTACGACTCCTTCAAATGAAATCCATAACCAGTGTTAGTGATAGTGTTCAGAAAAATCCTTCAATATCAATTCGTCGTCGCAGCCAACAATTAGGCATTTCAAGGAGGTCTCTTCAACGAATTTTGACGAAAGACTTGAAATTTTTTGCGTACAAAGTTTTTGGAAAGACAACAAGCTGATGGTGAGTTTTCGAAAAAATTTGGTGATGAGGCGCATTTTCATCTTGCCGGCTATGTTAATAAACAAAATTGCCGAATTTGGGAATCCGAAAATCCAAAAGTGATTGAAGAATTTCCTAAACATCCTCGATGGGTCACAGTTTGGTGCGGATTTTGGTCTGAGAAAGTGACTGGACCTTACTTTTTCGAAAATGAAAATCAAGCTGCGGTTACTGTCAATGGAATATCGTGAGATGATTTTAAACTTTTTATTGCCTGAAATTAATGATATGGATGTTGAAGAAATATGGTTTTAACGAGACGATGCACCATATGTCATACTGCCAATGAAACCGTGCAGTTATTGCAAGAAACACTTAATGGTCGTCTTATTTCTAAGCGAGGTAATGTGAATTCGCCACCTAGGTCATGTGATTTGACACCGTTAGACCTCTTTTTGTGAAGTTATCATAAGGATAGAGTATACAGCAATAAACCACAAAGAACTGAGGACCTCATAGCTGAAATTCGACACAACATTGCGAATATTTCCCAGCAATTATGTCAAAATGTTGTGAACATTTTCATTAAAAGAGTGAATATGTCCTCCAATAGCAGAGATGGTCATTTGTCAGATGTTTTGTATCATACATAACCTCCATATCTCTACTTTTTAAATAAATAAAAATATTATCACTTATCAAATATAAAATGTGTTTTCTTAAAAATTTATAAACGTCAGTTATTTTTGGGACAGCCTATTTATTTACAAGTTCCTCTGTTTTGTTTATCCATCTCTGTATGATACGTACTTATCCCATACAAGATTTTTCGAATTTCGCGGGTGTTTGAAGTTGGCTACGAAGACAAAATTTTGCAGTGAAATAATCAGGGAGTACACCTCTCTATATGTTATTCTATTGCGTCCAACACCCGCGTAATTCGAAAAGTGCTACATGGGATGTATTTAAATACGTATGTGAGTGTTAATATAATTTTGGTTTCTTAAATAGTACCTTGCAATACTCCTCCAGATCTTGGAAAATTGCTCACCACCGACGTAAGTTCATATGCAACAGCGGGATGGTACCCGTAAAGTATTGCCGCTTCGCACAAATCATTCCAGATACTCATATTGTAGTTACTACCCATTAAATATTATTAAAAACAATGTTCGGATAGGATATAATTCACAACACTGCACTGAGTAAAAATCACAATCACCTGTTACATTTATTGCGATCAGTGTGTCAATCGGTGACAATTACTCATGTAAAACTAATCAATAACTACATTTTAAAATGGACTTATTAATTTAAGGCTCTGCATACAATAATGGATTGACCAAAATATTTGCGACCCTTACGTTGATTTGAACAACAAAAATTTTATGATAAAAAAGATTACAGAGATAAGATTACTTATCTACCTAATCTAGGTAATATAAACCAAAAAAAAAAACGCGAGTTGATATATGTCGCAAGAGAACACTGTTGTTATGAAAAGGTATAGTATAAAATAATTAACATTTACGATAACATTTATACTTATTCCCTATGCTCAATTCCTAAATACACCTTTCAAGAACCGTATCATAGCATTTAAACATTCGTTTGACGAACAAAAAAGCATATTTTATTCATCAGTATGTAGCGAAAGAGCTTTTGAATCCACTACTACTGTAAGCAGAAATTTTCCGAATTCAAACTTACCATACATACAGATAGATTTAAACGTAAATACTACTTTGAATTCACTTTTTAGCACCGATATATAAACTGCAAGTTAGTCGCAAGTAGCAGATATTCTGTTTATTATATATTCGTCACTAGTTTTATAATAAGAAAAATAAAGTAAGCAAGATTCGTTAGGCATAATCCTGTTATTAATCTCATTTATAAGATCTTTATCATAATAATCTACTCTGGGAAGCTTCATGACTCACATACAGCAACGATTTTGGTTTTTGTATAAAGAAAATTTAAATTTTAATTGAAATTTTTAATAGCAATAAATTAAACAAATTTGATTACTGGAAATTTTAACAATCAGATGCCTATGCAATTCTCTAACATATATTTAGCTTTGCGATGTAATCGGCCGTTACTTGTAGGAATTCCACAACAAAATACAAAAAACAATTGAAATAAAACACGTGTTTGAAGATGCAAAAATGTATTAATAAAAATACGATATACAGGGTGAATCATTAGTAGCCGCTTTTTTGATTGCTCTTTTGTGTTTTAAATAAAAGAAAAAACAATTAGTGGAAGTTTCATGGTTGCTTGTAGAGCATATTCTAAATATACTTTAAGCTCTGACGCACTTCCGGTTTCACCGGAATTGCACGGAACTTATTTTTTTAAAATGACTCACCCTACATATTTTTGGATTTTCTAGTACTGTCTTAAATTGTCTATTCAAGTGTTTTTCCTTTTTCAAAATTGAGTCTATAGTTTTTGAGTTATTAATTTTTTTTGAAAACATTTGACCAAACCACGTGTTCAAAAAAATTATTTTCACATTGTTTTTGGAAATGACAACAATAACTTTGGTGGTGCTTGTAGCCAAGAAAATTCTGCATCATTTGGTATAAGTTGCACTCGACAACACCTCAGAAAACCTTGGTTTTTGAAAGCCTACTTCTATAATTTTCACATACCAAAAACACGTGTTTTGGCCATAAACTTTAACTGCGACGCTGAGCTCGAAATAATTCTCTAAAATAAGAAAGTTTATGAAGCAATAAAATTATTGCGTTAATTTGATTTAATTTTATTCAAATTATACTAGGAGCAATATCACATTAATACTTCTGTAAATAATAATAATTTAATTCATTAGAAATATTGGTTTTACATAAAAACATAATTTTCACAATTATGATGTTCTTAAAAAATCATAATACCTCTGCTCTCTTAATCACCTACGCCACTGGCACTTTTTGTTCGCGCAGCTTTGTGATGACGTATATGATATTCTCTAAATGTTTTCACTCTACCATTGAAATATATAATTTAAATGTAGTAATTAATATAACAACAATTATTATATACACATTAAATATTCGAATAATTAATATCAAATGAGTGATATTATTAACAATAATATACATAACCATCTATTGTGTTTATGATTGAAATCATTAAGAAAGTTTTCGTTGGTATATTTAAAGAATATTATATTACAGCAATAAAAATGTGAAGAGTTATTCAATATCAGCACGTCAGATAAATTCGCAAATTTTTTAAATTAAAAACAAAATAAATTACGCCAGTCGGATTTGAACCACCTGCCATAAAATGCATGAGCTTTGAAGAAACTCACGATTTTTTTTTTTTTAGTTTAAATAAAATCTGATCTAGACACGATTTTTAAAAACGGAAAAATTTTCCTGGTAGAGCTTGAGTCGTAGAATAAATTGGTATAATGACTTCAACCTTCTATTTTAATAATTGACTATGGGTTATTGCATCATTGACAATTTTACACTATTGAGGTTCCGAAAAATTTGAATAAAACCGATTCTAATGAAGATTTGTCAAAACGGAAAAACTATAATTTGCAGGACATGTAATATAAGCACTTTGCCAAGCCCCCCCCCCCCCGTTTCTGAGAAATATATACGAATACCTATATAAATATTGTGGGGATAATTTAAATTATTGATATTTTTATCAGGTTAGATTATAACATTTAAAAGAAAATGTAAACTATTTTTAAAAGTTCTAACACAAATAACGAAAGCTTCTATGAAATCATCCATTAATCCATTCCACATTTCTTCTCTAAGTAGATAACCTTTCTACTCTGTGTGAATGATATGATGCATTCATTCTCCATGACTATTGCAACATTATCTTGAACTTTATGTAATACTTGCTCAAACCACTCTTCAAAAATATTACCATTCATTTCATCATGGTAATCAGCTGCTTGCTTTTCTACCTTCGAAAAGATTCGATTTTAAATAAGAAATTGCACACCATCTACCGCGTACAGTATTTGTGACAAATTCATCTAATCGTAGTTTTGAATGCACGCCAATCGCTCTTTAAGCGGTCTTAATTCGTCTGTTTCTTAATGATTTTTAATTATGCGATAAACAGTTGATTTTGTCAGCCCTATGATAATATATTTTCATTGAAATCATTGACGCTGTTTGAGTGGTTAATGTTTAACGGTTTACTTGGTTGAACACTAATATACGTGACGTACAGAAAAACACAGATTGTGTTTAATAAAATTTATCGGTTGATTATGTTAAAAAATATGACGGAGGATATCGCGTACTTATTTTTCCATATTAAATTTACCTGCCCAAAAACCAACGAAATCTCTTTAAAATATGTCGCATTTTAGCGCGATATTTGAATCGCTCCTTCTTATTCTGGACAAGGTATAGTTGTTTACTACTAAGTATTAACAATTTAAAGAGTAATGTAATTGTATAAAATACAAAAAGAATAAATAATCGACACATCATTAAAATACAGTAATGAAGCTCAATTAAGTATATCAAGTGAAACAAAATATTGATACACCAACACGTGCACGTGATGTCTTGTATACAAGACAAATACCTGAACTTCCAACTGGTGTATTTAAAAATGACCTGGTAACAGATGTTTGGGATTGTTTCGATAAAATGACAGCAGAACAGGCTTTTGAGAAATTACATGGAGTATTTTTTTATTATTTTCATAAACATTTTCCTATAACCAGGAAAACATATAAACTAACTTGTCGTGACGGAGTGGAGTATTGGAATACTTTCGCATTAAGACAAATGTCTAACACTCTATAGACGCTCTGGGAACAATGGCCCAGGTAACTAAAGATGAAAACATATACAATGACTTCCATGATCAAATAAATAAAGCAAAGGAAAATGCAAATCAAATATATATAAATGAAGAATGTAACAAAGAAAAAGCTAGATGGACGGACATCAACAAGGAAACTAATAAAACTAGAAATAAAGGAAAATCAAAGACAAAACTCTCTGCAAACGAAGTTAATAACTACTTCACATGCATTGGAAACCAGATCCTAACAAGCACGGAATCAGATACACAAATACAGAAGTACCTAGAAAATATGAAACTGGATAATAGAGATTGGTTCTACTTTTAAATTTATTACAGAAATAAAAGTGTCAAATGTCATAAGAAATGTGAAAAACAAACAATCCAAGGACGCATATGACGTTACAACAAATATCATTATAGATAGAAAATGAAATAACACCTGTTCTGACAACAGTTTTCACTAAGTGTGTCCGTGAAGGTATGTTTTCAGAATAACTGGGTAGAAAAGTTGTTGCAGTTCATAAAAAGGGAGATCCGAATGATTGCAATAATTACAGGCCCATCAGTATTCTGATGACTAATGAACAGCATGGATACAGGAAAAACAAATCCACAGTTATGGAGAGGTGATGGAGACTATAATATAGATGCCTAGGATAATAAAGAACAATGTGAACTGACATGGCATTCGATATGGTAAATCACCAAATTCTACTACAGAAACTATACCATTATGGTATTAGAGGAACAGCACATGACCTACTTGCATCTTATTTGAGGGAAAGATGCCAGAGAGTTGACTTAAAAGCAAAAATATCCAATAGAGAACCTATAAATAGTGGGGAACCACAATGGATCGATATTGGGACCAATTTTATTTGTGATGTATGTTAATGATCTTCCAAAAAAAATATTACACCTAAACGAAGTTGTCTCTATGCTGATGATACATCTTACGTAGTAACTGGAGAGTCGATTGATGAAATTGGAAAAGAGAGCAAACGGGTAATGGAAGAAATAACAAAATGGTTCCAAGATAATGAACTAAAATTAAATGAATAGAAAAGTGAAATAGAGTCTCCGTTTTTTTGTAGGAAATGAACAGTCATCCCACGGCATTCGATATCTGGGGCTCACGATTGACAATAAACTCACCTCGGACATGCACATATCAGAATTAGCCAACTCGCTAACAATAGCTATACATACCATAAGGAGACTGAAGATTATTGCTAACCATGCCGCTTCAAAACCTATTTTGCGAACTTTCGCAGTAGAATAAGATACGGGATTTTGTTTTGGGGCACATCTCCCGTAGCAACAAGAATCTTCTACTTACAAAAAGAAGCGATTAGAGCTTCTTAAGTAATTTGAAATACATGGATGGTTGTAGGGAACATTTTAAACAAGAAAGAATATTGACCTTGCCTTGCCTATTTATAGAGTCCCAGATTCCATACCACCGCCTGCAAACAACGCAATGCTATGTAGACCACTGGGGGCCCAAGCTGTATAATAAAATCAAGAACCATCTTGAAGAGAGTGACAAGTTTTTCATTAAAAAAAAGTGGAGGATATTTTAAGTCATCACAGTTTTTATGGATAGTGACTCTTAAATGCTTAGAAATATACATTATACCGGGTTGCTCATTAGTGCGTCAAAGTCCAATATAGGCGTTATTAAATAGTACTGAAGAAATTTATTTTATAAGAAGTGGTACAGTAACAAAAAACACACAATTTTGAAAATAATTTGAATTATACAAGGTGACGCGTTAAAATGGCACACATTTAATTTTTTTTTAATGAAACACCCTGTATATCTTTTGTTTTTCCTTATCTACTTTAAATTGTGTTTTCATCGATATATGGGGTTTTGATTTTGGATGACGCATTGTTGAGTTATTAACGAAAATTATAAACAAATGGTCACGACAATGTTTACCATAATAATTCTGTGCGGTAGTATTACGATTATCTAAAACAAAATTATTTCGTAAGTATGCAGCCAAGGGATGTGTTGAACCTACAAAATAATCAAACATTAATTTTATTATACAGGATGTTTGTTATGATGCAGTCAATTTGGGTATTGTCAAAGAGCGTTTACTAAATTTTTTCAAATGGAACACCCCGTATATTATTAAAGTTTTGGACTGATGTGTTAATTGCGCTTAATTTTTGTTAATAATGTCCTATACCCAAACTCAATAATTTCCGAGTTATTTTTAATTTTCCATTACAAACAGCTAAATTATTTGTTTTCGGTGCAATTTAGTGTACTGGGCAAACGATTTGACAAACAAAAACAAATAAACGTCAAGTGGAAAGACTTAAGGAAAGATTCATTAGAACAGGAAATGTGAGTTACGAAAAGCGAATCGACCTTTACTCAGAGTGGTAGCCCAAACCGTCATAATCTTCCATCATTATGCAATAGACAACCCAAGAATATTAAGAACGATTGATAGCAGAGGCAATGGACTATAAATGTTTGGGCTGCGTATTATGGACAACTTTAAAATTGGACCACATTTCTGTCATGCACATTTAAATGGTGCGCAATATTTGAAGTTCTTGCAATATGACTTGCCTTAGCTTCTGCAAAACGTTCCTCCAGTTCGAAGGGAAAATATGTGGCTTCAGCACGATGGTGCTCCAGCACATTTTGCACTTGATGTCCGACACTACTTGAATCAAGAATTCGAAGGTAGATGGATCGGCCGCGGTGGTCCCATTAGTTGGCCACCTAGATCGCCAGATCTTGATTTTTTTCTATGGAGGTATGTACATAAAAAATATTGTATACCAGGCACCTCCAACTACAGCCTAGGATATGAAGCAACGTATAATAAGTGCTTTTGAAACAGTTTCCATTGAGAAGTTGCAACACGTAAATAGGTCTTTTCTGTCAAGGCTGCAAATATGTACAATTCAAAATGGGGGTCACTTTGAGAATTTATTATAAATAAATATTGCTTCTAACAAAATTACAGTTTGATACTTTTAGTCGTTTATTTGTTTTTGTTTGTCAAGTCGTTTACTCAGTACACTAAATCGAACCGAAAACAAATACTTTAGCGGTTTGTAATGAAAAATTAAAAATATATCCGAAATTATTGGATTTGGGTATAGGACATTATTAACAAAAATTAAGCGCAATTAACGCATCATTCCAAAAATTTAATAATACACGCGGTGTTCCATTTGAAAAAATTAAGTAGACGCTCTTTGACAATACCCAAATTGACTGCATCGTAACAAACAGCCTGTATAATAAAATTAACGTTTGATTATTTAGTAGGTTCAACACATCCCTTGGCTGTATACTTACTTAATAATTTTGTTTTAGATAATCGTAATATGTACTACCACATAGAATTATTATGGTAAACATTGTCGCGACCATTTTTTTATAATTTTCGTTAATAACTCAACAATGCGTCATCCAAAACCAAAACCCCAGACATCGATGAAAACACAGTTTAAAGTAGATAAGTAAAAACAAAAGATATACAGGGTGTTTCATTAAAAAAAATCGAATGTGTTACTGTGCCACTTTTTATAAAATAAATTTACTACTATTTAATAACGCCTATATTGAACTTTGACGCACTAATGAACAACCCTATACACACATTATTGTTTTGTTGTTGTTGTTTGTTTTATTGTCCTATACAAAATGTGCATTTTTAATTAACTTGATCAATTTATTGACTTTCATGTAATGTTAATTACAATGAATAAACTATTATTATAAGTAATACCTGTTGCATAACCAGGTTCAGAGCTTGAATCGTCGTCTGATAACGAAAGCTGCTGATGATGATAGTCTATATACGGTGAATGATGGTGGTGTAGGTGGTGAGGTACAGCATATTCTACGCTCACTGCTGTATGTCTACTTCCCATTCGTGTTAATGTGTTGCCAGCAGATAATGTGCCACCTTGATGCCTGGAGCCGTGAGCCGCACACACTATTCCAGCTAAAGTGCTTTGAGGTAGGCCGTAACTAAGATCTAGAGAAGGCCGTCTGGAGAACGTTGTAGGTACGACATCGAATTCCGTAATCTGAGTGTTGTTATTGGAATTAACAGACGAATAAGTCGAACTGACGGAAGGCCTATCTTCAATTGTCACCGGCAGAGTCTGTACAGTGGCTCCGTTCTGATTTCTTCTGGGGCTTCGCCCTCTATCCGAGACTGTCGTGGCGCTCCAATATCCCCACGCCATATTACCGGTGAGGATAGAGCAGAAGGTTTCACAAAGGGGCGGAATTGTTTATGTATATTATTTAACACTTTCAATTAATTGATCACATCCTATCACATGTACGTATATATATATAGATAAGTATGTGTTTGTTAAGTTTGTTGCTACACATTAGATTAAGAGAGTTCTTCAAGTACTCTAGATTGAATATTATAATAGTAAAAAAATGTTGACCATGCAATATTTTTTTATGAATGATAATAATGACATCGTCATAAAGTCATAACATTAATATACAGTGTGGAAATAAAGTACAGGATAAAGGCATTAACTTCGTTAATATTTATTTTTCGGAAATAATCTCGAAGGGGTATAGTGATTTTAACTAAAGGGAATATTTTCATCACATTTTCAGTTTCATGCGTCATTTGTTTTTCATGTTATGAAGTCACAGACTATTTTTTAAATAACCTATAATTTTTTTAATTGATTTCGATGGTACTTTCAATTCCCTATCCAACGGTATAAAACTTTTAATATACTACATTTTAAAAAAAATAGGTGTGGCGACCACATGACTTTCTTATACGTATCAGCGTTTCAAATTATAGAATTTTAAGAATTTTTTTATACAAAAATTATTCAAAATCCTATTTTAAGCACTCTATTCTCTTAATAAATCTCTATAGAGTGCATACTTGGCAAGATATAATAAAAAAAGTGCTACTCGCTAAAAATAAAAGTGCTACTTCCGGTCCGAATTTTGAAATTTTTTTTTACAAAAGATATTTAAAATTACGTTTATTACTCGTAATGCCCCTGCCTAGAAAGCATGACTTGCGAGATATTCGCAAAAAACTGATTTTCGATAAGAGTAAAAGACCTACTTCCGGTAGGAATTTCGAAAAACTTTTTTAATACAGTTTTTCTTAAATTTAATTTTGAGTACATTTGAATTCTTTATAAATTTGTTTAAACTTAGTAATTGACGAAATATTTGCAAAATTCGATTTTTTCACTGAAGTAAACTACTACTTCCGGTCTACAGATTTTACTGAAAAACTAATCAGATCTCAAGAGGGAGATTATACACGTTAATACAAAATTTGGAATAGATATCTACAGCGGTTTGACCGCTATCGTGGTCACACACAGACACAGACACACAAACATTTTTTTAAAAATGAGGTGTGGCCACCACACGACTTTCTTATACGTACGAAAGTGTTACTTCCGGTCCGAATTTAGAAATTTCATTTATACAAAAAATATTCCAAATCCAACTCTAAATACTTTTGTTCTCTTCATAAATATATATAGAATGCATAATTTACGACATATTTGCAAAAAATCGTTATTCGGTAAGAGTAAAAGTGATACTTCCGGTCCGAATTTTGTAATTTTTTTTATACATAAGATATTAGAAATTAAGTTCTAAATACTTTTATATTCGTAGCGTACCTGTCTAAAAAGCATGACTTGCAAAATATTTGCAAGAAACTGACTTTCGATAAGAGTAAAAGACCTACTTCCGGTAGGAATTTCGAAAAACCTTTTTAATAAAATTGTTCACAATTTCAATTTTAAGTACATATGGATTCTTTATAAATTTGTTTAAACTTAGTAATTCACGAAATATTTGCAAAATTCGATTTTTTCACCGAAGTAAACTACTACTTCTGGTTTGCTGATTTTGCTCAAAATCTAATCAGTTCTCAAGAGGGAGATTATATTCGTAAATACAAAATTTGGAATTGATATCTGCAGCGGTTTGACCGCTATCGTGGTCACACACACACACAGAGAGACACACACACAGACACACAGACAGACAGACAGACATTTTTTAAAAACCACTTTTTTGGTATCAGGGGACTTCAAAACGTGGACATCTGCAAAAATTTTGAGGTCGAAAATTTTCATCATCACAATACTTCCTTATACTACGTATAAGAAAGTAAAACCACTTTTTCGGTATCAGGGGACCTCAAAACTTTGACATCTGCAAAAATCGCGAGGTCGAAAATTTTCACCATCACAATACTTCCTTATACTACGTATAAGAAAGTAAAAAAATTGGGTTGTGGCCACCACACGACTTTCGTATTCGTATGAAAGTGTTAGTTCCGGTCCGACTTTTGATTTTTTTTTTATACAAAAGGTATCGAAAATTAAGTTCTAAATACTTTTATACTCGTAACGTACCTGCCTAAAAAGCATGACTTGCAAAATATTTGCAAAAAACTGATTTTCGATAAGAGTAAAAGACCTACTTCCGGTTGGAATTTCGAAAAACTTTTTTAAGACAATTTGTCTCAAACTTAATTTTAAGTACATATGTATTCTTTATAAATTTGTTTAAACTTAGTAGTTGACGAAATATTGGCAAAATTCGACTTTTTCACTGAAGTAAACTGCCACTTCCGGTCTACCGATTTTACTGAACATTCGTTTTTATTATAAAATTATAAAAATGTTGAAAAACGGGACTATAAATTTACTATCTACTCCATACAAAGTTAATAATTATGACATTAAAAGTAAATTGATTAACCAGAAAAAAAACTCGATAACATAAAACACAAAATAAGCCTAGAAATAATACTTTTTAAATTACATTTATACTAAGTGTTCAAAATGACGACACTATACCATTTGATAACACCCAAGACGATAGACGCCCTATATATAGAAAGAAATCTAATGGCGTTAGATCTGAAGACCTAGCCGGCCATTCCGTCGGATATCTTCTTCCTAGCCATCTTCTTGGGAGAACTTGGTCCAAGTAACGTCGCACATTAATTGCGTAATGAGGCGGAGCACCATCATGTTGTAATCATAAATATACTATTATTTGGTAGGTCAGGGCTGTTTGCATTAGGAAATAATGCAGTTAATGCAGGCATCAATTTGAACTGTATAAATTGTAAGTATCTCATCTCTCTCCAGTCAAATTGTTAGCAAAAAAGAATGGACTTCTGGATTCTGTGCCCATACGTTAACTTTCTGAGGATATCGCTCAGTAGTACCATTTTTATTAACGAATAGTTTGCAAAAGGTAAATTATTCTAATTTAGAAAATGGAATAACACTTATTTTATTGTGAGGCTGATAAATTAATTTATTCTAACAGCCGTAACTAATGTTTTTTGTTTCATGCACCAGAATCTGAATTCATTTTGCCAATATAGTGAATTTTTAATATTTGATTTTCTTTTCAAACGTAACATGTCATCAATATGTCAACGATACATTTTTTCGTAAAAATGTCACACGTTAATATTGTTGATAAGGCAAAAATAATTGCTAATGCAAAATGGCTACGACTATTGGCTCGTATTATTCAAAGAAGAAATGTTTAACCACAAAATGTGCAAGACTTACTGCAAACATTTAATAATGCGTAGGATGATAATTCGGACCAATACTGTTTAAGTTTTTGAATAAACCATTGTTAGTCCATCTGGATCTTGCTTTGTGTTTTTTGACAATAACTTAAGAGGAGCGTTTACCTATCGAAAATTAACGTATCGCCCTTTCGCGTTTTTTAAACTTATTCTGTAATTTTAGAATCTCAAATTTGGGTTAGTGATGAAAAAGGCATAAATTTATAATGTCAAGGTCAGTTTTTGCACGAATTTATTTTCTTAAAAAAGTTATGTGTTTTAGAAATAACCACAAAAATGCATGAATTTAATTAATGTCTACTAACTAAGGCAGGTACACAAAAGAGAAAGAACGACCTCTACGCGCCAGCTGCACATTTGATGTACCATATAAAAAAAAAATCAAATTTATGTAATTATCTTTAAAGATAAAAAACACTAAACAGTAAACATTGTCACACACATTTTACACGAGGTTTTTCCAAGCTAATCGCGTCGTCTATCCCCACTTTACGGTATCTCTACCGGTCCTAGCGAAGACGAAAATCTATCGGAATCGGTCGGCTATTGCAGACTTAAATGCGAGTGACAGTTTAATTACAAACTGTCACTCGCATTTAAATGTCATATATACCTATAATATACGAGTGTATAATAATATAACAGTTATGGGCAAGCGAAAATTGGTTTATTATAAAACATCAACAACATCAACAGTTCCGTAAGTACTCATTCTTTATAAATTATGTTTCCCATCTATAGTATTCCTTAATCTATGAATAAAACCGAAGCGCTGTGACAGAACCGAATATCGTCTACCTCCACCTACTCACACCCCCTTGCGTCTACCCGTCCCGCGAGTAATATAAGTTGCACAAGTTTCTATTTGTTGGTAAACGCCCCTCTTAACCAAATTTTCTTACATCGTTTATTGATGTTTGTTTTTGAAAAACCCCAGCACATTACGGACAAATACAAGTGCCCCACTTGTATTTGTCCGTAACTGGACTATCGAAATCAATTAGAAAAATATAGATTGTTATTAAAAAAGAAAGTGGGTGACGTCATAACATGAAAAACAAATGGCGTAAGACTCTGAAAATGCGTGAAAATATTCCCCTTATAAGTTAAAATCCCTATACCACTTCGAGATTTTTCTCAAAAAATAGATATTAACGAAGTTTATCCGTTACTGTATTTCCACACTGTATGTATTATACACTGTGTATGAGCCAAATAGAATAAATTCGAAGATAAATAAATGGGGGCGTGTTCGAAAAGACGCTCGGACATGTCGATTGGTATTTTTAGTTGTGCATTTTTTTCAACAGAAACTTTTTATACGTGGTGTGTCATACAACAATGGCTAATACCAACTTTCTTATTTTAAATGCAACACCCTGTATATTATTCGATTTTTGGATTTTTCAGAAAATTCTAGACATATTTCATGTACAATTTCCTATACGCATCTTCAACTGTTTCGGAAATATGAAGTGTTTTCAGATTTATTGCAAAAATTAACATTAGAGAAAGAAAATATTTGATTACAGAAATACGAAATGATAGGGGCAATAATGGCAATAGGACATTCTCTACTGCCATTGTTAAGTTCTTGCAATTTTTCGTCGGATGGGCAAAGGCTGCTTGATTTGCGTGTTTTATTTTATTTTAATTATGTTTTAACTTTTTTTTTTAATTTTGTCAAACGAATCACCAAACCTAGTTATACCATTTAATTCGGGAAAAAATAACCTTTTTAACGATGTTCCATTTAACCCATGTTCCTATTTAAAAAAAAACAAGTTGGTTTGTATTTCAAAAACTTATGGATCAAAACAAAAATAAAAAAAAAGATAATAAGTAGTTTTAATTGAGTCCTACGTCTATTTAAAATTTCAGGATTCCACCTCAAACCGTTTTACCATAACGAACCATACATACCCAATCATCGCAACCCTGTATATTATAAAATTAGGCATTTATTTTTTTATTACACACGTGTAAGATTTGAGCAACAAACAAGCAATTCTTCAGAGTTTGTACTATACACGAACAAACAATTTATGAATTTTAGGTAAACAATATAATCCAGTTTAGTCTGTTTAAACATCGGAAAAACTCACTCTGTATGTATGATTAATTTAAATAATATATCAATAAAAAAATTATATTTTCCTAATCATATACTTTAAGTGAATAACAATACTGCCAATTTTAGGCATATTTTTAACTTTATACTTTTTTCAATGAATATAAAAATATAATAAACAATTCATATTATTTGTTCAAGTAAGAAATTAAATTACACATGTTAATTTGACAATCATTTATATTATAAAAATCTACTGTGTATTTAATTGCAAAAATTGAATCATGTCCAACAGCCATTTATATTATGGAATGTCTAAAATAAAAATCTATCAAGGGTGTGGTTTACTTTTTGCTTGATGCCTGTCCTTTTCTTACGTTTTGATTAAATCTGATAAATTATTTAAGAAGACGGTATAGGAAATGGTATTTATTATGTGCAGCATTTGCAAATTCTCTGACATTGTTGTTTTCATATAACCTCAATCATTGAGAAGGAGCTTGCAAAAAGTATTTTAGAAAGAATGTTAATATTTGAATAATATGTAGCAACAATTAACAGACTGAAGTATTTCTTAAAGTGTCCTTTTAGAATACTTTACCGCACGAAAAAAGAACACCAAAAAGGCACGTACAAAATAGGCAAACAATAGCACAGGTTTTCGGAATTTACTCAATCTGAAGCACGTTTCACTGAATATTAACTTAATTTAATTTAACCCAATACCTACACAACCGCACAATCACAGCCAGCCTAACGCGATTTATTAAAATGAAATAAACCAAAAACGAAAAAATGAGAAAAAATGTAATGAATAAAATCAAATATAAAAGAAATTATTAAGATGTAATAAGAATGTGTGGCGAAACGAAAATTGGGATGCTATAGCAGGGTTTGTATATCGGGAGTAAACGGGCTAGATTTCAGGCGGACAGGTACTGAAAATGACTACGGCAATTTTGATGAACGCAACGTTGCCAACTGGACCGCAATGCGCTTCTTAGTGCGCTTGAACCACGATGTAGTAATATAGTTGATATGGTCCTTGTGGCAACACTGTATGCGGAAGGCCGGGCTCACTACGATGCCACCGTAAATCGATAGTCACCCAAACTTGGAGGCCTATTTTAACGAATACACATCCGTCATAAGTATGGGATTTTCTGACTAATGTGATAATGTAAATATCATATACCTATATACCATTAAATAATAATAGTCAAGACTTGCTTAATGCAACGATTACGAGTAAAATAAAGAAAAAAATAAATAAGGTGTTCCTCTTATATTTTATATACAGTGTGCACGCAATCTACTTGCGTGTCCCAGAAATAAGAGACGGAGTAGCAGGTATGTAAAGTCCGAACAGAAACCGGCCCAAATATACCGCGATAACGAAGAAATTAAAAATTTTATTTTCTATGTTGCTTTTTTAGATAAAAAAATTACATTACGGACCTGGCACAGAATGTATGTTTATAAAAACACGTAAGAATGCTTATTTGTAAATAGAATCGAACACGCATTCATAGAAAAATACGCTTTTATTTGTATACAACGGGGAAAAAACGTTAAATCGTATTCATTCATATAAAACGATTGTTGACCAGAGCTAGGCAATTACTTTAGAAAAAGGAATTAGCAATTACAAATTACTTTAGAAATCAGTAATTGTAATTAGTAGTTAATTCCTTTGCCTTTTCAAGTAATTTGTAATTGTAATTGCTTGAAAAATCGTGAAGTATTTGTAATTTGTAATTAAATACTTTTAGTTTTTTAAAAGTTCAATTACAAATTACTTTTCCAATTAACTCATATGTAGGACATACCCTTAGCTACCCTGGAATCACTAGGTGGAACTCAATGTATGACAGTATCAAACAAAAACAGGACGTGAAAGAAAAATTTTCCATCCTCTTTCTAAATTAGAAATACCGTGCTTTTCTGAATACGAGTTCCTTACTCTGCAAGAATATTGTGAAGTCACAGCACTTTAAGCAAAGACCCTAAATATTTTACAAGGTGAAAACAAAGCTTTTTATGTCGTTCTTCTTCCTAGTCTAGTGTCACTTAAAAAAAAGCTAAATAAATTAAGTAAAAAGAAGTTTAAAAGTGCCATTAAAGGTTTAGATAATAGATTTAAACATCTTTTAACTTTAGAGGATACCTATACCGGGTGTTTATCGTACAACCTCGCGGAAGAAATCTTGATAGTAAAATGGATGATGGGAATTACAACAAAAATATTTTTAAGTTTCCAAAATGATCGCAAGGGGGCGCAATTCTCAAGGTAAATTAAAAATTCGATAATTTTTCATTAAATTCTAGATTAAGTTAGATTAAAAAATGTACTAGCAAAATTTTTAGACGTCTTTATACAACTTTCATTTGAAACTTTTTGATCTAACTCCCATACGAAGGGGAGAGTGGAGGGGGGTATGTCTGCGCACAAAAGTAGGTATAACTTTGGTTTGAGTAGTAATTTTATTTTAATTTTAATAGGGTCTCTAGACAGTGTATAGTACGTTTTCACTTGAAATTTCATCATACTTTTCGCTAAATGTATTTATTTCAATCTTTTTACCGATTTTTTAATTCATTGCATATGTTACGTTAGATTCTCATTTGAAACGTTTTTAAATACTGTAGCTATTATTTTTTAAATATCATTTCTTATCCTTTCCAACATTGAAATAAAATAATAATAGTGAACAGTGTAGTTTG
This sequence comes from Amphimallon solstitiale, assembly GCA_963170755.1. Taxonomy (NCBI): domain Eukaryota; kingdom Metazoa; phylum Arthropoda; class Insecta; order Coleoptera; family Scarabaeidae; genus Amphimallon; species Amphimallon solstitiale. The sequence continues at coordinate 1,723,874 of OY720683.1, read as the reverse complement.
CTTTTTTTTTTAGTTTTCATCATACAACATGGCATGCACAGTGATACTAAATTACATTATGATGAGATTTCCAAAGTAGACCATGAAAATCGAAATGCAAACTTATTAGTGTCACTTGTAGTTAAACTTTTTGTACGTATTTAGCAAATTAATCCTTTTTGGACACCTGCACATAATTATTAAGTTTGTAAAGTGTCGTATTCTAACGTTGAAGCTTATGACATGATCAATGCTTTGAAAATGTATTCTTGCTTCGAGGAAATATTCCATAAATTATCCCGAAAGAAGACATTATTGAGTTTTACACTTAAAATTAAAATAAAGTTATTACTCACAATAAATTTATATTAAAAATTGTTTATTTTTTTTGGATTCTCTTCGTATAACTATATCTTCGTCATGAAAAAAGGTAGCAACTTCCGGTTTTCATCATTCTCTTCAGTTTTTCATGTGCTTCAATATTACTATATTAAAAATATGTCGTTTCATTTAAAATTTTAAAGAAAAAACAAGTAATATACATAAATTGAGAACAGCGCCCCCTGTTTTTTTTTTGACAACCACGTAATTTCGTGCTACATGTCCTTCAATTCTTTGTACAATTCTCTATCTAATGAGCCCAGAAACATTAAAATCCGTTTGTGCAAATCAAAATTATACCGACTTTTGTACGCAGACATACCCCCTCCCCTCTTCCCTTCGTATGGAAGTTAGATCAAAAAGTTTCAAATGAAAGTTGTATAAAAACGTCTAAAAATTTTGCTAAAAAAATTTTCAATCTATCTTAATCTAGAATTTATTGAAAAATTATCGAATTTTTAATTTATCTTGAGTATTGCGCCCCCTTGCGATCATTTTGGAAACTTAAAAATATTTTAGTTGTAATTTCCGTCGTCCATTTTACTATCAAGATTTTTTCCGCTAGGTTGTACGATAAACGGTTGCCGAGCTTAAACAGACACCAGGTATATGCACTTTTAGGAGCAATTACACATCCTGAGTCTAAACTTCGTTGGTTTCCTTTAGTCGAGTCAACGTCTCTGTTATCTAAACATGATATTAAACAACTGCTTATTTCGGAGTGTGAATTATTTTCTCGAACAGTCCGAATTAATGAATGTTACAGATATTGGTACCGATAATTATAAGAAGGAATTTAACAATAGCAGCTTTGATTTTAATGAAGGAACTGAAGGAATCACATACTGAAAATAAAAATAAGATTCATATCGAAATTTTACAGTATCTGGATGATATAAGACAAAACTTTCCCATGCTAGAAAGTCACCCTCTCATTAAGCAAGTGTTTTTTAAATACAATACTGCACTACCATCTTCAGCAGCCGTTGAACGATTATTTTCATTTGCTACTATGATTCATGCAGCCAAAAAACATGCCCTCTCAGACACAAATTTTGAAAAGTTAGTTGTAATGAAAAGCAACAAAATATAGGGTTAAATAAATGATCATTTTAAATCATCCAACCAACAATACCAATCAAATGTTTTAGTATTTTATATTGAATATAATAAAAAAAAAAAAAAATAGTTTTCGAAGGTGAAAATAAGTTGATTTAGGGTATATGTTACCTTTACAGCACGTTTTTTTAAAAACTAGCCACTGATTTTTATGGAAAATTTCAATTTCAAGTCATTTTTTTGGTATTCTTCAATAAGAAAAATATTATTTTAGAGCTCAACAGTAAGATATTTTAATAAATTGAAAAAAAAGTGCAAAATAGGGTTGAAATATTATTATGTAAAACCAGCCTTTAAAAAAAGCATTGCATACAAAAAAAATGAGGTGTGGCCACCACACGACTTTCTTATACGTATGAAAGTGTTACTTCCGGTCCGAATTTTGAAATTTAATTTATACAAAAAATAATCCAAATCTAACTCTAAATACTTTTGTACTCTTCATAAATATATATAGAATGCATAATTTACGACATATTTGCAAAAAATCGCTATTCGATAAGAGTAAAAGTGGTACTTCCGGTCTGAATTTTAAAATTTTTTTATACAAAAGATATTTAAAAGTATGTTCTAAATACTTTTATACTCGTAATGTACCTGCCTAGAAAGCATGACTTGCGAGATATTCGCAAAAAACTGATTTTCGATAAGAGTAAAAGACCTACTTCCGGTAGGAATTTCGAAAAACTTTATTAAAACAATTTTTCTCAAATTTAATTTTGAGTAGATTTGAATTCTTTATAAATTTGTTTAAACTTAGTAATTGACGAAATATTTGCAAAATTCGATTTTTTCACAGAAGTAAACTACTACTTCCGGTCTGCCGATTTTGCTCAAAATCTAATCAGTTCTCAAGAGGGAGATTATATTCGTAAATACAAAATTTGGAATTGATATCTACAGCGGTGTGACCGCTATCGTGGTCACACACACACAGAGAGACACACACACACACACAGACAGACACACAGACATTTTTTAAAACCCACTTTTTTGGTATCAGGGGACCTCAAAACGTGGACATCTGCAAAAATCTCGAGGTCGAAAATTTTCATCATCACAATACTTCCTTATACTACGTATAAGAAAGTAAAAGTGAACGGTTAGGGAGATAGATGCGAAAAAAGGACGAAAGCAGGGAAGTTTGGGCATTTCTAACGCAATAACTTGAAAAATATCGATGCTAGAAAAAAATATTTCGAATAAAAAAGTTAAGTAATTCAATTTGTAAGAGAAAAGGTTTCTGTAGTTTTTTGTGTAAATCGAATCTTTCTCGAGATATAGAATTAAAGGCGTTACTCGAGATAGCGGCGCCACTGACACTCGGGGAACCCTTCAAATCTACAATTATGCTCAGAATTCACCCCTTTAACATATTACATATCGAGAAAATTACGCTATTTTTTGTACATTTCCCTTTTCGGAGCGATATTTTGACTAGACTATATAAGTGGGAGAAATAAGGGGTAGCCTCTGTTACTAACATTAGAGCTACGTTAAACTCGACACCGCAGAAATCCTGACTGCGTTAGTTCGTGAAAATTGCCACTGCTACTGTGAATTAAATGTATTAATAACAAATTCTTTAACCAACAATAAGGTCATTTCCAGTACTGCTACACTACCTAGATAATTTATAAGTAGAGACTTGTTGAAGCATCAGATAATCGCACTAGATAATGTTGGTATTCCACTAAATAATTTTAGTAACGGATTTCATCACAGCTTCCCAATTGTATGAGTAAATAAAATCAATGATCAACAATTCTAAAAACTTCAAACAATATTTTTTTTCTTAAAGTATCAAAAATAAGAAACATAACTGCTATAATATTCGAAAACAACAATATCAAAATTCTTATTAAAATAAAACGTAAACAATTCCGTAGTATTATAAAATAGAAAAGGAAACAAACTAAAATTCTAAAAGTTAACAATAAATTTGTATGAAACTAAATAAAACGTTTCAATAAGTATAAACACAAAAGCATTTAATTTTATTGGAAGTTAAGAATGCGATTATTAAAGAAAAATGAATTTCTACAAGTACTTAATTATTTCTTAAATGCTCAAATAAGCCATAAGCCCCCCTCCCCTCCTCCTTGAGCTGAGCAGTAACCCAGCCAATTCTAAAAATTTGGACGGACATTTGTTAACATTTCCGGGGGTAACGTGATTCGAAAATTCAATAATTTTGGCACGTAATTGTTCTAAACTAGATGGACGTTGATCACCGTAACCGTATATTGAACTATTAAAAAGCGCCATACAAGAAAGTCATTCTGGGCTAGATCAGGAGATCGTGATGGCGATTTAATAGAACCTGAATTGCCTATCCATCTATCTCCAAAGACATTATTTGAAAAGTGGGTAACATTACGAGTGCTGTGCGCGGGGCAACCGTCCAGCTGAAACCATATTTCATTAATATTAAATCAACCTCGTATAGTTGAAATAATATTATTTTGCAGCAACCCTAAGTACCTATTTCCGTTTAAACTACCGTTGATAAGAAAAGGTCCGATTATTTCAATCTCAAGGATATCGCCCCATACATTTACTTTCATTGGATATTGCTTTCGGGTAGGTATATTTCAACGTAGATTTTCACGCGACCAATGCGACAAATTGCGCCATTATGATGGCTATGCGTGTAAAATGATTTTTCGTCTGTAAACAGGATATTATTAAAAAATAACTCGTCATTCTGATATTTATTAATCATTACTTCGCAAATTTCCATATGCCTGTAATAATCGGCGGGAAGAAGTTCTTGAGACGTTTATATTTTGCAGGGCCGGCACTTATTTTTACGTAATAGTTTTTGGACGGTTGTAGCGCCAATATTAAATTCGCGAACAATTTGTCGGTATGACATGCTAGGATTTAATTCAACCAAGGCGCATATTTGCACTTCCAAATCACTGACATTCCTATCAGGAACCTTCTTTGTTATTTACCAACGTAAAAGTAAGTAAGGTATATTCTAAATAATCATTATTAAAACATTTTCATTACTTACCAAACAATTTAGTTACGATGAAAATATGCAGCATATTATTATTAAATAATACAACTTAGTAAAATAATCATAGATTTATAATTTGATTGAATTTCATCTGTATTTGTTTTTATCCTATTATTTTTTTTAAAAATATTTTCATGTTTTTAGAGTAGTTATCCGAGTTGTATAACATAGCAATAATGGTTTTCGTTTGTTGTATTTCTGGATGTAGAAACACTAATAAACAGGAACGAACGTATTCGTTTCCTAAAGATATTGAGGTATGTTGTTATTTAATAACTTTCTTTGAATTATGGTGGTTAAATATTATATTAGATTGTCAAGAAATGCATTGGTGTTGTTGGTCGACAAAATTTGCTACAGAAAGATTTTGAATATGTTTGAAGATCCTATAGAGTGCGTGGTTCCCATTTTTATCATACTTGTAAATTTTTAAAATATCATAACCGAAAAATTTAAAATATGATGCGTTTCCAACATTACATTCAACAGGTAAAATGATAATGGATATTATATTAATATGCAACATATTGTAACGAAACCAGCAGACATTCGAAATGAGTTTACATTAAATAAAAGAAGCAGACCTCTCGGCGCGATAAAAACGAAATTGTCACACGCACAAAAAGAGACCATAAATCATCTCGGCCCGACGTATAAAAACGCTCTTATTTACACACCACCATAAATCAATCTCCACGCTGTACGGCATAGTCCAGCGGAGACAGAATGTCTAGGAATATTCTACAGACATTCGAGAGGGAGATGGAGTTTACGAGAATGCTTCGAGATGTTTTCACATATGTATATAAGGCGACTGGGTCACTGATGGATAATTCATTACGGGATTCATTGCGGGATCGAGTGCGAAGAAATAAATAGTGGTAGCCAAATAAATAAATATAGTAGTGCCGTCTTATATAAATAGAACTGTTACATAAATACGGACAGAGATATTAGTAATGGAAATAAATAAATACCTGTGATAATTATTAATAGTAGTTTAAGTGTGTTACGTTAGTTTTTATATTTTATATTGTTATATAATTTTAAATATATAAATATACAGACTGTTTTAAATAAATAATTGCACGAGTTGTTTATTGGAACCCGAAAACGTTACAATATAAAATAAATATTCTAAATTTTATAACTATTATTAACTATTTTTCTTTTACATGAAAAATATTTATTTTTAACTATCTTTATATGAGAGGTGAGTAATTTGTATAAAGTTCTAAATATTAAATAATTGTCGTCACATGTAAAACGTGGTAAAACAGTGAAAGACGTTATGTTAAATATGCACTGGAACTAACTATACAAAATTATATTTTTTTTTTTTGCACCTAAAGTAACAAATATTTCACGTTAGATATTTTTTAAAATGTTTTTTTGTAGATTCTGATATATTAGTTGTCGAAGCACTTCTATGTTTTCAAGAAGATGTTAGTTCTACGCATGGAGGTACTTGTTTTTTTTTAACTTGAATTTTGGGTTCTGAAATGTTTGAAATACCATCAGGAAAATGGAGCAAAATATCATCAACAAAGTTGCATATTACACTGCACGTTCATGTTTGCTTTCACAACTTGAAAATATATTTCACATAAAATGGAAGAAAACATTCTTTGATGTAATAAGGTTGGTCCTTACATTGAAAATGTAACTTTTTCTTGAATTAAAAAAAAATGAGGTGTGGCCACCACACGACTTTCTTATACATATGAGCGTTTCAAATCATAGAATTATTTAAAATCCTATTCTAAGTACTTCTATTCTCTTAATAAATCTCTATAGAATACATACTTTGCAAGATATTATCAAAAAAGTGCTCCTCGCTAAGAGTAAAAGTGTTACTTCCGATCCGAATTTTGAAATTTCATTTATACAAAAAATATTTCATATCTAACTCTAAATACTTTTGTACTCTTGATAAATATATTATATAGAATGCATAACTTACGACAAGAGTAAAAGTGGTACTTCCGGTCTGAATTTTGATTTTTTTTTTATATAAAAGATATTGAAAATGATGTTTTAAATACTCTTATACTCGTAACGTATTTGTCTTAAAAGCATGACTTGCGAGATATTCGCAAAAAACTGATTTTCGATAAGAGTAAAAGACCTACTTCCGGTTGGAATTTCGAAAAACTTTTTTAAGACAATTTGTTTCACACTTAATTCTAAGTACATATGAATTCTTTATAAATTTGTTTAAACTTAGTAATTGACGAAATATTTGCAAATTTCGATTTTTTCACTGAAGTAAACTACTACTTCCGGTCTGCCGATTTTGCTCAAAATCTAATCAGTTCTCAAGAGGCATATTATACACGTAAATACAAAATTTGGAATTGATATCTACAGCGGTTTGACCGCTATCGTGGTCACACAGACACACAGGCGTTTTTTAAAAACCACTTTTTCGGTATCAGGGGGCTTCAAAACGTGGACATCTGCAAAAATCTCGAGGTCGAAAATTTTCATCATCACAATACTTCCTTATACTACGTATAAGAAAGTAAAACTAGTGGAAGGAGAAAAAATAATAACGCGGTTAATGTTAAGACTAAACTTTAAATTCGGTGCATATTATTTTAGCAATAATGATTTTAAGATTTACTTGATTCTAATAATTGTCAAAGGTAAAATGAATTAAGAATTGCTGTTCCTTTTCATTTTAAGTAATTATTGTTGACCAAGAAACTGTAAGCTGGATATTAGTTTTTTTCTTTGATACACATTGAAAAAAACCTTTTTTAATTTAGCATTTCGACATATTTTTTTCAAATACCTAACCATATTTTTCTGACACTTACTGATTCACTTTATGTTTGATAACTACAAAGTAAAATTTTTGAATAGAGCCCTAATAAAATACTGAATATAATTTAAAAAGTTGATGGAATATGCTGTTTTACCTTTTCAACTATAATATGAATTATTATGTTTGCTGTTATACTATGGAACAGTTTATTGTTATGTGCATGTTGATGCAAAATTATTTGTTTTATCAACTAACTTCGTACATGAAATTTTGTTATTAGTATAATCTAATAATATAGTCTATATCTATATTGTTATGTTTTCTACTTATTCTATTTTTATTTAATATAATTCATATTTAGACATGAATGATGTTTTATTTTACTGGTAGGTTTTGATTTGATCTTAAATTTCATATGATTTCCAAGTTATCTAATCTGCAAAAAAATAATAATTTTTGATGGAATATCATCAGTCCAGTAGTACATTTGAATATACCGGCTTATTTTGTTGCAACGTAGATGCAATTGTCTCAAAAGGGCAAAAGGCCAACACGAGAAATTTAATATTGAGACGGAAATTATATGTTTATTTGCCATGAATGCGTATATTACGAGCAATTTATACAGTTTCTAACTAATCAAATAAAAGCCCTCAAATATAATTTAACAAAGTCACTTTTTTAGTTTCTCTAATACAATTATGACAACATGTAAACGTCATGAATAACGTACAATTGAATATAACGCGTCTTCTCTATATATGTAATTTGAATTTAAGTATGACAACTGTCAGAATTTGAAATTTTCAAAAGCTTAGCACACCAACACTGATTACTTACAAAACTTAAAAAACAGCCTACTCTAGTGAAAAAAGTATTTGAAGGCACGATATATGGTTTTGACAGATTTTTATGTTATCAGTAAATAAAATAAAAGAAATAAGATTTTCAATACTTATACCAAGAAAATCATTTACATTAAAATATTAGAGAACGTGCGCGTTTGAAATAAATAAAAAAAAATATGTTTGTAGCCAAAACATATAAAGGAAAGCTGAATATATAATTGACAATTTTGTCTTTGTAAAAACAGATTTCGAGAAACGCAAGTAAAATGGAATAATAACATGATAACAAACAAAATAACAGCAATTCACAATATGTCTGTCAACAAGAAAAACCATATATTAGCAAAATTTAAGATGCCATCCCACTTCACTTGAGATGGATCTCTCCAAGTCTTGATTACAAATTTTGAAAACAGGCAACAGTATAATGCATGTATAGATAATAAATATCATCATATACACTACTAATCAGACTTGGAATTTACTTGTTACTTATGTACTTTATTATTGGCATTAGAAACATGAATATTTTAAAGGCTATTTGAATAAAATGATTATCTCACAGTAAGTACAACAAAAACAAAACAAACTGCTTCTAAAAACCCATGCACTGTAGGTACCAACATATTTCAAAATTAGGGTGATTAAGTAATATAAAATAATTGATTTTATAGTTTAAAAATATTCCTGTATATTATCATCATCAAATATTAACATTTTTTCAACATATATTTGTGGCCAATTAAAATTATATGAAATATATTTTTCTTCAACAGCTTTTACCACATACCTCTTAACTTTGATTTTTGTTTTGTGCAAATGCAGCTGTTATTTCAAAACTACATCCATTCAATGGAGATAATACTACTAACTCAAATTCACACTAACTAGTAAATATCTAGTTATTATATATCTACATAACAATATGTAGGTGATAGTTGTGCAAACTTATTACAACAGACTAAGTATACATAAAAGTTATATGAATTAATATTATTTAATAAAAGACACATATTACATACCATGCATTGTCAACTCAGAATCCTTATTAATTTCATACAATCTAATTGCTTCATCCAATTCCATTTGTGTCGATATTATACAAGGATCACCTTCTTCATCGACCCATTTCATAGTGAAAATTTGATCTGGTGTAAAACGGCAAATATCTCTCATTTCCTTGCATATTTCTTCTAATGTAATATTTGGATCTATATAAGTTATCAGTACTTCAGCATTGTAAACAATCTTAGCACGTATTTCATGTATATTATTGTCATTTACTAATTGAGAAGGCATTTTATTAATTTACACAAGTGAAAAAATATACTCTTTCTTCCTGAAAAAAAAATTAAGATTTAGATACTAACAGTTATGGAATGTAACATATTACTCATTACTACAACAATAAATACGCGCATATATTTGATTTCCACAAAACTAGTATGAATATATGTGGAAAATCTTTATTTACAAATACTAGAGCTACACTTACGTAAAAAAATTAACTATTAACTGACATCGAGAATAAAAAAATGCCTTGTTTTATTTACAAACAAAACAGATAACGTCTCATATATTACATCTATCTACATGGCATAAAGTAACCAGTTTATTTCTTTTACAGTTCTTTGGTAACATTTATACCGTTGAGAGTGACCAACGTTGTCAGAACTGAGGTCAATGAGTTTTGAAAACAGCCGCGAAATGAGATCACATAAATACATTACTAAATGCTGTCTCAAGCTTTGTAATTAAATTATCATACAAAATTGTGGACACCATCATATCTAGACTGCTTTTATAATCAGAGTGGTGAACTGGTGACTGATTCAAATTGTACCTATATACAAAATGACGTCTTGTGTTAAAATCTTGAGTAAGATAAGATATGGTTCAACCTTGGCGGGTTGCATACTGTCAAGTTCACATGTAATAAAATTTATTAAATTATTTAAATTCGAATATTATTATTTTTTAAACTGTTTTTAATTAAATTTACTTCTCTAATAATTATACTTTGAAAAAACGTATTATAGATCTTTTTTTAAAATAAATATTTGCTAGTGCCCACGAGTTACTCGTAAACTTTCAATACAAAACTGAAGTAAAAATGTTATTTAAAGTTGCCTTTCAGAACAATTAATAGTTCTGCAAGCATAGAAATGTGTCATTCAACTGTAATATTCACTTAATATATACTCTATGTAAAACTGAAATTAATAATTAAAAATGTGTGGATGTACTTAGGTTAGCAATAGTATAAACAACTTACACATCAACAAATTTAAATACATATATTTTTATTAGTAATATATCTACATACTTCAACATTTAACTACTGGCTTGAATTTACATATATGAGGTTTTATTTTATGATTTTATTTACAATATAATAATATATAAAAGCTTTTCGTCAAGTTCTTATGGCTCTCTTGATGGAAGGTTTGATTTACTCTCACTCGCTGCTACAAATATTTAATAAACAAATCCACCGTAACCAAAGAAAATGATGCACTTGCTTCACAATTTATGTTTGTATAGCACTTCACTAAGGTATATCGTAGTTAGAGTATGTTTATAATTGAAATTCTTCCCAAAATGAGACCAAAGTATACTACTTTCCTTTGGAACCCAATTTGGCCTATCTATTTTCTTTAACCGTAGATTCCTTCTAATGGGCTCTTTTTGTATCCTATAATCAACAATTTTCAATGTTAAAAGATTTATATTCACCAAATTTTGGATGAAATTAATAACTTTATGTACTTACCTACCTACAATCATGGAAAGTTAATTTTCCTTTTCTATGCCTCTAATTGCCTTGCACTCTTCTTGCGAATCCAATTCGTGCAATGAAAAGCGGCACATCAACCCATATTAAATACTAAGCACTAAATTAAAGATAAAACAGCTAAATCCCTAGTAAAAAATTAAATGGGAAATAATGGAAATTCTTAACCTTAAACTAATTAACAACAAATGATAGTATTGAAGATATTAAATAAAAAAATAAATATTATATGAACATAATAAGTTTGTAATTCATGATAATAAAGAATAAAATACAAAATATATACTACACAATATCAGCTGATGGACCCACCAATGGCGGATGTAAACCAGAGAAATAGAGTAGGGGAGAACGCGCTTCGACGAGTGCGCATCCAGTTTTAAGCAAACGCTATTGTGGTCGCCATTTTGCAGGAAGGCATTTCTTTTCACACGTAAGTTTGTTTACATTTTTCTAAGTCAATGAACTTTACATGCGAATTGTTGAGCTAGGTATATGTGAGCAACCTTCAAAATGGGGGAATTCAATTTAACTTAGTTGGCGCATCTTTAAGCGCGTTCTCCCCTACTCTATTTCTCTGATGTAAACATACCCCTCTCGGCATCACTTTTTGTGGACAATACTCCCTCCTTCTTTTCTATCCTCCTTGGTTAAAATGTATTTTACACTTATTTTTATCACGTTTTTAAAATACTATTATTCACAAATGGTTATGTAATACATTTTTAAAGAAGTTATTACTTGTCGTACACAAAGGGAGTATTGGAATATTCGCGTTTCAGGTTGATACAAATTATATTATTATCCAACATTGCTCCAAAGTGATGCGCCACTGCAATAAAATATTAAACGAAGACGTTTTCGTATATACACAAAAATTTTAGAAATAAAATCCCTAAAACTCAAGAGAGGTATTTATAGTTTAGTGGTTTCACTGTTTTGAAGTGAGTTACAGGTTGCAGTTAGTGGTTGATTCATAAGCAATAACCACATTAGATTATATTTAGTTGATTCCAGTTGATTCTAACATCAACAATATTTACATTGTGTTTGTAGGGTAGTACTTACCGCAATTATTAACATTACGTAAAGATGAAGTTATTTATTAAAGTATTGAGAGGAGATGGATGTATAATCCATGTCGAGAAAACGACAAAAATAATGGACGTTAAGAAGCAAATAGAAGCGGATTTAAAAGTTCCTGTAACGCAACAAACTCTAGTTCTTTTAGGCAAGACTCTTTTAGATGACAAGACCATAGGTTTTTATCCTAAAATTAAAGATGGTTCGAAGTTACATTTAGTTATTAAGAAACCTGAATCTTTAAGTACGGTCTTAACTAACTTCCTAAAAAATTATTATTCTGAAGAACAGACAAGGCTTATAATCGATAATTTTATGAAAGATTTTCATACGAAAGTTAATAGCTTAAGCTTAGATGATTTGGAAAGGATAGCTACCTCGTATTTAAACGATGAAAGTGTATAATGTGTATTGTTTAATTCTTTAATATATAAAGTGTTTTCCATTAATGAGATTTTATTATCATGTATGTACATATATATATATAAATAAATGTGTTCTAATTATAACAGGCTATGGTTATGAATAATGGTGGTTGTCCTTATATTCTCAATTTGGTTTCCTTAGTGAATCAGCACAAAGTTAATAATTATAAAACATGAATTGGTTGCAAGGTAACAGATTTTATGTATTGTTTGAGATATACATGAATTATTAAAAACAACTCTAATACAGGAAAATTGGCTATAAACAATAAGCATTGTTTATTTACCAAAAATTACAGTGAATTTAAAGACAACAGCCACAGCTGTCTTTACTTACTACTAAGTAGAGATGGCTGTGCAACGGTTATACCCGAATGGATATATGTAGATATGCAATTGATTATCACATTGCAATTTAGAAATTTTCATCTTATTAAATTGGCAACTTTAAAGCATATTCCTTTATTTGTTCTACTGCCAGAGTTCGCTTAAATATTTGAGTTACAAAATAACATCATTTCAGACTCATGATAACACTTAATGCAACTATTCTATTAATTGAGTCAGCAGACGGTTCTTGGTGGAACAGTTTATTAATAACTATTTTAAATAAAATAAAACTCTTGAAAACTTTCCACAATTTTTATTTAGTCTTTCTGACATATGTTTCGGTATTGTTCATACCATTATCGAGCGGGAACTAACAGGTCAGTTTGTGTAGGGTTGTTATATATGTCGTTGTGTTTATTGCCTCTTTTTACATGTGTCTATTATGGGTGTATGTGTGTTTGTCACGGGCCGCCACTGGTTTTGATGTCACAAAGAAACGATGTGTCAATGTTTTTTCATTGATATATTGTTTTGTTGCCAAAATAGATTCAAAATTTTATATAAGTTTTCGTGTGACAAAAAAAAAATAATTTTGTAGACCAGTGTAATCGAACTGCAAAAGTATTAGTTCTAACTTAAGTAAAATTAAGAAATAAATTGCAAATATATATGAACTCTTACGTTAATTAATAAATAAAATAATAATTACTGGAGATCACTTAGCTGGGGTCTATTTAACTTCATAATGAATCCTCTGCTTCGCAGCTTGTTCAGCAGCATATCTGTGATTCACATCTAACAAAAAACAAAAATACAGTTGAACCTCGATTATCAGGGTTGCTCGGGACCGTGCTCATTACGGAAAATCGAAAATCAAGTATGTAATTACATTTATCCACAACTATAAAGTAATATAAGTATTAAATCCGCGATTTCTATCAAGTAATGCCATGCATTACTAAATACTGTTGATTATTTCCTTCACCTGTCAAATTTAAATTTTGTCCAATCACAATCAAAACTGAAGTTGAAATTAACCAATGAAAGGTACCGGTTCTTGATATCAGCGACTATTACAAATCGACTATTTTAAATGTAGGTAACAAATCAAGTATGTATTTTTTCATTAAGTGGCATACGTGTCAAATAGATGAAAATGTCCGACAAAAAGAGATTTAGCGATGTTTCGGATGAAATTATTGATAATCACATCGATTTGACAACTCATTTTTTATTATGAAACTTGGTTTAGGAAATAATCTTAACAAATATAGCTCGAGCTTGATAAGTAGTCGACTATTACATTGTTTCAATTTTTCTCGTGTGCCTCCCAATTTGACTTAACCAAAATTGGCATTAATAATTAAAGACTAAAGCCCTCGAGCTAAAGCTCTCGTGCTCTAGTCAAATTATTAATGCCAATTTTGGTCTCGTCAAATTGACAGTAGCGCACACTCGAAAAATTGATGACAATGAAATAGTCGACTATTTGTCAAGCTCTCGTTATATTACCTTTGAATAATAATGACAGTTCGATGGAATAATATTTATTACTCCACCGTTGTGTCAAATTTGACATTTCATAAATATACTTATATACCTATATATGAATTTAAGCAACTGTAATGTAACGATTAATAATTATTATAAAAATTAATTTTTTGTGAATTAGAAACGTCACTATTAATAAATAATGTTGTTCCTTTATCTCTTTATCTTTTGTATTTTTGAACAAACATATACAGTTGTGAATATGCGGTATACATAAATCGCACTTTTTGTTTGCCGTGTCAAAATGTCAACTTCTGACAGTGTTTGTAGAAAGAAATATTGTTCTTTATCTTTCGTATTTTTTGAGCAACATTTAAGTTGTGGATAAAGTATAGTATTTAACTCGCGTATAATGGCTATTACCCACTCAGATGTTACAACACTCGCCTGACGGCTCGTGTTGCAATTTCATCTTCGTGGGTAATAGCCATCATTACACGCTTGTTGAATAATATACTATTATCCACAACTATTAAGTAATATATGTATTAAATACGCGATTTCTATCAAGTAATGCCATGCATTACTAAATACTGTTGAATAATAATGACACTTCGATGGAATAATATTTATTACTCCACCGTTGTGTCAAATTTGACATTTCATAAATATACTTATATATATATGAATTTAAGCAACTGTAATGTAACGATTAATAATTATTATAAAAATTAATTTTTTGTGTATTAGAAACGTCACTATTAATAAATAATGTTGTTCCTTTATCTCTTTATCTTTTGTATTTTTGAACAAACATATATAGTTGTGAATATGCGGTATACCACAGCCGTCTTTACTTACAGTAGAGACGGCTGTGGGTATACATAAATCGCATTTTTTTTTCTGTGTCAAAATGTCAACTTCTGACAGTGTTTGTAGAAAGAAATATTGTTCTTTATCTTTCGTATTTTTTGAACAACATTTAAGTTGTGGATAAAGTATAGTATTTAACTCGCGTATAATGGCTATTACCCACTCAGATGTTACAACACTCGCCTGACGGCTCGTGTTGCAATTTCATCTTCGTGGGTAATAGCCATCATTACACGCTTGTTGAATAATATACTATTATATACCATGAAAAATGAGGTTTTGTTAATTTTTACACATTCTTCACTGATTCTATTTAAAAAAAATATAAATTACTTTTACTTTTGTAAATTTAAATACTGAACATTTATATCTTCTGTTTATTAAGTATAATATTTATGTATTAACGTGTCTTTTTCAATATTAAATTGTCGCTTTTCCCATCACAGAAAAAATACTGTATTATACACGGGAAAAAATTAAATTTAGGTCTCGACCTCGAACTAAAATCTAATACTTTTTCCCTTGTATAATAAATAACTAATTTTTATTTGTGTCTAAAATATTACCTACCCAAACTATACCGTATATCAAAATTATTTAATAAATAAACTATTAATTATAAAATATATATATAAACTATTATATAACTATATATAACTAACTATTATAACTATTAACTATTAACTATTATAACTATTATATAACTATATAAACTATTTTATTTGAAAATCGACTTCATATACCTACCCCTCGACCATCTTTTCCCATAATTCTCAAGGTAAGTATTTTTACTCATATTGATTGAATGACTGCTTTAATGGAAACTTTAAAATGTAATATTTCTGCCCAAAATAAACTAATTAACCTGTATTACCTTATATAACATTGAAAAAAACTATACGTCATATTTATTACTATATTAACACAGATTATAAACATTTATATAAAAAAATCAAGGTTGTATACGAGTTTATTTATTCAAATTACCGCCATCGGCAATTGAATCCGATCCGCGCGCCATATAGTCAGTACTAGCGTGTAGCGTCTAAAGTCGAAGTGGTGTTCAATGTTGTGGGGGGAGTTATTCCAAAGTCTTACCAAAATGCACATTTTCAAGCAAGTTATAAATTAATTTTTGTGATAAATTACTTTGTCACTAAAGTAATTAGAAATTGTATTATCAAACGACCAAAACAGGTTTCGTAAATCAAAGAGCCACATAATATCCAGTGGGAACTTTTTCATTAATACAATCTTATTATTTTGCTTTATGAGTTTTTAAACAAGTAATTTGTAAAGAAATTTTATTTTAGTTACACATTCGTAAACAACTGTGCTATGTATAATGTTTATTTTATTATTCTTTATATAGCAATCTATATACTATTACAACTGTGGTTATTCAAAAGTAGGGCGCGGACATGACCGAGTTAAACTACGACGAAGTTACAACGGAGCAAAGAAATAATGTAAACAACACACATTCACTGAATAGCACTAATTCATATGGTGAACTGCAACATCTGTTTACGCTCGAGAAGAGCCCGAGAATGAGAGCAAAAAATGGTCATAAAATAAGGAATTTATGAGTACAATTCTTTCTACATCGGCGTAGATAGCCTGAGGGGGTTTTAAAATTTATTATATTAACCTTATATTTCGCAAGAGAAATAAAGTAAATATGTATATACTTACTGTTATTTAGTTTCAATAACATACGCGTACATTTCTAGTTATCATTTATTTAGATCTAGAACGTTGTTTATGTTGCTTTTTCTGATATGAAAATGAAGTGTCAGTGATTCCGAAATTTATTACAAAGTCTGTAAAATATCGTTACAGAATGCCAAAATATCGCACGTTCGTCACTTAGCTTTGCTAAAACATACACAGAAATAGTTTTTATGCAGAGAATTTCGATAGTTTACAAAATTTCGTTAAATGTTTAAATGACGATGCTCGAAGTAGTAGTTTGGAAATTTGCCTAAACTAATCACATATTTTGAAAATCGAATCTCGAATTAAAAAATGGATTAACCACATTAGATGTGACTTCGGATGTGGCCTTCGGCAAAAGTTAGACGCAGTTTTTAATAGAAATCCAGATTTAATAACATTGCTGCAATTGTGTATGCTAAATACGCTGAAATAAAAGAGTATTTCCAGTACGCACGATAACCAGTTGCGATGTAGAAGGACGTTTTCTATCTACAAGGATGTACTTAATTCAAAGAGAACAAGTCTTACAGAAGAGAAAATGAACAAATAATAAGGTATTTTGAATTTTATAGATCACCAGCCACTTGTTATCCCATTATATAAATAAAATTAAAATCTCTTTAAAAATACAACATTTCAATAGTGCGCCCATGGGTGATGACTCATCATCATTTCGTGCCCGTGCCCTAATTATTACATTTAAAGTAACATAATCATAAATTTAAATTCTTCTAAAAATGGGGATATTGTTTCTGGGCAGCTAGTTCTAAACAGCTGTTCCAAAGCTGGTTGATCTTAAACAATCCTTTTTTCAATATTGTTATATGAAACATAACATGCTAAAACTGTTGATATTAGGTATATAAGGAAACTTAATATGTGCAATTAAATTCTACATCCGGAAAAACCCTCATATACATAGTGTTCTATTTAAAATAAGAAGGTTAACTATAAGACAACATCGTCAAATTTGAATTTGAGTTTTTTAACAATCGGTATTTAGTTTTATGATTTAAATTTTATGTCATTTAATAGTCCCATGCTTTTGTTGCCCGTCCAATACACTTGAGTGTCTTCAATATAACCTGGTGAATATGCCTTAATTTTATATTTCAGCTGTAATTTTGGAAAATTGCAGATATCTAAAAAATGATAAATTTTAGGTGTAGGGTACCATACATGACATTTTTCAAATTTGATCTGTAACATTGAAGTATGTCATTAAATACGTTCATTTAAAATGCATAGCTTAGGATATGCCTTCCTTGTCGAGCATTCTGTATACCTAGTTGAAAATAATTTTAGTTTGTGTATGTAATGGCTTCTACAACAGAGGTTTTTTAAACTTTACCATTTTTCATACACAGACCCCGTCGCCTGTGGTGAATCATACTGTATACACAATAATTTTACCGACAATTGTGAAGAGTGAAGAGTAGGTTTTGCAAGTAAAACCTAATTTATTGCTTTACTATTACATTTATATATTTCGAAAATTCGAAATGGGCAATACCACGTAATACTAATATAAATGAAAGGATGAATCATAGTTCAATAACTTCTTACTGATACTTGACAACAAAACTAACGCGCTAGGTACTTAAGTATTTTGTAATACCAATATAGGTACCTACCGTTTTAAGAAAAACATAATTAGGAAGAATTACAATTAAAGATTAAATTGTATATTATACGTATTTATTGCTTTTACGTTGCAGGGCGCCTAAGGTCTTTTCCGCCCACTAATGATGCCCGACTGCCATCCCTACATATTTACGCACTAGTTTTAATTATATGATTTGCTGATTTAGTGATTCACCTATGCGATGAACGAACGGAAAATTGACGGCCCAAATTCACTGTGGAGAGGAGTATATGTGTGTGTATTTATATTTTGTTCTAATAATTCATTGACACATTCTGATATTTGGATTGTGAGAATTTAAGAGTGTGAAATATGTATTTGTCCATGTTTAACTGCCTATTGGATATCTAAAAATACGTAATTGTTAAAAAAGATCCATCTAAACATAAGTAATTTTATAGGACAATAATATCTTTTTGAAGCCAAAGCATTAACGTATATTAGGCACTATAGAGGTAACCTACGCATGCATATTCGAGAAGATAAGCAGTTGCGCATGTCAAACATTTCATAAAAAGTAAAAGAAAGAAAAAACGATTAGTTGCATGTCGTCTGATCAATTTTCACGGTTCCCCTTGCTTCTCATTCAGGTAACCAACAGAACGGAAGTACGTATCTAAAATATGATGGTGGTTAAGGGACGCGGTGGGACGGAGAGAAAATAATGCGCGCGCTCACTCTAGCCATTTTGTCACAATATTAACCTTTTGTTGTGATGAATCTATTGCAACGAATTATGTGTATTATAATTAAATTAACGGACTAATTTAAAGTAACTATTTGGTTATTGACACATGTAGGAGTGTTTTTCTAAAACCAAAAATATAACAATAAAATGAGACATGAGTGGAAAACGTCGGAAAATACTTGGAACGTGAAACAAGCGGCCGCCGGACAAACCACAACCGTACGACCCAGCTAACTATTCTTACGTCACTCTTTGATTAACATGTAAGTGTTCTTTGTGTTAATATGATCATTGGATTCTGTCAACAACACGAAGCGACGCCATTATGTAGTTTTACTTGTGTCACAGTGAATAATGTAGAAACTACATTAAATATTTAGTCGTTTAACTCGCCCAAGATGGCTACCGACGGGATTTGGTTTAGATCGTTCGCCTAAGTGTTAGCGTTTCTAGTACAATTCGACTCGTATTTTTGTGACTGCGAAGTCGATATAAGTAGTGTAATTTATGCGTTATTTAGTGGAATATCAAAGTGATGGATTGAAAGCCTGTGCGTCTATAGATATTTCGCGCGCTTACACACACCAGGTGTCAACATTTATAATGTTTAATTACAGTCAATAACAGCATGTATGAACAGGAAGTGCCCCAAGCCGTGTGGTCTCGTTGGATATTGGCAGCGATTCGAAAGATTCGCTCGCAAAAACAACGGCCCAGTGTTGAGAGAATTTGTCACGCTATAAAACAACATCATAATTATCACGAAGACGTGGTAGCTGAACATTTGGAAACCGCTGTTAAACAAGGTACTGTTCTTAAGGTGTATAATAAAGGGCAGAGTTCCTATAAAGATCCGGGAGGACTTCAAAATAGAACTTTGAATGTCGAAAAGGGTTCTGATCTTAGCAAAGTTGTTGCGAAGGCTGTGCGAGAATTAGGTGAACGAGATGGATCAACACATAAATCTATTGAAAAATATGTGCGGCAATCTCATACAATTGTTGAAAGTACTGAAAAAGACCTTAAAACAGCGTTAACATTTGCTATTAAACGTGCTGTGTCTAAACAATTAATATTCCAGGAGGGTAAAAATTTCAAGTATAATTTCAGTCACCAAAGCCCAGGTACCAAGAAAAAATTGGAAAATTTGAACAAAAGTTCATCAGGGTACGGGGAAGATTTGGATGTGCAACCTAAGGTAAATATAAATTTAATTAATGTTCATATTGCTCAGAGGTTATGTTTACAGTATATAAATCAAACAGAATGTTTTTAATCGAGACATCTATATATAGATTTAGACAATTATGTAGATAATAATGTTGGTAGAATTATATTTAAAGAATTAAAATTTATAAACAATTGTATGAAGTTTAATACACATATATAATCATACTAAAAATTAGATCACTGCTTAATTTGTGTCATTTCACATACTTCTGATCTACATTTAAAAAGAAACTATAGTAGAACAACTTAAATATAATCTTTTTAAAAGAAAATTTGTTTATGTGTCTTTCAAATTTGTAAATTTAAAATGCCCAATGTGATCATTGAATGTAAAAGTAATACATTCTCCATTGCAAGTTAATTCATAATTTATGCATGAATGTGGTAGATACATATATAATTCATCTGACATTATTGATTTTCATAGATATTGAAGGGTTTTCATTTATGTATTTACTTGGAAGAGCTCTCTTAATCTTTTGAACAGAAAAATATTATTTTATATATTTATATAAACCTGTAAATGGTTATTAAAATCAAAATACTGGCAGTTCTGCAAAGAAATCACATAGGTACTAGAAAGCACTGATCAGGAGAATTTCTCTAAAAATGTTGTTAGTAGATTTAAAAATTGACATTAGTTTTTGCATTAAATTGTGTTTTACCAAACCGCTGCTTTCATATGTACTTTTTCTTAGTGAACATCGGGTTCCGTAACATATTCATCAAGTTTGTATAGATAAATATTTTAATTTATACAGTTGTTTTTGAGTTAGGCATGAATTTGTATTTTTCTTATTTTTTTAACAAATGTCCTTAAGATAACTGCCAATAATTCATGAACAAATGATGGTACAAAAATTGTGTTTAAATATATTAAAAGTACCAGATTATACACTGAGTGTTTAATAAATGTGTCCCTTTTAAAAACAATTGGAAATTGAAATGCCTAAATGACTCTGAAAACATATTGATTGCCTATACATAACTCCATTTTTTCTATATCCACGTTTAAGTGAAGTAAATCCAATTTAAATATAGGAAGACTTGGTTGTTTATATTTTTACTTACTTACATCTTTCTGAATACAAATTAAGCATAAAACTTTCAATATTCATCATCAGTTTCAAGTAGAAGTTTTACTGCCCTCTCTAAAATGGGTCGTCAAAATGTAGTTACGAACCGAAAATTCGCTTAGTAAATAATTGAATTATTAGGAAATTTCTGCAGAAATATACAAAATTACTTGTCTAAATGTTTAAATAAATAACCATTTCAGGCTTTAGCTTGAAATAAAAGTAAATAAATACAACCCAGAGGAATATTGAGAAGAGCAAAAAAATTCTAATAAAGGCACGAATATTTTCACGCAATAAATTTAAATGCAGGATACAAGTATCCCAAATTTATTTGCTTTGCAGTTGACCAGTCGTCGCTTCATATCGCTGGTCTTGGTACATACGTGCACTGTGTAAAACCCACATACATTTTAAACTCGGCAAATATATTCAATATATTTCAAGCAACCCGACATAATACGACGTTCGATAATTTTTCCCAAGTTCCAATGTTCCTTATGCCTGGCTCAGAGTCGTATACTTCAACCCTAGAGTGAGTAAGACGTCCATATTGTTGAGGCCTTATGGTTTATTAGATGTATACTATTTGGAAACACTAACTCGAGCTCATTTTTAAAGAAATTGCAACAGCTATCACTCATTAAAAGTATTGAAAATCTATATTACTTGTTACCTAATATTATTATTGTCATACGACATGCATGCCAAACCTGTACTCCATCAATTATGTCAGTGACTCGAGGATTTTTTTACATGAGAGAATATAACTTCATCAGTAAACAAGACCAGAGAAATAGGGACTTTTGCTTTCGTTTTTCCCAGCCCAATTACAAAGACTCATTCCTCTTGTATTATCATATGAAACTATCTTTTGGAACATGGAAATAAATGAATTTTGTGTGTGTTTTTCTGTTTAAAGTTGATTGGTTTATGCTCGTAATTTTATTAAAATTATTGTTAACGTGCAATAGAAATTGACTTACATGTCTTATTCTATGCTTGACATCAATATCTACCTACACTTTTTAATGTGAAGTTAGCGTTTTAGGGAAATTACTAAGTCTTTGCTGTAATTCAAAGTTAATTCAAAGTGTTCGCTAACTATATTTATTGTTCATACAAATTATATGTCATCGTGACAAGTGTTTATACATTTAGTCAAACTGCAGAGACATAAGTTTAAGAATACCGTTTTGTTTGGGTAAGACAAGATACCGTGTTCATAACGCCTAACGAAATGAACAATGAAAATGGAGAATTACAATTATGTGTTGAAAAATATCCCGATAACGAAATTAAATAAGATATAATTTGGATCGTACGAAACCACAAATTGTTTTTTTGCAAATAATTTAATGCACGATAATGATCTGCTAAATTTGACATTTTTTTTTTTGTGATAAAGTGGGGTTTCATCTTTCGGGGTACGTCAATTCCCAAATAGTCAGATGTGGACTAGTGAAAATCCTCATATCTTTGTTGAATCGTTTCTGCATTCTGCGAAACTTGGTGTTTGGATAGCAAAATTGTTGGACCTATTTTTTTTAAAATTTACAGTTAGTGCTGTGAGGTATAGAAACATTTTGAATGAATTCATTGAATAGATGCACGAAGATGAATCACAATATTGTTATTTCCAGTAAGAACGACGCACACAACACAAGAAAATCTTGCTTTTCTTCGTGAGTTTTTTGACGTTCGAATTAAAAGCTTACATACAAAATTTCCACCACGATCACCTTGTTTGACAATTATGGATTTTTTCGTGTTTTTTCACCTAAAGAATAGAATATTTAAAACTCCTGTTGTTAATTTGCAAGATCTGCAGCAAAGAATTATTGAAGCATGTGCATTAATAACGCCCGCAATAATGCAAAATGCCTTTAACAGAATGAGAAGGCATATAAGCTTGGGAATTAAAAATAATAGTCCACAATTTCAATACTTGCTTCAATTTCACCGTTTTTTTTATAAATAAAATCTTGAATATCAGCTGAACTTGTTGTTTTATTGTATCTACTATAGACCGTCTCAACCTTAGTATTCAGTATTTGTCTGAAGGAGACAGACAACATAGTTGTCAGTTCGACAATGACAGGTAAGGTTGGTAACTCATTATAATGACCCGACATTTTAAATACTTGTTGGTTAGGATATTATTCTAATATATATTATTATATTATATACCCTGTCTCAGAATAAGAAGGAGTGATTCAAATATCCCGCCAAAACATGGAACACATAGCTTAAAATTTAGTAAACAATTTGATATGACATCATGACAATTGAGGTTAGAAGAACTGTATTAATTGTGTGTTTCATTTGCTACTTTCGTTAAAATAGGTGGATGTGCCGCTTTTCATTCTACCAGTCGAAGCAGCAATACGAGTGCACGGCTATTGGAAACAGGAGAGTAAAGTTATAAACAGTAAATACAAGTAGGTGCATACATCTATAATTTGATGAATACAAATCTCTTAACATTCAAATCTGTTCATTCTAGTTTTACAAAAAAGAATAGAGGAATCTATGGATAAAGATATAGGCCCAATTTACAAATGAAAGCATATACTTTGTTCTGAGCGTTTTGAGGAGGATTGCTGTTATAAATATATAATTACTGCACATTTTAGTGAATGTGCTATATCAACAAGAAAATTGTGAATCAAGTCTATTTATTATTAAATATTTGTATCAGAGAGCAAGAATGAATCAAACCTTTTATCTTTTATCAAAATGTCTTTAAAACCTTGCAGAAAAGTTTTGCTTATTAGTTTCTATTTTAAATATCAATAAAGAACTTATACAGATAAATCATTCGTATTACTGCTTCAAACCTTGAGGAGGTAAATTCAAGCAACTAGTCTTGGAAATGTGAATCTTACATACAAGAGTAATAAATAGAAAAATGTACATCGGCTGAAGTTGTTTACACGAACTGCAAAGATAATTACATATACCTACACATTACTATTACATATTATGATTATTGTTCCCTATTAAAATTTATTTATTATGAAAATATATAAAGTATAACAAATATTTATTTCTACTATATATTGGAAATTAACAATAATTTAGTGTTCACATCATTTTAAAAAGATTAAAAATTTACATGGTCGGTACAATTTTTCCAAATACTTATTATAACATTTGTAATTGCTTCTGTCAAAAGTTCTCATATAAGTGATATTCTGAAAGGGGATTTCTTTGAAGCAACTTCATCTTATGTATCAATTCAGATCCTATATGAAGTATTCTTAATTGCCTATCTTTATCGGTATGGCTATTTAATCCTTCAGGTTTTCATCAAAGCTTGTCGTGCAGTCATTATACTCGTGGCAATCCAAACTTTTTCCCATATTCTCCACCAGATATTTTTACCTTTTTCTATTAGTACAAGTTTCTTTACGTTTGACATATCTGAAATATAACATGTGGTGATATAATTAGTATTTAATTAACACTTACTTGAAATTAATGAGTCAATTCTAGAATATGTGTGAGTTGTCCAGTTTATTTGGTATGAACTCATCTATAGTTATTTTTGCAATGGTATTAATTGTTGAATGTTTGATTTTTGCACTGACGTACAGTATTTTTGACAGATTCATCAAATTCAAAGTTTCAAATGCATGATGACTTGTTCCTTAGGTCTTAAGCCGTCTGATCAACGCATGCTCATGCTGTACATAAAAGTACGGATTTAATTTAATAACACAATAAAGTAGAATAAACCAAAGTAGAAATGTAAGAGACTAGGTTATGGCTTGGCTATAAACATAAAATGACGTTTTGTCAAACTTATTTTCCCATGTTAAACTTGTCTACGCAAGAACCAATGAAATACTTTCAAAATATACGCCATTTTGGCGCGATATTTGAATCACTCCTTCTTATTCTGAGACAAGGTATAGTATTAATTTGACACTTGACAGGAATGTTATGTTGTGATATTTACACCACACCGATAATACCAACCATAAACATAATAAATCGAACTGATTACATTGCCTTGAAATAAAAAAAGACAGTTTATTACAAATAGCTTAGGGTATATATCCAATTAGAATCTGTACTGAATACTAAGGTTGAGACGCTCTATAACTGTCCATCAATCTCTTCGAGCTTGAATCCGCCTCTTTCGCAACCGCTTACAGTTTTATTACAATTTCCTGTAAAACGCAAAAAAAATGGTTTTCTACATTTTTTTTGAACTATAGGTGCTCCATGATGTTTGTCATTCAATATTGATATAAGTAATGTTGATTATTCAGTTTCTTTTTTTTAAATTTAAGACACATTAACTCTATAGAATACTCACTCTTATTGTTGTTATAGTGGTTCATCAAACTCTTCGAGTTAGAATCGCCTCATCGGGTCCACTTCTCTATAAGTTTCTCTATACATGTGCCTTTTTGGCAACGTGACCACTGCCAGTCGCAAAAGTACATGAATATTAACTCTTATAATTTTTCTTTTAATGTAAGTAAAATGTTTTTAATCATTGCTTTTGACACGTTTGCCTTTTTTTTTTATAACTACGACATTGGAACCTGTATCTGAATGACTGGCAGTGGAGAGTAATTGCAACTGTAGTTCACTTTGCTCTTTTGTTTATAAATGAAGATGCAAACTAAACAAAATATGTCTAAAAATTAATTATACATTGTTTGACATTATGTGGCAAATGAATTTAATTAATTAAGATTTTGCCCATAAAATGTATAATATTTCTATATAATTCATTGAACGCTCATATTTCGAACATTTCCTTGACATACTGATTTTGTATATTTTGTATAATTCGTTTGCATGTAGGCGAAAAGGCAAAACTAAAACCGATATTTATTCATGCTTCATGTAAAGTTTACCATCAAAATAACATATACCTCAGATTTTCTTTCTAATTGTCATCGCGGCGACAGTTCGAAGACATGACGTTTATTCGTGCACTTAAACGTCAAATATTTTTCAACAACGAATTGAGTGTATGGTTGACATAAATATATGTGGCAGTTCTATTTAATGTTTTTTTTGCATTAAGGGCACATTTTAATAATATAGAAAACTCAGTATTGTTATACATTTCAATTTTATTGAGATTAATATTAATATACAGAGAAGGGTGAGAGATCTATCTGCTTACAGCACTGAACACACATACAGTGTGCACGCGATCTACCTGCGGATGAATGAATATACTAGACAAGCTGGTCGACTATAGGTGGGAAAATATGGGGGTAGCCTCTGTTAAGAGTTACGTTAAAGTCGACACCGCATAAATCGTTAATACGTTAGTCCGTGAAAATTCCTACTGTTACTGTTTATAACAAATTCTGTACTGCTTTAGAAAAGATTGAAATAATATTAAACAATAAAAAACACTACCTAGATAATTTATAAGTAAAGACTTGTTGAAGCATCAGATAATCGTACTAAATAATGTTAGTAACGGATTTCATCACAGCTTCCCAAATTGTATGAGTAAATAAAAGAAATGATCATCAATTCTAAAAACTTAAAAATAATAATTTTTTTCTTAAAATATCAAAGTTAAGCAATATAGCTGATATAAAAAACGAAAACGTAACAATAGCTAACATATATTCTTATTAAGATAAAAAGTAAATAATTCCGTAGTATTATAAAATAGAAAAGGAAACAAACTAAAATTCTGAAAGTAAACAATAAATTTGTATGAAACTAAACAAAATGTTTCACTAAGTATAAACCCAAAAACAATGAATTTAATTGGAAGTTAATAATGGAATTATTAAAGAAAAATGAATTTCTACAAGTACTTAATTATTTATTAAATGCTCAAATAAGCCTCCCTCTTGAGCTGAGTAGTAACCCAGCCAATTATAAAAATTTCGTCGGACATTTTCTAACATTTCCGGGGTAACATGATTCGAAAATTCAATAATTTTGGCGAGTAATTGTTCTAAATTAGATGGACGAAACGCGATTTAAAATGTGCTATTCGACTAGACATCGACCGTTAACAAGATTCAAATGATACGCAGGTACAGCTGCTCTCCTTGTTGCACTGATTAAACGCGAGTCAGTCTAGCCTCAGTTAGAATACCCCACTACACTAGACCAAAAGAACAGTTTGTATGTTGCTTTTGCGTACTATACCCTGTCTCAGAATAAGAAGGAGTGATTCAAATATCCCGCCAAAACATGGAACACATAGCTTAAAATTTAGTAGACAATTTGATATGACATCTCGACAATTGAGGTTAGAAGAACTGTATTAATTCTAACCAAGGATTTAGCTGCTTTGTGTTTCATTTACTACTTTCGTTAAAATAGATGGATGTGCCGCTATTCATTCTACCAGTCGAAGCAGCAATACGAATGCACGGCAATTGGAAACAGGAGAGTAAAGTTATAAACACAAGTGTGTATATATCTATAATTTGATGAATACAAATCTCTTAACATTCAAATCTGTTCATTCTAGTTTTACACAAAAAATTAGAAGAATCTATGGATAAAGATATAGGCCCAATTTACAAATGAAAGCATAGACTTTGTTCTGCGCGTTTTGAGGATTGCCGTTATAAATATATAATTACTGCACATTTTAGTGAATGTGCTATATCAACATGAAAATTGTGAATCAAGTCTATTTATTATTAAATATTTGTATCAGAGAGCAAGAATGAATCAAACCTTTTATCTTTTATCAAAATGTCCTTAAGAACTTGCAGAAAAGGTTTTGCTTATTAGTTTCTATTTTAAATATCACAATAAAGAACTTATACAGATAAATCATTCGTATTACTGCTACAAACCTTGAGGAGGTAAATTCAAGCAACTAGTCTTGGAAATGTGAATCTTACATACAACAGTAATAAATAGAAAAATTTACATCGGCTAAGTTGTTTACACGAAATGCAAAGATAATTACATATACCTACACATTACTAATTATTATTCCCTATTAAAATTTATTTATTATGAAAATATATAAAGTATAACAAATATTTATTTCTACTATATATTGGAAACTAACAATAATTTAGTGTTCACATCATGTTAAAAAGATTTAAAATGTACATGGTCGGCACAATTTTTCCAAATACTTATTGTAACATTTGTAATTGCTTCTGTCAAAAGTTCTCATATAAGTGATATTCTGAAAGGGGGATTTTTTTGAAGCAACTTCATCTTATGTATCTATTCAGATCCTATATGAAGTATTCTTAATTGCCTATCTTTATCGGTATGGCTATTTAATCCTTCAGGTTTTCATCAAAGTTTGTCGTGCACTCATTATACTTGTGGCAATCCAAACTTTTTCCCATATTCTCCACTAGATATTTTCACCTGTTTCTATTAGTACAGGTTTCTTTACGTTTGACATATCTGTAATATACATGTATAGGAACATGTGGTAATATAATTAGTATTTAATTAACACTTACTTAAAATTAATGAGTCAATTCTAGAATATGTGTGAGTTGCCCAGTTCATTTATGGTATGAACTCATCTATAGTTATTTTTGCAATGATATTAATTGTGAATGTTTGATTTTTGCACTGACGTACAGTATTTTTGACATATTCATCAAATTCAAAGTTTCAAATGCATGATCACTTGTTCCTTAGGTCTTAAGACGTCTGATCAACGCATGCTCATGTTGTACATAAAAGTACGGATTTTATTTAATAACACAATAAAGTATAATAAACCAAAGTAAAAATGTAAGAGACTAGGTTATGGCTTGGCTATAAACATAAAATGACGTTTTGTCAAACTTATTTTCCCATGTTGAACTTGCCTACGCAAGAACCAATGAAATACTTTAAAAATATACGCCATTTTGGCGCGATATTTGAATCACTCCTTCTTATTCTGAGACAAGGTATAACTCATACAAACTCTCGGTGTCGTCGTTTTATCACACAGTAAATGCATCCGCGACTTGCAGGCAAGCAACTGGTATACACTGTGTATCGCCAAATGGAATAAATTCGATAATAAATAAACGGGGGCGTGTTCGAAAAAACGCTGGGGACACGTCGATTGGTATTTTTAGTTGTGCATTTTTTCCAACAGATACTTTTTGTATATATGGTGTGTCTTGTTACAGTGGCCAATACCAACTTTTTTATTTTAACACCCCGTATATTATTCAATTTTTGGATTCTTCAGAAAATTCTAGACATATTTCATGTACATTTTCCTATAGCTATCTTCAACTGTTTCGGAAATATTAAGTGTTTTCAGATTTATTGCAAAAATTAAACAACACACTCAAAAACTAATAAGTAATCTGTTTTTTTCTTGATAATGTAAAAAAACAAAAAAAACAATCCTTTTTACCGATATGCAATAAACAAAAAGTGTAAATGCTTTTGTTTACTTGTGTTTAGTTGTCAGTGTTACAATCGTTTGAATTTCGTTAACTGCATATCAGAAAAATGGTTCATTCAAAAGAAATGCACAAAATAACAATCCTACAGATGATTGGTAATGGAATAACACACGGACACAAATGCTCGTTTATTTCATGAAAAATTTCCAAATTTGCCGGCTATATCCCAAGGGACTATTAGTAAAATAGAAAAGCAGTTTCGCACGCTTGGACATGTAAGGCAGCAGATAAAAAAAAGCAGCTGCCAATGCAATAAGTGACAACAAATTGGATATTATCCTTGAGTTTAAGGAAAACCCACATACTTCAAGTCGACAAGCAACCATAATGTTCGATGTTAGCCATTCATCGATTATTCGAATATTAAAAGAAAAGAAAATGCATCCCTATAAAATGATACCAACTCAGGAGCTCATAGAAGACGATTTTGATAGGGGAACGTATTTTTGTGAACAAATGATGGCAATGTTAGATAACAATGTGATCCAATGTTTATTTTTGCAATAAATCTGAAAACACTTAATATTTCCGAAACAGTTGCAGATACTATAGGAAATTGTACATGAAATATGTCAAGAATTTTCTGAAGATTCCAAAAATTGAATAATATACAGGGTGTTGCATTTAAAATAAGAAAGTTGGTATTGGCCACTGTTTTTGATTGATTGATTGATTTATTTACCTTACAAAAAAAGTACAGGGGCAATGTAGTACATGTTTGAAATAGTCATTAAATATATACAAAGTAAAAAGACACAATATGCACAAGTAAAACTATATCAAAAATATAGACATGTCTATGTATGTGTAAAAGTAAAAGTAACAACAACAGAAACACAAGCACCAAAAACATATTAAAACTACAGTATCTTTCCAAATTCAAGTTCATGAATTCTTGTATATCATGTATAACATTTTCAAGAAGTATCCGTTTTATTATAACTAAACATAATAATTGTAGACATCACTGTGGGTTTTGTATTTGTTTGATTTGTGGATTAGTGTGAGGCAGGCGAGGATGTAAATTGCTAAATATATTATGGTAGCCCAAAATTTTGAAAAGTTTGAAATATGAAACGCATACCCCCTAATTTTTTTCATTACTACCTAAAAACATCCTACAATAAACTTCAGCCAAATTCGAGGTCATTAACCCGTACCGATGTGGACAAACATTTATCATTTCAATTAACACCAAATTTAACGTGTTTTGGTGTATAAATTTACGTGCCGGTTTTTATCCATTTTTTTTTATCTTTCATGTTTGGGAAAGCAAAGGCACCTAATTTTATTATATTTATTATATTACCCTTTAGATTATAAAACGTAAGTGTTCAATATATTTAAGAAAATAATTTTTTTGTACGAAGTTTAATACATGTGCTATACTAATGAATAAATTATTCCGCGATTTTTTTCCTCAATGTCTTTTAAGTGCAATCGGGAAAAACAGCTTCCTGTGCTCCATTACGCATTGTCGAATAGATTGTTTTTGTTCTTAATTTTCAGTAAGTAGTCCATTATACTCGTCCATAAATTTAACTACTCCCTCAGCAATGTCGTTAACACAAACCAAAGTTCCCACGATCTTTTTGGCCTTGATAAACATAAATAAAAAGAACAAAGCCTGTATTAATTTTCCAAACGCTTCAATAAATTGATACCTTCTGAATCCACGAAATCGTGTATTGTTTTATCTACAAGAAGAGTAAAATACAAAGAAATTATTACTATTTGCAACTAAATGACTGCAAGATAAAATAGTAGAATAAAATCTTACCCAGAAGTTGATCAACTTGATAGTCATATTTCAAATTTTTTGGTCATATCTGTTCCGGCACCCACACAATACGACCTGGTTTTCTTCGATTAATTAAAAACGTCTTATCTTCTTCGGTCTTGATCATTTTTATGTTTCCGATACATTTCTCCGTCCTTTTTCGAATTCCTTTGAAGTTCTGTCCATTCTGTGTGCAAGTCTATTAATTTCTTGGCGCAATTCGGAACAGCTGTAGTGGGAAGTGGGAACTCGAGCTTTCTTCCATAAAAATTAAGCATTCCCGAATTGCTAAATTATCGCTTCCACTAATTTTCAACTTTACTTGACGCGTATTATAAAATAACACACTTAAAACTTGTCCATTTGATGGCAACCTTGCACCTAGAATTTAATGAGTAATCTCTTCCACAAGAAAAATATGCCATCACTTCTAAATTTTCTAAACATTTTTCAACAAAATATAAAGCGTACTATGAAATTATTATATAAGTGTACATAAGTATATAGTGTGATGATATATAAATATATCTTTACAATATTATTGTATGTATTGGGGGTATCTAAGGGGAGTTCTCGTCGCAAGGGTAACATCCGACTTTATGCTAAGATGCACCACAGGTTAAACATTTTTAGAATAATTATATTCACTTTTAGCATTGTTTTTAGCGCAAAACCGTAAAAACACGTGAAATTGAATGTTATTCGGAATGAACATTCACATCGGCCGGCATGGGATAATATTCTCGAATTTGGCTGACATTTTTTGTACGATGTTTTTAGGTCCTAATGAAGAAAGTTTAGGGGGTATGCGTTTCAAATTTCGAACTTTTCAAAATATTGGGCCACCCTTAATGTATGTATATTGGATGTTTTTCATTTTTTACAAAATTTTTGCATTTCTCAATAGCAGTAAGTAATCAATAAATTTGTTTCAGTATCATTCAAGTTTGTTGCACTTAGTTATTTATTTCATAACAGAAATTTTAAATATGTGCTATGTGCAACATAGAAATTCTCATATGCATTATTCACAAAATAAATCCTACATTTATGTACTTTAATGAAATTTCTAATTATACAGGGTGTTATAAATTAAGTCGGCACTATTGCTAACTTTGTTAGTAATGAAGCTACAGTATCTGTTAAATTAGCAAAGTAGTAGTATTTTTATGGCAGATCCGAAGAGACAGTTGAACTTCTAATTTTCGCGTTATTTACAAAAGTTTTTTTTTTTTAATGGAATACCCAGTATATTTTTGCATATATTGAAAGAAAGAATTATTTTGAAAAAGAAAGCTTTCATACATTATTGACAAAAAATGAAAGTTGCGGGAGTTATCCACTATTTTGTACAGCAATTCATATCAATAAAATCAAAATGGCTATGATAAAAAAAACAGCAAATATTAAACAAGCCTTGTGTATTATGTACATATATTTATTATAATAAAAATAGGAGAAAGAATATCGGGTTAATCCGCTGTAGTGCAACCGCAGACACGTGTTTCAGACTCGTTGGTCATCGTCAGTACGGTGTAGCCAAGGAATAAGGTGGGATATCCTTGGAGATAGAAACAAAAGGAAGACCATCGGGAAGACAGACCACCAATTGCAGCTTAAATGTCAGAAGATCCTCAGGTCTGAGTGACAACAACTGACACCGCCGCGAGGCAGACATTGTCAACCCGCGTGCCGAGGATCTTCTGACATTTAAGCTGCAATTGGTGGTCTGTCTTCCCGATGGTCTTCCTTTTGTTTCTATCTCCAAGGATATCCCACCTTATTCCTTGGCTACACCGTACTGACGATGACCAACGAGTCTGAAACACGTGTCTGCGGTTGCACTACAGCGGATTAACCCGATATTCTTTCTCCTATTTTTATTAAGTATCCGTGATATTTTCTTTATTGATTTATTATAATATACATAATACATAATGTTCGAAGACATCACCGTTTTGTCCAATACATTTCCGAATTCGTTTATGTACATTGCGAGTTACTTTTAAAATCGATCTTGCGTCTATGTTATTAGCAATATCCCATTGTAAATTTCATTTTTTAAATATTCCCAAAAATAAAAGTCTATAGGGTTTAGATCCTGGGCCGTGGTGTCCACTGAATTGGTCCATGCTCAAAAAATTTTCAGTAGCCAAGTCCAGGTTATCCAAAAATATTCCTAAATGTCTTCGAACATCTATTATAATAAACATATACACAATGCTTGTTTAATATTTGCTGTTTTTTGTATTGGATGTATTGTATTGGACAAAACGGTGATGTCTTCGAACATCTATTAAATAAAACATAATACACAATGCTTGTTTAATATTTGCTGTTTTTTTTTCATAGCCATCTTGATTTTATTGATATGAATTGCTGTACAAAATAGTGGATAACTGCCGCAAGTTTAATTTTTTGTCAATAATGTATGATTGCTTTCTTTTTTAAAATATTTCCTTCTTGCAATATATGCAAAAATATACTGGGTGTTACATTAAAAAAAAAGCAACTTTTGTAAATAGCGCGAAAATTAGTAGTCAACTGTCTTTTTGGTTTTGCCATCATTGTTCACGATAAAAATACTAATACTTTGCTAATTTATCCGATACTGTAGCTTCATTAATAACAAAGTTAGCAATAATGCCGACTTAATATATAACACCCTGTATAAAATACAATCTTAAAAAAATTAAAATAAGGGCAAAGACCACAAAGAACAAATTCAATTATAGGAAATGCCCCCAATATTATTACAAATAAATATACTAATTTAGATGAAATGCACTAGCAAATGTGTTGCCTACTTTCTACAATAAATTTTTAAACACTGTTTAGGTAACCGGCGTATTTCCTCGCATTGAAAACCGTCGCCATCGGTTAGCGATAATCGAGGATTAGGCTTTATCAGTGATTAGTTTACCGGGTATTATAATCGGTGTTGGAAAGACCGGTCCTTAGTGATATAATGGAAGTACTCTTATTCTCAGACAGGGTACAATAAATTAAAACACATTAATACGATGTGTAACAACTTCACCTAATAAATAAACTATTTACCCACAACAGCTCGCTCAAAGCATTGTAATTTGTCAACGGTGTTATGACTTCACAGTGACGTTGTTTGATTCGTTTGTTGCATTAATTGAACAGTGTATCATTACGTGGTGCATCGATAGTTACGCCAGCTAGACGACTATGTCAGCGCGGCATAGTTGTTTTATTCCTGTTAGAATTACATACACCTGTACTGAATTGTTACAAATTGTTCTCCGCTGACAGTAATTCCCTATTTATCGCCGACAGGCTATGAACATAAATGTAAATAATAAGACGGGCCATCTTTTATAACGTGATATATATAAATACCTATAATTGTTTACACACGCATTAGAACTTTGCACGCTGTTTTATAATATGTGTGTTAGTCTAAGTTGTACACGGTACAAATATACAAGGTGAGTCATTAGTAGCCGCTTCTTCGATTGCTCTTTTGTGTTTTAAATAAAAGAAAAAACAATTGGTGGAAGATCCATGGTTGCTTGTGGCGCATATTGTAAAAATACTTTAAGCTCTGACACACTTCCGGTTTCACCGGAAATGCATGGAACTTAATTTTTTTAAATGACACCCTATATATTTTTGGATTTTTTTATTTAAAAATGATTTAAATTGTCTGTGCAACTATTTTTTCTTTTTTCAAAATTGAGCCAATAGTTTTTGAGTTATTCATTTTTTTTGAAAATATTTGACCGAAACACGTGTTCAGAAAAAAATCCTTTTCACATTGTTTTAAAAAGTAAAACCATTAACTTTGGTGATGCTTGTAGCCAAGAAAATTCCAAAAAAAAATATTCATTCAACCAATGGAAGGCAGGAATGGCGCCCGACTTCCTTAGTCAACTGTCAAATAAAGTAAATGTTAAATCCAACTATCCCAAAAGTAATAATTTTACAGAATGAAGAGCATCGCATTTCAAATTTTAATTCCCGCAATGTCCAGTTGCAGTATTTCATTTTTTGACAGTGTTGGTTAACATTGAAATAAAATAAAGTTTATGTTTACTGACATATTTGAAGATGTCTTCAAAAAGTTTTGAAAATCCGTCCGTAGATAGCGAAGATTCCCTCCTCCATTAACATTTTCATCAAAGAAATAAGGTCCAATTATGTAACTACCCAATATTCCTCCCCACAGTTTTAATGACGAACGATTTTGAAAGTTACAGGTGTGATAAAGTGGAGAATTTTATGTGTTATAATAACGGAAATTGTGACGATGAACGTATTCACTTTAATAGAAGGTGGCTTCGTTGGTAAACATCGAAAAATTGAGAAAGCCAGGATAATTTATCTGCTGCCTATTGATAATCCTGTGTATGAATATGCTACGGGTGAATTTCATATTTCCTACTTATTCTGGATTCTCAAATTTGACTTATATCTAACTAGCGACTAATTT
This sequence comes from Amphimallon solstitiale, assembly GCA_963170755.1. Taxonomy (NCBI): domain Eukaryota; kingdom Metazoa; phylum Arthropoda; class Insecta; order Coleoptera; family Scarabaeidae; genus Amphimallon; species Amphimallon solstitiale. Next base: position 1,687,757 of record OY720683.1, on the reverse strand, counting down.
TCGTAGTATTAGTATGGGGGTGTTCGACTACACTCCCATGTACCATAAACGTCTTATCCTCACCAGTTATTGCTTTTCCGCTCTTTCTTTCATATTCAATACTTTTTGTTTACTCAAACAGTCCCTTTATACTGTTGAAGGTTTCTGGCTTCGGTTGATTTCTAGTTCCCGTAGTTCTTTCATTGACCGCTAATTGCTCCTATAGTGATTATCTGAAAAATTACAAAAGATAGGTATAGGACATTGTTAACAAAAATGAAAAACAATGAAAAAAGGAACAAAATGCGTCAAGAAAATACTGGGTGTTCCATTTAAAAAAAAATAAGTTTTTGGTATGTGAAAATTTCAGGAAGTAGGCTTTGACAAAATAATGTTTTTTGAGGTATTGTCGAGTGCAACTTTACCAAATGATGCAGAATTTTCTTGGCTACAAGCACCACCAAAGTTAATGTTTTTACTTTTGAAAACAATGTGAAAATGATTTTTTTCTGAACACGTGTTTTGGTCAAAAATTTTCAAAGAAAATTAATTACTCAAAAACTATTGGCTCAATTTTGAAAAAGAAAAAACAGTTGAACAGTTAATTTAAATCAGTACAAGAAAATCCAAAAATATATAGCGTGAGTCATTTAAAAAAATGTAAGTTCCGTGCATTTCCGGTGAAACCGGAAGTGCGTCAGAGCTTAAAGCATCTTTACAATATGCGCCACAGGCAACCATTGATCTTCCACTAATTGTTTTTTTCTTTTATTTAAAACATAAAGGAGCAATCGAAGAAGTGGCTACTAATGACTCACTCTGTATATACTAGAAAGCACCAAACAGTCCACCTTCGTCATCGATATCCGTGATATAATAGTTGTAGTATGTCAATGCTATTTTGTGATCGACGAATAAAATTACGATTTCCGAAGTTTACTTTGAGGTTATATTTACACCAAAATTGACCAAATTTTCTGAATATGTATATTGTTTAGAAGACTTTTTTTTACCTTTATTTCTTTTTTTTTCTGTAAATATTTATCATAATTTTTAACAGTGTTTTGATTGTAAATGCCTTGAAATTGTCTTTTGATACTTAAATGAATTTAAAACTAGGTATATGGGAAAAAGAAGAAGACAACGTGAAACATCTTTACCTATAGAAAATTTGCAAAAACATATATCACGCCCCCAAGAAAAGTTAGATGAGAAGTTTGTTACCTTTTATTCATGGAAACATTAGACTATTTTATATAAGTTTAAAGCATAATGAAAATGATGCCAATGTACCTACATAATGTTTGAACCAACCGAATTGGAATATAATGACGAATAATGTAGTTTTTATGAGCAATGGTCTATTTCTTTCAAATAAGCATTATTGTTTTGCTGATTTTTCATTGGAAATCAAATAAATGTTTCAAAATTTTGTATAAGCCCCACATTTCTTTTCAAGCCCAATAACGTTACTTAATTATTTATTTGTTGTGATTTACACCAACCGAACAAAGTATCTATCGGCGTAAGTGCAAAAAGAATCTCTAACCTTAATTTTTCTTTGTAATAATGGGGCCAAAGTGCAACTCACTACCACACAAGGGCCAAAGTAACACAAGCTTTATCATTTTTTGAACCACCATAAAAAACATGTTCTTTATGCAAACAATACTGAAAAAAGTGTAACGTAAAATGGGGTGGCGTTGATCAATTTCCAGTTTTGAAATAAGCTTTCTTTTTGAAGGCTAAATAAATTCAGCTATTAGTTAGTACTAACATTATTACAAAACGTCATATTTCATTTGTTTACCGTTATTGAGCAAAAAAATAAAATGTAATAAAAGTCAACCTCACCCTATTTGGTGTTAAGTTGACAACATATTTAATTTCCACTGTAATTGTTCCCCTTTGCTATATAGGCTGAAATTGATCATAGTAACGGGGAGTGTCTATGTAGGCCACTGGTCTACCTGGTACAACATTAAGTTTCTTTCTTTTGGTTGGGACGTCACGTTTCTTTAGGTTTCGTTGTTTTTTTTTTAGAAAACTGACCAATGCTTCACTAACGTTGTTATTATTCTTGTGGAATCTTGCTTAATAGTTTTTCTTTAGATTATGAGATAAACTCCAGAAGAATAAAATCCCATGGCAGAATTTTTTCTCGCAATCGGAGCCAATCTATCAAGTAAGTTTTTTAACAATCTGTGGAAGACATTCTTTTCTACTGATGACGAATATGGGTTAGACGTTTTCCACTTCTGTAATAGCTGTGTCCAATGATTCTTCATAGGACCAAAAAAGCTCACATCCAGTGGTTGATACAGATGTGTCGCGTTTCGTGGAAGACAAACAAAGTCACTATTATTGTCCTGACAGAGTCGAAGCACTTCTCTTGAAAATGCGACGAGAAATTATCTCTGATTAGGACCTTTTGCTCCTCGATTAATTTAGCGTGTGACAAGAAAGTAGAATTGAACCAGTCTTGTAAAACTCGATAACATGTGACTATTAACTGCTGCTCGCTTTGCTTAAACTTTCTTTATGACGCTCCAAAAATCGTTTTGCCCAATCATATTCCGGTAGATTATTTTTGAAGCGTGATTGTTTTCCAATTTGATCCAAGTATGCTTTTGCAAGTAGGAGTAGATCTGGGATACTAACTGGAAACTTCCACGTAGCACAACTAATTAATCGCTTTCTAATATGACGACCGTGAATTCAATTCATAAGCGCGTGCCTTTAGATGTTTTGTATTTTTTTAGAAGCCTGAGTTGCACTGTCTTTCCTTTTAAGCATTTTTCTAATATTTCGTCACTATAATTCTTAAAAGGTCTATCACCCACTTTACGCTTATACATATATTTTTGGCATCGTCAAATTATATAGGTACACTTATTTAAATAAAGAGCACAATGACACAACTACTCACATCAGCGCAACAAAACGAGCTAACTGCCAGGGTTGCGAGGTGTTTTTTTTTATTTTCCTAGATTTCTTGCTAAAATTTCCCTAGATTTCCCTAAATTACCTTGAAGTGCATAATTTTAAAAATATATAAATTGACGTTGGTATTTTTAGTATTAAACTACTAGAAAACTTAATTCCATTTTCCTAATCTATTTTTTTTTATTCAAAAACATTAATTATTAACTGAAAAATAAAAATACAGAAACTGTTTTCTCTGTTCTGCATTATAACTTGCGTGCACTATATTTTAGATTTGTATTTATTGAATTATATAGCCTATTTTTAATATTTTCCATCCTCGTTTCAAAGACACCTAACATATTGAGCAAAATACAAAACGTGGATGATATTTTTTTAGTATTGAACGATAACAAAATTCATTTCAAATTTCGTCATCTATTTTTCATTCAAAAAAAAATCCTTAATAATTAAGAAACCGCCTAAAACTGAAAGTAAGAATCAGATAAGCTAAACCTCGGCAGTAAAAAGTAATTTGTATCTATATATGCTTACATTAAATAGATATAACTAAGCTGTAGTTAGAAAGGTGCAACTTATTAAACGAACCGATAAATTTAAACTTAGTAATGAATTAGAAAATTCAAATATTTACGTCCTACATATACACATTATACGTTCACAACGATTCGCTCCACGAAAGCTTGAATTCAAATGCGAAAAGTAATATAAAAAAGCTGTTTTAACATCAGAGCAGGAACTTTTCCAAGGATTTACCTTATTTTATTATCATGCAGTCATTTGATCGATTTGTAAAAAGCGATAGAGCACCAATTCGGAATGTGTACAGATGTTGTTAACCCTTAAATTTTCTACTTGCCATAGATGGCATACTACTCTTTAAAATAAATCAAGTAATCAGAGGTTTAAGTTTAAAACGTTTTAAAATGAATTGTGACAATATAGGTAGCTTAAATACAGACGGTTGTAAGTAATAAATTTTCTGGTGATTAATAATTTTAAAATAAAAACATAGATTTCCCTAGATTTCTATTAAAATTCCCTTTTTCCCTAAATGAACATAAAATTCCGTAGATCTAGGGAAATTTCCCTAAATATCCCAACACTGCTAACTGCATTACTATAGCAGGCAGCCACATAAGGCTGCGCGTTTCTGCAAGTATGTGCAAGTCTGGGCTAGATAGTCAACAACACCCAGGTGGTCAAATGCATCCCAAAATCGTAACAACTTTATCTTTGTATGTATAACGTACAACACACACGTAGAAGCTGTAGACAATATATTAGATTAATATTTAAGCACTAAAACTTCTAATAATGATAACTATGAAAAAAAAAGTATTTGGCATTGAAACATTTTTTGAGTTTTTGGTCATATTCATCCCACTGGTCATAAATTGTGTGATTTATAAGTGTTTTACAAATATTATTTGAATGAAAATTTTATATTTGGGCCCTTTTTCGACCAACCCACAGAATTCTTCTGAGAGTTTGCGCGCATAGCTGAACTTTTTAGATTCTCGTAAGTTCTCCCACTCGCTTAAAATTGAAGTTTAGTGACAAGACGTTCCTTAGGATAAATAGATTATCTCATCCTGGTTGGTATCTTGCTTTGGATAAACTTGGAAACTTGTCTAAGTAATAACAATAAAGACATATTATGAAGGGTTTCAGGATGGAAAGCAATGGCATAACTTCTAAAACAAACAATTTAAATTTCGTAAATGTTTTTGTTGTACTAGATGAATAAATTAGTGTTACCAAATTTAATTGTTATATACTTTGCTTAAACATTTTACATTAAAAATATATGCATAAACAGTAAAGCGGAGGAGGCATGGTCAAGTCGCTTGACTTACTGCAAACAACGGTACACATGACTGCACTGATTACAATTCGCTATAAGGAAATCAGGAATCACTAGTGAGTTTAATTTTCAATTTGTAACACTGAAAAATTTATTTATAAAGAATCTTTTTTTTTTTTGATTGATTTATGAATTTCCAACATTTCTTTTGAGCACAAGTTTGGAAATATGTTTTGATTTTTGATTAGTTCAAATAAAAAGTAATAATATAATCGATAGCAGAAATACAATAAAGGTGAAGAGGATGTGCTTGGCGAGGTATATATAACACAAAAAATCTCTTTGTAAATATTTCTTCCAGCCAAACCATTCGTATTATTACCCATTAACTTTCTAGATTTATCGTAGACATGTACTTAGTGCAAGAAATTGTATTGATTTCATTGTAAATTTCGTTGTCTAATATGTATGCGTGTACAATTTTAAACCACACCTCCTCCTACTTTCTATTGGTTTGGATTATGCTTTATTTTGCGGAGCTACAGGCTGGTAATTTTTATTTTTGCCAGATATTTTAGGCACATCCAATAAAAAATTACATACCGTTTTATTTTGGACTCATTCTATTTTCAACACTTAAACGCTTACGTACGTACAGCAAAAAATGTCATACTATTCGCAAAGGGAAGATTGTTTCTTTATGGTATGGAAAAAAGTCTAGCAGGAAGCTGTGTTTTGACTTTATTTATAGTTTCCGAAGGAGAAAGTGTTAATTTCAGGGTAGATGCGGTGCGAACAACAACAGATGTTTTTCGGCCTTTATAAATAGAACGGCGTAAGAAATATTTTTTTTATTTAGATCAACTTACATTCATATATTACACATATTCGTAGACAGCAATTAAAGAAATTTTATACTAGTCATGCAGTCAGGGTTTAAAAAGAAATATATGTATATATATATATATAGGTACGATACTGCCATATATTTATGTTGATCTTGAAAATTAATTCTAATATTGGGTGTCTTTTACAATTATCTTGTTTGCCTATTAAACGAAAGAAAAGAAAACGACAAAACTAAAATCTAAATAAATTTATAGCGAATAACGTACTATTTTTGGCGAAGATACCAGATAAAAATAAAATTTTATTGAAAAAATATGTTATTAATATCAAATATTAAACTCCGATAAAGCAGTGGTTTCTCATTAACGAATCATCGCCGCCTTCAATAAAACCGTTACGTAGAATCGCCTCCTTCACTTTGAAAAACAATTGTTGGGTTTCTTTAGTTTATTTCATAATTATGTACTTTGCAACAAAAATAAACATTTATTTACTCAGAATACGTACATATAGATATTGATATAATTAACAAAATTAAAAAAGGTGCGTATTCACATTTTAACGAATATAATAATATATAACATTTTTTAGTGAATATAAAATATTTTTTCTGTTGGTCATATTTTAAATCATCAAGGTTTAAAACCTACTTTGGTGTCAAGTTCTCCATACTCTAGACTGGGACAAATTTAATTCTAACGCCATTTCGCCTGTAGAAGTTGATGGATTATTATTTATCTGAAAAATACAATATTAAGATGAACTATGCAAAAATACCCCTTAAATTTACCATTTGTAAAATATCCTGTAGATTTTTATTGAAATTCCTGCTGACATGAACATTACGCGGCTTAAGTAAACGATCTATTCTCGACCAAATTTTTATCAAGATCTATAAAAATGGTATGAAGAGGCTCTTGTCGTTGTGGATACAATTGTAAATATCTTGTACTCGCTACTGTTGAATTTCGGTTCGAAGAATAAAAAATACTTAACATATCTCGTTTCTCTTCGTTGGTGGATGACATTTTTGTATTACTAATGAACGATTGAAATTTCATGGCTACCTAATTTAATCTTAAAATTTATTCTTTCCATTAAAGCATAATATCAAGAACTTGTACTGTACCTGCTTTACAAACAACCTCTTGAGTTGATATTGACTATCTCAAATACTTTCATTACTATCAATCACTATAATATTTAACTGCTATTAATAACTATAAACGTGATCGTAACGTTCAGACCTTACTTTTATCAAAATACGTATAATTAATAACGGCTTTTCAAAAAAACCCAAATTCATATTGCCCCATACAGACAATCTAGGTCACTGGCTGACCAATTTAATGATATGTTCGCTAATGTTACTAATACCTATATTACAATCATTAACAATCCCTATAGTCTCTATTTATTCCCAGCATGTGTTAACGAACTACTGTCATTTGTAAATTCACTAAATGGCTCACATTCCGTTGGTGCTGATGCTTGAGTACGCATTTTCTCAAGAAATGCGCCCAAACTTACTTCAATCCGTTGTGTCACATCATAATATCTCTAGAATCCGGTATTTTTCCCGATTATTTGAAGCAAACATTAGTTACACCGGTTTATAAGAAAAGCGATATCAATGACTTAAGTAACTACAGACCGCTTAGTTTACCAACAGGTTTTTCTATACTTGTTGAAAGGATAGTTTACGCTACCATCAACATAATTTTGACTATGTCAGCAATATTCTCTGTTCTCTGGAAGAAAAAGCAGTACCCTGTGGTACTTTAATAATTAAAACAATACTTAAGGGTCTTCGCTAGTGGATCTGACAACAATGGAAAAATAGCAGATTTTTGATGCAAGATATTTTTGTTAATTTTAAATTTAGAGAAAACCTTTCATCGTCAACTTATGAAGAATTTAGTAATCTACCCGGCTGAAGAATCAAATTTAGAAAAAAATTAACAGATTAAAGAAAATTAATTAATATGTCAAAATATTAAAAACCAGTTTTCTCAAAAATCCTTCGGAGGAGATTTGTTTGCTTGGGTACACGTTATAAATTGAATAGAAAGCTGTGCACTTATTTTTCGTTCAACTATTCTTTACTTTGTTTAAAATGAATATAAAATAAATTAAAATTAGGCAACCCACATTACAATGAATTGTTATTCTGCTATAAATCTTTCCCGCGGTTACAAATGTGTAAATTTTTGGTCATAAATGAATTTCTTTTCGCTTAGATATTGAGTTATTATTTCAAATATTTATTATATGTTCCCTATGTGTAATAAGTACTCGGACATCCTTCGCTTATTAAATTATGTGCTATGCAACCAATATTACATTTCCCATTCACTAGCAAAGACCCTTAACGTTTCGACATATTACATGTCTTTATCAAGATTTTATTAACATAAAATCATACAAACAGGACTGTAAGAGAAAAACACATATTTTAAAACTTGATTTAAAATACTAGAAAAACGTTTTTGAAACTCATAAAAACACATTTAACATATGTATACTTTTTGTTTTTGTACATTATGTAAATTCTGTCTTCTTATAAAAACTTATCAGGTATACTAAATTTCTTAAACATCTTTATAGTATAATTATATCAAAATACGTTTGCTAAAATTGTATTGTGTAGTATAAATATATACTCGTATGTCAGCACATTTTGTCTATATTGAATGTGTCTTTATTTTTATACATTCCGTTTTTTATTTTTTGTTGTCCTTTTTGTATTTTTAATGTCATTTTAGCTTGTTGTTGTTGTTTATTTTTTCTTTCTTTTTAATTATATTTATTAAATGCTAATTATTGAATTATTGGGTGATAAATTTTTGATAAACCATCAATTTCATTTCTGTCATTTATGGTGTTCTTAGTTTTTACTATGTTTATTATTTCTAATATTTCTCGCGCTTTGGTATTATTTCGTTTAGTTAGAACTTTTGTATTTTTAAAGTCAAATTTGTGATTATATTTTGTTTGGTGTTTTTTAAGAGCTGTTGAATTTTTACAATACTTATGTCCTTTTAGTCTTTCTTCGAGAAGTTGTTTGGTTAGGCCAATATATTAGTGATGTTGATTTCAGTTACTTTTCAATACTTGTAACTATTCGTTACTTTCGAATTCAATATCCGTTACTTTAGTCGTTACCGAGTACTCGTTCAAATGTGCGGTGCGGGAATATGTATAGTTGATATATGGTACAAACAAAATGTCCACTTATATAGGTACTAATATTAATATATATTACGTTAAATAAATAAAATTCGTTAAAAGTAAGTATCACACAAAACATTTCAACTCAAAATTAAAAGTAAAATGCCAAAGCCTAAAGTATTTTTAAGGTTACATTAGAAGGCCAGATTTTATTACATAAATTAAATTAGATTAATAAGAAGAAATCAACATATGTATTGTATAGGTTGTATAATATTGATTTATTTTAACTGCATACAGAGTTATTTGAAATAAGGTTACAAAAAAATAAACAAATATCCATGTATTTAGAATAATTCTTGATTACAATGTAAGAACATTATACGTTGCACATTTTTTCCTTTTAAACGACTACGTTTTTCAGAAATTATATTGCCTGCTTTGGAAAATAATCTTTCCCACGGGACCGAGGTGGCTACTACAGATAGATATTTTTTTGCTAATTTGGATAATCTTGGATATAGCAATTCTCTTTGTTTCCACCATTCTAGTGGATTTTCTTTCCGGGTCAAAAATGCGTCTGCTATATAAGTTTTTATTTCTGTAATTGCTGCAGCTGTTGGACTATTAACTAATTCTGTAGATTTCATTGACTTGTCAAACTCTTTCCAAATTAGACATGTTTCTGATTCGTCAATAGTTTCTAAATCAGCACTTTCAACAGTACCAATTTCGGTATCTATGACAGCAGAAGTGGATGTTTCGGCCTCTTTTCCTTTGTTAACTAAAGTAATGACTTCCTGTTGAATTTCCTCTTTAACACGCTTAAGTGCCTCGTTAGAATTAAAAGCTTTAGTTTTGAACCCTGGATCTAAAAAGGAGGCTTTTGCAAAAATATCATTAAATTCAATATTTCCAAATCTTGTTAACATGGATTCCATCAAAGTATCTATTAAGGTATAAGCTGCGTTCTGTGAAATATTAGTCCTAATCTGATCTAGTACAGAACGAAGACCATTAACAATAATAATAACTTTTGATAAGGTGACTGATTTTTCATCACTTATCTCTACCGTAATTTGCTCAAATGGTTGTAATATTTTACATATTTCTTTTAAAGTAATCCATTCAACCTCAGAGAGCAACACAACTGGATTGTGTAATAGACCGACTGTAGCAGTAAGAGGCTCTTGTAATTTAATTATTCATTCAAACATGTAGAATGTTGAATTCCACCGTGTAACGACTTCTTGTTTCAGTTTTAATGACAATGAGTTTGTTTCTGGATTGAAAGAAATTTAGTTTTTGCTTGTGTGCTTCTATTAAAGTATTCCACTATGGCTCTTACTTTATTACGTATAGAATCAATTTCTGCAAGACCGGTTTTAATAATTAAATTAAGCGTGTGAGCAAAACAAGGAATATGAGCCCATCCAGAAATTTTTATGGCACTAATCATATTGGCTGCACTATCGGTTATACAAGCACATATTTTATGAGTTAAGTTCCATTCTGCTATAATACGCTGCAACTCATTAGATAAATTTAGCGACGTATGATTGGTCTCGCAACAAAAGCATTCTAACACAAATGAATGGAAATTCCATTTGCTGGTAATGAAATGAGTTGTAACACCTATATAACTTTCATTTGCAACAGACGTCCAAGCGTCTGTAGTTGTGGCTACAAAGTCTGCAGTTTCTAAAATATTTTTATGTTTTTTGACGACCGTCTCGTATGTTGATGGTAACAGTGAATTTGTTAATGTAAAACGACTAGGGATTTTATAACATGGTTCAAGTTCGAGAAGCAGTTCTTTGAAACCGATATCTTCTACAACAGAAAATGGTTGCAAATCTTTGGCAATTATATTTAATACCAAATTATTAATTTTCTGTTGTCTAGGCAAGGATATTGGCCGAGAAACATAACTTACTAATGACATTTGCTTCCTTTTTCTCGTTTTTTGGACTTCAGATATCCCAGCAGTAGAAGTTGCGGTATTATAGAGAGAAATATCGAATCTTCAGGAAATGAAGACGCTGTTGATGTGGATGCAATTGCGTGTGAAGATAAAGGGATGGTCTGCGTAAGCTTAATGGTGTCTGATGATATTTCTTCAAATATTACAGTTGGATGCCTTGACTGTAGGTGCTTTTTCAAATTGGAAGTTTTTCCTCCTTTGTATGAATATTCCGAATTGCACAAGTTACATTTCGCCTTGTATTCGGAGATGCGCCTAAATTGTTTCCAAATAGTGCTTCTTTGTTGTCGAAAAGATTGCGAAGTTTCTGACATGTCTGTATGTTATCAAACCTTGAATACAAAACACAAGTGTGGAAGAATAAGTATATTTGATACAAAATTTTTATAATGAAATCGACCTAGGCAAATACAAGTAATACTAACAATTGGTTAAATTCAAATATTTTGTGGAAAGTTATTTACTCTAAATTATATTTCTTAAGAAAATATTTCGACAAGAATATGCATTCTAAAAGTTATATATTATGAGAGTAACTGAAAAAGTAACGATTATTTGAAATCAGTATTCGTTACTTCGGATCTTATCGAGCAACGAATACTTTAGTAACGGATAGTTACATTTGCAACACCACTACAATATATACTCCATTACAACTTTCACACGGCACACGCTATACAATATGTGATTGTTTCATTAGTGGTAATGGGTCTTTTAATCTGGTGTGTAGGTATTTGTGACTGTTGGTGTTTTGATATGCCAACTTAAAATTGTATGGTCTCACAATATTGTTAATTTTTTCCGATAAATTTGCAATATTTGGCATCGGAATATATGTTGTTTCTTGGTTGTTAACTTCTGTTTTTTTTTATTAAACAGTTTTTGGACATTTTCACTATTATATATTTTGTTTAATCTCGGTTTCAAAATTTTTGTGAAAAACTCTGAGGGATAGTTGTTATTATTTAATATTTCTTCGACTTTTTTTAGTAATTGTTGGTCGAAATTCTGCACTTGTGAGTTTTGTGACTCTGTCAGCAAGTGCTATAATAACCCTTTTTTTCTGTGTAATTGGCTGAGAAGAGTTGAAATTTAGATACCTTCCTGAAAATATAGGTTTCGTGTACCATTTTGTAAGGATTCTATTTTTACATTTTATTAGTCTACACATCGCCGAATGTATTCGCCGAAGATTCGTATACGAATGTTTCGTCAAATAATTCGTGCACAAATATGAACGAATTGCTTATCCACACATCGTATTCCCAATATTCGCGTTGAAAAGAAGATAGAATGGTGGAAGGTGAGCAAGTTGCTGCTGCACTATACTATATGAGTACTTACAACTATTATTTAAACATTTATGGTAACAGATTGTAGTATTGTATTACAGTCATAAACGGATCCTAAAAAGGCTTCCATGATTTCATAAGCAAACCATGAAGCTTTGTATATTTTATCATTACTAGCACCATGATTTAAATGATGCCTTCTTCTTTTTCATGCATGTGATGGCGAAAAGCTCCCATTAATGAATCTTTTTTCTTTTTTAACTCTGCTACTTCAAATTCAACAGTGAGGGGCACTCTTTCATTTTATTTTTATGGCCAGGATGTTTCGGATTTTATATAATGGATTCTGTCTGGTAAAGTTCCAAAAATTCTAGTATTAAATCATTATTTCACTCCGTCATAATTAAATAAGGTATATGAAATAATACCTTTTTTAATTAAAAGCTTTTAAATTATAGGTTATATGTTTACGTTAGGATGTATCTATTTACTTATTATACAGGGTGTAGATAAAGTCTGGAAGAAAATTAATATTTCTGTTATCTTCGGTTTGATGGAAAAACCCTGAAACAGGTCGATTTTGTTTTTATCCCGTGCACTTTATAACATCGTGAATTTAATTCTGTCGTCATCTGGTTGCGCGCGGGCGTGACGTCATTAGTTTTTTCAAATGGTAACCCGCCACATTTATTACCCCTTGTCGTTAGGTATTCCATTGTGCATGCAACGGTATAAAAAGTTTGGTACCTTACATAACAATTTTAGGGAGAAAAATGCTTTCGAATTTCAAAAAATTAAAATTTTATTTCTAATGAAAAACTAATCAAAAATTATTTTAAAAAATCAGATAAATTATAATCCGAGGTTTATCTTGGATTGTCGTCAAACAAGACACCAAAAAAATGTCAACGGAAGTGTTCAAATTGTCCGCCATTGGCCATTTGACACTGGCCGAGACGGACGTACACGCTTTCTACGACACGTCATATTGACAGTTCATTACTTGGTGTTTGAACTTATCCATTCACAATACTTGCTCCATTGGTAGTGTTGAACGTGCATTGCGAAATGGCGAATTTGAGCGAAAAAGAGCGGATTCAAATTCTCATTATTGTTGGTTGTAGTGATAAAATACGTAGCCATGAAGAAGCCTGTCAGTTTTTCAATGCAGAAAATCCAAACCGCGCACCGATTTCGCGGTCAACGGTGAGCAAAATTGTCGCTAAATTTGCTGAAACTGGTAGTGTAAAAGACAGGGGTCGTCAAGGTCGACCAAGAATTGAGGAAGATAGAAGGGTCAATATTCTCTTGGAACTTCAGGACAACCCCTACACTTCAACAAGGACCATTGCCAGGGATCATGCAGTCGATTTTACCACAGTAGCCAAATTGCTGAAGAAGGAAAAACTTCATCCGTACAAAATCAATCGGGTTCAGGAACTGAATGAAGATGACTTCGACCGCCGACTCGAGTTCTGTGAACAAATCATGCTACGGTGCGATGAGAATCCCGGATTTGTCGACAATGTGGTTTTTAGTGACGAAGCAACTTTTACCTTGAACGGTGAAGTGAATCGCCACAATTGTAGGTACTGGTCGGGCGAAAATCCTCGATGGGTTCGAGAGGAGCACACCCAACACCGGCAAAAAGTTAATGTATGGGCGGGAATAGTGGGAGATCGCATTGTGGGGCTTTTCTTTCTGGACAGAAATTTAAACGCTGAAACATACTTACATTTCCTAAGATTTACGCTAGTGCCAACATTGGTAGAATTATTTCCGGATGAAAACACCCCCGACAAGCCTCACCCCAGAATCTGGTTCAACAAGATGGAGCACCTCCACATTTTGGCTGGCGTGTTCGGAGTTACCTCGACGAAATTTTCCCCGGGAGATGGATCGGACGAAGGGGAACAATTGAATGGCCTGCCCGTTCGCCAGATCTCACACCACTTGATTTTTTTCTATGGGGTCATATGAAATCAAAGGTGTACACCAATAAGCCAAATAACTTGGATGATCTGAAACATCGTATCCGCGAGGAAATGCGAAATATTGGTGCAGAGACAATACGACGTGTCGTAGAAAGCGTGTACGTCCGTCTCGGCCAGTGTCAAATGGCCAATGGCGGACAATTTGAACACTTCCGTTGACATTTTTTTGGTGTCTTGTTTGACGACAATCCAAGATAAACCTCGGATTATAATTTATCTGATTTTTTAAAATAATTTTTGATTAGTTTTTCATTAGAAATAAAATTTTAATTTTTTGAAATTCGAAAGCATTTTTCTCCCAAAAATTGTTATGTAAGGTACCAAACTTTTTATACCGTTGCATGCACAATGGAATACCTAACGACAAGGGGTAATAAATGTGGCGGGTTACCATTTGAAAAAACTAATGATGTCACGCCCGCGCGCAACCAGATGACGACAGAATTAAATTCACGATGTTATAAAGTGCACGGGATAAAAACAAAATCGACCTGTTTCAGGGTTTTTCCATCAAACCGAAGATAACAGAAATATTAATTTTGTTCCAGACTTTATGTACACCCTGTATATTCATTTCACTTCAGTATATATTATGATGTGTAGTCAGGTTATTTGTGTTCGAATACGAATGTTCTTTGATGTGTGAAACGAAAACCGACTCTGAACGGATCGCCCCATTCGTGTTCGGCGCGAATATCAAATACATCAAATACATACCATATGCATCGCTTAATACTGACAGAAAATAATTTTGTTTATTCCTATGTGAAATTCTTTTATGCTTCACCGCCATATGCGAAATCTATCTGTAACTTAAATACTTTTAAAAATGCTACATTTAGGTTACTATGTAATCTGGAGCTTTATAATGTAACAGAATACTTGGAGAATATATCCGAACTGTAATTTGGTATATTAATATTTATTTTTTTCTTGACGTTTGCTAATTGTAAATTTAAATTTATACAAATTATGCTGCAATAAATTTTACTTTACTTTACGTAAATACAACAAAAATTATAAGCGTTTTTTTTTTGTTTTGTTTCAGACTCCGGCAGCTCTACCAATATGCACCGAATGCTTAGGAACAGAAGCCAAAAATCGTCATGGAGTTTTCGAAAAACTTAGTTCTTGTTCTGAGTGTGGTGCGTGTGTACATTTGAGTTGTACGAATGCGGGACCTGAGCTGGCCCTATTGATTGCTAAAGGTGGGAAATGGTTTTGTGAAGAATGTAAAACATGCGACGCTTGTGGTAGGTTATAATTTTTTTTTCTTTTGTAAACCTATGAATTGATTTTCCGAATATGTTTGTTTAGGTAATAGCGACGTCTCCACTTGTCTACTCTGCTGTTGTAGCTGTGATAGAAAATATCATTTGATATGTTTGGATCCGCCATCAGAGAGAAAACCTAAATGTCCGTGGAGATGTCGACACTGTCTGGAACATCACGATAACGTAAAAATACGGAAGGATCCAGGCAGCAATGTAAAGAAAAAAATCGATAAGTTTCGAGAGAAGCTGAAAGAAAAAACTAAAAAGTAAGTATTTGCGTAGAATAAGACTTTGTGTTCTTTAACCCTTTCAGGCACATAAAAGAAAAACTCTTTAAAAGCAATATATTTCTGAATAATTTTAAAATTTACATTCTAAAAACAACATTTCATCAAATTGTTAACTTAAAAGTAATATAAGAAGTCCTCCAGGACATGGTTTCATATGGTAACCACTGTGATATATAATATTATCATATAAATAATCCAGAAATTCTTTGCACACAATCAGAATGTGAAATTTGGTACTATGGTATGGTGCAAAACAGTTTTTTTCTGCATTTAGGCATAAGCCCACGTTACATGTGTTACAAGTCCATTTAGTGCGATGTGGCACTGATGCAGTGCTACAACGTGCACAACGTCTAGATCCAGCATGAACAGGCATGTGAATTGCATTGCTTTTTTTTATTTCGGGGGCACATATGGTTTGTATCTGTTCTCTTTTGGAATACTTTTTTTGCCGGCAGTGCCTTTTTTTGTAGCGCCAATAAGCCCAGAAATTATTCTAAGTCGAAAAAATTTCATAGTTAGTTTCTCTGCCTTTGGTGAACTGCGATACAAAATAAACGAATTTACCACTGAGACATCGACGAAGTGCCAGAATAGTCTGTGCCACCACTTCCTTGATTTCCTGTCAATATCGTAGCAGGACTTCAGCATGTCAGCACGATCGACACAACCCATACAACGTCTATATTCCTTGATGGCTTCGGGGCAATATATTTCTTTTACACTTCCATCCTTTTCTCTTCTGTTTACTTGAATGGTTTTTGAGGGATCATGAATCGAAGACAAGACCTGGACAACACGTTTGTCCTTCCATTTTACGCAAGAAATATTACGTCCATTCACTGCCCAATCAGTTTGTCCCCTAGCTAAGTCTTTGTCTTGAAGCAACTGAGGAAGACCTTTCCTATTTGCTCTAACTGTTCCACATGAATATATATTTCTTTCGGCCAATTCCTCAAGTAGTTTCACAGAGGTAAAGTAGTTGTCGAAATAGACGTGATAGTTTTTTCCAATAAGAGCCTCTGTAAGTTATTTTACAACGGTTGCTCCCAAATTTTCATCTACTCTGTCTCCATTTTTACCTGTGTATATGTCAAAATCGCAGAGATAGCCAGACATGTCAGCTCTAGACCAAATTTTATATCCTCTTTATTGGTTTTAGAGGTAAATATTGTTTGAAGGATATGCGGCCTTTAAATTTGACCATTGTTTCATCAACAGCCTGTTCCATTGAAGGGCCATAATATTTTTGATAATTTGTACGTAACTTGTTGATAAGTGGTCGGATTTTATATAATCTATCGTATTGTTGTTGCCCTTTTGCTGGCATGACAGAATTATCGTTTAGGTGGATATGAGAAAGGAGAGAACTGAATCTATTCAGGCTCATTGTATTAGATATGTATTCATCTCTCAATTGAGGATATGATTACCAACAGTCTCGATAACTAGGTATATGTTTTATGCCCATGAGCATATTTATAGCAATAAATTTTTTTATTTCGTCGGAATTTGTAGGTGCAAAATTATCACCGTTTTGAATGGAATATAAATTCGTTTGGAAGACAATCTCGTCAATCATATCAAAAAGTAATAAAAAGAAGCCGACGGGATCTTTTAGTCCATCTGGCAGATTTTTAGGACCAACGAGTTCTAGAAAATTTGCTTGCACTTTTTTGAATTCCACCTTCTTCCATTTATCCAAGTTCGGCCAAACTGCAAGGGATAGATCGTCTTCATCACTGAACTCATCATTATCATAGTTTCTGTCATTTACATCTGGTTCTGGTTCAGATTCGGAATCACTCCTCGTGATTATCCACATCTAATAAATCTTGACGAACCAAATCTTCCTCCTCTATATCTGACATATCTGACAATTCGTCCTCTGACTCATCCCCAGATGGAATTTCGTCCAGTAGATCATAACACTGAGATGACGTTAAATTGATCAATTTATAACTTCGGCTCATAACTAAAAAAAAAAATTAACGTTGATCATTTGGTCATACTGGTATCGCTATGTAACCACGTTTACCTTTTCACGTATTTAGTTTTGTCATAGTGGTTTCATAGTGAAACCATCAAAAAATGACATGGTTAATTTTGCATAGCTTTGTAAAATTAAAATAGTGTAATTTTTTTGTAATTTCTGCAACTCAAATTCAAGTAATTAGCAGCTTAGTTGCGAGTTTTAGGTTAAGTACAAGATTGCACTAGTTACCTCATACTGGTTTCACACCGAAACCATAACACAAACCTGTTTCTTTATTACGATTTTTGGAAAAATACCATACATCTAGCTTCTAACTTAGTTATAATATTATAAATACACAAATTAATTTAATACTTACCGAATAATTTTGCAAAAATAAAAAAAAAACTAGAAACACCCGCAGAGTCCGTCACTTCGGTAAAATACCACCACACTAAATAATGAAACATCCATAAACAGGAATTTTGTTGATTCGGTCCGTTGCCGTACATTATTATAGTTACCCGATAATAGATGACGCTAGTAATTATGCTGGTTAACGTGAAAGACCACAGTGAGATGAAAAACAGACTTTTGAAGTGATGGTTTACCAATGAAACCACTATGCCTGAAAGGGTTAATAAAAAGCAGTGCATTACTACAACGCGAAAAATTACCTACAGTAGGAATTCTCTCTACATTGCTTGTTTGATAATATTTTATAAATATTACTCGGCTCTACACCATTTATATTGCCACAGCCTGTCAGCCTTCTTCCCTAATATAACAATTACAAGGAGTTGCCTATTATTAATCATTATGTCGATCAATAGTGCACAACATTAGTATATAGTAGAATAGTTTTAGCAACCGACATATGCCAGTGAATTATAATGACGCCAAATTTGAAGTGTTCCAACATTCTACTTGTCAAGTAATATAATCATTACAAAAGCCACCTCCAGACTGTCACAATAATCGTACACCTTTTGACATTTGTCGTAATTACCTTTAGCCGTTTGTTATGATTGTCATCCAAACAATACAAATTTGTTAACATAATTGGTCTGCGAAACAGAAGAGAGATGTAACGAATGTCTGTAATTGGCTTACGCACAAATCACTAACGCGCTAAGGTAGGAAGCACCTTGAAGAGCAATTATGTGTACCACACTGAAATGAGTGACTAACATCTGCCTATTGCCCAGCATTGCCAGATGTTTCCACACTAAAACCGTAGAGTTCGATTTGAAATAGGCGTACCACTGTTTTTCGTGCAAATGTAATAAAAGACAAATGTTTAAGGGTCCGCGTGCTCTGTCTTATGCTGAGGAAAAAGATAGAGAAAAGAACTTGTCACCTAATCTAATCTGCCTGTAATTTATGGCTGCGTTATGGTCTCAGATAATCGCCGGTTGGCCCACATGTTTGGCAGTCGGGAGGCAACTTCCCCCTCAATTAGACAATCTATATTTTCTCAAACACACAAAAAAAGTGAAGCTGAATATGTAAAATCACCTGCCGGATTCAAATTTTGAGTTGGAAAATAAAATCGAAATCGCAAAAAGGTCGAAAAATGGTTTGTTTTCGTGTAAATTTTAAAATTTTCATTTTCTTCAATTTTTTATACTTATCTCGTGATATCTCAGCAATGCAGAGAGCTAGGGATCTGTTTTTTTAAGGTTATACCCTAAAGTATCTGGATGATACTAGTGTTTTCGATTTTTCTTTATGGTGTGTAAATTTTATATAAAAAAAAAGTTTTAGTAGACGACCAATTTGTGTAAGGTATTTTTCAGCTATCGAGTAACTAATCTTATTTTTTAGAATTTACCCATTATATGTGAAACAAAATAAAGCCAACATTCCAAAATTATTTTTTGTGCAAGAAATAAATTTCTAGATCGTTTCAGAAGCAAATTATTGCGAGTCAAATATAATAATTATACTCCCTGCCCGCAAGCCGTGTGAGTCCTAGCATGCGCTTCTAGCAGATATAGCGTTAGGGACGGGAAGAGATATTGCTTTTACTTTCTAATACGTTGTATAAGGAAGTATTGTGACGCTGACACTGTATATGTACACTATATTGTAAAGAAAATATTAACGGTTTCGATAAAATAATGTCCGAGTAACGATTACTTTCTTAACATACACCGATCTCAGAAGTATTTTACAAACTGCGTAGAAACTGCCCGAAATGGTAGGCGGAGCTACCTCTCGACACAATGTGCGAGCGTACCACATACTCTATTTGATTACAGGGAATTTCGCCCAAATTTCAAAATTTTGTTTTCCGTTTCGTGACTTTATTTTTAAAAATTAAGAAAAAATAAAATTTATGTATTGCTGTTGAGTGTTACATAATTTTAAATAAAGGCTTGTTTTTTGAAATTTCTTACATTTTTATTTTTATTTAGGGCCCTTTGGACAATTTCGAAGAAATTACGATTTATCCATTGAAAGGCATTTTTTTCTTAAATTAACGTGTAAATTCGGTAAGGTTTTCATGAAAAATACGATTAGGAAATGGGAAAAACGATTTCGAGGCCGGGCGTATAGCCTTAAAGCTTTATATTCTGCTTTTACGAGTAAAATAGATTATTTCACTTTCAAAATATAAAAGAATACGTTTTACATACAATTTGCATGTGTTATTTTAATATTAATAAATATCACTTTTTTTTGCTCCACATAATAGTTTTCTAAGCATAATAAATAAATATCTTGTGCAGAACATATTGTCATTGCTAATTAGGTCGACGTAAAGGCGTTTCGATTTACTTGAATCTCATCAGCACGCCCGTACTCTTTTCGCAATGACAGTTTCATATTTATCGTATGTATATATACGAAATGATGGTATGGTTGTGTGTGAGATATTTCGTAAATTCGAAAAATCCTTAATTACACACATGTCCATTTATTTCACTTCTCTTCTACAGGCATGTACAAACCACAAAGTACTAATTTATCTGCTAATTAGCATTGAGAATATCTTCTTCAAATTAATTAATTTAACGGCTGTAGTCGTTAGTCGAAAAAATCACTCTATCTGCAGACAAATTAGTACTTTATGATTTGTACATGTCTGTAGAAGAGAAGTGAAATAAATCGACATGTGTGTAATTAAGGATTTTTCGAATTTACGAAATATCTTGTGTGCTGAACACTATATCAAGGGGATCAGATGAGTAACATCAGTGTAACAGAACCAACTAAGTTGAAGTAAGGTTTATACCAGTTAAGGACATTGGATAATTTCCGTCTAGTTAGCATACGAGATAAACAGGTATAGGTCAATTTACCAAACAGACGATGCACGTCATAAGTAATGACACACTGCTTTGAGTAAGCTGTACTTTGAAAATAAGCTGAGGTTAGGATTCGGTTGACATTTTAAGATATTAACAATTGCCATTAATATGTTTTAAATTATTAGGACTATGTCTACAAAGAACACAAACAAATTTTAAATACATGTGTGTTCATTTATTTTATACTACATTCCAGTGGCGGCCCGTGATTTTTTGGGACGGGAGGACACCGGGGTCCTGAGTGTTTAATATCAAAAATTAAGTACAGACAAAAAATAAACTCAATATGTTATATTAACTTGTTTGAAAATAAAATCCATCCGCCGTTCCTTACGATCAGCAAAATGATTAATAACTCATTCATTGAAGTTTGGTGTTGATGTCAGTAATTGTTTTTCAATGGAACACGTTGCTAAGGCACATAGTCTGCTTTCCCGCATGGTATTTCTAGAAAATGATTTTATTGTCTTCAAAGTAGAAAAACACCGTTCACTTGATTTTTTCTATTTTGCACGCCCCCAGAGATTCGCAAAATAGCAGAAGACAATTTACAAAATCTTTCGCCAACATAGTCTCGACATATTATCAAAAACAAACTTTTATAACAGTGTACTATTCAACATTGGAAGTAAATTACAATAGTAGCATCAGAAAACTTATCATCCAACTCTGCTTAACAATTTATATTGTTCATTAGTAAATAAAATGTTAGCATGTGTGCTTTTTATTCTTTGTACAACTTCTATTGCACATGTTTGTTACATTAAAGGCTTACATTTTGACATTTAAATATAATTTGGTTCCATTTTTTTTTGTTACCAACGTCAAAACAACAAAATTAGCGTGCGATAAAGAAATATTTTTGCAACCAAAACGGATGTCGTAAAGTGAACTTTATAGCACCGAAATAGAAAAAAGCATTTTGCATATTACACCCACACAACCAGTCTGATAAACTGTAAGAGCTTCTGTTGAATTTTCTCGTCACGGTTTTATTAGTTTTCAAATTGTGATCTTCTAGTTTAATCAATAAATCTGGTCTAGGGAGACCTAGATTTTTTAATTCTGTCTTAATGTTACTAACGCAATTCATAGTTGCATTTGCACCGATAGAAATTACAACATACACTCACCGCTGTATATTACATACTGGACCGCCACCATAGAGTAGTGCCTCGCCGCCTACATATATACGCGCGCTACCCGCGCCAGTTTCATCGCTCGATTTCTAATACAGACGGGTGAGACGGGGCAGTCGCGCGAGATGCCCCGGAGCCTACGTCAGACTGCGATTTTTAAACGCGCTGAAAAGACGGACTGTTACTTCCGAAAACATATTATTTGTCACCAAACAATTCAGAAAAATTACATGCAAATTAGGTATTTATAATTAATTTGTCTGTTAACAGAAATTTGTCACGGGGGGGGGGGGGGGCAGTGCTCCGTTGCCCTCCCTGCAGCAGCCACCACTGCTACATTCACAAAAATAATATGCACAAAATCTATATATGTATTCTTACACATTAAAAAACTCATTACATTGGGATAAGCATATGATAAAATAAAACAATACTTATCTGAAACGCTTCTTAATCATTTATACTGTCTTCTGAATCAGAGTCATTTACATTAATTATAATTAAATATATATGTACTAACCGGCTAACTAAATCCAATAATTGTATTTTTAAAGCAGCTCTGTCATAATAAATGTTATTATTAGTGAGCCATGAATTTATATTTTATTAGCCGATTATGTTGGACTTTTATTTTCAACACTACTGTGGTAACCAGCATTATCTCAAACAATTATGGACGGTTCTTCGAAACTCCTAAGAAGTTGATGTTCAAACCAGTATATGAAATCGTCTTGTTCATGTCACAATGATAATCCAGATACTGACTATTTGTCAGAAATATTAATTCTTCGTTAGAAATTAGAATTATTAAAAATATTTGCAAGTATAAAATATATCTAAAACACGATAAATATGTTACTCTTCTAAATATATTTTACCTTTTACCATTCACTGTCTATGCTTTTGTGGTTTTTATAGTCATTTTGCCAAGATTCGCGAATAGTTCATATTGGTAAAACCAGCTTTCACCAGGGGAAACAAACTGGCATACGTTTTCATGTTTCATACGGAACATATTGTTGCAAGAATGTAACACTGTATTTTTAATTGCACATTGAGTAAAATCGTCAATATTTACAAAAGGCTTACTTCTAGGTCGTTTTCGCGTTGTACCCTCTGTTCTGCTGTAGGTATTTTATTTACAGTTGCAATATAAATACATCAATATTTGCTCTCGGTATCGTATTGCGTTAACTGTATCATAGGAAAAAAAATGGTCCAATAATTCGTCTTTACGACATTGCAACCCAAACACCGACTTTGATAGGATGGAGGAGAGTATTTTTAACAAAAACATGTGGATTCTTTGTTGACTAGGTACGGCGATTTTGAGAGTTGATATACCCTGATAAATGGATCCAAGCTTCATCCGAAAAGAAAGTGCGATTCACGTCTTTTTCATTTAATATTTCATTAACCAGTTGCAATAATTCAATCTCTGCTCAAAGTGATTGCCCCGTAAATGTTGTAGTACAGAAACTTGATAGGCTGCATAACAAATTACCTTTAAGTTAATTGGATCTTTTTACCAGTTTGAGCAGACATCTTTCGTATTGGTACAGATTTTGTGGGGCTAACTTCCATTTGCTGCCTAATGTCTGTGACAACATCTTCGGTTAAAACTGTTTGTGTTTTTTTCAGATTTACGTTTACACACACCCCCCGTTTCCTTAAATCGTCCAATCACCCTATTGCGTTGACGAGTGAATGTGTCCAACTTTATTTCCGGATTTGCATATTCCGTTACAAATTGCTGCAATGTTCCACTGCGAAAGTGCGACATTACAATAAACGTATCCTGTTGTATCGTAAAATGCATGGGTATACCAGGTATATTGTCTTGAAATAGGCAGAAAAGCGGCATTAAAAAATGAAAATACGAAAGTACAAGAAACTTCAGTAAATTATGGTTTTGAATTTGACATGTAAATTTCGTATGGACAATTCACGGAAGTAAATATTTCCTAGTTTTTGATAATACTGGGACTTTTTTCATGCCAGCACAGGACAGTTGTATAACGGACACCAACCAGACCTGCTCTGAGACCCTGAGAGCATCTTAAACCATTAACAGCCGATGTCTAATTAAAATTTTACTGAAACTTGATTCTCATAACCAACTGACGCTACAATAAACATTATGTACTGTAGTCCGGTAAAATACAGCATGGGTGACTACTTATATCCGAAGATATTACATATTACATTTATGCAATTTATAAACGGGCATGCATGTCTCTCCAGAAATTTGGGATAGTGTGTGTGTGTGTGTGTGTGTGCTGTCTGCTTTCACAACACTCTTGTTACAATAAATATGATTATATTCATTTAAGCTGTTTTATTTATAGAACATTGAGAGATGGGCCTTCAACACCAACACCTGCATTATCATCGGGGTCGCCAGCAGTGGCCGCTATCGTCAATTCACCATCCGCCAAAGGAAAAAAGGGTCGTCTCCTGCAGGCTAACAACGTCAGCGAGACCGACAGCAGTGATAACGAGGGTACGCCAATCCCTGACATCATCAAATCCACAATTACCAACACCTCTCATATCCATCATCACAACCTTCAACCCACCTCTTCTTCACCACGATCCTCTTCTCCGAACGCGGACCGTCTAGAGACCTCTGATCGCATGTCGAAAGAAAAGCAAAAATTTTTTAGGCTTTCTGCTTTCAATGCCGAAAAGAAAAAAAGGACTCGGAACGTTATGTTAGACGCAGAATACAGGAGAAACTATGCAAATTCTGTATCAGGTAAAAAGGAGGACAGCACGCAAATCTTAAACAAAACGAGGGAAATAAATCGAAAGATTGTTGTACAAGAGAAACGTACGAGTTCTGAAAATTCTGATTCTTGTTCGTCAGACTGTTCGAGTACTGATTCGGAAAGTAGCGAAAGTAATTCAGATTCTTCTGTAGATAGGTCAGAAACTTCAAGAATGAGTGGAAACATAAAAATACCTGCTCTGTATGTACCGCTTAATGAAAAGTTGAATACTTTTGGTACCGTCGGTGGAATAACTAGTGATAAGGATTCGGTATGGGGATTCGCGGCGGCTGCAGCGGAAGCGAATAAAAAAATCGTCGACTTTTCTTCGTTCTCTGAAAATAAAACTGAAGATGAGGAAAAATCAAAATCCACCAGACCAGGATTATCACAACTTAAGGGTCTTTTCGATGGTCTTTCACACTTTTATGCCCCTAAAATAATCAGAACTAGGAATACTCCGGATTACAATTTTACGAGGCGAAAGAAAAAGGAAGAAATGAATACGAATATCCAAAAATTAGAAGAAAATCAAAATGGTGTCAAATGTACAAAGAAGAAATGTGAATCACCTATTATAGATAATGATGAAAAAGATACTGAACAAACAAAATCATTAAAATGTGAGGAAACGAGCGACTCTCAAAAAGAGAAATTTGAAAAACTTTCACTGATATCATCGAGGAGGTCGAAAAAGAAGGAACACCATCAGAAGTCTTTAAATAAACCTGTTATCCACGTCCCTCCTGTTTCTCCTGTTACCACATCAAATTCCCAGAAGCTACCTTCTAATCCCACTACTGCCCAAAAGGTAGAAGTCCCGAAAAAACACATGACACCTTCTGACCTCGTAAAGACGGCCGTCAATTCGAAACGGCACGAGCTAGAGAGAAGGAGGTTGCTAAAAAGTGAGGCCGGTTTGGGTGTGGTCGGTTTCCTTTCGCATAGTGCCGCTATTTTAGAGGACGCACGAACGAAAAAGCGCAATCTTATAGCCGAGGCCACGCAGACAAATCATCCGTTATCGGTGCTGCCAACGGCCAACAATCAGACGGGTAAGATCGGACCGCAAACAAAAAAAAAACAAAAATAAATATAAATACTTCCTTTTCCTCGTGTCCCTTACCTATTCCTGCCTAATGACTTTATGTCCTTGAAATTTCCTGGAAAATTCTTAGTAACTATTTTATTTTTCTGAATTTTTGACCAGAAATACATGTGCTGTATCTTACTAACTGTATTATACGTCAACTCACTAAATTGTTCACAAATTGATAGAATTATAGAGTGATTAGAATTCAGTAGGTACTATATTTCGGAATATAATTAAATTTCTACTTCGCCTTATGAAGAGAGCAATATATTGATGAAAATGAAAAGTGTTAGATACTTAGATGCTGGATCTAACATCAAGAGGTAAATACTCTGTTTACATATATACATTTATAGGCAAAATGTATATGCATATATACATGTTTTGGGATACACACACACATCTAGTGTCATTACCGACAATCAACGCACAGACACCGTGTTTCGGCCTTGGAGGTCTCGTCAGTGTACGTGCGACTGCCGGTAATGACACTAGATGTGTGTGTGTATTCCAACACGTCCTGCGTATAAATGTATATATGTAAATAGCAATAGGTTAATGTTTCATTTATTTTCTGAATAAATATAAAATTGATGTTTAAAGTACAGAGTCAGTATTGCGTGATAGATTATCCAAACGAAATGATCTTTACTTTATTAATTAACAGAATATTTATATAGTATGTTACGCCCAAACAGCGGAAACGCTCGCTGAGAACAACCACAACGCGTTTTGGTTATTGTTAGATGACCAAAAACATCGAATGAGAAAACTCTTCGGGTTGTGGCGGTTGTTACCGACCACAATGCGTTGTGTGCAATGCAAACACGACCACGCTGCGGTCTGCCCGATTGACAACATGTACCGAAACCATCAAATTTTTGCCCGTTATTTCTTAAATGTTTTGAATAAAATGAAAACTAAATTGTTTTACCTGGCTAGCTCATGTTTTTATCCCAGTACGATCCAGGTAGAGAAATATCAAAAAATAATCTTGGGGCATTAATTGGTACAATTAAAGTATTATAATTTAAATACACTTATATTAGAGACCAACATGCTGTATATGTCAATCCGAATACACACATATACAAAAATAATATCAAATTTATAAATATAATATATAATAATACATCATTTGTTTTCCGATGCCCTTTCATATCTGTATCAACACAAACAATATAATATTTTTAGAACTTCATCGACGAGTAATTTACAAATGCTGAAAAATTGCCGTATCTAATATAAACTATTAAATATGTTTTTAATCTTAGATTATCATATTATTTAATTACGTCTCTATATTAAGACAGATTTTAACATTAATTTGTCTAGCACTCGCACAATAATAACTTGTAAATATCTTTTTTATTTTTCGTCCTCTTTTCTTTTTTTTTTCACTGAAGACAATTATCTTCTCTTTGTCGGTTTACTTCGCGAGAGTCCTCTTCCGACAGCAGAGATACCCGGGAGCCTCTTTAAATGATGTAGGCACTTTATCAGTCACCTTTTTCTTTTTGTATGGATGACCTTGCACTTATACAACTTCTTATACGAACATGTATTAAACTTTATACTTATTTGTCGGTCGACCTCTATATATAAATAAAGAACCTTTTATATTATTTATGAGGTTCAAAACGACAATCTAGTACACTGTCGACCGCTGTGTTTGAGGTTTTTTGGTCGATTTTTTTATATTAAGAGAACCTTCTATATAACGATTTAATTAAGACAGTCGTAATACGCTGTCAGCCGTTACGTTGAAAGGTTCTCCGCCGACTTTCTTTCTTGAAGTCCCGTGGTCGACTTTTTATCCATCGGGTTTGTTCTTCGGGACGCACGTACAAATCTCTCTTCACCCTTCACATTGATAGTTCACACGCATTTTGTCACGTTTAACCGGCGGTACACAAAACACTCGGCGCCATGAGTCTCTTATATAGTCTGTCTTACGAAAAACGCACCACGCTATAACTCTGTTATTAATAATCTGATTTCATTAATTCAAAAACCACATAAGCCAGGTGTATAAATACTACTAAATAGTATAATTTTTATTTTTTTTTAATATGTAATTTTTGACAGACGATAGTCGAATTTTTTTTTTAAATAGCAGCACTTTTTTTTTTTTTTAAGGTTGGTAGAGTTTTTTTTTTGCTGAAGAGAATTATTCATACTTGGCGAGAGATACCTCCTTTAATCTTGAATGCTACATAGTAATATTTATAATAATTATGATTTGTTACGATGCTTTATTTTGGACGTTAATAAAATGTTCCATTGTTTTGTATTCCATGGCACAATTAAACTTTTTTTAAAAAATAAAATTATTTCCCAAGAATATTTTACAAAATCATATTGAATCACACCATTGTATTCAGAAAAAAATATCTCTACCAAACTGTAAAAAAATAAAGTGTTGTTATTTACAAAGAAAAAATTGACTATCGCTTGTCAAAAATTACATACAGTAAAGGTTCGCTAATCCGGATCAATTAAAACTGGCTCGATTCGGACTATGAGAACGTCCGGATTAGTGGAGGTAATATTAAAAGTAGAGTAAAAAGCAAAATAAATGGTGACACGTCTTTTATAGAAAATATCTGAGTACATAACATACAAATATACGTAAAAAGTTAACTACATATATTACTGAAAAAAATCAGAAATTTTGATTTGACGAATACAGCCTTGTTTAGCCTCCATCGCGCGCTGTCGCAGCATTCTGAGGTTAGTTAAACTGTTTAATTCAACTTTATTTTCCTCAGCCCATTGAATGCAGGTGCTGAAACTCTTAATGGCCTCTTCATGCTTAATTCTCAGCTCATCTTTGGAAGCTTCTTCATCGGAAGAGAAGCTATCATCGCTATCTAATGGCAAACGCTCTTCATCTCCAACGATCCATTCATCAATTTCAGTTTCTTCAGGTGGATAATTGTCATCGTTAATTCGCTGTAACATATTTCCGAGTTCAACAAATTCTTGACATTCGAAATTCCATCTCTCTTTAATAGTAAGCAGCGGAATTTCCTCATCTGAATCCCATTCACTTTCTGAATTTGTTGTGATCTTATTAGCTGAATAACAAAGTATTTTTTTATAACATCTGGCGAAAGCTTCTCCCAAGCATCAGCAAGCAAAAATACGGCATCCTTTAAAGTAATGCTCTTAAGAGTCTTTGTAATATCACTTGCTTCCAAAGACAGAACATGGACCAAAAGGCTCTTTCGATAATACAGTTTGGTTAAACGTATCGCATTTTGGTCCATGGGCTGAATAAGTGGGGTGCAATTGGGTGGTGGGAACATAGTGACAATTTGGTCATCATCACTTGTAAGCTGGGTTTCTGATGCGTGGCTAGGAGCATTGTCAATTAATAAAATAGCTTTTCCATTAAGATTATTGTGTGCTTGAAATTTTCTCACAAAGTCCAGATGTCATCCAAGCATTTTTTGTTGAGTAGTACTCAACGGGGAGGCTCCCGCAATTCTTAAATGCTCTGGGATTTTTTGCTTTTCCAATGACCATCATTTTGACTTTATGAGTACCATCACCGTTTGAGCAGGCAAGAAAAGTCAACCTTTCTTTTGAAGTTTTTCGTCCTGGAGCAGTTTTTTCTTCGGCGTGTACCAATGTTCGATCGCGCAGCAATTTCCAAAACAATGTAGATTCATCTGCATCTGCATTCTATATTTGGTTTGGGAGTAGGTTCAACTCATTCATTTTTTCAGTAAATTTTCGTAAAAAAGGTTCTACCGCAGACGAATAGCTCGATAGTTTCTCTCCAACCACTTTAAGATGCCGAATGCCATGCCTCTTTTTAAATTTATGTATCCATCCTTTGCTAGCAATAAATTTATTGTCATTATAATATTTAGAATAAATTTGGACGGCTTTTTCGCATAAAATATTTGCTGAGATGGTTGCATGTTTTTCTCGCTGCAACAGAAACCATTTGTATAATTCATTTTCCATTTCTGGATATTCTGGTTTTCGGATAATTTTTCTACGTGTTGGTAATGAGACACAGCTTGCGATATAACTGTGTAAATACAAAAATACAATAATGAATGAATTAGCAGTTAATGAATAAAAGTCCATACCTAGTAATTTTTTCCTTATTCTTTTTAATGGCAGAAATTGTGGATGTTCCGACACCATATTTTTCTGCTAACACTTTTCCACTAACACCACTATTCAGCTTTTGTAATATTTCTTGTTTTTCGCCGATGGTCAACGTTTTGTGCGCTCTTTTCGCGGCCATGTTGATTCAAACTGATTCGGGGATTGCCCTGTTTATGTGTCGTATGTACCCGGGACTTCATTGTACTTAACGAAAACACACGACGCGCGATCCGGAGTAGTGGATCTATGGCCGATCCGGATTACAAGGTACATAATGTTAAACTTACAATTTTTAATTTTGTCCGGATTACAGGGAAGTCCGGATTAATGGAGGTCCGGATTAGCGAACCTTTACTGTATTAAAAAAAATAAAAATCATACTATTTTGTAGTATTTATATAGCTGTGTCTTATGAGGTTTTAGAATTAGTACTGAAATCACATTAAAAGCAGAGTGGTGGTGCGTTTTTCGTAAGACAGACTGTATATGTCATTTTTTAATAGTTTTCCGTGTGCGGTAAAGATTCACATTATATTTGTTTTTAGGGCGTAAACTTCAAATTTGTTATATAAGAATATTATTAGATATAGTTGTCCTGGAAAGAGGGCTTAACATGATCGGTTACATAATTCTAGATTATCAAAATTTGAATTATAGCATTGCTGGTAACAGAAAAAGGAAACAGTTATTTTATACAGTTAAAACATTTGGGGGGATAATTACTTTTCATGTAAATTGTAGAATTAATTGAGAAAGATTTGTTTAGAATCAAATGCAATTTTAGTGTGCGATATGTGTTAGATCTGTGATTTTATTTTGGATTTGGCATATGTATTTCAGGTATTTATCAATATTTAGCCAACAAAGTCATTTATTTATTACTTGCTTTAGCTACTCTTATTTCCAATTCTGTTTCAATTTTGCATGATTTGGTGTGGTTGTTGTATTATGATTTCTTTACTGAGGTTTATTCTGTATTTTATTTCATATCACATTTAGTAGTTTTATTTTTATTTACACATATTTATATTATTTATAGATATGAAAACTGGGAGAGGAGAGTATATATTGCAATTTAAATTCACTCACATATGCTTGCATCTTACTGGTACTGCTTGCCCAATAGGCCATTTTAATATTTTCCATTCACATTGCTTCCGCGACAATTTTTTACGATATACACTTATTATGGTAACTAAGTTACTACAAATGAAATTAAAAAAGAATTATTTAGTTTCAAAAAAATATAGTGTTCACACACGACATATGTTTCGTCACACTGTGGCTTCATCAGATGGGTGAAAATACAATTTCAAAATACATATTAGATATTTAGTTGGCCATTTAAAATTATACCTAATTTATAAAATTTATGAATTTCAAAACGTTCTAGCATATTGAGTTTTTTACTTTTCTCTAAAAAAAAACATGTAAAGTTGTAAAATTGGTATTGAATTTATGATTCTGTTCTAAGCAATGATTCGCAAATGTTGAGTCTATCTTCTTATCCTTATAACATCTTTCGTGTTCTTTCATTCTAGTATCGAAGGTCCTTACACTTTTTTACAGTCTTCCCATGATCCATTATTACAACGGAACTTTTATATTTACTAGAAATGTGTTTAGGCCAAAACTATTGTCAGTTTCAATATGAATTTTATAAACAGACAGAGGGTTTAGCGATGGGAAACCCGTTAAGTCCTTTACTTGCCAACACATTTATAAATCATTTAGAAAACAAAGCAAACAGCCTTTGTTCAAACATTACATTTACTGGTTAAGATATGTGGATGACATATTAGTTTGTTTTAACGGTACAGATAGGCAATTAAAAACTTTTTAGATCTCACTATAACTCATATAACTAAAAGACATGAATTTTCAATTTACCACAAACCTACACATACAGACACAACTATACACGCAAGTTCGTTTCATCCCATAACACAAAAATTATCTGCTTATCAATCAATGCTACATAGATAATTAACGTTCCTTTGAATAAAGAAAACTTTGATTTAAATATAATATACATTATACACCCACAGTTATAATTCCGTTACATACATTGGTAAAATTTGAAAAACAGTAGGGAACTTAATTAAAACATGTAGGGAAGAGACTATTTCATTCAAAACAAACAATTCCTTACAAAAAGCAATAAAAAACGATGAAGATGAAACGGACAATAGGTTAGACTCTCAGGGGTGTACAAGTTGACATGCGAAGACTGTAAAAAAGTGTACGTAGGACAGGCAGAAAGGATCTTCGATACTAGAATGAAAGAGCACGAAAGATGTTATTAGCATAAGAAGACAGAATCATTGCTTAGAACAGAATCATAAATTCAATACGAATTTTACAACTTTACATGTTTTAGAAAAAAGTAAAAACTTGGTATGGTAGAAAGTTTAGAAATTAATAAATTTAATAAATCAGGTATAATTTTAAATGACCAACTGGATAAAAATAACTCCCCCTACTCAATTTAAAATTCAAATCTGTTCGCTCGCTCTCAGAATAAGATTATTTTTGTTTAGATATATATACAGTGCTTTCATGATGAAAGGAATAAATTCGTTTAAAATTCAGGTAATTATTTTGCAGAAAAACGCTCGGACAGATCGATTAGTATTTATAGTTTAGAATTTTTTGACATAAGAAAATTATGTACAGAGTGTCTAAAGAAGAACATATGCAGCAATCATTGGTTTTTTTTAAATGTAACAGCCTGTATATTATGCCATTTTTGAATTGTAGGGTAAATTCTTAACACATTAAACACATTTTTGTGTAACATACCATATCCTCAAAATCAGCGGTTTTCGGAATAATGAGTTTTGTGATAAATTAAAATACACATAGGCAATGAAATAAAATGTTTAAATTGAACAAGGTCACCTTGAACATTTTTTTAAAAGCCAACAAAAACAACAAGGTATTGCAAATTTTATTCTTCAACAAAAAACTCTGCTTCAAATTAATCGATTTTCATGTATTTTTTTTAATTTATCACATTTCGAACGTCATTATTCCGAAAACCGCTGATTTTGGGGATATGGTATGTTACACAAAACGTGTTGAGAATTTACCATACAATTCAAATATGGCATAATATACAGTATGTTCCATTAAAAAAAAACAATGATTGCTGCATATGTTCTTCTTTAGACACTCTGTATATAATTTTCTTATGTCAAAAAATTCACAACTAAAAATACTAATCGACCTGTCCGAGCGTTTTTCTGCAAAATAATTTCTTGAATTTTAAACGAATTTGTTCCTTTCATCATGAACGGACTGTATATACAGGGTTGCGATTATGTATGGATACAGCTAAAATTTTGAAAACGGGTTATTGAAACTGGCTCAAATTTGGCACAGTGTTAGAAGGATTTAGACTACATTATTTGAGATGTTTTCTAGTTTTACATCGTCGTTTGTTTCCAAGGTACAAGGCTAACATGATTTTTTTTTTAAATAGCACGGGGGTTGAAATGTAACATTTTTGAAAAGAGTGCTCTTTTCTCTATTCAGCGATGTAACACATGCCTGCCTTAATTTTCATAAAAACCGTTTTTTTTGTTTTTACGAATTCGAATTTGAAGAAAAGTAAAAGTAAGTTAGTTTTCGAAAAGATGTTTTTAATGTGTCGTCAACTGTTAACAACTTCACTTCGACCAAAAATAATAAAAAGAACGCATTTTATTAAAATTGAACTCATACATTTTAAGAATAATAAAAAAAAATGTTTAAATTGTACAAATATTTTATATTATAAAAAATGCTCAAAATGTTGACCTTTAACTTCTTGACAGTAAGGATGGGCAAAATTCTGCAAGGTGTCAATCAAAGTATGAGGAGAAATCATGGCAATCTCATTTTCTATTCGCTCTTGCAAATCTGCGATATTTAATGGTCTTTTTAAATGACTCCACAACAAAAAATCAAATTTACAAAAATGTTACATTTGAACCCCCGTGCTATTTAAAAAACATCAAGTTAGCCTTGTACCTCGGAAACAAATCACTATGTAAAACTGGAGAACATCTCAAATAATGTAATCTAAATCCTTCTAACAGTGTGCCAAATTTCAGCTAGTTTCAATAAACCGTTTTCAAGATTTTCAGCTGTATCCATACATAATCGCAACCCTATATATAGCAGCTAATATGTATTTTGAAATTGTATTTTCACCCATCCGATGAAGCCACAGTGAGGCGAAACATATGTCGTGTGTGCACATTATAATTTTTTTGTTTTATTATATATATATATAGGCTGTTCCTAAATATCATGTACATAAGGAAGGGGGTAACTATTTGGTTTATTTTGTGCCTAAAATTTCATATAAATATAGGTCTGCAAACGCTTCGTTACCAATATATGCAGGGTGTTGAAATTTCAAGAATTTTTCACTTTTTACTGAATAGCTCCTGCAGTTTTTGAGATATTTTGTTCAAATTTGGAAGGTAGGTTACGCTATAAGGCCTGCATCATTAGCCATGCCAAATGATTATGTAAATCTACAGGGTAATAATTTTTTCGGGGTCATGCCCTCTTTTCTCACCCTGAACTTTTTTGCGATGCGCCACTGCTAGATTCTAAAATACGCATTAAACTTTTTGATCTCTTGTATTTTTTTCTTATCTCTGACCGTTATCGAGAAAAAAAATAGAAAACAATTTTCTGTAATTCGCCAGAGAAAATTAAATTTTTTAAAATGGTCTAGTAGGCTCTGGCTTTATTCAGATAATCACTTGGGTTTATTAATTTTAAGAGTTAAGGTGCTACTACCTGTTAAAAAATAGGATGACCCGGTTTTCGTAGCATTGTTTTATTACAATACAAAGTAACATAACTAATAACAATAAAAACCCTAAGTAATAACAATGACAATGAAACTATGCTACAACAATTGTTGAAAGTGTCCTCCTTCAACCCTTATACAGGCGTCCGCTCTTCTTCTCATTGATGCTCGCACTCTCTCAAATACTCCTGGAGTATTTCTTATCGTTTCAAATCCATCGATTATTCGATTTCGTAAGTCATCAACAGTATTCACAGGTGTTGTATACACTAGAGATTTGAGATGTCCCCACAAAAAAAAATCTAGACTATTTAAGTCAGGGACCTAGGGGGCCATGGCTGAGGTCCACCTCGTCCTATCCACCTATTCTCATATACTTCATTTAAATACTCCCGAGCCAAAATAGAAAAATGTGATGGGGCGCCATCGTGCATATACCACATTTGATTTCTAAGTAAAAGGGGCAAGTCTTCAAGTAATAAAGGCAATTCATTCTGCAAAAACAGCCTGTATGACTGACCAGTAAGTCGACCAGGCAAAAAACAAGGACCAATCAAATTATCTCCAATTATACCACCCCATACATTTAATGAGAACTGTTCTTGAAAATGCGTTTCTAAAATTTCATGTGGATTTTCGTCTGCCCACGTGTGGTTGTTGTGGAAATTCATAATTGAAGTCCTTGAAAAATTCGCTTCATCGGTAAAAAGGATTTTACAATCAAAAATGCGGTCTACTGCTAGCTTATTAAGGTACCATTGGCAGAAATCAAACCTTAAAGGGAAGTCTCGGGGAAGAAGAGCCTGCACTCTCTGAATGTGGTAAGGGTATAGCAGGGAAACACGTAGAATACGCCAAACCACTTGATGACTAATATTTAAATGTTCACTGATTTTTCTGGTGCTGGTGCGAGGATGTCTGTCTATTTCATTCAGAACAGCCTCTTCGATCTGTGGTGTTCTAACAGTACGTGGTTTACCTGCATCATTAGTATTCTTTTTAAAAGTGCCAGTTTCTCGCCTATGAATATTTGAAAATATTCGATGATCGGGTATCATTCTATTGGGATAGAGCTCCATGTACAGACGCCTGGCTTCTCTTGCATTTCCATTCGCAAGGCCGTAGATAAAATGCATGTCAGCCATTTCAGAATTCGTGAAATTTGGCATATTTACAAAATTATAACGAGTATTTAAAACACTTTTACACCTTACAGTTTGCAATTTAAAACTTTACTTATACAAACACAAGTTACGATTTCTAATGTCAATTGTCAAATTAATAAACTCAAGTGATTATCTGAATAAAGCCAGAGCCTGCTAGACCATTTTAAAAAATTTAATTTTCTCTGGCGAATTACAGAAAATTGTTTTCTATTTTTTCTCTCGATAGCGGTCAGAGATAAGAAAAAAATACAAGAGATCAAAAAGTTTCTAAACAAGACAGAAAATTTATTGCGTATTTTAGAATCTAGCAGTGGCGCATCGCAAAAAAGTTCAGGGTGAGAAAAGAGAGCATGACCCCGAAAAAAT
The DNA here is from genome assembly GCA_963170755.1 of Amphimallon solstitiale. Lineage (NCBI taxonomy): Eukaryota > Metazoa > Arthropoda > Insecta > Coleoptera > Scarabaeidae > Amphimallon > Amphimallon solstitiale. Next base: position 1,651,406 of record OY720683.1, on the reverse strand, counting down.
TATTACCCTGTAGATTTACATAATCATTTGGCATGGCTAATGATGCAGGCCTTATAGCGTAACCTACCTTCCAAATTTGAACAAAATATCTCAAAAACTGCAGGAGCTATACAGTAAAAAGTGAAAAATTCTTGAAATTTCAACACCCTGCATATTGGTAACGAAGCGTTTGCAGACCTATGTTTATATGAAATTTTAGGCACAAAATAAACCAAATAGTTACCCCCTTCCTTATGTACATGATATTTAGGAACACCCTGTATATATATAATGGAGTTTCAACATGTATCTCCTTCGTCGATTATTAACAAATGAAATTGCTTTATTCCGGTTGTCAAGTTTATTGTAAAAAAATGATACTTGGTTTGATTCTTTAACATTAAATATATAAGCACTGCCTGCTAGAAGAAACAATAATATAACTTTTTCGCATGATTGCTTAGCAAAGGGAATACTAATTAATCACTTTTGATAATTTCACATAATAACTAACATATGCATTGAATGTCTTGAACGTACATGAAATTAGTATTTTTTTCCTATTTAAACTAATACTCGTAAACCGTAAACTCCTTCCTTGGCCTGTAAGATGCAGTCTCATTTGTGTGTTATTCTCATGGCTCAGAAAATTGTATTTCAGGTGATTTTAAACCGCAACTTCCTCCTGGTGTGACCCATAAGGACGTGGACACCTTTAAGGAAACCAGGGACAGAGCGAACGCTTCTACAGTAGTACCTGTCGTCGAAGGAGCTGCTACTGTTAACAATGGTGTCCTTACATCGCCGTCACAAGTGATGGCCTCTCAAGCAAGAAATCCAGCTGCGATAGAATTTGGAAAATACGAAATTCAAACGTGGTATTCCAGTCCGTTTCCCCAAGAGTACGCGAGGCTGCCTAAATTATTTCTATGCGAATTCTGTCTTAAGTATACGAAAAGTAAAGCAGTCTTGGAAAGGCATCAAGATAAGTGCACTTGGCGCCATCCACCTGCAACCGAAATTTATCGTTGTGGTGATTTGTCGGTGTTCGAAGTGGACGGCAATGTGAATAAAATATACTGTCAAAATTTGTGCCTTCTGGCTAAACTCTTCTTAGACCATAAGACTTTGTACTATGACGTCGAACCGTTTTTGTTTTATGTATTAACGAAAAACGATAAGAAAGGTTGCCATTTAGTAGGATATTTTTCCAAAGAGAAGCACTGTCAACAGAAGTATAACGTATCTTGTATAATGACAATGCCCCAGTATCAAAGGCAGGGATACGGAAGATTTCTTATTGAATTTAGTAAGTTTGTATTTATAATTTTTTTTATGTATACCACTTTTTTCTCGTACAAAACCCAATAACTAATTTATTAATTTGAGGTATTATCAATTGATTAAGCTAGCGTATTCACATCCATTTGTAGTTTATTTAATTTAAAGTTTATCAGATTAGTGATGAAGATGTTTTTGAAAATATTGTGCAGCATTGTAAATGAAGTTTAAGTTACTTTAATCAGAAATATTTTTTATCGCACTTAACTGATTTTGTTAAAATGTAGTGTTTTCAATAATATAATTATTAATACATAAAAAAGGAAAACTGTAAGCAGAACAAATTGGTAAAATTACTAAAACTCAAGTTAAAAGTTGAGAAATTAAAATTATTGAAGTTAACAAACTTAAAATTTTGAATTAAAAAAATATTACACAAAAACAAATAAGAAGCATAGATAAACAAAAAACAAAAGGTAAAAAACAACAAAATCGGTATTCTTATTTTGATATTTTGTAATTTTTATCCTTGTAATTCTTGTTCTTTATTGTCACTATCAACTTTTTCATTATTTTCTTTATCATTCTCCGTAATAACTTTTATGTATTCATAATCTTCTTCTTCTTGATTATTAGAAGTGACGCAATTATCCAATTACACCAATCGTGTTTGTTACAATTTTATAGACGTTTTGCTTTAGATTTAAATATCTTAAAATATTTTGAATTAAGGGATATGATAAGTCTACTGACACTAATTTTTTAAATTCCAAAAATAAGTGATGATGTGATTGTGGATGTTAAATGTTATTCTGAAATACATATTGCAAGACGATGTAACGAAGAAATGTCATTTTTCCTATATATTTTATCTTATAATTGACAATGATATTGCAGTAACCTTTAACAAAATCTTTGCTTGGTTATGAATTAGTTTGTTTGTATAACTTGTTGGGTATGTACTATCCTCAACAATAATTGATGATTATTCATTCAGACTTGCATCATGGCAGTTGTTGTTACGATTCAGGCCTAAATAAAAGAAAAATAACTAGAACCATAATAAAATAAGTAATGTCTAAGCTGAGTACATTTAAGTGTGTATCTAGTTACCTTTTACGAAGTGATATACTATATACAAAAGATATTATACTTCAATGAATATCAAGGCTAAAATTCTATATACAGGGTATTCCACGAGAGCCGTTCATTAGAAGTTTTCGTGGTTAGAAAAACTTAAGAATTCTGAAATTTTGGGTTCCAGGGTTATTCAAGATTCTCTTTCATTTTAAAATATTTTCAAGATCATACTACTTCCGGTTATACCGGAAGTCGCCATTAACTTCCTTATTTTAAATGGAACACCCGGTATATTATTTCATTTTTGGATTCCTGAGAAAATTTCATAGTGGGTTTTCATCAGGTTTTCCTATACCTATTTATAAAATTTTCTTAGACATCTTGATTTTTTTGAAAATTTTGACAGATGTAGCCCTGTTTTGAGCAATGCGCCCTTTAACCAATTTCGATTGGTGGAAAGCGCTTCTGGGGTAGACGGAAGCACAGGAATGATACTTTCGAATGCCATATTGACAACTAATTTATCGCATATAGGCTATCCAAAATTTAATGACCAATTACATCATTTTAAAAGTTGAAAAAGTTCGTTTTTTCAAATAGGACACCTGTATTTTATTGGATGGTCGGATGCAGAATTTGATTTTGCATCGATTTGCTATAACATTCCCTATACCTATTTCCAGTGGTTTTCTTGTTAATCCATAATTTTATCAAAAGGTGATCAAACTCCAAAAGTTCTACCTAGTAAGCCTTGATTTTGACAGGAATTGAAACAATGTTGTGTTAGTGTCAAAGCAGTATCATCGTACAGATTCGTGAGGTATCTACTTACAGTTCTAGGGATTTTGTTAACTTGCTTAAGTACAGTTTATAATGAAGAATGTTGAAGAATATTCCAATAATGATTTATTAAATTTGTTTTACACGCACGGTGAATGTGGACGAATTGTTCGACGAACATGCAGACTATTTAATGAACGATATCCGGACCTACCAACAATGACTTCCGGAAAATTCGCAAGAATCGAAACTCGCTTTATAGCAAGTGGAAACGTAAAGGCAACTCAAAATAACCTAAAGCCCGTAACTGATAATGAAGATAACGTGGTGAATGTGTTGGCGTTTTTTCAAGCTTATCCGCGGAGTTCAATTTCGACAGCAGCGCTGCATTTGGGTATTTCAAAAACAACAATCCACAGAATATTAAAAAAACATGGAAGGCATCCTTTTTGTGAGATAACTGTTCACGGATTACATCTTGGTGATGAGGCAAGACGTGTCAACTTTTGCGAATTTATGATTTTGAAAATGACCGAAGATCCAAGATTTCTTCATCAGATTATGTGGACTGATGAATCGAAATTCAGCAGGCAAGGAATTACAAATCGCCGAAATACTCACTACTGGGCACAAGATAATCCACATGTTATTAGGGAACATAATCACCAAGACCGCTTTAGTTTCAATGTTTTTTGATTAATTATGGACAACAGAGTGGCTTATCAAGTGTACGATGAAAATTTAAATGCGGCTAGATATCTGGAGATACTGAGAGGGTTTGTTAGTGATTTTCTAAATGCCCTACCTCCACGTGATAGAGCAAACAGTTGGTTTCAGCTTGATGGTGCTCCAGCACATTCAACTAAAGCTGTACACCGGCAATTGTCAATGATGTTCGAGGATCGGTGGATTGGCCCGCGGGGGGGGGGGGACCTTGGAACTGGCCACCCAGATCACCCGATTTGACCCCCTTAGATTTTTACCTCTGGGGTCGTATAAAAGAACTAGTGTACTTTAGGCCGCTACAAACTAGAGAGGAATTATTGAACCGTGTTCACCATGCGTTTACTAATATAAGCCCAGACGAATTTCGGAGATCCGTTTCGCGAAGAGTATATGACAGAGTTATTCAGTGTTTGAACCAAAATGGAGGTCATATAGAACAATTATTATAATTTTACATTCTCTTATTATTTTTTGTCATTATGTTCCAATTTTTTGTTTTTATTTTATATTTCGTTCTAAATGTTATGTACTAATGTCATGTTCTAATTAAAGTAATTTTTTTACCGTTTCATTGATGTTTATTTGGCTTCGAAAGGCAAGCGATGTTTCGGTTTCTGCCAAAAAACCACATTAAAATAAAAAATTTGTATTAACAAGAAAACCACTGGAAATAGATATAGGGAATGTTATAGCAAATCGATGCAGAATCAAATTCTGCATCCGACCATCCAATAAAATACAGGATGTCCCATTTTAAAAAACGAACTTCTTCAACTTTTAAAATGTCATTGGTCATTAAATTTTGGATACCCCTGTATGCGATAAATCAGTTGTCAATATGACATTCGAAAGTATCATTCCTGTGCTTCCGTCTACCCCAGAAGCGCTTTCCACCAATCGAAATTGGTTAAAGAGCGCATTGCTCAAAACAGGGCTACATCTGTCAAAATTTTCAAAAAAATCAAGATATCTAAGAAAATTTTGAAAATAGGTATAGGGAAACCTGATGAAAACCCACTATGAAATTTTCTCAGGAATCGAAATAATATACCGGGTGTTCCATTTAAAATAAGGAAGTTAATGGCGACTTCCGGTATAACCGGAAGTAGTATGATCTTGAAAATATTTTAAAATGAAAGAGAATTTTGAATAACCCTGGAACCCAAAATTTCAGAATTCTAAGTTTCTTCTAACCACGAAAACTTCTAACGAACGGCTCTCGTGGAATATCCTGTATATAACACAATAAAATCCATAAAGATTTCAAACAATTACAATTAAACGTGGGTGAAAGAAAAATTAAGTAGTAGAAAATACAAGTAAACTAGTTTTGTTTGATAACCCCAACACAACTTCAATTATTAGGAATTACAATTATTGAAAGCAATTTTTAAAATCGCAGGTAAATACAAATTGAAGAAACGTCCATATACACACAATGTGTAGGCAGTACTTACTATATTGATAATTACCAAGAATGTAAATGTATAATGACAGTTGCTGCGACTTCCCTGATGAGATGAGGTATTGTGGGTGTAAAAGCAGGATTAATTATAACACTTCTGCAGTAAGAAGGATAGTGTTTCTATTATAATAATAAATTTATTATATCAATAATAAGATATACATACAGTTTACACAATAGCACATCAAGCAAAAATGTAATGATAACGTCAACACAGGGCTAATTTATGTCATTGACATTGTAGAATGCTTCTTGAAGGAGAATGTCCTTTATTTTCTCTTTAGATACGAAAGTAGAAAGATGTCTACACATAACTTTGATTTTGTTAAATAATTACCAGTGACATGTTGTACTGAAGTGGCTTTTGTCCTATGTAATGCGGGATGTGCAGCAAATGGTTATGAGGGGTGAAGACTTCTGTAATCTCACCCCTAGTCATCAGATGTGACTGCTTTTTCAAAGCCCTCCTTAGTTGTTGCAGAATATGTGTCTAGGCTAATGGACTGAAGAGAGGTTTGCAGTGGATAGTTTGTGAAACACAGACAATTGCTCGAACAGCCTTCTTCTGCAGGATAAACACCTTTTCTACATATGCCTACTTACCCCATATTGGTTAAACATTGTTGATATGTGACTTGATAGTCCATAGTATGTCGTTATTCCAGTAGACTATCAGTTATAAATCTGATACGTCTAATTACATAAGTAGCAGAAGACAAGTGTTTGATTAATTCATCTATCTGCGGCTTCCATAATCTTGTATCTAGTCTAATATCCAGGAATTTTCAATTTGTAGAATATATGTTTGATTCATGTTTACTAGTAAAGTAAACTGTCTCACGTTTATCTTGGTTAAGTGATAAACGATTGGCTGTGAACCATTTAAATGTCTAAATTCTGAAGATACCAAAACCTTAAAATAATGTGGTGTTTATAATGCATTTTCTTTGTAAAGCGTACTACATTACTGCTTTAAATGCCTCACATAAACCAGTCTAGTTGATAAAACCATGCAAAGCAACTTAATAAATGTTGTGGTTCGGATAGCTCTTAATTACTTTTTATTCTTTTACATAATATATTTAGTCATACGAAATATATAGAAGAGTTTTAGACATACCTGTTGAACACATAGAAGAAAATGAGAGTAACCCAAACCCTGAACTCCAAACAGACTGACATTTCATGTAGGTATTTAATACCGTTTCCTTGTTTAGATTTATTTCTTTAAAAAACATGAATACGTAATTTAAAAAACCTTTTGTGAGTATAATAAGGGACAAAGATAGTAATCCTACCATAGTAATAGCTATATAGGTTATGTTGATATGTAATTCAAGGGTAAACGATGTGAAAAGCAAATCAAACAAAATATACTCTTCTGTAAAATTTAATAGAAAATATCAAAATATATTTACATTGTTTATAAACTTCCGGATTAAATTGTGAGAGTGGGGTTGAGAGAATTTCATTGGCTGATCAGTTTCATTCATAAATATTAATCCATTTGAAAGATATCAGAGGACGACACTATACTACATAAGAAATATTTATTATAACTATAGTATTAATAAACAAGTCCCTTACTGAAGCAATGTATGGTTCAATTTTGGTAATGACATTTAATACCAGGTGCATCATTAATGCACAACCAGGTTCTTATCCTCTTTTATTTTGTCAAACAAAGCTTTCAAAAAACGCAAGCATTATTTATGAATGTAATCATTTTTTCTTGCCCTCGTGAAGTTCTATTAGTATATCTCCTATAAAAAGATGAATTAAGTGCGCCAAACATCCAAAAGTAATAACATAACCTTAGTTTGTATCTTTCACTGTAAAACCGAAAGATATTTCGTTGGCAAACTTTTCAGTGAAACTTTCAGTGAAAAGTGAAGATGTCACTTCGAGACAAACTGTCTGCGTCCCAGCACTGCTTTTAAAATAATAACGTTTTACATGTTCTTAGTGCGAAATTTAGTAAGCAGTCCAAAAATGAACCGATATGCATGAAAAAAATCACTTTAAGTTTTAAAATGATTCACCCTGTATATGAGTCGATTAAAAGCTGTAAATTTCGAGTCGCGTTTGTACTGGGTTCTCGGTTCTTAAACGCGTTCGTGGCAGGGCAGTATCATCAAAGCAGCTACGCCGTCGCCCAATACATTATTAATTTTTTTTCGTATTACATGTTGATAAAATTTCTTGCAAATGTTATCGTTTCATTTATGATGTAAAACTATCATATTGCCAAAAAATAAAGTTGAACAAATTATTCCTTCTAGGTGTAACATTTCAGTGAGTACCCCCCCCCTCCCCCCCCATTAATTTCTATTGGACCCAATTTCACGTCATAAATGATCAAAACCTTATTATGAACAATTCCAGTTGTTAAATTTATAAACCATAATATAAATTTTAAATATTTTAAGAATTATCGGATGTTATATATAAGTTTTAACAAGTTAATATAAAATCCTTATGCAGATACATATTTTAGTCAGACCTCAAATGATAATTCAATTTTGAATTATTTTCTAGTTGGCAAATCTACTTTAGGGGCCAATTCTGTACTTTTATCGAATCTTTATATACCGGGTGTCCAGTTTAAAATGCAGTACATGGGGATATTGGAAACCGTTGGAGATACAACGTCGGTTAAATGGGAGAAAAGTTGCGTATTCATTTGTCCATGAATAATCCGACATCAGATTTTGAAATTTTTGTTTCATTGGGCAGATACAGGATGAAAAAGAAAAAAATGCGTTTTTGAAAATCTTCCATATTTTGTTTCCTAGAAGAGATAAATTTACAAAAGTTGTAAGCTAGGGATAACAAGTCATGAGGATTTTAAAAATGATTAAAAAAAATCTAGGTCTACTAGATTTTGCGTGACAATAATCAACTTTTGTTTTTCTTATGGCAGCCATATTGGATTTTGACATTTTTAATATCTTCAAAAAAAATGCTATTCATGTTTATGTTCAAGATAGTAAAAACATGAAAAATAGAGAAAGTAAGATTTTAACATAGTAGGCCATGGAACTGTGGATATCTTAAGTGTATACTGATAAAAAAACAAAAATAACAAGTCTCCAAGTACTGTTAAAATATCTTTAACTTTTTATTTATTAGTATTCATTAAATAAAGGTGGTTAGGTAGCTGAATCATTAATGTAACAACTGTTCAAATAAGCCACCGTTCATTCGTATGCATAATCTACATCGTGTTAGTACTGTCTCACAAGATTGTCTAACCATGTTCGGTGTCATTCCATTCACTGCTTCTTCAACTGCTTGACGTAATTCTTCCACATTTTCATAAGATCTCGAATACACCTTGTTTTTCAGATAGCCCCATACAAAAAAATCAAGAGGTGTGAGGTCCGGGGACCTAGCAGGCCACCCTATTGGTCCTCGCTTACCAATCCACTTATTGTAGTATTGATTATTTAAATAATTTGTAACCAACAAGGAATTGTGTGGAGGCACTCCGTCTTGCTGAAAATACATATTTTGCAACGTGGCAAGTGGAAGTTCTTCAATTCGTTCAACAACATGTGTGCGCAAAAGTTCTAAATACCTTTCAGAATTTAAATTCTCATTGAAAAAGAATGGACCGATAACATGGGTATGAATAACGCCGATCCAGACATTAAATCCCTATCTGACTTGCTGTCTAATGCCATGAACTAGGTGTGGATTTTCATCGGACCAAAAGATAGTATTTTTACGATTAAACATTCCAGAGTTAGTAAATCGACTCTCATCAGACCATAAAATTTTGCAAAAAAGTTTGGATTTTCATTATGTTTTTCGATGAACCAATGACAGAATTGTGCTCTCCGTATTTCGTCACCATTTTGAAGCCCTTGACTGGGTCTTTCACGATAAGGTTTGAATTTGGCACGCTTTAAAATGGTACCAGCTGTTGACCTAGCGACGCCAAGTGTATTTTCAATTACCCGTAAAGACGTATGGGGATTTTCAACTACTGCTTGAAGAACAATATTTTTATTGTTTTCATTGTTTTGCCTTTTTTTTGGGTTTGACAAAACTTCCATGCATTTTCAAATTATTACGCAATCGGCGAAAAATGCTTTTTTCTGGCTGCCGCCTTTCAGGGTATCTATCGAAATACATTTCTGCAGCCAATTCATCATTTCTTCCACACAAAATAAAACACTCCAGCATTTGATATTTGTCACTATTTGTAAAACGATCCATCTTAGGTTTGCACAGTACAGATACTTATAACAATACGATGAGATTAACAATAAGATTACTGACAGTTCAGAATAAACTTCACAGCTTTTAGAGTTGTTTAATACAAATGTCACATTTATTATCACGGCCTACTATGTTAAAACCTTACTTTCTCTATTTTTCATGTTTTTACTATCTTGAACATAAACATGTTATATACATCATTGAATAGCATTTTTTTTTTGAAGATATTAAAAATGTCAAAATCCAATATGGCTGCCATAAGAAAAACAAAAGTTGATTATTGTCACGCAAAATCTAGTAGACCTAGATTTTTTTAATCATTTTTAAAATCCTCATGACTTGTTATCCCTAGCTTACAACTGTTGTAAATTTATCTCTTCTAGGAAACAAAATATGGAAGATTTTCAAAAACGCAATTTTTTCTTTTTCACCCTGTATCTGCCCAATGAAACAAAAATTTCAAAATCTGATGTCGGATTATTCATGGACAAATGAATACGCAACTTTTCTCCCATTTAACCGACGTTGTATCTCCAACGGTTTCCAATATCCCCATGTACTGCATTTTAAACTGGACAGGGTGTATATTCGATATTTCCTATTTATAATGTTTGTGTATATATATACAGGGTGAGTCAACTACGCGGGTAAGGCCGATTGTGTCTTTACGAGTAAAGATATTTCGAAGCGGCTTTTTTCTTGTGGTAGCTGTTCATTAGGGACACATTTTAAAAATATTTTGTATTATACAGTGTTCCATAACTTGGTGGCTAACCATAGTTATAGTTTTTCAAATGGAACTCCCTGTATATTATTTCATTTTTGAATTTCTTATTAAATTTCACATCAAAAACATGTCAGACGTTAATACTATAAAAGTGACTATTACTGACCTATTGTCTCTTTTTGATATAATTTTGTCAGTACTATACTATATTAATTAAACCACAAAACTGACAAAATTATATTAAAAAAAAACAATAGCTCAGTAATAGTAACTTTTATAGTATTAACGTCTTGACATGTTTTTGATGTGAAATTTAATAAGAAATTCAAAAATGAAATAATATACAGGAAGTTCCATTTGAAAAAATTGACTTTTTTGCAAAAACTAACAAAAGGATATCAAAAAACGACAATAACTCTGTAATAGTCACTTTTAAAGTATTAACGTTTTACATGTTTCTGACACGAAATTTAATAAACAATTCAAAAATGAACTGATATACTGGGTGTTCCATTTAAAAAAAAATGACTTTTAAACAAAAACGTGTCATCTAATTTTAATCCAGTTTTCTGCACATGCAGTTACTAACTGTAAAAAAATAAAACATGCTTCTATTAGGACCTCTTATTGTAAACAATACTGCAAAAATTTTTGTCCATCTAATACGTCGTTTTCGGGAAATATAATTTTACACACACATTGAATTTTTCAGAAAAATGGGAATAAGTCAAAAACTTTACACTTTAGGCCTATACTATCTTATAACTTTTTGACTAAAAATTATACGGGGAATTAAAAAATGCAATAATATATAGAGTGTTCCATTTAAAAAACTATAACTATGGTTAGCCACCAAGTTATGGAACACTCTGTATGATACAAAATATTTTTAAAACGTGCCCCTAATGAACAGCTACCACAAGAAAAAAAACCGCTTCGAAATATCTTTACTCGTAAAGGCACAATCGGCCTTACCCGCGTAGTTGACCAACCCTGTAAATAAATCTGATGTACTTGGAAATTAACAACCATTAATCATTAAACATAAAAATTTGACATAAAACATTATCTCTTACAACTATTTTTCTATTTCCACTCTAGCGACTCATATTATCATTTCCCTAACTACATATGAATTAATTTTGCTTTTTCAAATTTATTTAATTATATTTCAGTTAATATTTATTTCCTAACATTTCATTCTAAAAAAATAAACACGAATAGTTTTTTTATGTTTTAAAAACTCAAATAGGTGAATTTAAAAGTATAGTTTACCATTTATGAAGTCAAAATAAAATGTAGTATTTTTACTCTTTACATAACCAGATATCAATACAATGTATTTATTTTATTGCCCCCTCTGGCCTCTGAAAATATTGAAATGTTATATTGAATCAACCTGTATGCACATTCAACTTATATATGCATACATACATTTGCGTATGCAAGAACATCAGTGCACATAGTCAATTATTGTTTGTTTTATTATAATGTCGGTCGACAAACAGATCTTGCATTTTAGAGAAGCAGCGCGGGTGGCAATTAAAACTTTTATTGACAGACGTCGCGGTAATTTCTCCACGTCGTTATGCATAAACGTATGTTACTGAGTAACTGTTGAAAATGTGCAACCCACCCGTATAATTCACTAGTAGATGACAAACCTTAATTACAAAATGCAACAGGTAATATTTAAACACACATTCAACGGCTTTTAAATCAAATGCTACGCACTTCAGCTCACATTCAAGTGTTACCTGTTATAGTTTGTAATACATTCTGGCTTTTGTAGTGCAAATATCTAAAAGGAAATTTAACAGAACTAATTAAAAGAAAATACGAAATTTAACAATTAATGATGTTGACGCAAGACAAGCATAATTAAAGCAGAGAATTTTTTTTATTGTATGATATTTATCACCTGAAGACTTGTAGTAGTAAAATATGCGATTCCTCAGTGTACATGAGTTACTACTGCATACACAGTTAGAATTATCGACTCTATTGGCACAATCTGTAGGGCATATGACCAGTGATGTAAGTCGGTAAATTACCCCGTATATTACCGAATTAATTACGGTACATCACCACATAAAATTTCCGTAAATTACTAACAAAGTAAAACATCATCTATGTACACGTATGACATTGCACACTCGGTGATTGGGGAAGTCCCTTTCTAGCAGATGTAAAAGTCCGTGAATCAGCCGTTTGTATGACATTCAGTGATGTAAAATTAATGCAATTTATATTTTTGGTAAATTACCGTAGCGAATCACTGCTCTTTTTTTACCAAGATTTATGCTTGCGCAATTTACCATTTTTTGAGTAAATTACCATGGCAATTCTCAAAAGAACAGTAATTTACCACGGTAATTTACCAAAAATATAAATTACGGTAATTTTACATCACTGCATATGACTATAGATCAGGAGAGCGTAATTTCAACCAATACACTTTTCTTTTTTCAAGTAAATATTATGTTGAATAATCTTTCGGTAATGAATGTATTTACATTTATATTAAAATATTACATTTAAAATATGAAATTATGTAGATTGTTTCATTGACTATTTTTGTGAATACTGCTGCATGTCATTGATGATATCTCGTTTATTTAAAGATTTAATGATGAATAACGAACGATATTTTACTAACTGCAAAATTATTTGTAGGTTACTTATTGTCAAAAGAGGAAGGCCAACCAGGTACACCAGAAAAGCCCCTTTCCGATCTTGGACGCGTCTCTTATTACGCTTACTGGAGATCCGTAGTTCTCGAGTATTTGCATAAGCATCGCTCGGAGAAAATAAAGTTAACAGATATCAGTCGTGAAACAGGCATGTACTGCCATGATATTGCCACAGCCTTACAATTTCTCAATTTTGCACGCATTGAATCTACTGAAATTGGATTTAAATGTGTTTTGTGCATTGATTGGAAAAAGGTGGATGCACATGCTGAAAAAGTTGCAAGATCCAAAACTCGTATTTATATAGATCAAGAGTGCCTACGATGGACACCACTTCTCACACCGACGGTAAATCCATTTAGAGAAGAAAAATCTGACGGTGAAATTGAAAATGCCGCAGGTGGAATAACCACTGAAACAGCTGATATAATAGTACCTCCGCCGGAAAAAATTATTATCGAGACCCAGCAAGGAGTGAAATTAAAGAGAGGTGGTAGAAAACGAAAAATATCCGCCATAAAAACACGTCAGATTTCCAAGACATCCACACCATCTGTAGCACCAGCGGCGGCATCATTGCCTGTATCACCAGAAACAGAAGAGCGTGTCGAGGAATTAGTGACTTCCTCAGGACGTAAAAGAACGCGACCTAGCAAGTACAACGACTCAACATACGTGGATCTCAGGCCGAAATCTCATGTTGAAAAGAGGAAACACCATGAATCTCTTACTAGTGATAAAGAACATGTGGAATCGGAGAAGAAGAAAATTAAGGTAGACGAAGATAAAACACCTCAAACCAAAACAGAAGCCAAAATAACGCAGTCCGCTACCATTACACCTCAAATACCCGCTAATTCTAAATCTAAAAGAGAAATTAAGAGCTCTCAGCGATGGTCCCAAAGAAGAAAGAAGCACAATCAATCTGAAGCGACAGATGAAATTAAACCAGTACCTGAACACGCGGATGTCTCTCCGAAAGTAATCGATATACATATTCCAGCATGCGAAACTAATGGATCTGTAATAAATTCGACAATTCTAAGTACGCCACAAATCAAGAAGGCTCGTGCGCCAAGAACTGTTAGACGAAAACGTGGTTGGGTGAAAGGTCGCAGAAGAAATACTGATAAAAAGCAGCTCACTCTACCCGAATTGATTAAGAACAATAAAAAAGAAGGAAGTGAATCTGAGTCTATACTATCGGAGAAATCAGATGATGATATAACAATTAAATCAAAGAATGACGTTTTAAAAGTGAAAGAGGAAAAAAGTAAACGAAGCAAAGGACCTGCGTGCGAGGAAGATTCTTCTGCGGAAGCTGATGATGAAATGGAGGATGAAATTCCTTCTGATAAACCCCATAAACTAGCCAAATACAAAATTATTGAGAAGAGTGACGCTAGACAAAACATCAGCCAGTGTGAAAAATCTACATCTGAGGAAATTTCCAAACTTCTTGAAAAACCTCCGGAATCACCTAAAAACCAAGACAATCAAAAACCCAACCTTTCCGAATATACATCGTCTTCAGAATCTGAAACTGAGATTGATGGACAAAAAATTAAAATCATCTCTCCAGAGGAAGTCCTTCAGATATCACAAAAGTGCGGCTTAGTACAGCAAAAAATATGTGACGATGCTATTAGAACACATTCAAAATCTGAAGTGAAGAATGAGTCTTCTAAAATTGAGTCGAGAAACAAGTCTTCAAGTACAGATGAAGTTTCTGTTAAGGAGAACAAATCGGATACCGTACTTGTTACATCAACTGAAAACGATAAACTGCTTAAACAGAAAGAGATGAAAGATATCAAAGAAAATGAAAATATAAATCATCCACAGAATACTGAAATTCTACAAGAGGAAACGAAAACAAAACATTTTTCTAACAATCATCCTACGCAATTAAATGATAAATTTAATAAGGAGAATTTGTCAAGTGACCAACAAATTTTGATCCAACAACAGAATAATATTATTAAAGTTGCTTCTTCTAAAAAAATAGTTGATCCTATAATTTCTCCTACTGACAAAACTACTGGTGATAAGGTTGTAAATCATATAGAGGATGAAAAACAGATGTTAAGTAACGAGAATAAAATATGTGACAAAATAGACATGATTAGCGAAAGTAATGCTACACCTGAAAAACAGTCTGATGAAAAGCATGAAGATAAAGGTGAAAAAGAACATAAAACACCTGCTGTAATTAATGAAATGACTAAATCAGACGGCGCTATTTCAAGTTCAATTGAAGAAAACAATTTGAAATTAGATACAAATAAGAAAGTAGAGTGTGCAAATGAAAGTGTTGAAGAAACAGAAAAACTTCCTGTTAATCAAAATTATAAAGCGAAACAAGAGAAGAATGAAATTACTGATGATGGTAGTACAGTTACTTGTTTTGAAGACAACAATTTTAAATGTGAACCACCAAATGAAGAATTTGATACTACCGACAAAAAACATCCTGTAAATGGTACGTCTACGTCTCTGAACACTAAAGAAAAAGTCGTAGGTGATACTCCCAAATTGGTTAATGTAAATGAGGAGAAATCAAATCAAATCGTCGAAGATACGAAGCGCAGGGATACTCCTCCAGCATTAGCACTTAAAATTGAAACTCCGGTCGCACCTAAAACCGAATGTATAACTCCACCGAAAATAGAATCTTCGGTTTCGTTAAAAATGGAAATCAACAAAGGCGAATTTGCCGCCAATTCTCTTCCTTTGGAGTGCCAACATAAACACAAAGTAGACGACGATAAAGTACGAAATTTCGAGGAAAAATGCAAGGTGAAAGTGGAAAATAAGAATAATAATTATGAAAAACAGCATAGAATTAAAGAGTTTAAAAGTGAAGTGGTGCCTAAACCGAAAGAGATTCAGACGAAACAGAATGACATTAAATTAAAGCACGAATTAACAGAAAAGCGATACGAAATTAAACCGAAAGTCAATCATTTAGAGAACGATAGTTTATTGTCAAGACCGGAATTTCCGATGACGGCCAATTATTCTCTAACTCAGGGTCAGTATCAGCAGTGGCCGTGGGATCATTTGTGGAGTTACCGTATGACACCTATTCATATACCTTCCATAGATGTATTACCGCAGAAACATACTGCAGAAAAAGAAAAGTCATCGCTAAAAACACAAAGACACGAGGGAAAATACTCCTCGCAACCGAATAAATCTAAAGATAAAACTGAAAAATCTTCGCCGAAGAAGGAAGATAAGAAAATGAAAAGCCTCGATATAAAACACGATCCTTCTATGATTAAAATGAACGACGCCACTCCTACAGAGGCGAAACCATGTTATAATCAAATGAATAATCAATTAGAAGAGAAGCATAAAACTAAATCGCAACCTATTGAAGATGCCAAGGTTGACGGACATGAACTAATGTATCAATCAGGTACGCCTAACGTCTCAATAAAGCAAACGTCCACAACACCTAATTCAGCTGATATATCGTCAATGGGCGTCTATACTCCCGATTCTACTACTAATTCAGTACACAGTTTGCATTATAATCCAGATTTGGACGTAGGTCCTTTGGGTTTGGAGTCGCCTACGTCGATATCGAGCGATATGGCTTCACAGAATTCTGTTGAGACAGCAAGACCGCCATCGGAATTACCACCCGGAGCTCCACACACTAATTATGATTGCACTGTCCAGCAGAACTTGGCAAATATGCATAATCAAGTTCAAAATGCAAATGTACCCGCCTCGAGTCCCAATATTCCCGTACATATTCAACAACAACAACAACAGCAGCAGCAGCAGCAACAAACATCCAGCAAAAGACAGATGCAACAGCAAAGAAATAGATCGAATACTCCTTCGAATAGTCATAAAACTGTACGATCGACGCCTCCGAATGTTCAACATACCGTCCAGCATCAACAACAAAGACAACGATCTACGCCACCAGTTCAAGCAGCTCATCAACACATGCAGGTGAGTCCGACGCAAGTTCAACATCAGAGTATAAATGCGATGCAGCAGCAGCAGCAACAACTCCAAGCTCATTTACAACATCAAGTCGCTGCCTTGCATCAAGGTTATGGGCACCCGCATCAAATTCCTGCTGGTTCCATGCACCAGCATACACATCACGCGCCTCATCATTCAGTTATCAGTCAGGGTAATTATATACCGGTACCTCAAATGGCAGTTTCCTCGCAGCCATTTTCAGCTCAAGGTGCAAGCACGTATGTTACCGTCCCTACAATGACGACAGTTATTCATCGACAGCCGTCTCATCAAAAACTCGGTCCTTCCTCCGCGTGTGCGGTCACTACGGGAACAAATTTTTATTTGCAAACTAACCCGCATGGACATACGCCGGGCCCAATACCCACACCGACTTCTACTGCTATTCCTGTTTCTGTCCAAAACAACCCAACGCAAAATGCCGCTGGCGGCAATTCCAGTTGCAGTTTGGCAAAATTACAACAATTAACAAACGAAATGATTCCTCACTCGTCGTGTAATACTATGACTCCGCCTCCTAATGCGATGACTCTAACCCCCCCACCGACACATCATCCACATGCAACAATGACACCGCCTCCTCATCAAATGATTCAGAATCAATCCGTACGGAATTTAGCTACGCCACCGTCAGCTATTTCGGCAAATCTTCAACAGCCCGTCTTAGGATACCATCACAAATACTATCAACCCAATGTAAATATGAATCAGTTAGGGGGCACTGTTACACCACCGATGGGACAAAATCTAGCTCGCTCGGGAAGAAATTCGACGAACATAGCCGTTCAACATATGCAATCACCTTCGAGCAGAATCAGTCCTAACGTGCCTAACATTGTCCCGTCGCAGTACAACTTGAATGAATATCGCATGGCTGCTCAACAAGCGCCGTCTGCTGTTACCGGATACATCGCGAATACGGCCGCCGGTTTTATTAATAACGCTCAGATCCCGATGCAGATGATGAATATGACGCAGCCGAATTACCAAAATCCGACGGCTATACAGAGGGCACAGCAAAATACAATGTACACAACTCATGGTTACATCTATAATAATTTAATGCAACCGTTAAATGGAACAATGAGACGATAAATTAAATGTGATTAGTGTAACATATAAGACTGGTCAGATTGATTGAAAGTGAATTGTGAAACTATTTTTATACGCTACAACCTCATTTCACTTTTACACGTTAACTAATGTATTAATATATAATATACAGACCGGTGCACTAGTGTGGGGAAGCCCGATTTACTCGACATTATAAAAGATAACGAAAATTGTTAAGGAAAGGTGTAAGTATTCTTAAGCATATTTTAAAATTTGCTACACATTTATACGCAAAACGTATATGCATATATGCATCTGTTGGGATACACACCTACATCTAGTGTCATTACCGACAGTCTATGCGCAGACACCGTGTTTCGGCCTTCAAGGCCTCGTCAGTGTACGTGCGAATGCCGGTAATGACTTTTAAACTAGGATCGCAACTTATGTCGGTGTGCGTGGCATATGCCCGTGAGAACATCACAGCGACATCTGCCACCCACAAGTGACCCCGAAAGCTATAGAGAAACCTGCATGTTAGAAGTGTATCCCGCAGAATAGAGCCTTTAGGTAATGGCACTAGATGTATGTGTATATACCAACACATGCATATACGTTTTGCGTATCAATGTATATATGTAAATAGTATTTACCTTTTGATGTTAGTTGTAACATCTAAGTATTTAACACTTTTTGTTTTCATTAGGTACACATATACAGGGTGTTTTATAACGCAGTGGTGGACTAATATTTTTTCAAATGGAATGCTATTTTTTTGCGTATCTAAAATCTGCTTACTTTTGCGAGCCTCCTCATTATAGGGTTTGTCTCTATTCCGTGTGTTTAACAAGTTATGACTATTTTTACGTCTAAATTAAGATGTTTTAAGAGGATTAGTTCTGGTGAGGAAAAATTATACAACCTTTTTCGCACCGTTACTTGCTTTGGGTACGTCTTCTATTTTCGCTGGTGCGTGAAGTTAATAAAATAGAAATATCTTTTATACAAGGTGAGTCAAAACTCAGATCCTTAATTTTCTCATTACCTTTAATGGAACATTTTTTATTGCATTTCGATAGATATTTATCGGCGCTTTCATTTTTGTTAATCATTCTCTGTTAGGGTTGAGGTTTAGTAGATATTTCAAATTATTAACTGCGTTATTACCGCACAAGCCCGGGTTAAGTTATTACATTGCTATATTTAAACCTAATATTTTTCAGAAAAGAGGAGCTGGTACAAGCTGTGTGGTATGGATGGGATTTGTGTTTTTTTATTTTTTTTTGAACGGACCTGCGACTAATATTTTGTTGCAGCTAAATTTTACGTTGACTTAAGAGGGATCTCTACTGGACGGGCCAGTCCATTTGACAATGTACAAAAATCATAAACATGCAGGGGTTTCGATTTCCCCTTAAAATTAAGATCAAATTTCAACCAATGCTATAAATAATTACATCAATTTGTAGAGAAAACTCAAATATACGTACGGTTAGTAGTAAAATTTTGAATTTCTTTTTATTTATTTCAAAATAAATTCGACAAAATGTCTAATATTGACCTACTTCTGCTACTAATTATGACAATTTCTAAAATATCTTTAGAAAAAATATTACTAGGCGTACATAGATATTCGAATTCTCTTTCATTTGGTATAAAAAAATTAAAAATTGATTAATATTTACGGTTAATTTTATGGAGAAATCAAACTGTCTACAGTGGCCTCAGCGGCTGGGAGTAGAGATCCCTCTTAAATAGCATTTTGTAAAGCAATGTCTTCTTTATTTAACTGTTGTGTACGATCGTATTACTTTTTCGACGAGTTCGATGTTCTTAGTGTAAAATTGCGTAGGGCTGAAATTGCAATATGCGTAATCGTGTGAAAGAACGGATGTTATATTTTCGCAGTGAAATGTTTTTTAAAACTGTTGCTATCGGTATGTTTGATAAAAATTTTCAGTTTTTTTTTTTTTTTATAATTGAAACATAAATGGTACAAAAAAAAATTGTTTTCGTTTTCTGTGGTATAACTCGAGCGCATCAATTATGTGCATAGTTACTGTTTCATGATTATTCATGACAGATGTTAAATCTGCAGCGGTTTTTAAATTAAAATTTCCCTCCATAGTGTTTAAATTTAAATCCTTATCTAACGTACTTTATCTACTTAACAGAACCTTTAATTTCGCTTGTTAAATTGGGTTATGAAAATTGTTATTGAATACTTTCCTTATTTCTAGTGGTTCCTCTTTGAACTTAATTTATTAAATTTAGGATATAAAACCACTATATCACTACGACAAATACTTTCTTGTAAATTTCTATACAACACCTTTGTCCTTTCTAGGAAATTTTGGAACTTGAAATTTTTCTAACCTTGGCATGATGCGCGCGGTCTGGTTGAACGCTGGCTAGGTAGTTGTTGTGTTTCTTTGTCCCATTTTTTTCTTTTTTCCTCGTTGTTCTATTTTACCTTTCGGTTTTAAAAGGTCTATTCCCTATTTTCTATTTTAGAATCGTCGTACGTGGTCGGCAGTCTTCGTTACAGAATTCCACTTTGAATCTTCGTAAGTGGCAGGCAAGGATCGCCATGGGATAAGGGGGGCCGTGGGTCTCTGGGCTGTATGGACACTAACTTGAGAGAGTAACACATATCTCACATTATAAAAACTTTATTGTGTACTAATAACGGGTGAATATACAACTATCGTTATAACAATTAACAATCATTACACTCTGTTCTAACTTAACCTACCTTTACTATTTATACGTATTTATCTTAATCTACTTACATTATTTATTAAACATGTTATTGTATACTTATTCTATTTACTAGTTTACAAAACACTGCTAAGTGCGCTAGATATGAGGACATATATGTATAACACATAGTGAAATATTGCCCTCATTACCTATTACAACTTTTTGTGGATTTTCTATAACGCCTGCTATCACATTAAATTCATGTTCCTCGGTAGTGACAATTTTTTCCCTTTCACGTTTTTCGTACTTAACTGAAACAGTCGACTAACCTTTCTAGTGTTTCTTTTTTCGGCCGTCTTCGTGCGGGATATCTCGCTTCATAAACTCTTTGCAAGAACGCAATTTCTCGAAAATTCTCCCACTACCCAAATCATATTTGTTAATTCCTCAACTGAACAGCTTATTTTTTGGAATGTATTTGTATGAATTTCAGCTGGGGCGTTGTACTAGTGCCTGCGCGGAAATACACAAACACAAGGCTCAGTTGACGTTTTGGCGTTTTCGTGGGGTTTAGGTAATAATCCTGTGAGATTAGCAACACAGTTGCATCAGTATGCAGAGATTCGTGCTGAACGCATTCATCATCTCTCACCAGTTGTTATTGGTCGACTTGTACCTGCTACTGTTTCCTGAAAAAAGAAACAAGTTTAAATATAGCAATGTAATAATATATAATAATAGGAATAGGAAATGGTTAACAAAAAAGAAAGAGCCGATAAATATCTATCAAAATGCAGTAAAAAATAAACGATGTTCCATTTAAGTTAATGAGAAAATTAACGATCCGAGTTTTGACTCACCCAGTATACAAGATATTTTTTTTTATTAACTTCACGAATCAGCGAAAATAGAAGACGTGCCCAGTGCAAGTAGCGGTGCGAAGAATAACGTATAGTTTTTTCCTTGCCAGAACTATCCCTCTTAAAACACCTTAAGTTAGACGTAAAAATGGTCATAACATTTAAACACACGGAATAGATCAGGCAAACTCATCTCGCAAAAGAAGCAGGTTTTAAATGCGCCAAAAAAAAGGATAACATTACATTATAAAACAATATGTCTACCACTGCGTTATTAAACACCTTGTATATGTATACTTAATTTTAAAATATGAAGTTTAAGGATACCTACACTTTCCCTTAATATTTTTTATCATATTTTTTATAATGTTGAGTAAATCTGACTTCCCCACACTAATGCACCACCCTGTATATATATATATACGTATATTATATAAATATCAGTTCAGTTTAGATGTATTAATCATGTAACATACTAAATTAATATTTATCATGATAGAAAGATTATATTTTTTTGTATAACTTCTTCAAAACACTATAAATAAGTTTTAGAAATTTATCCATGATTGCATATTTTTCTCCGTAATAGTTTTTTTTTTTAATCAAAAACAAATGCTTTTATACATGCATTAACTGTCACCTTTTTAGTTTTTTGTTTGTTTGCATAATTATGTCTTTTTCCATTTACAAAATAAGATTCTCTATTATACACAAATGATAAATTTTGCAGTTTTTTCCCTCAAAATCCCCAGTTGGGGATCACATCAAATAAGAAGTCGTAAAGTAGTAAAAATTCAAAAATGACATTCATGCACTCAATCTAAATGTATACCAACCCCGCATTTGTGGAATTCGCTTCGAAAATTTATCTCACATCCTCTCTGTATTACTTTAGGAATTCGTTGAATGAAATGATCTGCAAAATTTTTCTCACAAAACATGTATTATAATATGATTTATGCCATTTTTTTCGGGTCTGCAATTGAGTTCACATTTATCAGGGAAGGTACGGCAATATTCCTGTGAACTTTGAAAAGTTGTATTTCCTTATTTGCTCGACAGTACAGAGCTGGGCAGTCACTCTTGCTATGACAACCAAATTGGTAAATATGTCAGAATTCTTATAATTTCATTTGTTATCATTTTCACACAATTATTATCCTTCAATGTTACTACAACAATTTCGTTACTTTCCTCAAATCTGTAAAAGCATCTCGATGTTCTTTCTTTATTTCTGTCATTTCTGATGGGACATTTATGCAGCCGATTAGAACATGTGGTGCTAATGGCTTTTATTCCTTTTTCTCCTAGACAGTTTATACGTAGATTGAAAACTTGTGTGAAAGTGAATTTTCATTTTCGTTCGTTTGTCAAGTATTACAGATTCTTCCAAACCAAGCTCTATTTTCTGATTATTTATCTATGAGACAAGTAATAATGCCTTTAATATCTAACTATTTGCTCATATATATTGAGGTTTTTACCAAATTTTTAAAAACATTGTTTCATCTTGTCAACAATAAAACGAGTTTTTAACAATTTATTCCTTTTGAATTGCCGTTGGAATGTGATGATCAAATATCACATAGGTTAGCATAAATAAAATCAGGATCATCTCAACTCTCGCAGGGACAAGTCTCACAATTGTAGATATATCCTATACACGACCATTTTTATGAAACTTAACAGCCAACAGACTACAGAATTACTTTACATTTGCCGTGTTTCACAAATAGGGATCGCTATTGATGAAGATGTAAATAACGTGAACTGAAATCTCATAAAAATAACGAAAAACTGTAAAAATAAAACAAGTAATCTTCAACAAGTTTTGTATTTGAGTTCCAGCGGAAACACTTTAACAAACCACTATCCGGAAACTTATACATAATTTTCACATTAATTATTTTGCGACGCCATGCACTATGTCATCAGGAAATCAACTGATTGCCCATTTAGATTGATCTGCAGTTAAAGGGTTAAAATTAAAATATATTTAAAGTACCTTAAATAAAAATGTCTGTTTTTTTTATATACAGTATTTATATTCACTTTCTCGTTCCTGAGCCGGTTAGTTGACTTATTAAACTTACAGTACGAAATCTGTCAGAACTACATATGTCTGTTCATTATAGACTTTCAAAACTACAAATTTTATTTAGTCATGGAAAATCTTACATCTCAATATATATATAATATATATATATATATATGTATTATATATATATTGAGATGTAACCAACAAATAGATTTTCCATGACTAAATAAAATTTTTGGTGTAGCGGCCTTTTTTATGATTTATTAT
Organism: Amphimallon solstitiale; assembly: GCA_963170755.1. Lineage (NCBI taxonomy): Eukaryota > Metazoa > Arthropoda > Insecta > Coleoptera > Scarabaeidae > Amphimallon > Amphimallon solstitiale. Next base: position 1,627,519 of record OY720683.1, on the reverse strand, counting down.
ATATATAATATATATATATATATAATATGGTGAAGAATATGTGATCTCAAGAAATATTTTTTTCCAAATATTTCTATTTTAATTGGAATTATAAACATAACGTGACTCACTGTGACAATTATGTTTTCAAACAATTTATATATATATGAAGACCTAGTTTGATATGGATGGCACAGAAGTAAAGTATTATGCTTATGTGACACATCACTTTTATTAACCGATAGGTTGTTTAAATTTAATTTTAGATATATATGACTTACTTAAATATTACCTTTAGTATCCGCATGGTTTGAAAAGTGAATAAACACCATTTCCTTGAAAATGTGACGCCTATATCTACATCAGGTCTTTACATATTTTAATAGGCTGTGCACGCTTATTTTCTATAAATCGAATCGTTTTTTTTAACAATGCATTATCATGTATCTTTATATGTAAGAAAAAATTTGTGAAAAATACTAAAACATATGAAGATATGTAATATTGAATGTTTTATTTAGTGTAGACGTAGCTCTAAATATTGTGGGAGAAGAGTATTTATTTCGAAAAAATTGTAAAATAGTGAGAATTGTGTATATTGTATATATGTATGTACAAAGTCGATATTATTAGGGATGTGGCACCATTTGGATGTATGTTACGTTATTTAATTATTTTTTATTGTATATTAACAGCAATGTAGTTTATTTTTTGTATATATGTCAAATAAATGATTCAGAGAAATCTTGTATAAACTTATTTCAAAGTAAAAAAAGAAATACATAGTATTTTACATGTTTTATCGTTCTTGTTACACTAGATATATATATCTACAATTATATATTATTTTAAAAACATATGCTTGTATAGCACTGTGATTAGATTTTCTAGCTTATTTCATAGTCTCTTACTTTTGCATGCATAAAATATTTGTATAAGTATCTACACATTGATATTAAAGATGAATTGTTAGTTTTTAATTAGAGTTTTATTGTTTTCATACATGTTTCGCACATTTAAATATAGAGTTACCAAAAATAGCAAGTGATGCATCTATACAATTATCCATATTAAGTGCGTAGAGCACTATTTTGCCGTCTCGCTTTATTATTGATATTCCCAAATCTATTGAATTAAGAAGGTGGTAGATATTTTGACGCTGCTTAAGAAGCTTTGTCAAAGAAGGTCTTTCTTGTAAAACTTAATTTGTTTGTTAAAAATGATTCGTACTTATGTCTCCGTTCTGCTTCGTATGCCGATAAGTAATTGGTTAGTTTAAAGGTTCGTCAAATCTCTGCATTGTAAGATGATTACAAACCAAAAGCAAAAAGTATTTCAATTTTTGTAGAAATGCGGAAAGAAAATATCGAAGTAAGGTTTTTGTATTCTCAGGTCTAATTTGAATTGTCAAAGTGTAACTACATACATAAAAGTAACTAACTATATGTTCTAAATTTAAATTATGAAATATTTAAAACTAAACCATACCTTTAGTTAATATACTTTATATTTATTTGGTAACAGTAAAGTTAAAGGATATGAAATAAAAAAAATATTAATAAACGTCGCTATCACTTGTCTAAAGGCAACTTATAATTAGCGCTCAATGGAGGAAAGAGAGCCGAATAGTTAAAATGGATGCCCTGGTTTACTATATAGTAACTAATAAGCAATTTCACTCCCATAAAAATCTTGTTTCTATCCCCTCCGTAAAATACATGTTCGTGGATCTATGCGCGGTAGTCCAGTAGTAGATACACAAACACTTGTTTATATACATGTTTTATTTGCTCGGTGGATCAGATCAGTTCATGTGCAACGTCATAAGTGACGTCTCTCAACTGAGCATAACTGCTTCCCGCCAAGCGATCTGGCTATATCAGAAGATCAGTTCGTCATCCTGATCCGCCAATAGAGAGACCGGAATTTATTGACGGCAAAGTGGAAATATAAAGTATTTTCAAATAATCCACGTATAAAAGTAATTTTTTTTAAGTTATAATATAATACCACATCTTACACTTATACTCTCTGCCAATTTTTACACTTTTTTGATGTTTACCCTTTCATTGTATTGAATTCAAAACGGTAATCTCAAGATGTTTTTTGTCTTGTTATTTTATCGTAACATACTTATTGTAACTATTCGTGCTGCTTAATTAACTAAAGTTTACTGATCTACGTACACATTTCAAGAAGGAAGGATATCTTCAGCTCTAATCAGTTATGTACTTCTTGTTGGTACCTTTTCAACTTTACGATAATAATAAATAAATATCTACTCGTCCAACACACAGAACTCTTATTACATGATAAAAATGGACACAGTTGAAATATCCATAACACACACGTTTTCTTGTACTCGCCTTTTTTAAAACTATATTAAACCACTATACAAATACCTTATTAAATTAATATAAGGGGCAAAATGTTTTCCTATAACCACTGATCTGTATAATATAAATGGATGAGCAATGCAATAGGATGCGCGTGGAATTTTTATGGCAATTGAATACTTAACTCGGGGCAAAACTATACGGCTGCCTGTAGACGTTTGTAAAACAAGCCTTCCTGCTTCCATTATTTAAGCAGTGGCGGCTCGTGAGATTTCTGATAGGGTGGGCAAGTCGGATGGGACATTTTGAATAAGGTATTGTACATCTATTAAAATTTATTGGAGTTCTATGTTGGTCGGAAGAATTTCGTAAAGCAATAATATACCGTTCAGCAAGAATCTCGTGATGGTCTAGAGCTATATCTTGACAGGAGAGGAAGAGGGAGGTTATTGTTAGTACGCGAAAAACAGTTAGCAAAATAAGTACATATTATCAAAAATAAAACAATATTTTCTTAACAAAACAAAATAATAACAATATAAAATGCAAAATTCGTTAATAAAACGGAAAAATAAATTCTCAAACAATATGTACAAGTAAATAAAATATTCAACAAGAAATAAATTAACCATAATATTCTATTAAAAGAACACATACACGGGCCTTAACTAATTTATGTACTGGCGATGTGTTTGTAGTTTAACTCAATTCGTCTATTTTTTTTTTGTAGCGCAAAGTCATCTACAATTTTTTCCTAAAACTGAGTTGATTCATGATTTTCCTGAAGATATTTGACTAAACCCCTTTCGATAGCAATCCTTGATAAGTGACATAATCTTGACTGGCTCATAGAATTCCTAGGGAAAGTTTTTACTCTTTTCAATGTCGAAAAGCTTCTTTCTACGGACGCCGATGTAGAATGCAGTCACAAAGCAATACACAACAATTTATGTATGTATTTCCGAAACATCATTTTGTAGATCATTTGAAAAAATAAAATTTAAAATATCAATACAATTTGACGAATCTCCTAATATATCATCAGAATACCAAACGCGTAGTTGGCTTTGCAATTTTGGTTTATCAAACAAATTCTTGTAAGTCTTTAATAGCGAATCAACCAACTGTTGAGGAAATGTACTTTTGAAAGCAACGAGGCTAATTCCTTGAAATTTCCTTGATTCAGAGAATCTTCATCATGCCCACGAAAGGCTTGTTCTTGCATTGCTAAATAAATAACTATATCAATTAAACGTGTTATTATTTCTCTGTTTTGTTTAACGATCTAGTTATGTTTCAAAATACTTTGTCGATGTGCTGAATCAACTGAAACTTAAATATTTTGTTTACCAAAAAGTTTAAACTTTGAAGACGCATGTGTATGTTGCTCTGACTGTCCATGTTTTTGTCAAGATACCGATAAATGTTTCAAATCATCGTAGCCAGTAGAATTCCAGGGACCTTGTTTAGTTTCAGAGAATAGTAAACAGTTCCAACAGTAAAGCTTATTTATTTTTTCACTTCCCGTTAACCAGTTACATTTTTCATATCAACTGATATTAAATCCTCTACTGTCTCTGTTTGTTTTATTTTTAATAATCAAATTAACCATTTTCGGACAAGGTTTTAATTTTTCCACAAAAAGTCATCATCGAAATTTAATTTGCTAAATTTTGTTTGTAATAAAAAATGTACAATATCACCGTCGTTACTGCTTACTACTACTCTTATATTTGCGCTTGTGTTACCCAAAGCTGAAGTTAATGGCGACACTAAAACACTGCTACAATTTGCCATAATTAACTCTCTTAGTAACTACGACGCACGACACGATAATGTGGGCAAGCCCTTTGAGGTTTGAGTCGACTAACAAAAACGATGTTGAACGACGACTAGCAACATCAGATGATGGTCAAGGTGGTCTTGCCCAAGCCCAACCTGCCGATTTACTACAATACTCACATGGAAATGGAAGTTGGCGTGGGCGTTCTCGTTGCAAATAAAACTATTTTAACATTTCTAAAGCAACCAAGGTTCAAGAATATACCATTCATTTGATTGATTATTAAAAATGAAATTCACAAACACTGCAGTTTTTTTTTAATTCCACGGTATAGCAAGCATTACATACTATTATTTTACTTTATGATTAATTTTAATCCAAAAAACATTTCCAATATATTTTTAAAAACTATTTTTTCTAAATTCAGTCTAATAAATTTTCAAAAAAAATTAAATAAAGTTTTTTTACTACTATGTTATAATGTACAATATTTTAAATATAAGTTATAGTATAATGTTTGCTTTTAAAAATAATTTGACAAACCAATTTATTTTCAGTAATTTTTATATGGTCACATTTATTATGAATTTATGCTACAAACATTATTCTGTGTATAGAGTTACAATAATATAATGAATGAATGTATGTATTTATTTTTATTTCACTAACCGAATAACGCTGCAAGCGTATATGCCAGCAACCAGCTTCAAGGTGGGCTGATCCGACTTTGCCCATCGACTCTACTTATTCCACACGCTCTCGTCAAGACATCACATAGGTACGTGACATACGCAGTGTGTCTGTTTCTCTTTCTCTGCCAAATTCTACTACTGAATACTGAGAACGTTGTTGTCTTTTAATTCAGCTTTAGTGGGGCGCGCCCAAACTCGCTTGAAAATTAAAAATTTTATTTTACTTTCGTTTAATACGATTAATTTTGTACGAATTTAAGTTTATATTTATATTCACCGTAAACAATTTCTGTTCGTTATAACTCCATGTTAACGGCCCTACTTGACAATTCCTAGGTTAGTAAATACGAACATCTAGAAAATCGATGTTCCATAGGGAAAAGGGGATTTCTAAACATGATTCAAAGTTTTGGAGTGGGAGAAAATATGATCACAACGAAAGAACGGAATTATAATTCAACATGTTCACTATGTTCGCGAAACATTGTGACGAACGAAAGCAGCTATTATCTGTTGGAATAATTCAAAGAGATACAATTCTGGCGATAAATAGGTGCCCAAATGAAATTTAATTTTTTTTGTGTTGGGTGATTTTTATATTTATTGCCTGTAAAACTTTTCAAGCTTCAAAGAATCAGGGTGGGCAGTGCCCACCTTGCCCACCCCGAGGAGCCGCCACTGTATTTAAGTAAAATGCCAGAGCAGCTTTGCAGTTAATTTTTAAAAGATTAGGTGTTTTGAAGATAAACAAAACACCTTACAAAAATTGGTACCTGTCTATGACATCCGTGGACTCCTATCGATAGACAATCGGTACAAGATCTATTTCACCATGTAACTATAAACGACAACATATGAAAAAAGTTTACTATTGAAATAATTCTACAATATGATTACAGGAAATATACAGCGACATCTACAGTGAAATAGATGCAGCTGCAAGCTCTCCACATGTAAAACAGATTACAGTTAACCGGTGTATGGTGGAAACGCGTTACATTGCTTTCATTCAGCAGACCCAACAGTTGCGCAACTGTTCAGTGATCATGTGCAGTAAACGAGCGCTCACTCTGAACATGTTCAGGAGCGGTCGCCATTTTTGTGAGCGGAAAAATTCTATGCTCACTTAGTGAGCGTATCCTGTACGCATGCGCCATTGATGCATTCCAAGACCAACCTAATACATAATTTTGAAGAAAGTTACTAGAAAAGTAAGATACAACAAATTAAAGGTATTGTGCAGAAATAAATGTATTATAATATTGGAGTTCACCCAGTATTTTATTCGGGGTTGGAAAAACCAGCTCTTACACTAAAAACTACGCCAAAACTTAATGCAGAAAAACAATTTATTATTATTGCTTATTCGGTTTAATTTGTAAAATTTTAACATATGGCAGCAATGAAAAGTACCAGATGACAGACGATGACATAAAGGTGAGCGGTCCTGTCCACCGAAGACTCAACTGTTGTGAAGTGAACGGTTGGAGCGGGATCGGTTCCCGATCCGCCTGCTGAATGAAAGCATTCAGTTGCATGTCATACCAGGGGTAGGGCACTTAAGCTTCTTACCTACGGCCGCTGTAAGCGCTGCTGTAGTATAATTTTAAAAATAATTGGCGGTATAATTTAGTTTCATTTACTTCTACAGATGGCATCACTATAGGTTGTCGCGATTAGTTTGATTCAGAATTCAGCGTCCATTTTGATTCATTTCCTTTTTTGTTTTGGTGGTGTATTGTTCGTTTGTTTGGTGTTTTGTAATTTTCTTTTATAATAATGGTGTTTCTTTGCTGTGTACGAAATTGTCCTTTTAAGGACAGGAAACCTAAACTGCACCGGTTTCCAAAAGATATTGAGGTAAGTTCTTATTACAAATAAGTATAACCTCGACTAAAATAAAACATTCCGAGTCTCCATTCATATTATTTAGATTTTAATATTTATTTTAGAATAAGTGGAAGACATTGGTTATATAGATTATAATATGAGTATTATGATTATTAATTTAGTTTCATGTGCTTGTGTCTAATCTAACTAATAATTTTTATTTGTATTTGTAGCTTTGTCAGAAATGGATCAGAGTTATTGGGCGCCTTGATGTGTTACAGAAAGATCTAGACACTGTTGGGAAGAATTACCTAGTTTGCGATTTACATTTGCGATGACTGCAAATTTGACACTTTTCATAATAGAACTAACCTCAAACAAGGAGTAATTCCACAACTGTTTTTAGGTGAGAACATGACCAATCACTTTATATGAATATGTAATTTCATAAATAAGTTGAACATTAACATGGTGAAGCATTTAAGTATGTTTGATCAATACTGACAAATCTTGAAATATTCTTAAAGTTGCTTTTTAAGTTTATATGTTCACACTTATTACATTTTAAGTGTTCACACAGCTGAACACAACAGTAATGTTGAAGCTTCTACAAGCTCCTTGAATACAGCTTCTATTTATTGTAGCACTATAGATGTTCAACAGCCTATCGACCTTGAAGCACCTTCTACAAGTTCCTTAAATGTAGTTTCTGTTGATGGCAGATTCTCAAATGGAGGTAAACCAAATCTTATTTTTCATACTTTTCAGCTTTTACAAAATGCTTTTGTTTCAGCAATGGGGTGTTCAAGCACACGAAGAAAGCAGCGAATTGCACTAAAAATAGGTAAAAGCAATATTGCTCCCAACAAATCAAAAAGTCTTAGACAAGTAGCGAAAAATATGTGCAAATTATCCAAAGAGGTAAATGTAGAGAATGTGTCAAATAAAGCAAAAATTACAAGTGTAATAGAATACATTGAAAATGAAGAAGTGGCCTTGAATAAATTGAATGATACTTCATATAATTTTTTATTAAGTCAAGTAAGATCACAGTGCAAACGACTCAAAGGCCGAAGATATACAATGAAAGATAAGATATTTGCCTTAACTTTATTCAAACAAAATCCCAAATGTTACAAGTTATTAAGAAAAATTTTTGCCTTACCATCACGAAAAACCCTGATGGGCTTATTAAAAAGGACTCCATTTATGCCGGGTTTGGATAAAAATATTTTAAACAAATTGAAAAATGATGTTGCAAAAATGTAACCAATTGACAGAGTTTGTATGTTGATGTTTGACGAAATGTCCTTGGAAACCGGTTTGAATTATAATAAAAGCAAAGATTGCATAGAAGGATTAGAAGATGATGGTCAAAACAGAGGAAAGCAAAAATGCTTGCATAACGTGATTTGCAAAAGCAAATCACGTTATGGTTTTTATGGCTCGTGGTTTAGCAACAAAGTGGAAACAACCACTTGCCTATTATTTTGTTAAAAATGGTATGAAAACACCAGAAATTGCTAAAAACTTAAAGACAATTATTATGGAATTGCAAAAAATAGAATTACGAGTGGTGGGAACAGTGTGTGACCAATATAACGCAGCTGCGATTAACATGTTAATTGAAGAGTCAAAGTCAGAATTCTTGAGAAATGCTGTAGAATACAAATCGTTAGGATTCTTCATTGAAAGCAGGGAAATCATCCCAATTTGCGATCCACCTCATTTATTGAAAGGTATTAGAAACAATTTATTAAAATATGATTGTGAATTTAGTTGGAAGAAACCTCATCAAATTGCATCTTGGGAACATATTAAACAATTTTATGCACTCGATACAGGGAGTTACGACACAAAAATGTGTAATAAATTAACTGATGCACATATATTTGAAGAAAAAGTGAAAAAAATGAAGGTAAAACTAGCCGCCCAAGTTTTTTCTCAAAGAGTGTCATCCTCGATGAGGGCATTAGTCAAATATGGTAAGGATAAATGCTCATTTTCCTTCATATCAGATTTCAAGAAAGCCTTTTTTTCAGGAAACGATTGTCTACCGGCAGCTGCAGAAGATACAGCTGATTTTTTAGTTTTTATTGACAAAGTGTTCGACAGCATAAATGGAGCAACTTTGAAAGCCGAAGAAGCAAAACCTTTGCGTTGTGCAATTAGTGAAAACACAACACATCATAACTTTTATACAGAAGCTATTCAAGTTTTTAGTAATTTAAAATTTGTACGGACAGATGGAAAAGTTATTAGACCACCAACTGTCACCAATTTTATAAAAACATTAAAAGGTGTGCAGGAAATTTGGAAATTATGTAACTCTATAGGTTTTAAATTTCTGTATCCACGGAATATAAATCAAGACCCATTAGAAAATTTTTTTTGTATGATTAGAAGCCATGGGGTGAGAAATATAAATCCAACATGTACGTCATTTATATCTTCTTTTAAGGTGTTAACAATAAATAATTTTTTTTCAATTCAATCTCGTAATGCTAATTGTGAAGCTGATGGGTGCTCTTCAGCCTTGTCATGCTTGATGACTTTTCTAGAGGAAAAACCAGGTATAATCGAAGAAACTGACAATGGAAGCTTCAAGGATGATATTATTTTCAATATGCAAAGCAATTCATTTTTAAAAAAACAAAATGCATATATTGCTGGATATTTAGCAAAGAAAACATTAAAGTTTGTTGGATCATGTGAGTGCTGTAAAAGAGAACTCTTATCAGAAAAAAAAGAAATATTTCATGAATATATACTTATACGCTCATATGGTTCTCTGTTCAAACCAAATTCGTATTTCTTATTTTTATATGATTATTGCTCTCAAATAATTCACCAGACATTACCACACAACTTTAATGCAAATAATTTACGAACGAGATTATTTGCTACTTGTAAACAACATATTACAAATATTTTTTCGTGTGACAAACACGACTTATTGTCGATATTTTTAAGAATTTTTATTAACTTTTATATTTTTAATTGGATAAAAAATATTAACAAAATAATGAAAGGATTAATTACTACCAAAATAAATGACCCAGTCAAAAGACAGGCTTCTGAATATTATATTAAATATAAAACAAAAAGATTAGCAATTAATAAACAGAAGTTTGGGCATTAATATATTGTAATTTTAGGAAAGTATTTATCATATGTTATTGTAATAAAAGAAATTGTATAAATTAAATTTAAAACAAATTATGAGTTTCATTAAAATCTAGTTTTATCCTTTGCAGTTGCAAAATTAAAATATTCTTGGCAAGGCAGTTACGTAATCAAAATTCTAGGATATGCTTGTTTCAAATATTACTACTTTTTATGTGCTCATTGCTATTTCAACTTATAAATAAGCATATCTTCCAGCAACTGTCGAGCTAGTCTTGCCGGAATATTTTAATTCCAGGGGCCCGATTCTCGAACTTAAGAGAAGTGAACGTTCTATTGAGAGAAGTGATAGATCACACTCCCATCCCTGGTTCTCCTAACTTCAAGAATAGCTGTTTTTAGGTAGGGATGTGTGTCGATCGTGTAGGAAATAGCAGTGCAATGTTGCCAGGTTGCAATTGAAGGCGGATTAGGACAATTGTTGTATAGAACAGTGTATATTAGGTAATATGTAATACGAAAACTATTTCTTTTAAATAGCGTGTGTAATGTTGAAAGGTTTTATGGGTTATATCAGTTGGATTTCCGGAAAGTGTTAGGCTAAACATCGAAATGTGAATATTGTTTTCTACGTATCATACATGTAGAAATAATGTAACATATATTAAAGTAATAAAAATAATAAAATAAAATAAAACACCTTTTTCACAAAATTATAATAACTATTTAAACATATATTTTATAATAAGTAAAATACATGTTATACAGACAAATTTTAATGGTAGGGTGAAAAAACGATTAATGCAAAATTACAACGAATATTAACACTATAAAATTCTGAGAATTAGTTCAATGGGAAATACAAAATATTAATGAGAAAGAACGGGTAAAACTAACGCTGACAGGATTACGAATTACAATTCTAAATAAGATATTAATGAAAAGTTTAATATATAATTATGTATTTAAACCTATTATCTACGAGACATTTTATAATAAAAATACATGTTATACAGAACAATTTTAAAGGTAGCTGAAAAACGATTAAAGCAAAATTGCAACGTTAGTTCAATGGGAAATACAAAATATTTCTGAGAAAGACAACGGGTTAATTTAACAGTGACAGGATTATGGATTAACAAATCTTAAAAAGCAGATATTACTCAAAAGTTTAATACATATTTCAAGAGTGTCTTAAGTGTTATCCGATGTCGGTATACAAGATAACAAACCAGAAGAAACGTTCAAATACGATATAAAGAACACATGGCTCATGTCAAATTACACAATGTAGAAAAATCCGCATTAGCTTTACATCATATTGATACAAGTCACAACTTCAGCCTAGAAAATGTTAGTTTAGTTAAACAAAGCAACAATAGAAACTTAGATATGTGGGAAGTCATATACATGAAAAAACATAAAAATTATCTCGTCGCCTAAACTGCAAAACCTCGTATATGCATTTTTTCATGAAATTGAGATATTTGGTATACTAGTGGTTTACTTTGTTATGCATATGTGTGCAAACTCTTGGAAACGTACAGAAATCAGAAATTTAATAATATCAATGTGTAGTACCTCGTATATAAATTGTCAGCTGGGAGCGCATGCGTAACCTTGTATACGTGATAGTTTACAATAACGAAGATAGGCTGTCTTATCCTGCGACATCATTTTGTTAATTGAAAAGGAATTATTAACAAGTAAGTAGTAAAAATTTATTAATTAGGTAAAAGTAATACTGTTTTATTCGATAAAACATTGTTTGCCGCTGTGAAGCTTAGTTTAAATCCATAAAATGTCTGCAAATGTCATGTATTCGTATACATGTTTTTGCACAAAGTTATTCTTACTTTTAATTTATACCATACCGTCGTATACGCGGTTTTGTATTTACCCCGAACAAAACCAAAATTCACGCATTTATTTTAGGTATTTTGTTTCAGTATGAGTGTTTCCCGAGGTAAAGCCCTCGTCCAAATGGTTTTGAACCAGAATGTGAACAAAAATAGAGTTCTTGCAAGTCCCGCTAATTTAAGCATCGAGCAATGTTCTAATGGTAAAAACAAAGAAAATAGCAGTCTTGTATTTGAAAGTGAAGAGTGTATCCCCAAAATTAGTTGGGATTTAACAGAGCTAACACCTGTTCAAAACATTGTTATCGAAGAGTCCAACTTTGCCGGTTCAGCTTCGTCAGAAACAATAAAAATCGCTAACACGACCTTCCAAGATTTTTCCAATAATGAGCCAAATGAGAATATTATCCTTAATGTTGAAGCTGACAACTTGTCGACTAGCAGCGATGATGGCAGTAATTTTGAACCTGGAAGCGGTAAGTTGGAATATAGCGAGAGAGAAAGTAGCGACAACAACGACATTGGGGAGGATTTAGCTGAAGATCAGAATGAAAGAATCAACACTGACGACATAGGTGGTAACGAGAATGCTCCGAGTAATACAGAACTATCGGAAGACCAAGATAGCGGAGATGTAGTACCATTCAGAAAGCGCAAAATGTCTAGAGAGCAGAGGTTCCAAAACAAGCGGCTTCGAAAGTTAGGACAGGGTTATAAGGCCTTGAAAAAAGATCCTTCTGGAAATTATAAACATACCGATATCGCCGCTCGTAAAATGAGTTCAACCTGCTCGTCGAAGGTTTGCAAAAACTCAAAAGTATTTTTCTGTTCATCCTTTAATGAAAACGACCGAAAACTTTTGTTTGACAGTTTCTGGAAAACTTTAACATGGGATATGAAGCGCACATACATAAGTTCTTTAGTGGATAACCGTCCAAGTAAACGTATGAAAGAAAATTCAAGACGGAAGGGTACATTAATCTACTACTTGAAGAAAGGCACTCAGAAGCTTAGAGTTTGTAAAAAGATGTTTCTTTCTACATTAAACGTTAACGAATGGTCTGTTAGAGAGTACAGTAAGAAATTACATGGCATTATTGAGGCAGAACAGAATGTTCTTCATCCTGGAAGGAATCGCCGCTCTAATGATCGAAGAAGAGCTACAATGCAGGCATTTCTAGAAGAGCTCCCTAAAATGCCCTCTCACTATTGCCGTTCTTCTACGTCTAAACTGTACCTTGAACCTACATTTCAAAGTAAAGCTGAACTATACCGAGAGTATCAAAGCTACTGCGCTACAAAAAATGAAAATTCATGTTCGCAACAATTGTTTAATGAGGAAATTAATAAACAGAAAATAGGAATTTTTCGACCTCGGAAAGATCAGTGCGATGTATGCATTTCACACAAGCTTGGTAATATTGATGAAGATACATACCAGAAACATCAAACAAGTAAAATTGCAGCTCGGAATTCCAAAGAAGACGATAAAAAACGATGTCAAGCAGATCCAAAGAAAATTTCTGTAATAACCGTTGATGTTCAAGCGGTCAAATTGGCTCCAATGTTGAAGGCGAGTGCAATTTATTATAAGACTAAACTTTGTGTCTACAATTACACAATTTATAATTTAGCTAATTCGGAAGTAATTTGTCATTTATGGGATGAAAGCCAAGGTGGATTAGAAGCTAATATGTTTGCAACAATGTTATCGAATTATCTCCTAAATCATTTGCTAAATGAACCCGACACCAAGGAATTAATCATCTACAGTGATGGTTGTGGGTACCAGAACAAAAACGTTACTGTTGCCAATGCCTTACTAAAATTTGCAATAGATAATAATGTAACTGTGTACCAAAAATATTTTGAGAAAGGGCACTCCCAGATGGAAGTGGACTCCGTCCACAGTGCCATTGAGAGAAGACTTAAAAACCGCGATATATATTTGCCAACTGACTACATTGCGGTTTGCAAAGAAGCAAGAAGCAAACATCCGTACAATGTTAAATACATGAAATTCACCGATTTTCTTGATTACTCAAAGGTTAATTATTATACCAGCATACGGCCAGGTAGGAAACCTGGAGATCCGCAGGTGACCCATGTGCACTGTTTCATGTATTCACCTGAAGGGATCATAAAATATAAATTAAACTATACGGATGAATGGCAAGACCTTCCAAAAAGATCAAATCTTAGACAATATGATGTCACAAAACTGTATACAAGTGTGCAACGCATTAAAAAAGACAAATTTAATCATTTACAGCAGTTAAAGCAAGTATTAGATCAACAATTTTGGGAGTACTATGACAATTTACCGCACTTGTAATGGAGATCAGAACCACGTAAGCCGCTGATTAGGATGCAATTTACGTTGAAAACCTCGTATGTGATTTATTATAGTCAAAAATAGAATTTTGTTTATTTTTTGGTTTTGTTAGTTTTCAGAATGTACTTTTATTTAAATAAAACCAAAAGTTTACGAAAAAAATATCCATTCAACTTTATTATACAGTTTTATGTTCCCCCTGTAAAATTTTCGAAATTGCAGATACGAGGTTTTGCAGTTTAGACGACGATCTGCTGAATAATGATATTTCTCCCCTTAATAACAAGCATTGATCGGTCATATGTACAAAATTTAAGTCGATATGCGCATGCTTCTCTTAACTTTTAATATGTTCGCTTGACTTGAACCGATAGATGTAAATTCTCCCAACTCTTGAGCGAAGGGATCTTTCTCTCAAGTTCAAGAATACGATTTTTAACATTTCAAGAGAATCCCCTCCATTATTCTCTCGACTCGAGAATCAGGCCCCAGAATGAAATGATATTTAAAAGACGTATACTATACATTCAAATTTTCCCGCCTTACGTATCACAGTGCCAAAGGCGGTCGTAGGTAAGAACTTCTTCGTTCCGAGTTGCCAATCTATTTATATTACTTGATCTGTGTGTCACACTAGATTACTTTTGATACAGTTTGTGTTTTACTGCATACAAGCACGGATAATTTTTATATTCGTTTATTAATATTGCTACTTGCTCCCGAGTCCACGACATTATACAACTTCGTATTTTATTATATCAACGTAACGCAATTAATTTATCATCAAAACATAACATCAATAACATGCACAAATGAACAACATAATATAGGACATGTTCTATATATTTTATGGAAAATTTAATCGTTGTATTTTACAGTATTCCACATACATATTTTTTATTTAAGAAAATATTATATTTTTTACTATAAATTTTATATAAAATTTATTCTCGTGTCAAACGGCCTAAAGCAAAAATAAACATGAAAAATTTAACAGGAAGAATATACGAGGTAAGATCAGTAAGTACCCGTGTTTGAAGACAGGTGGCGCTGCTGAGGGAAGTTGGCATTACCGTCGTGTACTACTATTTGTCACACAACACCATAATAAATTTCAGACTGATTCATAGGTTAGTTTTTATTTGGCAGCCAGTTGTATCACACGTGTTTCGTGTTTCTCGATAAAATGGAAAAAGAGCAATATCGATCCGTAATTCGCTTTATATTTTTGGATGGAAAAACATGCGAAGAAATAAAAGCGAAGTTGGATGCTGTCTATGGGGACCCTTCACCATCTATGACAACCGTAAGATATTGGTTCAACGAATTTAAACGTGGTCGTACATCTGTTTTTGATGAGGAGCGCCCAGCAGACGTGGTTACCGAGAAAATCGTTGAAAAGGTCCACGACATGATTCTCGCTGATCACCGAACGAAAGTGCGCGAAGTAGCAGAGGCCGTAGGCGTGTCGTACGGAACGGCAATTAATATTTTACATGATAAGTTATCGGTGAGAAAGGTGTCGGCCCGATGGGTGCCGCGATTGCTTACGGTGGACAACAAGCGGATACGGTTGTCAATGTCGAAGCAATGTTTGGACCTCTTTAAGAGAAATTCGCAGTTTTTGCGTCGAGTCGCCACCGTCGATGAAACCTGGATCCATTATTATACGCCAGAGTCCAAGCGACAGTCAAAACAATGGATTTTTCGGGGTGAATCTGCTCCGAAGAAGGCAAAGACGGTCCCATCGGCCGGAAAGGTCATGGCCACGATTTTTTGGGATTCCAACGGAATAATCCTGATGTACTTTTTGCAGAAAGGAAGAACGGTCACGGGGCAGTACTACAGAGAATTATTGGACCGATTCGATATAAAATTGAAGGAGACACGGTCCCATTTGGCTAAGAAAAAAGTGCTGTTTCACCACGATAATGCACCAGCACATTCATCCAGAATTGTCGCGGCAAAGTTGCATGAACTGCACTACGAATTGCTGCTGCACCCACTGTACTCGCCTGACTTGGCTCCCTGCGACTTCTTTCTGTTCCCCAACATGAAAACGTGGCTCGGGGGAAAAAGATTCAGCTCAAACGAGGAGGTTATCGTCGAGACAGAAGCGTATTTTGCAGAGTTTGACAAATCGTATTTTTTGGAGGGGTTAAAGACAAAGATATGGCAGAAACGTTGGGAAAAGTGTATTGTACCAAAAGGTGATTACGTTGAAAAATAAAAAAAAAAATTGTGAAAAACTTGCGTCTTCTTTCCTAACACGGGTATTTATTGATCCTCCCTCGTACACAACGCACGTTTTTTTGTCAGATATGATTTATCTCTCAACACCGAATTGAACTATTAAGTCTATTAAAAATGTGTAATAAAGAAATTTAATATTGAAACGGAAATTATGTGTTTATTTGCCATGAATCGCGTATATTACGATCAATTTATAAATCTTCTATTTAAGCTAATGAAATAAATGCCCTCAAGTTTAATTTAACGAAGTAACTTTTTTAGTTTCTCTAATATAGTTGTGACAACTTGTAAACATCATCGATGACGTACAACTGAACTTAACGCGTCTCCAGTATATATGGAATAATTGGCCACATTAATTTATTCCAAAAGATGGCGTATGATCTGTATAATATAAATGATTAAGCAATGCAATAGGATGCGCGTGGAATTTTTATGCCAAATTGAATACTTAACACGGGGCTTACGAGTATGCGCAGTCCCTAGTCTTTTGACATTCGAATGTGAAATCACTAAAGTTCCGAACGCCGATTTCAATAGACGTGCCCCAAGCAGCAAAATCACAATTTTAGAGAAGGATGAACATAAATATTTGCTAATGTGGAACAAGTGTGCATATACTTGGTGATTTTGTTACTGGGGGTACTAGCTTTTTGTTTATATTTTTGGAGTATTTTTATTAAGGAAAATGCGGAAGACATTGAAAAGGATCAAATTATACAATTCCCGACACTGACATTGTCATCCCAAAATGTTATTTCTGGTTTTGTTGTCAAACAATTGAAGAGCATTGTTAAGTGTGCTAAATGTGTGTCCGTACTAGAAGAAATCTCACAAACATCTTCCGAGAATGCTAGTTTTCATCTTTTGAACAGAAAAAATCATAGTGCTTTAATACGTCCTTCACAAGATGTCACCAAAGTATGTAAAATAGTTGAAGTCCAAGCACGCCATATTCTTGTACAAAACAATAATAGACTTCCTGGAAAGGCAGTGTTTTTTGAGCTATTTGTATGTTCAATGTCTATTACCTTGTTAGTAGAAGTACTTTGTATCCTTAGATACATATATGTTTGATTCATCTATTTTACATGAAAGTCACGTTTCTCTTTTAATTAAGCATGTTCTGCGATGCACAAAGATACAAAGAAACAAACATAAGTAGAACGTGGAGAACTTCTAAGAAAAAAGCATTAATACTTTTTTATAATCAATAAATATTTCAAAAGGAATATATTGTTTTTTGAGTATTTTTTAAAATTCCTTTAATAATCATTATCTTGTGGATCCCATGGTTTATTCAATACTCTACAATATTATGCCATTTATCATTAATAAATTTAAAATATGTTGTTCTGTACTATTCGATTCATGTGATCCGATGTGTATATCTAGTGAACTGATTCTGAAGAAGGGAGCGGGCAGGCAAATTAAACACAAGGCTTGATACATTATAACCCTAAATGTGTATATCCACTTCTCTATCCGCAGATTACTTGAGCACTGATTGTTTTTTTTTATTATTATTATCAAATTTAAATAGCTAATATACAGGGGCAATCTTTAAAATTTGAACTTTTTTTTTAACTGTTTTCAAGTTTATTTATACATGGGATATTAAAATTTGCACATATTTTATAAACATTAATTGGTTCCTCTTAAATGATTATATATATCGGTCGAATCATTTCAATTATTGATATCTCGCTCAATTTGTTTTGTTTTCATCTTTTAAATACCAAATAAACCTTGTTATGCTGTAATTCTGATTTGACCTTTGAAACATCTTCCTGAAGGAGAATACTACCAGGGAGTTAGTCAATTAACTCAATGATAGGTGGCGCTATTTTCGATTGTCGAATGAAATGAATATCCTCGAACCACCTCTTTTCCGCAACGGGCATAGCGGCGGCGAGCCTTCCTGTATTTTCGATCGACCACAGCGAGAATTCCATAGGTTTAAGGTATATACAGAGATCGTGGCAAAAGAGTGTTAGTGATATAAGACGATCGATTTGCCAAGCGCCATATTTGCCCCTTCTTATGGCGAGGGGGGCAGCAATAGGTTTACTTGATTCATTCATAAACACATAGTTAATTTATTATTTATTAACATATTTAATAGAAATAAAACACTGCATAAAATTATAAAATTATTCACTTTTAATATGTAGATATTTAATTCCTACTACAAGTAATTATGGTTTAAAAGTCGCTTTGCCTTCATAAGTACATCCTGATCTCTGAATTATTTTGGTGGCTGTCCATATACCACACTTAATGCAAATGTCTAACGGTTGTCCTTGTATATATTGAGCTAAAAAGCCCCCGACGAAAGCGTCCCCAGCTCCGTTAGTATCTACTAATTGCTCTTTAGTTAATTTAGCTACGGGAAATGTTTTCACAACATTATTATGCGCTAATATCACAGGTTGGTCGCCCGTTGTTATTATGCAGACTCTCGGCCTATTTTCATTTTGTTTAGGCAATTTACAAATTTTTCTCGCTATCTCTTCTAAGTCACTCGTACCGAATGATTGTTCCGTTGCAAATGTTGCAGCTTCCTTAAAAAATACTAACGTAATATGTACATAATATGTTGTATACATACAGTAAAACCTTGATTCATATTTCTAATCAGGTAAATAAACAACAACTGGTTACTGAATCTAATGTACAATGGCAAGTAAACTGAATTCTCTATAATAGTGTTGTAGTGAAGTGTCTCCTGCTTTATTCAAGCGTTGGTACTATTCAATTTAGTATTAAAAATGTATTGTCCAAATAACAGGGACTTACAATAGTTACCAATCCAGTTTTACTAAGCTTTAGCTTAAACCACAGCTAACGTATCCGGCCTATGAATATGTACAATAAGAGGCACAAATACATTTCCGTATTAGTGAAAACATTGAAGTAGCCAACATTCGTAAGATAATACTACACATATCATTTAACACAAACTTTTTTGGTTATGCCATACTGAAGAAAACAAATAAGTTAGAAACATATATGTCGTCCTAACACCTCTTATTATTAATTAATCAAGATTTCACTCTTTCTGGATATTGTAGTCTTACCGTTTCATTGCCAAAAAGTACGTCAACGTAAGGCATTGTCTGCATCAACGGTTCTTTATAAAATTGAGAAATAAATGGTGCACTGAGATTCACTAAAAATGGTCTGTTATGGTATAGAGCAAATTTGGCAACTTCCAGGATTGACTCGGGACTTACAGTCATGAAAAATCCCTGAAATTAAATGCATTTATTATGTAACATGATACATTGCAAATAGCAATTAAACGATTACAACACACTAATGGGTGTCTGTAATTGACTTACGCATTGCGATTTAGAAATTTTCATGTTCTCAAATGGGCAAGTTGGAAACATCTTCCTTCATTTGTTCTACCGCCAATATTTAATTTACAAAATAAACATCACTTTATAATCATATGATCATGCTTACGTGTAACTATAGGATTGCCAATATGATAAAATGACATTAATAACCTGTAATTTAGAATTCATATTATGTTAAAGTTGATTACTGTTATGAAACCCTTCAAATTGCGTTTATAAGATTCTAATGTCAAATTTGACAAATAATTTATTTCACGCAGAGGTGGGAATTGTAAAACGTAAAAATCGCTAAAATATAAATGACGGCGGTGTAAATCAATTACAGACACATTATTTTATACAAAACACTGTAGGTACAGTTGTGTGCAGAAAAAAGTAGGACAAGCGTTTAGTCATGTGAACTTATATCATAATTGACACATCTCATAAAAAAGTGGTACACTCATATACAACGTGAGCATTTTGAACTGTCCTGAGTTGACCATACTGATTTTAATATAGGAACACAGTGTAATTGGCAAGCCTTTTTTATTTATTTTTGTGGTTAGGTTTACTATTTAAAATTTTCTTGTGATAAATGTCAATGAAATAGGTTAAGTTGAATTATATGAAAGAATATTTTAGAAATATAGTAATTGCACTTTATTTTTTACATTTTGATTTTGACATTTGACATGTAAATTTAGTATGGACAATTCACGGAAGTAAATATTTCCTAGTTTTTGACAATACTGGGACTTTTTTGTTGCCAATCCAGGACAGTTCAAAATGCTCACGTAGTATAACCCGAATTATATCATAATATGTCAATATATGAGTAACACTCCATTTATATGTTGAAGTATAGATATAAATTTCAATAAAATCAATCACAATACAATTTCTTATGCCTCACATTTGAATTCTTCTGCAGGCTGTTGACCGAGAACACGGAAAATTTGTTGCTACAACAGCATCTAATACACAAGAAAACGGATACTCTCTAAAGAAATCATTCTTCTACCGCTTCTTTGTTTTCTATTAATTGTTTGTTCTTATTCCCAACGGTTTTTGAAATTTTGTACGGTGCTTTTATTAACTCCGAACATAAACGCTACTTCTCTAATTGTTCGTCCTTTTTGCATCTCGGAATAATTTGAATTTGTTGTTGATTACACAATTTTCTGGCATTATAATAAAACTCTAACTATGACAACCCAATTTGTTTCTTAAGTGACATGTCAAATTGAAGTTGTCAACAAAATTTAAAGGCACTGATATACAGGGTTATGATAAAGTAACGCACAAAATTCATAAAACGTACAATGTTCATTTTTGAAAAAAATGCAAAAACACGTCAAAGAGTTTGTTTTATTCCGCGTCTTTTAACATAAGTCAAAAAAATAAAACGTCAAATTTTTTTTTTTACTTTATTTGATAAAGCTTGTTTTTATGCATTATAAAGAAATAATTGAAGTAGAGGTCACATAAGAAAAAACTAAAAAAAAAAAAAACGAATTAGACATGAAATGACTCGTATAACTCCGCAGATGATCAAAGACTCTGTAAATCAGGTGTACCATCGTCTTGGCCTATGTCAGATAGTGAACGGGACACAGTTTGAACAATTCCTGTAAGAAATCGTTTTGGTTTAATGGACTGTTTAGTTAATTTAAATGTTATTACTATAATAAAGTTTATTTTGTTTTGTACTTTCTTATACGTAGTATAAGGAAGTATTGTGATGATGAAAATTTTCGACCTCGAGATTTTTGCAGATGTCCACGTTTTGAAGTCCCCTGATACCGAAAAAGTGGTTTTTAAAAAATGTCTGTGTGTCTGTGTGTGTGACCACGATAGCGGTCAAACCGTTGCAGAGGCAATGGAATTTTTAAAAAATATTGGGCATGCCGATTTTCAAACTGCAGATGGAACAATCAGATTTCTACGCACAATAAATAATTTGTTCGATTTATTAAATTCAAGGAATCCTTTTGGCAAGGGGTGTCATACACCTCTAAGGGCGTCAAATAAAAATTATTGGCACCCAATACTCTTGAATTCCATAGAATATTTAACAAATCTCAAAACTGTGGACCAAAAGTTTTTATATACTACTCCCAAGAAGACGACAATTAGGGGCTTTGTAATAACAATTAAGTCTCTTTTGGCCATGTATGAGACCTATGTTGATTCTGACAATGCACTCTTGTCATATTTGTTGACATACAAGTTCAGTCAGGATCACTTGGAATTATTCTTTTGTAGTATAAGGTACACTGTTACATTCACATTCATTTCACAAGGTTATTGCTAACTGTTATTTTTAGGGCTAGAAATGGTTGGAACAACAACCCAACCGCGCTGCAGTTCTTTAATACTTACAGAAGATTACTAGTGCGCCATGACCTTCGTGCAATTGAGGGAAACTGTACCATACAGGACCGGACACACTTGCTGGCTGCGGTTCCTTCTACCTCCAGAACAAAAGTTACTAATGTAACTATAGATGATGTACAATTTATAAAAAAATATGAACTTTATTGGTCAGATATGGAAATTGCAGACCATGAATATGCAATTCCCAATTTACCAGATTTATCAATAGTAACCCAAAATGTTGTTGGGTATATCTCTGGGTATGTGGTCAGCATGGTGAAGCGCAAAATTAAATGCCCAGAATGCATCTTAAGTCTGCATACTGTTGTATCTACCTCATCGGAGATGGACAGTGCGTTGCATTTGTTAAGGCAGCGAGATCGTGGAGGCTTAATTAAACCGTCTGCTGATTTGCTGAAAGTCTTGCTGATAGTGGAGAAAAGCATTAAGCGGGTGCTTATTGTAACTGATCAGAAAATGCCCAATGAGGAGAATTTTTATGATAAATTTTGCCACAGTTTGGCAATGACAATTTTTGGGGAAGGCAAATATTTTAAATGTTTGTCAGAGCATTGTCTTGACTATTCTGTTTTGGAGGAGAACCATATCATGAGACTGATAAAAGCTGCAGTTTTATCGTATACCAAAATTAGGCTACACCATATAGCCAAGAAACAAACTGAAAAGGAGAGGGGTGAACTGATTAGGAAGAAATTGTCCAAACTGATATTATTTTCAAATCAGTAGTATTTTCGTTAATAAAAGTTTTTCTACTGAAACCAACCCTGCTTTTGGGTTTCAATTTCCCGTGTACTGCCCTGTCCTTTCACAAAGCGCATGCCCAGAAATGGCCTGCGCAGATCCAATTAAGACCACTTCTAAAGTATATGAATGTTCTTCTATTTACCTTATATAATTCTGTGGTAGATACACAAACACTTGTTTATATACATGTTTTATTTGCTCGGTGGATCAGATCAGTTCATGTGCAACGTCATAAGTGACGTCTCTCAACTGAGCATAACTGCTTCCCGCCAAGCGATCTGGCTATATCAGAAGATCAGTTCGTCATCCTGATCCGCCAATAGAGAGACCGGAATTTATTGACGGCAAAGTGGAAATATAAAGTATTTTCAAATAATCCACGTATAAAAGTAATTTTTTTTAAGTTATAATATAATACCACATCTTACACTTATACTCTCTGCCAATTTTTACACTTTTTTGATGTTTACCCTTTCATTGTATTGAATTCAAAACGGTAATCTCAAGATGTTTTTTGTCTTGTTATTTTATCGTAACATACTTATTGTAACTATTCGTGCTGCTTAATTAACTAAAGTTTACTGATCTACGTACACATTTCAAGAAGGAAGGATATCTTCAGCTCTAATCAGTTATGTACTTCTTGTTGGTACCTTTTCAACTTTACGATAATAATAAATAAATATCTACTCGTCCAACACACAGAACTCTTATTACATGATAAAAATGGACACAGTTGAAATATCCATAACACACACGTTTTCTTGTACTCGCCTTTTTTAAAACTATATTAAACCACTATACAAATACCTTATTAAATTAATATAAGGGGCAAAATGTTTTCCTGTAACCACTGATCTGTATAATATAAATGGATGAGCAATGCAATAGGATGCGCGTGGAATTTTTATGGCAATTGAATACTTAACTCGGGGCAAAACTATACGGCTGCCTGTAGACGTTTGTAAAACAAGCCTTCCTGCTTCCATTATTTAAGTAAAATGCCAGAGCAGCTTTGCAGTTAATTTTTAAAAAATTAGGTGTTTTGAAGATAAACAAAACACCTTACAAAAATTGGTACCTGTCTATGACATCCGTGGACTCCTATCGATAGACATTCGGTACAAGATCTAAGGACCATCCGTAACTATAATCGGCAACATATGAAAAAAGTTTACTATTGAAATAATTCTACAATATGATTACAGGAAATATACAGCGACATCTACAGTGAAATAGATGCAGCTGCAAGCCCTCCACATTTAAAACAGATTACAGTTAACCGGTGTATGGTGGAAACGCGTTACATTCAGTTGCATGTCTTACCACTCATACCAGGGGTAGGGCACTTAAGCTTCTTACCTACGGCCGCTGTAAGCGCTGCTGTGGTATAATTTTAAAAATAATTGGCGGTATAATTTAGTTTCATTTACTTCTACAGATGGCACTATAGGTTGTCGCGATTACGCGATTAGTTTGATTCAGAATTCAGCGTCCATTTTGATTCATTTCCTTTTTTGTTTTGGTGGTGTATTGTTCGTTTGTTTGGTGTTTTGTAATTTTCTTTTATAATAATGGTGTTTCTTTGCTGTGTACGAAATTGTCCTTTTAAGGACAGGAAACCTAAACTGCACCGGTTTCCAAAAGATATTGAGGTAAGTTCTTATTACAAATAAGTATAACCTCGACTAAAATAAAACATTCGGAGTCTCCATTCATATTATTTAGATTTTAATATTTATTTTAGAATAAGTGAAAGACATTGGTTATATAGATTATAATATGAGTATTACGATTATTAATTTAGTTTCATGTGCTTGTGTCTAATCTAACTAATAATTTTTATTTGTATTTGTAGCTTTGTCAGAAATGGATCAGAGTTATTGGGCGCCTTGATCTGTTACAGAAAGATCTAGACACTGTTAGGAAGAATTACCTAGTTTGCGATCTACATTTTAGTGATGACTGCAAATTTGAGACTTTTCATAATAGAACTAACCTCAAACAAGGAGTAATTCCACAACTGTTTTTAGGTGAGAACATGACCAATCACTTTATATGAATATGTAATTTCATAAATAAGTTGAACATTAACATGGTGAAGCATTTAAGTATGTTTGATCAATACTGACAAATCTTGAAATATTCTTAAAGTTGCTTTTTAAGTTTATATGTTCACACTTATTACATTTTAGGTGTTCACACAGCTGAACACAACAGTAATGTTGAAGCTTCTACAAGCTCCTTGAATACAGCTTCTATTTATTGTAGCACTATAGATGTTCAACAGCCTATCGACCTTGAAGCACCTTCTACAAGTTCCTTAAATGTAGTTTCTGTTGATGGCAGATTCTCAAATGGCGGTAAACCAAATCTTATTTTTCATACTTTACAGCTTTTACAAAATGCTTTTGTTTCAGCAATGGGGTGTTCAAGCACACGAAGAAAGCAGCGAATTGCACTAAAAATAGGTAAAAGCAATATTGCTCCCAACAAATCAAAAAGTCTTAGACAAGTAGCGAAAAATATGTGCAAATTATCCAAAGAGGTAAATGTAGAGAATGTGTCAAATAAAGCAAAAATTACAAGTGTAATAGAATACATTGAAAATGAAGAAGTGGCCTTGAGTAAATTGAATGATACTTCATATAATTTTTTATTAAGTCAAGTAAGATCACAGTGCAAACGACCCAAAGGCCGAAGATATACAATGAAAGATAAGATATTTGCCTTAACTTTATTCAAACAAAGTCCCAAATGTTACAAGTTATTAAGAAAAATTTTTGCCTTACCATCACGAAAAACCCTGATGGGCTTATTAAAAAGGACTCCATTTATGCCGGGTTTGGATAAAAATATTTTAAACAAATTGAAAAATGATGTTGCAAAAATGTAACCAATTGACAGAGTTTGTATGTTGATGTTTGACGAAATGTCCTTGGAAACCGGTTTGAATTATAATAAAAGCAAAGATTGCATAGAAGGATTAGAAGATGATTGTCAAAACAGAGGAAAGCATTTTGCAAATCACGTTATGGTTTTTATGGCTCGTGGTTTAGCAACAAAGTGGAAACAACCACTTGCCTATTATTTTGTTAAAAATAGTATGAAAACACCAGAAATTGCTAAAAACTTAAAGACAATTATTATGGAATTGCAAAAAATAGAATTACGAGTGGTGGGAACAGTGTGTGACCAATATAACGCAGCTGCGATTAACATGTTAATTGAAGAGTCAAAGTCAGAATTCTTGAGAAATGCTGTAGAATACAAATCGTTAGGATTCTTCATTGAAAGCAGGGAAATCATCCCAATTTACGATCCACCTCATTTATTGAAAGGTATTAGAAACAATTTATTAAAATATGATTGTGAATTTAGTTGGAAGAAACCTCATCAAATTGCATCTTGGGAACATATTAAACAATTTTATGCACTCGATACAGGGAGTTACGACACAAAAATGTGTAATAAATTAACTGATGCACATATGTTTGAAGAAAAAGTGAAAAAAATGAAGGTAAAACTAGCCGCCCAAGTTTTTTCTCAAAGAGTGTCATCCTCGATGAGGGCATTAGTCAAATATGGTAAGGATAAATGCTCATTTTCCTTCATATCAGATTTCAAGAAAGCCTTTTTTTCAGGAAACGATTGTCTACCGGCAGCTGCAGAAGATACAGCTGATTTTTTAGTTTTTATTGACAAAGTGTTCGACAGCATAAATGGAGCAACTTTGAAAGCCGAAGAAGCAAAACCTTTGCGTTGTGCAATTAGTGAAAACACAACACATCATAACTTTTATACAGACGCTATTCAAGTTTTTAGTAATTTAAAATTTGTACGGACAGATGGAAAAGTTATTAGACCACCAACTGTCACCAATTTTATAAAAACATTAAAAGGTGTGCAGGAAATTTGGAAATTATGTAACTCTATAGGTTTTAAATTTCTGTATCCACGGAATATAAATCAAGACCCATTAGAAAATTTTTTTTGTATGATTAGAAGCCATGGGGTGAGAAATATAAATCCAACATGTACGTCATTTATATCTTCTTTTAAGGTGTTAACAATAAATAATTTTTTTTCAATTCAATCTCGTAATGCTAATTGTGAAGCTGATGGGTGCTCTTCAGCCTTGTCATGCTTGATGACTTTTCTAGAGGAAAAACCAGGTATAATCGAAGAAACTGACAATGGAAGCTTCAAGGATGATATTATTTTCAATATGCAAAGCAATTCATTTTTAGAAAAACAAAATGCATATATTGCTGGATATTTAGCAAAGAAAACATTAAAGTTTGTTGGATCATGTGAGTGCTGTAAAAGAGAACTCTTATCAGAAAAAAAAGAAATATTTCATGAATATATACTTATACGCTCATATGGTTCTCTGTTCAAACCAAATTCGTATTTCTTATTTTTATATGATTATTGCTCTCAAATAATTCACCAGACATTACCACACAACTTTAATGCAAATAATTTACGAACGAGATTATTTGCTACTTGTAAACAACATATTACAAATATTTTTTCGTGTGACAAACACGACTTATTGTCGATATTTTTAAGAATTTTTATTAACTTTTATATTTTTAATTGGATAAAAAATATTAACAAAATAATGAAAGGATTAATTATTACCAAAATAAATGACCCAGTCAAAAGACAGGCTTCTGAATATTATATTAAATATAAAACAAAAAGATTAGCAATTAATAAACAGAAGTTTGGGCATTAATATATTGTAATTTTAGGAAAGTATTTATCATATGTTATTGTAATAAAAGAAATTGTATAAATTAAATTTAAAACAAATTATGAGTTTCATTAAAATCTAGTTTTATCCTTTGCAGTTGCAAAATTAAAATATTCTTGGCAAGGCAGTTACGTAATCAAAATTCTAGGATATGCTTGTTTCAAATATTACTACTTTTTATGCGCTCATTGCTATTTCAACTTATAAATAAGCATATCTTCCAGCAACTGTCGAGCTAGTCTTGCCGGAATATTTTAATTCCAGGGGCCCGATTCTCGAACTTAAGAGAAGTGAACGTTCTATTGAGAGAAGTGATAGATCACACTCCCATCCCTGGTTCTCCTAACTTCAAGAATAGCTGTTTTTAGGTAGGGATGTGTGTCGATCGTGTAGGAAATAGCAGTGCAATGTTGCCAGGTTGCAAATGAAGGCGGATTAGGACAATTGTTGTATAGAACAGTGTATATTAGGTAATATGTAATACGAAAACTATTTCTTTTAAATAGCGTGTGTAATGTTGAAAGGTTTTATGGGTTATATCAGTTGGATTTCCGGAAAGTGTTAGGCTAAACATCGAAATGTGAATATTGTTTTCTACGTATCATAGGTACATGTAGAAATAATGTAACATATATTAAAGTAATAAAAATAATAAAATAAAATAAAACACCTTTTTCACAAAATTAGTTTAATAACTATTTAAACATATATTTTATAATAAGTAAAATACATGTTATACAGACAAATTTTAAAGGTAGGGTGAAAAAACGATTAATGCAAAATTACAACGAATATTAACACTATAAAATTCTGAGAATTAGTTCAATGGGAAATACAAAATATTAATGAGAAAGAACGGGTAAAACTAACGCTGACAGGATTACGAATTACAATTCTAAATAAGATATTAATGAAAAGTTTAATATATAATTATGTATTTAAACCTATTATCTACGAGACATTTTATAATAAAAATACATGTTATACAGAACAATTTTATAGGTAGCTGAAAAACGATTAAAGCAAAATTGCAACGAATATTAACAATATATCATTCTGTGAATTAGTTCAATGGGAAATACAAAATATTTCTGAGAAAGACAACGGGTTAATTTAACAGTGACAGGATTATGGATTAACAAATCTTAAAAAGCAGATATTAATCAACATTTACATATTTCAAGAGTGTCTTAAGTGTTATCCGATGTCGGTATACAAGATAACAAACCAGAAGAAACGTTCAAATACGATATAAAGAACACATGGCTCATGTCAAATTACACAATGTAGAAAAATCCGCATTAGCTCTACATCATATTGATACAAGTCACAACTTCAGCCTAGAAAATGTTAGTTTAGTTAAACAAAGCAACAATAGAAACTTAGATATGTGGGAAGTCATATACATGAAAAAACATAAAAATTATCTGCTGAATAATTATATTTCTCCCCTTAATAACAAGCATTGATCGGTCATATGTACAAAATTTAAGTCGATATGCGCATGCTTCTCTTAACTTTTAATATGTTCGCTTGACTTGAACCGATAGATGTAAATTCTCCCAACTCTTGAGCGAAGGGATCTTTCTCTCAAGTTCAAGAATACGATTTTTAACATTTCAAGAGAATCCCCTCCATTATTCTCTCGAAATCTCTGTTCTCTCGACTCGAGAATCAGGCCCCAGAGAATGAAATGATATTTAAAAGACGTATACTATACATTCAAATTTTCCCGCCTTACGTATCACAGTGCCAAAGGCGGTCGTAGGTAAGAACTTCTTCGTTCCGAGTTGCCAAACTATTTATATTACTTGATCTATGTGTCATACTAGATTACTTTTGATACAGTTTGTGTTTTACTGCATACAAGCACGGATAATTTTTATATTCGTTTATTAATATTGCTACTTGCTCCCGAGTCCACGACATTATACAACTTCGTATTTTATTATATCAACGTAACGCAATTAATTTATCATCAAAACATAACATCAATAACATGCACAAATGAACAACATAATATAGGACATGTTCTATATATTTTATGGAAAATTTAATCGTTGTATTTTACAGTATTCCACATACATATTTTTTATTTAAGAAAATATTATATTTTTTACTATAAATTTTATATAAAATTTATTCTCGTGTCAAACGGCCTAAAGCAAAAATAAACATGAAAAATTTAACAGGAAGAATATACGAGGTAAGATCAGTAAGTACCCGTGTTTGAAGACAGGTGGCGCTGCTGAGGGAAGTTGGCATTACCGTCGTGTACTACTATTTGTCACACAACACCATAATAAATTTCAGACTGATTCATAGGCATAGATTAGGGAGATTAGGTAGATAGGCAACTCGTATTACAATAAAAAGAACACGAACGCTAGCGCCGCTGGTGACGTGACTCAATAATAAGACCCAAACAGCGGTTATTTCAAACCTTAAGTAATATTTAATTTTGGTCCTACTGCAACGGGTATTAATAAGTGATCCAAATGCACTATAATTGAAAATAAAAAACACAATCACATTGCATTAGTGTACACTTTATATAGAAAAACAGAAATAAATTACAGTAAAACAAATGATGTTTAAAAATTTATGTATTGAGTTGTTTCATTTTTACAATTCTCATATTTTTCAATTTTTTTTATATTTTTCATTTGCTTGCTTAATTAACTTATCGTTTACATTAAAAAAGAATTTTCCTCTTAGAACTAAATTCACATGTTTTATATAAGAAAACATAAAGAAATAAAAAAACTTTTCCAAAAATATTTGATGCGTATCATGCTTCTTGCATAAAGGTGACATAAAGGGACTTATATTATTTGTAAATAGAACGCAGCACTTCACCATTGTGTATAGTACGTACTTTTAATAACTTGACTGCAATAATTGTTTTAGAAATCACTAGTAACAACAAGTAAATCGACACAATATAAACACGGAAACACAAAATGGAAATGAGGTTAATTCACTGCAGAATCACGTGGCATTGTCGAGTCTATTCTCGGAGATTTTCGGATATCTACGGCGACTAGCATGCCACGGGTGGTGTGACTACGAACTACATGGATGGAATTTATTTAGAGCATTATGTGCATATAGCATGTTCATAGGTTAGTTTTTATTTGGCAGCCAGTTGTATCACACGTGTTTCGTGTTTCTCGATAAAATGGAAAAAGAGCAATATCGATCCGTAATTCGCTTTATATTTTTGGATGGAAAAACATGCGAAGAAATAAAAGCGAAGTTGGATGCTGTCTATGGGGACCCTTCACCATCTATGACAACCGTAAGATATTGGTTCAACGAATTTAAACGTGGTCGTACATCTGTTTTTGATGAGGAGCGCCCAGGCCGCCCGGCAGACGTGGTTACCGAGAAAATCGTTGAAAAGGTCCACGACATGATTCTCGCTGATCACCGAACGAAAGTGCGCGAAGTAGCAGAGGCCGTAGGCGTGTCGTACGGAACGGCAATTAATATTTTACATGATAAGTTATCGGTGAGAAAGGTGTCGGCCCGATGGGTGCCGCGATTGCTTACGGTGGACAACAAGCGGATACGGTTGTCAATGTCGAAGCAGTGTTTGGACCTCTTTAAGAGAAATTCGCAGTTTTTGCGTCGAGTCGCCACCGTCGATGAAACCTGGATCCATTATTATACGCCAGAGTCCAAGCGACAGTCAAAACAATGGATTTTTCGGGGTGAATCTGCTCCGAAGAAGGCAAAGACGGTCCCATCGGCCGGAAAGGTCATGGCCACGATTTTTTGGGATTCCAACGGAATAATCCTGATGAACTTTTTGCAGAAAGGAAGAACGGTCACGGGGCAGTACTACAGAGAATTATTGGACCGATTCGATATAAAATTGAAGGAGACACGGTCCCATTTGGCTAAGAAAAAAGTGCTGTTTCACCACGATAATGCACCAGCACATTCATCCAGAATTGTCGCGGCAAAGTTGCATGAACTGCACTACGAATTGCTGCCGCACCCACTGTACTCGCCTGACTTGGCTCCCTGCGACTTCTTTCTGTTCCCCAACATGAAAACGTGGCTCGGGGGAAAAAGATTCAGCTCAAACGAGGAGGTTATCGTCGAGACAGAAGCGTATTTTGCAGAGTTTGACAAATCGTATTTTTTGGAGGGGTTAAAGACAAAGATATGGCAGAAACATTGGGAAAAGTGTATTGTACCAAAAGGTGATTACGTTGAAAAATAAAAAAAAAAAATTGTGAAAAACTTGCGTCTTCTTTCCTAACACGGGTATTTATTGATCCTCCCTCGTACACAACGCACGTTTTTTTGTCAGATATGATTTATCTCTCAACACCGAATTGAACTATTAAGTCTATTAAAAATGTGTAATAAAGAAATTTAATATTGAAACGGAAATTATGTGTTTATTTGCCATGAATCGCGTATATTACGATCAATTTATAAATCTTCTATTTAAGCTAATGAAATAAATGCCCTCAAGTTTAATTTAACAAAGTAACTTTTTTAGTTTCTCTAATATAGTTGTGACAACTTGTAAACATCATCGATGACGTACAACTGAACTTAACGCGTCTCCAGTATATATGGAATAATTGGCCACATTAATTTATTCCAAAAGATGGCGTATGATCTGTATAATATAAATGATTAAGCAATGCAATAGGATGCGCGTGGAATTTTTATGCCAAATTGAATACTTAACACGGGGCTTACGAGTATGCGCAGTCCCTAGTCTTTTGACATTCGAATGTGAAATCACTAAAGTTCCGAACGCCGATTTCAATAGACGTGCCCCAAGCAGCAAAATCACAATTTTAGAGAAGGATGAACATAAATATTTGCTAATGTGGAACAAGTGTGCATATACTTAGTGATTTTGTTACTGGGGGTACTAGCTTTTTGTTTATATTTTTGGAGTATTTTTATTAAGGAAAATGCGGAAGACATTGAAAAGGATCAAATTATACAATTCCCGACACTGACATTGTCATCTCAAAATGTTATTTCTGGTTTTGTTGTCAAACAATTGAAGAGCATTGTTAAGTGTGCTAAATGTGTGTCCGTACTAGAAGAAATCTCACAAACATCTTCCGAGAATGCTAGTTTTCATCTTTTGAACAGAAAAAATCATGGTGCTTTAATACGTCCTTCACAAGATGTCACCAAAGTATGTAAAATAGTTGGAAGTCCAAGCACGCCATATTCTTGTACAAAACAATAATAGACTTCCTGGAAAGGCAGTGTTTTTTGAGCTATTTGTACGTTCAATGTCTATTACCTTGTTAGTAGAAGTACTTTGTATCCTTAGATACATATATGTTTGATTCATCTATTTTACATGAAAGTCACGTTTCTCTTTTAATTGAGCATGTTCTGCGATGCACAAAGATACAAAGAAACAAACAGAAGTAGAACGTGGAGAACTTCTAAGAAAAAAGCATTAATACTTTTTTATAATCAATAAGTATTTCAAAAGGAATATATTGTTTTTTGAGTATTTTTTACATTTCCCTTAAAAAATAAGTATTTCATTATCTTGTGGACCCCATGGTTTATTCAATACTCTACAATATTATGCCATTTATCATTAATAAATTTAAAATATTATGTTGTTCTGTACATGGCGCTTCCGTACTATTCGATTCATGTGATCCGATGTGTATATCTAGTGAACTGATTCTGAAGAAGGGAGCGGGCAGGCAAATAAAACACAAGGCTTGATACATTATAACTAGGCTTCGGATAAATATGCATTTAAAAAGTACAAAATATGCATCTAAAATATTAAAAATATGCATTAAAAAATCGTTTATTAGATTTAAACAAACATTTTTTATAGGTTATAATTGTCTATTTACAATAAATTTACAGATTTTTACTATTACACTTCACTATGACATGATGTAATAAATTGTCAAATATAAATTTACACCTATTATCACCTAAAATACTTTTAAATTCTGAAAAACATCGCTCCACGTCACATGATACAAAAGGAGCGAATGATAAATCCACTATGTCAGTGAGCTTCAAATTACTGGGAGCAACAGCAGTTTCCTCATTTTGTAAACCCTGAGAAATATTTTTCAAAATTTGATATCCAGTATTTTTATCTAAATCTGACGGCATTTTTCTTGGAAAACTACAATTTTTTAATTTACTTCAGCTATCAAAAAGATTTGTATGCTGTTTTCTAAAGGTCTTCTAAGTACCTTGGTTTCCAATTTTAAAATAGCCTCGGAAATACAAGTAAAATTTAATATAATGAAAATCAAATCTTCGCGCAATCCTCTTGAGCCTCTTATATGCTTTTCGCTTCTTCAGGATAGAAATCGTTCACAACACGGGCATAAGCTCAAAATGTTGAGTGTAATAGCTTGCACCTTCAATCCAGGTGCCCCATCTTGTAAGAATAGGGGACGGCGGAAGTGGAATCCCACCACCAGCAATTTCTTTGAACTTGGCAACGCGAGAAGGTGCATTTAAAAACACTTTCTTGGTCGATGATATTAACAAATTTATATTTGTATAAACGGAACGCACTAATTCGGCCACTCGATGTAAGCCATGCGCCACACATGTAACGTGAGTCATTTTTGAATAAAGTATTTTCAAACCACTTTACCTATATATGGAACAGCATCCGTACACACAACGAGCACTTCTTCGTGGCAAATCCCTGTTGGCCACAAAAAATTTAGCGCATCATTGAAAAATGTGGCCATTGTTGTATGGTTCACTTTTTCCAACACTTTTATTGTTAACAGATACGATTTATTTCTTTCTTCTTCAACTCCCGAAATACCAAAAACAAAATTTGCTATGCTTCTTTATTCTACATCCGTTGTTTCATCTAAAGATACCCAAATATTTTTATCTTTAGCTTTTTCTCGCACCTTTTGTATTGTGGCGTTATATAATGGCAGAACATAGTTTTTGCGCATTGTAGATTCGTCTGGAATATTTTGCTGGGTATGTTTTTCCAAAAAGGTTTTAAATGCTTTTACTTTCGCCAACGGTATGTCCGCAGAAATTAGAGCTTCACACAATTCCTCGTTAAATGGTGAACGACTGGGACCAGGTTTTAATATAGCTGGTACTAACATCTGCTGTTTACTTCCTAAACTTCGGTTCTTCTTTTTCTTTTTGGCGCTTAATGGCTTGTAAATGTTGCGTCACTTTTTTGTTGCTGTTACACTCACTTCACAGTATTTACAAAACAGCACACTTCCATCAGTTGTAAAATCGCTGAAGTCTTTAACAAATTGGTTTAAAATTGCGCTAACTAATCGTTATTCTTTCGGAATTTTTAACACTGGGATTTTCGCTTCTCAATATCAAACAACAAAGTTATGGGTTATGGAATATTCCACTCCTTGCGTGTTGGGTACCTGATAATCGGTCATAAAAGCTGTTTGGAATTTACCCGTTGATTGAAGGAATATATAAAGATGCGCAACGCTATAGTAAAATTGCGTGTCTTTCCGTTAAGTCGTCCCGCAAACCCCTTGCCGAGAAACATCATCGCTGTCTCGAGCTGTTTCGAATCTCGGACCCAAACGACTGATGCAGTCGCTATAGATCTCGGATCCAGTTTTGGCTACGCTCAGTGCTATGTAGTGGCGCATCTTTATGTATTCCGTCAATCAACGATTTACCAAATATATTTTCGAAGGACGGTGACAGTTCTATTAGATTTGTTTATGTAATGCAATTCCAGAATAATAGGACTTCTATAAAAAGGCAACAGGACAGAAAAAGCATTCATTCATTCTTTCAGAATCGGTTATGTAAATACGAGTGTACCAAGTAACTACTCTTACATAAATCTGTCACATAAATATTCTTAGATAAATTTGTACATACATAGTATTTTGTGTTACTGTGATTCAATAATTATAGTTTTATTGAATTTAGTTTATATATAGTTCGTTTGTTTGAAGAATGTTCTTTAACATTTCCAATTATATTGTTATTTGGTGTTTTAATTATAGACTGTTAAAAATAAATACTGAGTGAATTATTTATTATTTTTTGGACCCATAAAAACCATTACATTATGTTTAAAAAAAAATTAACTGGGAAATATGCAGATAAAACTGAAAATGACTAAAATATGCACTTCAACTCAAAAATGACTTAATTATGCATTAGAATATGTAGTTATCCAACTGCATATTTATCCGAAGCTTAATTATAACCCTAAATGTGTATATCCACTTCTCTATTCGCGCAGATTACTTGAGCACTGATTGTTTTTTTTTATTATTATTATCAAATTTAAATATACCTTGTCTCAGAATAAGAAGGAGTGATTCAAATATCGCGCCAAAATGGCGTATGTTTTTAAAGTATTTCATTGGTTCTTGCGTCGGCAAGTTTAACATGGGAAAATAAGTTTGACAAAACGCCATTTTATGTGTATAGCCAAGCCATAACCTAGAATCTTACATTTTTACTTTGGTTTATTATACTTTATTGTGTTATTAAATAAAATCCATAGGTACTTTTATGTACAACATGAGAAATGCGTTGATCAGACGATTTAAGACCTAAGGAACAAGTGATCATGCATTTGAAACTTTGAATTTGATGAATCTGTCAAAAATACTGTACGTCAGTGGAAAAATCAAACATTTAACAATTAATATCATTGCAAAAATAACTATAGATGAGTTCATACCATAAATGAAGTGGACAACTCACACATATTCTAGAATTGACTCATTACTTTCAAGTAAGTGTTAATTAAATACTAATTATATTACCACATGTTCATATACATGTTATATTTCAGACATATTTATCAAACGTAAAGAATCCTGTACTAATAGAAAAAGGTGAAAATATCTGGTGGAGAATATGGGAAAAAGTTTGGATTGACACAAGTATAATGAGTGCACGACAAGCTTTGTTGAAAACCTGTAGGATTAAATAGCCATACCAATAAAGATAGGCATTTAAGAATACTTCATATAGGATCTGAATTGATACATAAGATGAAGTTGCTTAAAAAAAATTCCCTTTCAGAATATCACTTATATGAGAACGTTTGACAGAAGCAATTACAAATGTTACAATAAGTATTTGGAAAAATTGTGCCGACCATGTAAATTTTTAATCTTTTTAACATGATGTGAACACTAAATTATTGTTAATTTCCAATATATAGTAGAAATAAATATTTGTTATACTTTATATATTTTCATAATAAATAAATTTTAATAGAGAATAATAGTAATGTGTAGGTATATGTAATTATCTTTGCAGTTCATGTAAACAACTTCAGCCGATGTAAATTTTTCTATTTATTACTGTCATATGTAAAATTCAAATTTCCAAGACTAGTTGCTTGAAGTTACCTCTTCAAGGTTTGTCGCAGTAATGCAAATGATTTATCTGTAAGTTCTTTATTGATATTTAAAATAGAAACTAATAAACAAAACCTTTTCTGCAAGTTCTTAAGGACGTTTTGATAATAGATAAAAGGTTTGATTCATTCTTGCTCTCTGATACAAATATTTAATAATAAATGTGTGCAATAATTATATATTTATAACGGCAATCCTCCTCAAAACGCTCAGAACAAAGTCTATTCTTTCATTTGTAAATTGGGCCTATATCTTTATCCATAGATTCTTCTAATTTTTTTTTCAAAACTAGAATGAACAGATTTGAATGTTAAGAGATTTGCATTAATCAAATTATAGATGTATGCACATACTTGTGTTTATAACTTTACTCTCCTGTTTCCCATTGCCGTGCACTCGTATAGCTGCTTCGATTGGTAAAAGGAAAAGTGGCACATCCATCTATTTTAACGAAAGTAGTAAATGAAACACAAAACAGCTAAATCCTTAGAATTAATACAGTTCTTCTAACCTCAATTGTCATGATGTCATATCAAATTGTCTACTAAATTTTAAGCTATGTGTTCCATGTTTTGGCGGGATATTTGAATCACTCCTTCTTATTCTGAGACAGGGTATAATATACAGGGACAATCTTTAAAATTTGAACTTTTTTTTTAACTGTTTTCAAGTTTATTTATACATGGGATATTAAAATTTGCACATATTTTATAAACATTAATTGGTTCCTCTTAAATGATTATATATATCGGTCGAATCGTTTCAATTATTGATATCTCGCTCAATTTCTTTCGTTTTCATCTTTTAAATACCAAATAAACCTTGTTATGCTGTAATTCTGATTTGACCCTTGAAACTTCTTCCTGAAGGAGAATACTACCAGGGAGTTAGTCAATTAACTCAATGATAGGTGGCGCTATTTTCGATTGTCGAATGAAATGAATATCCTCGAACCACCTCTTTTCCGCAACGGGCATAGCGGCGGCGAGCATTCCTGTATTTTCGATCGACCACAGCGAGAATTCCATAGGTTTAAGGTATATATACAGAGATCGTGGCAAAAGAGTGTTAGTGATATAAGACGATCGATTTGCCAAGCGCCATATTTGCCCCTTCTTATGGCGAGGGGGGGGCAGCAATAGGTTTACTTGATTCATTCATAAACACATAGTTAATTTATTATTTATTAACATATTTAATAGAAATAAAACACTGCATAAAATTATAAAATTATTCACTTTTAATATGTAGATATTTAATTCCTACTACAAGTAATTATGGTTTAAAAGTCGCTTTGCCTTCATAAGTACATCCTGATCTCTGAATTATTTTGGTGGCTGTCCATATACCACACTTAATGCAAATGTCTAACGGTTGTCCTTGTATATATTGAGCTAAAAAGCCCCCGACGAAAGCGTCCCCAGCTCCGTTAGTATCTACTAATTGCTCTTTAGTTAATTTAGCTACGGGAAATGTTTTCACAACATTATTATGCGCTAATATCACAGGTTGGTCGCCCGTTGTTATTATGCAGACTCTCGGCCTATTTTCATTTTGTTTAGGCAATTTACAAATTTTTCTCGCTATCTCTTCTAAGTCACTCGTACCGAATGATTGTTCCGTTGCAAATGTTGCAGCTTCCTTAAAAAATACTAACGTAATATGTACATAATATGTTGTATACATACAGTAAAACCTTGATTCATATTTCTAATCAGGTAAATAAACAACAACTGGTTACTGAATCTAATGTACAATGGCAAGTAAACTGAATTCTCTATAATAGTGTTGTAGTGAAGTGTCTCCTGCTTTATTCAAGCGTTGGTACTACTCAATTTAGTATTAAAAATGTATTGTCCAAATAACAGGGACTTACAATAGTTACCAATCCAGTTTTACTAAGCTTTAGCTTAAACCACAGCTAACGTATCCGGCCTATGAATATGTACAATAAGAGGCACAAATACATTTCCGTATTAGTGAAAACATTGAAGTAACCAACATTCGTAAGATAATACTACACATATCATTTAACACAAACTTTTTTGGTTATGCCATACTGATGAAAACAAATAAGTTAGAAACATATATGTCGTCCTAACACCTCTTATTATTAATTAATCAAGATTTCACTCTTTCTGGATATTGTAGTCTTACCGTTTCATTGCCAAAAAGTACGTCAACGTAAGGCATTGTCTGCATCAACGGTTCTTTATAAAATTGAGAAATAAATGGTGCACTGAGATTCACTAAAAATGGTCTGTTATGGTATAGAGCAAATTTGGCAACTTCCAGGATTGACTCGGGACTTACAGTCATGAAAAATCCCTGAAATTAAATGCATTTATTATGTAACATGATACATTGCAAATAGCAATTAAACGATTACAACACACTAATGGGTGTCTGTAATTGACTTACGCATTGCGATTTAGAAATTTTCATGTTCTCAAATGGGCAAGTTGGAAACATCTTCCTTCATTTGTTCTACCGCCAATATTTAATTTACAAAATAAACATCACTTTATAATCATATGATCATGCTTACGTGTAACTATAGGATTGCCAATATGATAAAATGACATTAATAACCTGTAATTTAGAATTCATATTATGTTAAAGTTGATTACTGTTATGAAACCCTTCAAATTGCGTTTATAAGATTCTAATGTCAAATTTGACAAATAATTTATTTCACGCAGGGGTGGGAATTGTA
The DNA here is from genome assembly GCA_963170755.1 of Amphimallon solstitiale. Taxonomy (NCBI): domain Eukaryota; kingdom Metazoa; phylum Arthropoda; class Insecta; order Coleoptera; family Scarabaeidae; genus Amphimallon; species Amphimallon solstitiale. Next base: position 1,587,977 of record OY720683.1, on the reverse strand, counting down.
AAACGTAAAAATCGCTAAAATATAAATGACGGCGGTGTAAATCAATTACAGACACATTATTTTATACAAAACACTAGGTACAGTTGTGTGCAGAAAAAAGTAGGACAAGCGTTTAGTCATGTGAACTTATATCATAATTGACACATCTCATAAAAAAGTGGTACACTCATATACAACGTGAGCATTTTGAACTGTCCTGAGTTGACCATACTGATTTTAATATAGGAACACAGTGTAATTGGCAAGCCTTTTTTATTTATTTTTGTGGTTAGGTTTACTATTTAAAATTTTCTTGTGATAAATGTCAATGAAATAGGTTAAGTTGAATTATATGAAAGAATATTTTAGAAATATAGTAATTGCACTTTATTTTTTACATTTTGATTTTGACATTTGACATGTAAATTTAGTATGGACAATTCACGGAAGTAAATATTTCCTAGTTTTTGACAATACTGGGACTTTTTTGTTGCCAATCCAGGACAGTTCAAAATGCCACGTAGTATAACCCGAATTATATCATAATATGTCAATATATGAGTAAAACTCCATTTATATGTTGAAGTATAGATATAAATTTCAATAAAATCAATCACAATACAATTTCTTATGCCTCACATTTGAATTCTTCTGCAGGCTGTTGACCGAGAACACGGAAAATTTGTTGCTACAACAGCATCTAATGCACAAGAAAACGGATACTCTCTAAAGAAATCATTCTTCTACCGCTTCTTTGTTTTCTATTAATTGTTTGTTCTTATTCCCAACGGTTTTTGAAATTTTGTACGGTGCTTTTATTAACTCCGAACATAAACGCTACTTCTCTAATTGTTCGTCCTTTTTGCATCTCGGAATAATTTGAATTTGTTGTTGATTACACAATTTTCTGGCATTATAATAAAACTCTAACTATGACAACCCAATTTGTTTCTTAAGTGACATGTCAAATTGAAGTTGTCAACAAAATTTAAAGGCACTGATATACAGGGTTATGATAAAGTAACGCACAAAATTCATAAAACGTACAATGTTCATTTTTGAAAAAAATGCAAAAACACGTCAAAGAGTTTGTTTTATTCCGCGTCTTTTAACATAAGTCAAAAAAATAAAACGTCAAATTTTTTTTTTTACTTTATTTGATAAAGCTTGTTTTTATGCATTATAAAGAAATAATTGAAGTAGAGGTCACATAAGAAAAAACTAAAAAAAAAAAAAACGAATTAGACATGAAATGACTCGTATAACTCCGCAGATGATCGAAGACTCTGTAAATCAGGTGTACCATCGTCTTGGCCTATGTCAGATAGTGAACGGGACACAGTTTGAACAATTCCTGTAAGAAATCGTTTTGGTTTAATGGACTGTTTAGTTAATTTAAATGTTATTACTATAATAAAGTTTATTTTGTTTTGTACTTTCTTATACGTAGTATAAGGAAGTATTGTGATGATGAAAATTTTCGACCTCGAGATTTTTGCAGATGTCCACGTTTTGAAGTCCCCTGATACCGAAAAAGTGGTTTTTAAAAAATGTCTGTGTGTGTGACCACGATAGCGGTCAAACCGTTGTAGATATCAATTCCAAATTTTGTATTTACGTGTATAATCTCCCTCTTGAGATCTGATTAGTTTTTCAGTAAAATCGGTAGACCGGAAGTAGCAGTTTACTTCAGCGAAAAAATCGAATTTTGACAATATTTCGTCAAGTATTAAGTTTAAACAAATTTATAAAGAATTCATATATACTTAAAATTGAAATTGAAAATAATTTTATTTAAAAAGTTTTTCGAAATTCCTACCGGAAGTAGGTCTTTTACTCTTATCGAAAATCAGTTTTTTGCGAATATTTCGCAAGTCATGCTTTTTAGACAAGTACGTTACGAGTATAAAAGTATTTACAACATAGTTTTCAATATCTTTTGTATAAAAGAAATTTCAAAAGTACCATTTTTACTCTTATCGAATAACGATTTTTTGCAAATATGTCGTAAGTTATGCATTCTATATATATTTATCAAGAGTACAAAAGTATTTAGAACTGAATTTGCAATATTTTTTGTATAAATAAAATTTCAAAATTCGGACCGGAAGTAGCACTTTTACTCTTAGCGAGTAGCACTTTTTTGATAATATCTTGCAAAGTATGCATTCTATAGAGATTTATTAAGAGAATAGAAGTACTTAGAATAGGATTTTGAATAATTTTTGTATAAAAAAATTCTTAAAATTCTATAATTTGAAACGCTCATACGTATAAGAAAGTCGTGTGGTGGCCACACCTCATTTTTATTAATTCTCTCAGTTTTTTCTTATGTGACCCCCTACTTCAATTATTTATTTATAATGCAGAAAAACAAGCTTTATCAAATAAAGTAAAAAAAAACCAAGCATCATATTTAAAAAAAATATTGATGACGTCATAACTTTGACAAATTTGACGTTTTATTTTTTTGACTTATGTTAAAAGACGCGGAATAAAATAAACTGTTTGACGTGTTTTTGCATTTTTTTCAAAAATGAACATTGTACGTTTTATGAATTTTGTGCGTTACTTTATCATAACCCTGTATATGAGTGAACCAGATTCACGTAGAAAAAATTGCTAGTCCTATTTTCTCTGCAGGCAACTGTATAAATGATGACACTTTCTGTAGTAATACTGAAAACGATAATATACATCCATCAGTAATATTTTTTATATGAAAGTAATGTTATAGAAGCTTCTCATTGGAATCATTATCGGAACACGAAGAACACATTATATAATTTGCGTGTGGCAAAAAGAGTGATTTTTGACATTTTTCACACAGACATGTCGAAATTTGTCGATACCAGTTTCTGAGGTGCAACATCGCAAAATCTTCGATTTTTCTGATATGGTTCGGCTTTTTTTCTTGTCTTTCTTTTTGTATGTTTGGCCTGAATTTATTTAGTCGCAAGACTGATTCGTTTATTATCGGTCATATATACGCCCAGATGGCGAGCATATCACCGATAATAAACGAATCAGGCTTGTCTATGTACTGGGTCCATCAAAACGTACTCACTGGTGTCACAGTATAAACCTTTCCAGTAGTTGCACTCGCAAAATTTATTGAGACCAAGTAGTTTGTTGCGCATTGTATTGCGCAGTGTCGCAGTGACGGTAAGAAACAGAATTAGACTTGTTTATATCTTGTTTGTCAACAGATCTTTGAACGTTTGAACATAACCAACCATTTTAAGTGAATCAGGTTTATGTGTATAATTGCGAAGGATTTGTTTCATTTAGTGCGTTAAATTAATTGAGCACAATGAGTATAAAGTGTTGTGTACCGCAATGTAAAAGTGCGTATTCAAAGGACATAAAAGACATTAGTTTTTTTAATATTTCATCTGAGGAAATAAGGTAAGCGCAAAATTCAAATAAACATTCAGATATACATGAACATAAGTACGACATAAAGGATTATAGACTTTATAAAAAGTTATTGTAAAATATAAGACAAATATTGACGTAAATTATTAATGGTTAAATTGCTACATCATTCAAGCATACTTGTATATAATAATAGTTGCATATGATTAATAATTTTTTCTGCACTAGGCGTAAGGAATAGATTGCTTGAATTGGAGAAACAAGTTCTGTAAAGAAAAATGCCAAAGTTTGTAGTATTCATTTTGAAGAGTGTTACTTCAAAAATGTAGTGATGAACAGGCTAGAAATTACTGCGGTGCCCACTTTATTTCTTACAGGTAAGCCCAAGGATAGATAAACTTATAAAATCATCTATTTATTTTTTGAAATTAATCTTTTTATTAATTAGAAATGCTTTTAAAGGATGATTATATCAAATTAATTACAAATACCTTGATTGCAACTAGCTTTGCTATATTTATTTAATTTTGATGCCTTTGTGATTTTTCTAACAACCAAGATCACATACACCTTTTTTTTATATGATGATTCTATTTTACAGAATGTACAGATGTTACACCTGTGTTAAAAGATAATCCCCTACCAGGCACAAGTAAAGATGTTAATATGGTTACCGATCAACATACTGAAACTCATACAGGTAATAACAGTTTTTGATGTTTAATATAATATTGTTAAATTATATTTCTTATGTTTAGCTAGCATTTATGTGCAAACACCGCAAAGCCTGTTAGCTACAAGTCCCAGGAAGTGCAAATTAAAAACTGAGATTCAGTATTTAAAAGGTGTTCTAAAGAGAGCGGAAGGGAAGGTTTCTACTGTTACAGAGAAAGAAAATCCAATTTCTGATGCAGATTTTATTACATTTTGTGAAAGCCATTTCAATTGAGCCACGGTAAATCTGTTTAAAATGCAGTAGAAATTATCAAGTAAAAGTAAATGGTTTCAGATAGATATACAAATGAATTTATACAGTTTGCGTTGACTAGGTGTATATTTTCTCGGTCCTAAAGTTTATAGATTTTTATCTGCAACTCCATGCAGATTAACCAGTAAATGGAACATAACAGTGGGGTTGAATTACTTTCTTTTTTATGGTAATAGGAAGAAAAGTTGAAATGATGAGTGAAGAAGCGAGGCATTGTGTGATGTGTATTGACGAAATGTCATTAAAGACATTTCTTTTTTATAATAGATCTAAAGATGAAATAATAGGCTTTCATGAAACTACTACAAAAACATTTTTTCCAAGATGGTTTTTAATTTTAAGTTATTTTGCAACATTTATAAAATATGTCAAATATTGTAAAATTTAAATGTAACTAGCATTAAAATATATAATTTTATTCCATCTATGAGACTTTTTCCAAGATGGTTTTTAATTTTAAGTAATTTTGCATCATTTATAAAATATGTCAAGTATTGTAAAATTTAAATGTAACTAGCATTAAAATATATAATTTTATTCCATCTATGAGACTTTTTGCCACGATGGTTTTTAATTTTAAGTAATTTTGCATCATTTATAAAATATGTCAAGTATTGTAAAATTTAAATGTAACTAGCATTAAAATATATAATTTTATTCCATCTATGAGACTTTTTGCCACGATGGTTTTTAATTTTAAGTAATTTTGCATCATTTATAAAATATGTCAAGTATTGTAAAATTTAAATGTAACTAGCATTAAAATATATAACTTTATTCCATCTATGAGACTTTTTTTCCAAGATAGTTTTTAATTTAAAGTTATTTTGCAACATTTACAAAATAAATCAAATATTGTAACATTTAAATGTAACTCATATATTCAAACTAACATTAAAATGTATAATTTTCTTCCAAATAATTTTATTCCATCTATGTAGTAGACTGTTTTCCAAAATAGTTTTCAACATTTTGTAAAATTTGCTAAATCGGCCACAGGTTTCAAATCTAAGACAATAATATGCATGACGTACATAATTACATATTGTTTAAATATTACTAATTTCAATACATTCATTTATCAACAAATTTAGTTAATCCGGCCCCGACTATTTTAAAATAGGGCTAGATCCGGACCTGCTTATTAAAGAACTTTCCGATCTCTCCACTATGCGACATTGCGCCTTACAATGCGCGAACATACAACTTGGTTTCTAAAGATCAAAGGTGCCGACAGCGACTGCAACTACTGGATATGTTTATACTGTGCTGGTGTCAATCAATATTTATCCTCAATTTTGCAGTGTCTCTATACAAATTTAATTTTTCGTTCGATTCAACTGTATTTCATAGAAATAGTTACTAAATTAAGATAGGTAGTGTAACATATTATGATAAATTATTATAAAGATGAGAAAATATATGAATCCACATTTAATTGATATGTATACTTAATGTAGTACAAACACATCTATTATTTGTGACTTATCATGAGCATTGACTTAAAAGCAAAACAACTAACAATGTATTCGTTTAGTTTGGAAAATAACACACGTAAACAAGGTCAGAAGCTCATCCAACTACAAATGATCGACGACAAAATAATCGACGAGTTTCTCGTAAAAATCGCACTTGTCTATTTTTGCCTAAATCAATATTCTTACGGCATCTGCTATATAGAAAAGATGAAATCTATTATCTGACAAACTAGTTTCTAACATAACTATGGAAATGCACACGTCAACAGGGATACAATCATAAAATACGTAGAAATATCAACAATCTATAAAATTACAGAATTTAATTTAAATCTATACGTTGGCCGTGTCTGTTGCCAAAACGATCCAACTATAGAAAACCCTTTAAACTGCACTTCTGGGATTGTAATATGAAATTTGACAATTAATTTGAATTCAAGATGGGTCGAAATTGCAAAACGTAAAAATCGCTAAAGTGCAAATGGCGACGGCGTAGATCATTTACAGACACATTATATGTTACATTAAGACGCACTTCCTTACTTGATAATACAGATAAAAATTATATAGGTAAGTAAATAAGTATAAATTCCCATATGAAAATCATCAATATCTACATAGGAAAAAATGTAATAAACATTACTTCTTAGTTCTATACTTATATATAGAGCTTTTCTCAAATTAACCAAGCACTTATCAAACAATTATCTGTGAAGAAATGGATATGATACATTTACAAAAAATATCACATATCTCCGATCAGTTGAAAGTTCAAGGCTATCTCTAGTTATAAATACTTTGTACTTACAGAAACATAGTAAAATAGAGCATCCTCAATAAATTTTCTGTTTTCTGGTTTTCGAATGTGATCTATGGTGAAGTGATTGGCAGCAGCTAAATTTGCACACAGAGACCGATTTGTACCCGTAATTAAAACTGCACAGGTACCAGTAGGTTCACTGTTAATATATTGGTATTGCACATTCACACCATTACTTCTTGCTTTATTTTCTAAAATTTCAGAATATTTATCCATACCTACACATCCAAAAAAAGTAGATATTTTTGGTTTTTCCAATATCCACTGAGCCACTCGTAATGCATTTTGTACACTTCCACCAGCTATATATTCAGCTTTATAATTATGTATCAAATCGTCATACAAGCTTTTATGTTTTTCCTGTGCTAATATTGCATTGTTTGGCTTCATATCATATTTATCTAAGAATTCTTCATTAACTACGGCTGAAATATCTAGAAGAGGATTCCCCATACCTAAAAGTATGCTTTCCCTAAAATCGATGTATTTAATTAAATTCTTAAATATTTAGATTTCAAATATTTAGATAACCTTAAAACGACTGGTTCCATTTCAAAAGTTCAATTTGCTTTTGTGTACAGACAACAATAAAATATAAATTATGGAGTTTGAATTTATTAAGTAAAACACATTAAGAAACTAATTTTTAATAATCATGAGCACTTCACGACTAGATAATTATAATTAATGGAACAAATCATATTCAACCCAACCTCAAATAATATTTTGATATTTGACCTGTCTGTTCAACACATGCTTCTTTTATGCACTATCCTCTGCAGCGTAAATGTGCAACTACAGTCGTCAATTTATAGTTTCAAGTGAAGGCCACGACATACGTAAATATTGTTTGATTCCATGGTAGATAACATTTTAAATTTATTAACCTATTGACCAAAGGATGACGCTCAAACGTCTATATTATCTACAATACAAGGTGGTACAAGTCTTATTTTGTTCGCTATTCCACATAACATACAAGAATTACAATAATTTTAATTCTACATTAAATGAAATTATTTACATACCGACATGGAGGTGTACAATTTAATTTTAATATAAATTACTTATTACCTAAGTATGTAGTATTTGTTTTGTAAATAATGTAGAAATTATTTTATTTGATGAAATTTGTATTTTATATAAGTAAACATCGCTTTCTATACAATACACATACAAATGTACTTATTCAAAAGTTTGTTAATGTAAATAAGTACCTACTCATAACTGGCAAATTTTTAAATTCAGGTGATATAAAGGCACGTCCATTTTTTATTAGAAAGACTACAAACAAGAAAAAGTACTATTATCCATGTTCTAGAGTCTAGAGCAATGTCTTCAATTACGTGAAATATCGATTGTTTTAGATCCTCAGGAGGAGTTCACCAGGGACTAAGGGATTGTAGTTGAATACATATTAAAATTAAGTTTCTATTTTTTTATTAATCTATTTTTAAAATTTTGTACATATTTAAAGCTGTTTTTGTCGTCTTTGTTGTATAAATCGTTGACGTTTTTTAAGTGGTGAATTTCACGGTTTGATTGGATGTGCCTTATCACTAATGTTCGTAACGTAGGTACTTAAACGTACAGATAGTATTTAATAACACAGTAAAATATAATAAACCAAAACAAAAATGCAAGAGAATGTTTACAGGCTATGACTTGGTTATGTTATAAAATATGGTCTTGGTTTTCCTACTTAGGATTTTATTTTCCTCAACATATTTTTTTCAAACCGTTTTTCTCAACTACCACCATTTGGTTTTAAATTAATCGAAATTTTTATGCTAAATGAGGAATATCAATAGTTGAAAATCTTTCAAGAACTGAATATTCGAGGTGTTCCTGATATTAAAGAAAAATAGAAGAAAAAGATTACAATTTTGGTAAAATAAGAGATAGGTATGACCTTTTTCTTGATGCAGTAATAAACCATACTCCTACAGTTTTTATAAAATGCCAATAACATTTTAGGGTGTATTTTATAGACTTATAGCTATAAATTCAACACACATTTAAAATTATATATTTTGGTAGACAAATAGTAAGTTTTATTCCGGTCATCGTAGGGATAATACTAAACGGAACGTGACAAAACCCAAATTTAACTTCTGTAGTTTTCCGGTAGAATGCTTAAAATAATACATTTGCCGACAAACAGTGACATAAATATGATAAATATATAGGAATTAGGTACAACAATTTTAGATCAAATTTTAACTCTTTGCACTAATTAAGGCTGGACGCCCGCTTCAAGCTGAGTTCGATTTGAAAGAGGCGTACCACTGTTTTTCGTGCAACTGTAATAAAAGACAAATGTTTAAGGGTCCGCGTGCTCTGTCTTATGCTGAGGAAAAAGATAGAGAAAAGAACTTGTCACCTAATCTAATCTGCCTGTAATTTATGGCTGTGTTATGGTCTCAGATAATCGCCGGTTGGCGCACATGTTTAGCAGTCGGGAAGCAACCGCCCCTAAATTATACAATCTATATTTTCTCAAACACACAAAAAAAGTGAAGCTGGATATGTAAAATCACCTGCCGGATTCAAATTTTGAGTTGGAAAATAAAATCGAAATCGCAAAAAGGTCGAAAATCTTTTTTTTGTGTAAATTTTAAAATTTTCATTTTCTTCAATTATTAATACTTATCTCGTGATATCTCAGCAATGCAGAGAGCTAGGGATCTGTTTTTTTTAAAGGTTATACCCTAAAGTATTTGGATGATACTAGTGTTTTCGATTTTTCTTTATGGTGTGTAAATTTTATAAAAGAAAAAAGTTTTTGTAGACCACCAATTTGTGTAATATATTTTTCAGCTATCGAGTAACTAATCTTATTTTTCAGAATTTACCCATATATATGTGAAACAAAATAAAGCCAACATTCCAAAATTATTTTTTGTGCAAGAAATAAATTTCTAGATCGTTTCAGAAGCAAATTATTGCGAGTCAAATATAATAATTATTATACTCCCTGCCCTCAAGCCGTGTGAGTCCTAGCATGCGCTTCTAGCAGGTATAGCGTTAGGGACGGGAAGAGATATTGCTTTTACTTTCTGATACGTAGTATAAGGAAGTATTGTGACGCTGACACTGTATATGTACACTATATTGTAAAGAAAATATCAACGGTTTCGATAAAATAATGTCCGAGTAACGATTGCTTTCTTAACATACACCGATCTCAGAAGTATTTTACAAACTGCGTAGAAACTGCCCGACATGGTAGGCGGAGCCAGCTCTCGACACAATGTGCGAGCGTACCACATACTCTATTTGATTTCAGTGAATTTCGCCCAAATTTCAGAATTTTGTTTTCCGTTTCGTCACCTTATTTTTAAAAATTAAGAAAAAATAAAATTTATGTATTGCTGTTGAGTGTTACATAATTTTAAATAAAGGCTTGTTTTTAGAAATTTCGTACATTTTTATTTTTATTTAGGGCCCTTTGGACAATTTCGAAGAAATTACGATTTATCCATTGAAAGGCATTTTTTTCTTAAATTAGCGTATAAATTCGGTAAGGTTTTCATGAAAAATACGATTAGGAAATGGGAAAAACGATTTCGAGGCCGGGCGTATAGCCTTAAGTAGAAACAATCACGTAACTTGTACAATACTTTTTTCTTTTTTGATTCTTTTGAAAGCGAATATATTTAGCCACTTAGACTTTGGTAGTCGGCCATTAGTACACCAATTGTCGGCCTTGTCAATTATCACCAGGTGCGTATAAACTTTTTGAGCCCTGTTACCAATCCTTCTGTTTTTTGTCATTTCAACGATAGTGAGTAAGTAAAAGGGTGACATCAGTAATTAAAAAAAAACTCAGTGTATATTTTCTGGTAAATAAATAAGTTTACAAAACCAAAAACAAATTCTCTATAAATAAGGTAACAAAAATAAACACTAATAGCTTTTTTTTAGACCCAGGATTATAACTTTTTTATTAAATACATTGAAATGGAAACATTCACAGTTGAAAGAGATGCGCGATATGAACACACAAAATAAAATTCAATATCATGCAATGAAAATGAAATTGTTAAAAGAGAAAAAGGATGGAATGAGTGTATGAAGAGATTTTTTTATCTGAATAAATAAAATACTACTAAATACTATTAGATTTTTTTATATTTTGACTTTATTTTAAATAAAACATACTTATGATAATGAGTGCTTTTAATTGAAATGTCGCATTATATGCTAGTCTAATGCTTAAAAATATTGCCAACATTATCATTAATAATCATTTTCATCGTTATCCTCATAATCAATCTAATTCCCTACAAAGTTAATGACAATGACGACATATTTTTTTAATGTGAAGATTCCTCATTTTGCCATTTTTCATTTATAATATTAATAATCAATATTGCTACTATCAATGCCCTTGTTGTGTCCAGTTTTATTAAAAAAGCATCTGAATTTGTTTTATTTTTCATAAATCAAAATGCTTGGTAAATGACATTTCTCATTGATATATGGAGTCTATTATATTTTAACACAGGACTTAGGATTAGTGTTCGTGATGGACTTAACAGATACCTTGAACATGCATAAGCATTATCACCAATCAAAATACCTTCTACGGGGTGAGTTTTTTTGAATGTTCAGCATTGGGATCTCAAAAACTACTGGAAATAGAAAAACGCTTAAATGGGGAAAGATGCGCAGTTTTACGAGTTTGATTTAAAACTGCTTTTATTTCTCCGACAACTTTCATGGCTTACCTATTAGATATTCAAAGAAAACTAAATTTTACGATTTTCTTTAAACATGCTTAGCATCGTTAATAGTAATTTAATATAGTAGTAAATAGTAATTTTAACTATGTAGCTAATATTTTTTTTTCGTTCACCATTATCGAGTTATGACACAAACTTGTGTTTTTTTAAATGGAAACCATAGTTGGTTTTGACATCATTAAAAAGATTATTTTTTGCTGATTACAATGATATAAGGCTTGATATGGTTATTTTAAAAAATAAAGAGGATATAGACATTTTTATGGTTTTTATGGAAAATAATTGAATTTCGAACTGATAAAATACAACCCAAACGAAAACTTATTTTGAAATCTTATGTAGTAATAAAATGAAAACTATAAGAACTTTTATTAAGGGCACACAACATTATTAATGTTCAAAGATACCTCCATTATTATTAATACACAAATTGCATCTCTTCACAACAGAATTTATAGCATTGCGGGCTTTACGCCTATCGATGTTATTAAAAGCAACTAAGACACCTTCTCTTAAATCGTCGATTGTTTCATATGTTCTTTTGTATACTATATCCTTTAGTATACCCCACAAGAAAAAATCCAAAACTGATAAATCAGGGGATCTAGCCGGTCATTCAATGGGTGCATTTCGTCCTATCCATTGATTAGGGAAGTTCAAATTTAAATAATTTCTAACATTCAGTTGATTGTGCGGAGGCGCTCCGTCATGTTGAAACCATTGCAGCATAAGTCGGGTTCTTAAATTTAAATTATCTAACATTTCCTCGAAATCTTGTTGTAAAAAATTAATTAATTTAATTAACGATTGCTTTATCAAAAATAAAAGGAGGAAGAACAGTTGAACCTATAACACCACACCAAACATTAAACCCAAATTTAATTTGTGGTCTCCTATGTTCAACGTGAAGTGGATTTGTTTGAGACCATATGTGCTCATTGTGCCTATTAAACATTCCACAATTTGTGAAACGAAATTCATCAGTTCATAATATTTTCATTGAAAAGTGTGGATCGTTTTGACTCTGATCTTTAAACCATCTACAAAAAGCTATTCGTCTGATGTTATCACCTTCATGTAAAGTTTGTGATACTGATAATTTCTAGGGACGAAATTTATGCTTCTTCAACACTCTGACAATAGTGCGTTGAGAGGAGCCCATTTCTGTTGAAATTTGTCGCGTCGATGTAGATGGATTCTGAGCGACACATGCTAATATGTTTATTTCTCTATCTTTATCCATCCCTTTTTTTTATTTTGGTTTAACGAACGAACCATAATCTGCTAAATTATCCCATAATCTCTTAAAAGTAGGTAGCGGCGGCTGACGTCGATCAAAATAATTTTCAAAATAAACTTCAGCAGCTCTAGCAGAATTTTTCGGGCACTGAATGTAACATTCAATCATATCACGCTTTTCTACGTTAGAAAATTCAATAGCCAATGCAAACTTATGATTAACGGCCGTTTACACCGCTTATAGTTAAGTTACAATTAAATTAATTAATAGTTAATTGTCAATGTTTGACAATTAACTTGAATTAAAAGTAAAAATTAACAGTTCTCATTTCTGTGACTCAACGTGAAAGCAATGTTAGTATATTTATCTCGACTGCTCCAACGAACACTATTGTAACTCAGATTTTTAGTTTTTTGAATTACAAAACACCAAACATTTTTTTTTTTTAAAGTTTATATCTCTTATAAAGTGAACAATCATAAAAATGTCTATATCCTCTTTTAATATAAAACTCATATCCTAGCGAATTAGTTACATGGCCGCCGAAAACTGTATATTTCCGTCCCGTTCTTCCGCCGTTCCCTAGCTTGCCGTGCATTCTTTTCAAGAATCGGGATTTCTATAAAACGCGGGACAAAAATGTTAAAAATCGGGGCTGTCCCGCCAAAATCGGGACGTCTTGTCACCTTATCCTAATATCACCTAATATTGTTTACGTTTTTCTTAGCACTTAATTTTAATGAAGTATTACATCAAATCTCCTGTTTAATGAGCATTTGTTCTAAATTCTCTAAGTCATCGGTACTGTCTTTTCTCTTTGCAACTACATCACAAATCCTTGCCTTAGCATCGCATAGATTATTTTTAAGGTAAAATATAAGAATAAACTATATATATATATATATATATATATATATATATATATATATATATGTAATGTGTTTTACTACCGGATGGTAGAATTCGGGTTATTGGAATTTAATTAGACAGCGTTTTTTAGCTTATGACGTTTCGGTCATTTTATTACAACCTTCTTCAGACCTTTTTGAAAATATAAAAGAGAAACATATTACATTATATACAAACAAAACAGCGAGCTATAATCTAATCTATAAAGTGAGATACTTACATTTGCTCACACTGTATACTATGTATCATGGTTAACATAAAAAAACACATTAAAAATATTACTATACATTTAAAATATTTAGTCCTTAAATTACATTAATTTCATATAAGGTTTAAAATCTCATATCTCTTATGTTATTCTGACTGTATAAATTTGTGTGTTTATCTATCGTCAACACTTCACATCAAACACAAAAAGAAAGAAACACTGTTTTTCTCTTTACTTTTTTCCGGAATAATAAAATATTTCGTTCTTTGTATGTGTTTTCATGAACGTATCGTTGATGTGTGTTATTTTATTAGATTTTATGTACCTGGGTTTGTTATTAATTAGTAGATTGTTCTTTAGATTAGTTTTTGTTGTATCGTTTTTTTAAATTGCGGTATAAAAGTCTCATAGAAACCACTGAAGCTTTGCGAGTCTGTTTTACGGTTGAGGTTTTGGGATACTGTTCTAATGGTTAATGTTTCCAGGAACATTCTACGTGTGTAGTTGGGTTCTTTGAATATGATTTTGGTGTTTTCAAAGTCTGCTTTATGGCCCGTGGTCGCTATGTGGTTTGCCAAAGCACACCCCTGTGGTTTAACCCTTATATCACTGGTGTGTTGTGTTAACCTGTTTTTTAACCTTTCTTTGGTTTGTCCTATATAAAAATTTTGGTAACTGCACTGTATGGCATATATTAGATTGTTGTTCATTTGTGTTGGAATTTTGTCCTTAATTTCGCTGTACACCCTTGAGTTCAGGAACGTTGTTGTGTAAGCTATTGAGCAGATGTTGTTGAATAACATTTTTATTTTGTTTGTTAAGTTTGGTATATATTGTAACTTTTTGTATTTGGTAATGTTATTATTGGTATTGTTTGGATTTGCCGTTTCTTGTTTTGTTTTCAGGATTCTAGGGTTATTTTCTATTTTGCTTGAAGAGTACAAAAGTTTGTTGATTGTTGTCTTAGGGTAATTATTTAATATAAGTATCTCTTTAAGTTTGTGTAAATCTTGCTGTAGATATTGTGGATGTGTTATTTTGGTTACTCTGTCCTTTAGGGCTCTGATTAAATTAATTTTATATTTTTTGGGGCAATTTGATTGATAGTTTAGAAGTCTATTGGAAAATGATGGTTTTCTATACCATCTTAACTTGAGTGTGTCATTTTCCCTTATTATCTCTGTGTCTAGGAAGGGGATGGTGTTGTTTTGTTCTTTCTCTACTGTGAATTTCAACTTACTATTGTATGCGTTGAAATGTTCCAATGTAGACTCTATTTTATTTTTAGGGATGCTACAAATTAGGTCATCAACATATTGCCAAACAAAAAGGAAATCGAAATCTATTCTGTCTATTACATATTTTATAATAGTGTTCATTATTAAATCCGCTATTATGGGAGAGAGGGAGAGTCCCATTGGAGTGCCATTTATTTGTAAATAGTATTGCCCTTCATAGGAAAAATAGACGCTGTTAAATATCCATTTCGTTATGTTTATGAATTCGTCCTTCGGTATGGCAGTATTCTTTTCTACAAGTGTCCAATTGTTATTTAGGATTTCAATGACTATATCTGTTGGTATGTTTGTAAAGAGACTAGTTACGTCAAAAGAAACTATGGCATAGTTGGTTGGTATTTTGAGGTTGTTTGTGGCTTTTGCAAACTTAAACGTGTCTTTAATTTTGTATTTATTATATGTTATGAAAGATTTATCAATAATATCTGCTATATATCTTGCTATGTATTTAGTATGAAACTCTACGCTACTCACTACTGGTCTTAGTTTGTTCCCTGGTTTGTGTACCTTTGGTACTCCATATATCCTTGCCGTTTCTGAATTATTTTTGATTAAGTTCTTGTATGTTTCATCCGTGATGCACTGTTTTGTTTTTAGGGTCTTTATTAATTGGTTTGTTTTTCTTTCGTATGGGCAAGTAGGGTCTCTGTCTAGTTTTTTGTATATGGTGTGGTCATTTAGCAATTCCAACATTTTTTTATTGTATTCGTCTTTGTACATGCATACCGTGACGTTACTTTTGTCTGATCTTGTGATTATTATGTTTTTATTTAATTTTAGAAAATTTTGGCAATTTTGGTGTGCTGTAAGTAAAATGTTCTCGGTTTTGTTTGTCTTAATATAGTTAGTGATGTGGAATGTTATTTCGCTTCTGAATTTATCTCTATCTTGTTCTTCTATTTCTGTTAGTATATTTTCACAGTCCGCCAGGACTCTTTCTAATGAAATATTTTTATTGTTTGTGGGAAGTGAAAATTTGTTTCCTAGAACTAGAATCTCTTGGATTTGTATTGGTATGTCAATGTTTGTTAAATTTTCAAAAATTTTTTTGATTGCATCAGTAGTTAAAATCATGTTATTGTCTTTTGGTTTCCCTTTATTATTTATTCCCATATACCTAGCTGGCTCTGTGATAGTTTTTGTCTTAATTGAACCTAGCTTATGGTTATTTTTAGATAATATATTGTGTTTTAGTTTGTTGATTTTTTCTATATTCCTTTGTTTTATTTTGTCATAGGTGTGTTTATATTCTTTCTTTTGTATCTGGTTGAACGTGTCATAGATTTGTTTTGATACAGTGGTCTGGACTGCTTTTATGTTGCAGTCTCTATTGTTTCAAAAATTCTATATGAGAATATGTATTTTTGATTTCAAAATTAAGGATTTGAGATTTTAAACCTACCAGTATTTTATCAGCATTATAGATTAGATTATAGCTCGCTGTTTTGTTTGTATATAATGTAATATGTTTCTCTTTTATATTTTCAAAAAAGGTCTGAAGAAGGTTGTAATAAAATGACCGAAACGTCATAAGATAAATAAACGCTGTCTAATTAAATCCCAATAACCCGAATTCTACCATCCGGTAGTAAAACACATTACATAGTGAAATACACCATCAGTCACAACTGAACTCCGACAAATATATATATATATATAATTTAATGTCTAGTATCTATAACTTATTTTCACCCATTGATTATCATGTTTGTAACTTATTTTATTTCATTATATATTTTGTATAAAATTCTATTATTATTGAATTATACATTTCCAGTGGATTAAGTCATTTTAAAAAATTTTTAAACATTCCTCAACTTCTTGCTATTCTTCTTCAACATCTATTTGTTCATAATCCATGAAAACTTTATTTTTCTGCTATACGTACAATTTATATATATTCGTACCTTCTTATTTTGCAGATTTTAGTTAATCTGAAATTGAAAATTCTAACCGACTTTTAATACTTGCGATACTTCTATCGTGATGATTTTCGCAAATTTAAATTTGTATATCAGTGCGCATGATCGTTCTTCATATTACCCTGTTGCCATATTCATTTTTATATTAACATCCTACTACTTAGTAGCTACTAAATAAGCGTTCATGAATAAGGTAATTTAATAGCGTCTTAGTAGGATGTTAGTAGTTACTTACTAGTAGCATAATAACACCCTATTAGCGTGATGATTATGAATAAGGCTGCATGTCTCTCATAGTCACATAAATAAGAAAAAATAACAGTATTTTCTGATTCACATGAAATTTTTGAGGAAAACGATCATAACAACAATAACTAGATATCTGAATATGTCATGGTAATTGTAAATAAAGAAATTCAGTACTTAATACATACTTTTTAAATTATTTATTATCAGTAAAAATCGCAGGAGAAATCTTGATTTTTAACATTTTCACATGACTGTCCTAAAACCTGAGTACAATTTAAATTAAACCACCTTGGATAAGTATCAAATCCAACATTTTTTGTCACCTTCCTCATCGGCATCACTGTACAATTCTTTTTTGCAAAGCAAAAGAAACCAAGAACCGAAAGTGCAACTAGCAGAAGTTCTACTAGTTCCACTACTACTACTCTACTTTGGGATACTTCAAATGTTTCATGAATATATCTTCATCTAATTTTTCTTGTCCAATTTTTCTTTATCCACTTTTTCTTCATTTAATTGTTTGTTTGCCAAATTTTCTTCCTCTGGTTTTTCTTTGGTTAAATTTTCTTCCTTTATTTGCTTCCTCCAATTTTTTTAGTTATTTTTTCTAGTTTCAGTCTTTCTTTATTAAGTTTTTTTCGTCTAATTATTTAGTCGACCATTCCTTTTTTTTTGTTCTCGACACCCAAATATGCATATGGACCCATTATTTGTGCTTGTTGGCAGCTCGTTCCTTGAGCCGGTCCTGTAATGTTGCTGGAGGAATATCGAAATTTTTGCAAGATTCATGGGTTTTTGCATCATTTTGTACTGCTTCTAACACATTTTTGTTTTTGGCGGTTTGCCATCTTTTGAAAATGAGTAATTTCAAATTTTTGGTCTGAAAATAGCACTGAAAACGACTTATAATATTATGGCCGACAAATGGAAAAATCAGCATTTGACATCTATGCTAGTGGTCGGCCTTTGCAAAGCATTTGTTGTTTCCATCTCTACTTTTCTCTGAAAATCCACCGAAACGGGTTTAATAATAATAAATAAAATTTGAAATAAAATAGATTCGGCTTTTACTTGATGTAGTTCCATATTACAAACGTAAATAAAACAAAACAAACTTCTTGAACACGCTTGCTTCACCCATGTATGTTAATGATCAATAGACTTTATCATGTTTTTCGCCTGTCATAGGGTATGTTAAAGAAACTGATTTTAATAATAATTTTAATTTAATTATTTGTTTAGTAGTACAATAGTTATAACCCACTTTCCTTTTTTTCTTACCTCCCACAATAGATACACAGTACATATACAGGCTGTCCCAGAAATAAAAAGACGGAGTAGCAGGTATGCAAATATACCGCAATAACGAAGAAATTAAAAATTTAATTTTCTATGTTGTTTTTTAGATATAAAAATTACATTACGGATCTGGCACAGAATGTATGTTTATAAATACACCTAAGAATGCTCATTTGTAAATAGAAACGAACACGCATTCATAGAAAAATACGCTTTATTTTTGTATAAAACGGGAAAAAACCGTTAAATCGTACTCATTCATATAAAACATATTTTTTGCCAGATGCGTCTAGATAACACAGCTATGTAGTCGGTTGTTGACCTAGATGGGCGACCTACTTTATTGCAGACAATAAAAGATTGTTTTTATTTTTAAAATAGGAAGGTTGTTGCTCTTTAATGTGTTTGTAGTCGGAAACAGCTGATTATTATTATTTTAGAATATTCAATAAATCGTACTTTTTCTAGCCTTTATTACAGTAAATATCAAGAATGTAATTATTTTTTTCTAGCAGGTGTAAAATTAAAGTATACTCTGTAACATGTATTTTTAATCATTGCTGAGGAAGCCACTGTGTGGTGAAACAATTGTCAAGTTTTAGTCATTAAAGTGTAGTTCAACAAGTTTGTTTTGTTTTATTTACGTTTTATATAAAATTTGACTTATTTATATGGCTATCTAAGTTTACCACTTTTTAAATATCTCGATACTCCACTCAGTACACAACACTTATTTTTTGCGCGGGAATTACAGGAAAAAAATATTGATATACGGGAAGGAGAAGTTGATATTCGCACTGTATGAAAACGTAGATTTCAGATGTGTAGAGCAGTGGCCGACTACTGGATGGTGGCCGGTTACAGGCGAACTTACTACACAAGTTATGAGGACCTTACCATTATTACTAAAGATATGATCGTATCTGTTAAATCGTGTATGTTATTTTAGAAGTAATAGCGGCTGTTATTTTGACGTACATGATAGGGCTGATTGTAGTAAAATATATCAATCATTATTAGGCCGCTGACAGGAGCGAGCCATGACTCATCGCCCATGGGCGCACTATTGAGATGTTGTATTTTTAAAGAGGTTTTAATTTTATTTATATAATTGGATAACAAGTGGCTGGTGATCTATAAAATACAAAATACCTTATTATTTGTTCATTTTCTCTTCTGTAAGACTTGTTCTCTTTGAATGAAGTACATCCTTGTAGATAGAAAATGTCCTTTCTATATCGCAACTGGTTATAGGTTAAAGGAAATATTCTTTTATCTCATCGTATTTAGCAGTTAGATTTTGTGTCATTGTCCCCATACACAATTGCCGCAATGTTATTAAATCTGGATTTCTATTAAAAACTGCGTCTAACTTTTCCCCGAAGACCACATCCGAAGTCACATTGGAATACTTGTGAAATTATTAATAGCCACATCTAATGTGGTTAATCCATTTTTACTTTCTTATACGTAGTATAAGTATTGTGATGACCAAAATTTTTGACCTCGAAATTTTTGCAGATGTCCACGTTTTGAAGTTCCCTGATACCAAAAAAGTGGTTTTAAAAAAATGTCTGTGTGTCTGTAACCGCTGTAGATATCTATTCCAAATTTTGTATTTACGTATATAATCTCCCTCTTGAGATCTGATTAGTTTTTCAGTAAAATCGGTAGACCGGAAGTACTAGTTTACTTCAGTGAAAAAATCAAATTTTGAAAATATTTCGTCAATTACTATGTTTAAACAATTTATAAAGAATTCGAATGTATTCAAAATTAAATTTGAGACAAATTGTCTTAAAAAAGTTTTTTGAAATTCCTACCGGAAGTAGGTCTTTTACTCTTATCGAAAATCAGTTTTTTGCGCAAGTCATGCTTTCTAGACAGGTACGTTACGGGTATAAACGTATTAAGAACATAATTTTCAATACCTTTAGTATAAAAAAAATTTCAAAATTAGGACCGGAAGTAACACGTTTACTTTTATCGAATAGCGATTTTTGCAAATTATGCATTCTATATATATTTGTCAAGAGTACAAAAGTATTTAGAGTTGGATTTGAAATATTTTTTGTATAAATGAAATTTTAAAATTCGCACCGGAAGTAACGCTTTTACTCTTATCGAATAGCGATTTTTGCAGATATTTCGTAAATTACGCATTCTATATGAATAATTTACGAAGAGTATAAAAGTATTTAGATTTGGATTTGGAATATTTTTTGTATAAATGAAAACTCAAAATTCGGACCGGAAGTAATGCTTTCACTCATAGCGAGTAGCATTTTTTTGCAAATATCTCATAAAGTATGTATCCTGTAGAGATTTATTAAGAGACTTAGAATAGGATTTTGAATAATTTTTGTATAAAATAATTTTTAAAATTGTATGATTTGAAACGCTCATACGTATAAGAAAGTCGTGTGGTGGCTACACCTCATTTTTTAATTTGAGATTCGATTTTCAAAATATGGACTCCCAAGTATTTGAATCTATTCACTTGTTCTATTTTTTGTTCTTGAATTTGTATATTAATTTCTTCGTTATCCTTGCCGATGACTAGTATTTTTGTTTTATTTGTGTTTATTTTCATGTTTCTTTTGGATAACTCCTCATGCCATACTGTGATGTTCTTCTTGAGGTCTTTTCCGCTTGGTGCACATAGCGTTATATCGTCGGCAAAAGCGCAGTTCGAGATTGTAACTGGACTCAATCGTTTGTATCCTACGGTTACTTTCTTAGTTTTGTCATTTGTGGCTTTAATTACGTCGTCCATCACTGTTATGAATAGCAGAGGGCTAAGGACACCACCCTGTCTTAAGCCATCTTGGATCTCGAACTCCTCGGACTCCATGTTATTCTTCCTGACGTAGCTGGTGTTTTTATCATACAGGCTTTTTATTGCTGTTCTTAAATGCTCCTGGATGCCTCTTTCTTTTAAACTGTTCCAGACTATGCTTTTCGGTATTCGGTCGAAGGCCTTCTCAATATCTATGAATGCCATGTATATTGGTTCGTTTTTTTCCCTAGCTTTCTCTATTAATTGTTTAATTGTAAAGATGTGATCTTGTACACTTCTGCCCTTCCTGAACCCACTCTGGGTTTCTTCCAACTGCCTTTCTATTTCTGGTCTTAGTTTTTTCTCCAGGGCACTTTCGTATATTTTAGATACTATACTTAGCAAGGTTATTCCCCGGTAGTTCGCGCAGTCTTTCGTATCTCCTTTCTTATGTATAGGGACGATTGCACCAGTTTTCCAGTCCTGTGGTACTTGTGTTGTTTTCCATACTTGATTAAGAAATTTAACTATAATTTCTTTGCCTTGTGGGCCCAGGTGTATTAACATTTCCGGGGTTATCTTATCATGCCCAGCTGCCTTTCCTCTTTTGATATTGTTAATTATTTCCTGTATGTCGTCTACATTTATTAGTTCTCCCTCTCCTGTTTCTCTCCTTTCTTTTGCTTCTCTTTCCTTCCCTTTGTTTTCTTGTCCATTTCCCGTATTTAATAGTTCGTCGAAGTATTCCTTCCATCTTTTCATTATTTCTTTTCCATCGGTTACTACTTCACCGTTTTTCTTTTTTACATGGTTTAAATTATATTTCTTTTCTTTTCGGGCATTCTTCATTACTTTATAGAACAATTTTTGGTTTCCTTTACTGTCTTTGTCCAGTTTTTTCCCGAATTCTTCCCACGTATTATGTTTAGATTGCTTTACCAGTTGCTTCACTATCAGTCTCTGTTTTTTATATAAACAGTAACTTTCGTCTGTTTTCTCCTGTAGGTATTTCTTCCAAATGGACTTCTTGTGCTTTACTTGGTCTTTAATCTCTTGTGTCCACCATCTCGTCTGTTTTTTATTTTTTATTATTGCTATTGTTCCACAGGTTTCTGTTGCTGCCGTGAGAAGGCTGCTTTTGATTTTTTGCCACAACTCCTCTATATCGTCGTTTCCCCAATTTGCCATCACTTGCATGGCCTCTGTTTCTACTATTTGTGTATATTTTTCAGCTACCGCTTGTTCGGATAGCTTGTACGATTTAATTACTCGGTTTATTTTTACTTTTTCGGTCTGAATTTCCCTGTTTTGTGTAGGGTCTGTAACTATTTTTATTCTAGCTTCTAATAGGAAGTGATCACTATAAATTTCCGGCCCTCTCTTAACTCTCACATCCATTATTTCTTTCCTTGTTGCTTTGTTTGTTAGTATATAATCTATTACTGACCTTTCATTTCTGCTTTTGACCTCTCTCGTGTACATGTGTATGTCCTTGTGTGCGAAGAATGAATTCATGATTGCTAAATTGTTTTCTTCGCAAAATTGTATTAGTCTAGTGCCATTTCTGTTTCTGTGAAATTCGCCGAATGGTCCTATAACATCACTATCTCCTTCTATTCTTTTGCCTACTCTACTATTGAGGTCGCCCATCACTATTAATCTTTCTTCTGTGTTTTCTATAGTATCTGTTAAGTTTTCCCAGAATTCATCCTTTATGCATGTCTTTTCGTCTTCCCCTGGTCCATACACTATTACTATTGTTATTTTTTCCTGGTTCTTCCACTTCATTTCCAATTTCAAAATTTTCTCTGATACATATTCCCATTTCCCGAGTTGGTTTACATGTTGTTTATTTATTATGCAGCCTACACCTTCCCTAGCTCTTTCTTCCGGTCTGACTCCGCTGTACAGCAGTATATGTCCACCCTCCATTTCTGTAATGCCTTGCCCTTTTTTCTTTGTTTCGCATATTGCTAGTATATCTAGGTTCGCTTTTTCAAATTCCTGAATGAGTTCAATTTCCTTACCATTTATACTTCTTATATTCCAGGTACCTATCTTCATCATTTTCTCCGTCATAGTCCTATGCATAGTATGTTTATTCCTTTCATTAATTGTAACTTCGCTTATTTTTTCCGCATTCCAGTCCTTGTCCACTGCCCTTGTCATCCTCTTTTTGTTCGTTGCCTTGACGCTCCTTAGTTTTTTGGTGTAGATACCACTTTCTTTCTTTCCTTATCTTTACTCCCTTTGTATTTGTCGCTGTTTCCTTCGTTGTATGTGCTATCTTTCTTCAATTCATCCCAGCCGTAAGTTTCGTTATTAATTGTGATTTTTTGGTAGCTTACTTTTGCTTCCTTTCCTTTGTCCCTTTGTTCCTTCGCTATTTGTCTTAACTTTCTCTGTATTTCCCTTTCATGTGTTGTCATATCGTTTTCTATGTATATGTTTGTTCCTCGCAGTTTCTGCTTACTCTTCATTACCATTCTCTTTTGCTCCCAGTTTTTAATCTTAGCTAATATAATTCCTTTGTTTATTTCATACGCTTCTAAAATTGTGGTTTCTGTGTTAAGTTCATCTCTTAAGAAGCTTTCCAATTCCTTAACCATGTTCTTCCCTGTTACATCGGCATTTCTTATTATTATGTTATTTCTTTTCTTTTCCTTTTCTTGTTTTTCCATTCTTTCCTCTAAGACCTGTACTTTGACAATCAATTCTTGCTTTTCTTTGTACCATTCCTCCTCTTTATTTTTCATTTCATTTTTAATTTGTCTCAGTTCTTTATTTGTTTCCTCTAGCTCTTTTTTCAATGCCTCGTTCTGATTGTTACTTTTTTCAAACGCCATATTCATATCGCTTCTCAACTCTTGAATTGCCCTCAGCACTTCCTCCATTTCGTTATTCGTCTTGTCTACGTTCGGGGGCGATCTGCCAATAATTACACTTTTCTTAAAAATTTTATTTGCCTCCTCCTCTTGGTTTTCTAAACTTGTATCCAGTATTTTCCGTTTCGGCTCTCTTCCAGTCATGAGTTTGTGGTATTAATTTATCTTGTATATAGTCTTCTATATATGCAACTTTTATCGCACAGTGTTTGTGTTATACTGGTTGCCTATTCACTATCGCGTTCCGAAAGATTACCGGCCCCGGTCTTCCCGTCGGAGGCTAGTTAACCTTATCTCTTCCGTAGTGTGATTATGTTAATGTATTATTTAAGATATTTACCTCTTTTGCTGGTTAGTAATTACAGTCAACTTACACTGCTTTCTTTTCTCTATGTTCACTATTTCGTATTTGTTTAATGCTCGTAGTAGTTCAATATATAAATTTTACTACGGAGCTCAAAAAGCACGTGTTTACACCAGTTAAACGTGAGCCGCAGATCACAATGTTAATTAATCAATAATTGACATTCTGGACAACCTAATAAAAAAAATCCCGCCTGCTATAATTTAGAATTTAAATGATCGCATGGTATAACTGTATTTATCATGCGAAATATAAGGTAAATACAATAAATTTTAAAAACCTCTGACGTTCCTATATCTCCGCCGATGATAATAGGATATTTACGACTTAAGTGGACTTTTTTGTGTTATTTTTCCGTCAACATGTGAGTCAATAACATATGTTGCAGTTCACCATATGAATAATGCGTGAATAATGCTATTCAGTAAATGTGTGTTGTTTACATTATTTCTTTGCTCCGTTGTAACTTCGTCGTAGTTTAGCTCGGTCATGTCCGCGGCCTAATCATTATTATTAATGTATTATAGTTTATATATGTAGTATGCAGTTTATTATGCTGCAAAAACTACGTATTTATGTATGTTTGTAGTGGAATGAAATGTACGAGATAAAAAATTACAATTAACGAAATCGATGGGGTTACAAAATAATTCATGCCGTAAGACAGCTACGAGAAGAAAAGAATTACTTTTATTGTCTTCCCTTGCAGTTCTGTAAAGGGGTTAGTTGCCACCCGCACTTTACCGTTCACCCCACCCGCCCATCTTCCAAGACACAGTCAGGATACTAATGGTGTGGGGTTAGATTTTTGCATGACAGCCCAAAGAAAACTTCTCTCGCAAATGTAGATAGAATTTCTTCATTTTAAACGCCACACAGTGGCGTTGTCTCTCGCTATATCTATACCTAGCTCAGTTGCACCCGCTACCTCGTTTAGTTAATGAGCTGTTTCCTTCTTTATCGAACCGCCTCATCCCTGAACCCTGAAAAACCTCCTGATGAGTAAGCCTTGCGTACATTCTTATATTACAGTAACTAATCAACGACCTCCTCTCCTTCGCTTCCAGTACCCTGTTCTTTCTCTTTTTAATGAGGACTGAAGCTTTAATTTCGTAGATTGTTTAATATTGCAGGCACAGTTCTGAAGATTTGTATTTTTATGGTTCATGTTTTGATAATTCGCATATATTTTACCTCCTAGAATAAAATTAGATTACGGAGATTATCTTGCAGCACTTTTTATATTTTATTATATTCGATATGTTACTTATGATTACACGCATTGTGTAATTTGTACTTGTACCACTTCCCAATTATTCTTAATAATATCTATTATCAAAAGTAGAGGTACGAGGTAGGCGCCATAAATTCTCGGTCTGACAGGCTTATACAGGTTCAAACGTGTTCAAACTCCGTCGCGTCATGCATGCACATACGCGAGGTGTACACTATAAATATGACGGTTCGTAGCCTAGTAGTTTTTAGTAAGAAGTAATAATAATTGAGTATCGCGCAGTCATTAAATTTTTAAAAAAAGAAGGGCATACACCTTATCACTTTAAACAACGTTTAGACGGCATTTAAGGTGATTCATTTCCTTCGTATTCAACTGTAAAAAAGTGGGCAAAATGTTTCCGTTTGGGACAAGAATCCCTGGAAGATACTGATCGGTCGGGTCGACCAAATGAAGTAATAACGCCTCAAAAAATTTCAATTATTGAACATTTAGTGCTAGAAGATCGCCGTTTAAAAGTGAATGAATTAGCAGTGATAACAAACATTTCGGAAACAAGTGTTCGCCGAATTCTCCATGACCATTTGGGTATGAACAAAATTAGTGCTAGATGTGTCTGCTCTCCAACGTGAACGTCGAGCCCAATGTGCGCAGTCGTTTTTAAACATGTGTGGAGACGACCCAAAACGGATTTTGGAGTCCATTGTCACAGGGGATGAAACAATGGTTCTGTTTTACGATCCTCTATCGAAAAGGGAGTCCATGGAATGGCGGCGATCTGATGAACCTCGTACCAGAAATGTCGAAAGTCGTTCAATCAACGAAAAGGGCATTTTGCTAATTGACTTTAAAGAGCGCAATACAAGTGTCAACGGCACATATTATGTGTCTTTATTAGATGAATTAAGTAAAATAAATTTATTGAATGATTTATGAATTTGTGCAAAAAAATTGATAGAAGATGTGCGATTATTGCACGACAATGCTCTCGTCCATACTGCCGCCATTTCACAAGCTGCCATTCGCGAATGCGGCTTTCAAGAATTGGAATATCCACCGTATAGTCCGGATATGGTTTCTTGTGATTTTTGTTTTCTTTTCTAATTTAAAAAAAAGGCCCTAGGGGGCGTAGTTTTAAGAACAGTAGTGAGTAGTAATACAAAAATGTCATACACCAAGGAAAAGAAACGAGATATGTTAAGTATTTTTTATTCTTCGAATCGAAATTCAACAGTAGCGAGTACAAGATATTTACAATTGTATCCAGAACGACAACAGCCTCATCGTACTATTTTTCTAGATCTTGATAGAAATATGGTCGAAAATGAATCGTTTGCTAACCGAGTAATGTTTATGGCAACAGGAATTTGAATGAAAATCGACAGGATAATATGCAAAGTTCATGTTAATCTTGTATTTTTTAGATAAATAATAATCCATCAATTTCTACACTCGAAGTGGCATCAGAATTAAATTTGTCCGACTTAGGTTAATGGCAAGGATAGAAAATGACGAAAATTTTTTAATCAAAATCATCTGGTTAGATGGAACTAAATTTACAAATTCTGAAATGTACAACACAAATACGGAGCACTATTGGGCAGTTCAAAATTCCCGACAAAACAGGGCAGGGAGACAACATCGTTTTGAAATGAACGTTTGGATGGGTATTTCGGCAAATCGTCTCTTAGGACCAGTTATGTACGAAGAACATTTAAATGGAAAAAGATATTTTAACATTTTACGTACATACGTATCTGACTACCTTGACAAAAATATCCCCCAATCAATGACACCTATTATGGAGGCAGCAAGACTTAACTTAAAATTTAGTTTGAGAAGAGAAGCGCTGCAAATTGTCGATAGTCAATTGTCTTCATATATAATCGAAAAACAAGAATCGACTTTTTATAGATGAATTTTGTACTTCGAGTTAGAAAGACGTAAAATTTTCTAAAAAGATAAAATTTTTGAGATAGCAAAAGTGAGAGTAGGGTTGATACACTTTTCGACTCACGTTTAGTTTATTTGTATTGAGATTTAGAATTCAACTTTTGGTTTAGCTTGTATTTTTAAATAATTTCCTTTAAATTAATTTTTTTGTATTGCTGTTTACTTTAAAATGGAGGATATGAATAAGGCAGAATTTGAAAAGATGTATGATGAAATAAAGTAAGTTAATAAATAAATGATCCAATGTTGGAAATAATTAGTGGTGCTGTGCGTTTCTAAAAGTACTATGTGAAAATATTTGCTTTTGGTAAGACGTTGAGCATTATTAATTAGATAAATATTATCCTGTTTAGTAATAATAATTTATTATTATTACTAAACTAATACTATGTGCGAATATTTGCTTTCAGTAAATAATTAGGCATCATTAATTATTATACTTTATCATTTTGATTTAAAATTTCAAACCAAATAAATACGAATAAAAAGGGAATATTTTTGGTGGACAAGTATTAAGACGCTAGCGGTATTACGTGCGAATGTTTGCAGCTAGTGATTAGTATAGGCCAATTTCCGAGCATTCACGATTGCAAAGTTCTAGATTACCAAGGCACTATGTGAAAATGTAAGTTTTTGGTAAAATAGAATCAGCTACATATTAACAAATTACTTATCACGAATCAAAGTTTTTTTTATTTTTAAAAGAACAGGATAATTATTTATGATTAGGGAGCGGAATCGAGCGAGTCATGACTCATCGCCCATGGGCCCGCTATTGAAATGGATTTATTTATATAATTAAATAACAAGTGGCTGGTGATTATAAAATACAAAATACCCTACTGTTTGTTCATTTTTTCTTCTGTAAGACTTGTTCTCTTTGAATTAAGTACATCCTTGTAGATAGAAAACGTCTTTTCTACATCGCAACTGGTTATATTCTTTTATTTCAGCGTATTTAGCATTCACAATTGCCGCAATGTTATTAAACCTGGATTTCTATTAAAAACTGCGTCTAAGTCACTTGGAATTATTAATAAATCTAATGTGGTTAATCCACTTTTACTTTCTTATACGTAGTATAAGGAAGTAATGTGAAATTTTCGACTTCGAGATTTTTGCAGATGTCCACGTTTTGAAGTCCCCTGATACCGAAAAAGATGTTTTTAAAAAATGTCTGTGTGTCTCTATGTGACCACGATAACCGCTGTAGATATCAATTCCAAATTTTGTATTTACGTGTCTAATCTCCCTCTTGAGATCTGAGTAGTTTTTCAGTAAAATCGGTAGATCGGAAGTAGCAGTTTACTTCAGTGAAAAAATTAAATTTTGCCAATATTTCGTCAACTACTAAATTTAAACAAATTTATAAAGAATTCATATGTACTTGAAATTAAAATTGAGAACAATTTTATTTAAAAAGTTTTTCGAAGCTGCTACCGGAAGTAGGTCTTTTACTCCTATCGAAAATCAGTTTTTTGCGAATATTTCGCATGTCATGCTTTTTAGACAGGTACGTTACGGGTATAAAAGTATTTAAAACGTAATTATATCTTTTGCATAGAAACAATTTCAAAATTCAGACCGGAATTACCACTTTTACTCTTATTGAATAGCGATTTTTTGCGAATATGTCGTAAATTATGCATTCTATATGTATTTATCAAGAATACAAAAGTATTTAGTGCTAGATTTGCAATATTTTTTGAATATATGAAATTTCAAAATTCGGACCGGAAGTAACACTTTTACTCTTAGGGAGTAGTCCTTTTTTCGAATATCTTGCTAAGTATGCATTCTATAGCGATTTATTAAGAGAACAGAAGTACTTGGAATAGGATTTTGAATAATTTTTGTGTAAAAAAAATATAGTATAGTTTGAAACGCTCATACGCATATGAAAGACGTGTGGTGGCCACACCTCATTTTTTAATTTGAGATTCGATTTTCAAAATATGTCATTAGTTTAGGCAAATTTCCAAAGTGTTCCTGAAGGAATAACAACTGATTTTTTAAATTTGGGATTTGTGTTAGTTCCTTGCACTCAGAAATACTTCGAGCATCGTCATTTAAAACTGTAATGAAATTTTGTAAACTATCGAAATTCTCTGCATGAAAACTATTTCTGTGTATGTTTTAGCAAAGCTAAGTGACGATATTTTACAGACTTTGCAATAAATTTCGGAATCACTGACAATTAATTTTTATCTCAGAAAAAGTAACATAAACAACGTTCTAGATCTAAATAAATGATAACTAAAAATGTACGCGTATGTTATTGAAACATACATATTATATTGCGAAATATAAGGTAAATATAACAAATTTTAAAAACTCGCCACCCTTGTACCTACGCCGATGAAGAAAGGATTTTATTCATAAAATTCCTTATTTTATGGCAGTTTTTTCTCTGATTCTCGGGCGTAAACAGATGTTGCAGTTCGCCCTATGAATTAGTGCTATTCAGATATAATGTAAACAACACGCAGTTGTTTACATTATTTCTTTTCACGGTTGTGGCTCCGTGGTAGTTTAGCTCGCTCGATTCCGCTCCCTATTTATGATGATCATTATAGATATATAAGCTTTACACAAACATTATAACCTAAAGATGGGTAGAAATGTTTTCCTTTTCATTACTTATAAAATAAAAATTGCTAGAGATACAGTATAGCAATGCTATTTATGATTGATATTTTAATAAAAATATAAATATGATTTTTATGTAAAATTACGCTTTTTCTTTTAATTTGTAATCTTATCCCAAACAAAACTGAATAAGAGGTATACCAGAAAATGAAGAAGCTAAAATCACTGCAAGAACTCATAAGAAATTTTAAAATATTATGCTGATCAGGAACTAGCTTATGATTAAGATTATAATAATTTTATCATAAAAACTATCATTTATTTAAATTATTCAAATTATTGAGGCTACAGCAATATGTATTTATCATGTATGTTAACAAAAACACGCCTTAAATGTAACATTTGTATAATATCCTGTCGATTTTGATTTAAATTCCTATGGACATGAACATTACGCCGCTTCGGCGAGCCCAACTGTGCATTAATGAAGATGGCCAGATAATTGAGCATTGACCGTAATTGTTTATTGTTTACTTTTCTATGGATTTTTATTAATGTTTTCGTTACTATTATTTGTCCATTACAAATGAAGTGTAAAAATTATTTAAATACGTATGTATTTATCATATATGTTAACAAAAACACGCCTTAAATATACCATTTGTAAAATATCCTATCGATTTTCATTTAAATTCCTATGGACATGAACATTACGTCCCTTCGTAAAGGATCCCTTCTCGACCGAATTTCTATCAAGTTACATTTATACGTAAAACGTGTATGCAAACACATGCATATATGCATATACGTTTTACGTATAAATGTATATATGTAAGTCACAGTATTTAAGAGAACAATAGTTTATTATACTGACAAAAGATTGGAATTAAATGATCTCTTACTTAACAGATTTGTTAAAAATATCATCGATAATTAATTGATGAAACTTCTATTTGAAAAAAAAAATTAAAATTTTCTGGAATAGACTTACGTTAGTCTGTTAGAACCACTAAAATACCTAAAAATGTGCATGTCTAAGACACTCTTCAAATTAACATCGAAATGCAATTTAAATACCAAAGAAACATTTCATTTACATACCGATCAACATTTCATTTTTAAATGAAGCGATTCGTTACTCGGCACTCAAGGTAAGAACGACCAATGAAATCACCCCAGATTTCTAGACGTAGTAGTCGCGGTAAAACAAATTGCATCTTACATTTAAGTAGCGAGAAAATTTACTTGAAATTCAGTTTTCTCAGAAATATGTTGTTTACTCGTTTCCCTGTAATTAGTAAGTTAGCCGAAGGCGAGATGGAGGTCCTGCTGTCATTGGAAATTAAAGTTAAGTAAGCATCCTACCTAGATAAATATGTATAAGAACCTATCTTGTTAATTACAGTTATTGATTTAAGTAAATTTCTTTGCAAACATTACATGACGATAAATAGTGAGTAGGGGCATCTTCACTAATAACCGCTTCGAATAAGATATAAGTGTTTTAATAATTATATATCTCGGTATAATTTATTTTCATTGCAAATATCCAATAAAATCAGTGGCAATGTATATGTCGTATTCTAATTACAAATTCAGCCTTTCTATAAAACGCCAAGTCGTTTCCTACATGACTAGGCACAGTGTAGAATGTTGTTGAAATACTAGACTTTTACAATATGACTGAAGGTCGAACAGCTATACTGAAACCGGGGAATCACTTAATTCACGTCATACCTAATGTATGACGTTATTTTTTGCAATGTTGTCAATTGTAGGCCGCCTTAATTTGAATTGTACTGCAGGTTATGTTCATGTATGTTTCAAATGTTAAACTGAAAGTTTAAATTTAAGGGTAGAATAAGGTTATATGTCTATTTGTACTGCCGCAGTACGTTTACCTTACCCGGATAAGCGAATGAAAAATAGAAGCTTTTACCTGACATTTCAAATAGCAAGCGCCAAATTTAAAAGTGGTCTAAAAGAATTCTAATGTAAGATCTTCATTTATATATATTTTTTAAGAAAATCTCTAAAATAGTACAGTGAACACAGAATATTCGTCTTTATGCGTGGTTTTTAAATCAACGTGAAAAAAGGTGAATACACGATTTTTGGTGAGGGGTATCTCTCGATAAAGATTAAGTGCATTCCATTAAAGTGATGCTTATAGAGGCATGGATTTATAATGTCGATGAAAATGGTTACTTTTCCGTTGCCTACCACATAAGACATGTTGCTGCTAATGAAAGAAATTGCCCCTGAATATAAAATACAAAAAGAATGCATTTCAATTTTACTAGGAGCAAATTCTGATGGCTCATATAAATTAAGGTCATTGGTTATCAGAAAAGCAAAAACGCCAAAATGTGTCAAAGAATTTAATAACCCACTTAGATACAATTTTTCAAAAAACGCTTGGATGATTTTGCGGGTCCCTCATGAATGGTTTCACCAAATATTTATCGAAGAAGTTTGTTTGTTTTTTAGATTTAGAATTTTTAATATATTTTTTGTGCAACAGATCATCCATCTGAAGAGAATAATTTGCCTTTGAAAGCCCTTTTACTTATTGATCATTGCCCTGCTCATTCTCCAATCGAGGCACTTCAACGTAACGATAGAAACATAGTAACCAAATGTAACAGCAGCCGTGCAACCAATGAATCAAAATCCCATAAAGATAACAAAATTAACTTACAGACGTAAACTTCTTGCTCAAATAATAGCTGAAGGTGTTGAAATGAACATTGTTTTGAAACGTTATTCAATTCGCATTGCATTTGAACCAAGCGATGAGTTACCACAAAACGTACTACGAATTATTGGTTAAAATTGTTAAATTGGGCCCTTGTATTATTATAAATACCCTTAGTACCTTAATAACTATTTTGTCCAAATTTTGGCATTAATCATTTCCCGATTTGGTTTAAATTTTATACAACCTCCCATATCTTTAATGCCTCATTTTGTCGCTATTAAAGACATTATCGTTGCGGTGGTTAATGCATTTTTGTGGTCTGTCTTGATATTTTTCAAATCACTGAAAATTCTTCCAACACATGCGTGTGAAAAAGGTAGAATAACATGTAAGGAAAACACTACTTTCAACTTGGGGAAAAGACGAACATCTGTAGTATTTTTCAACTTAGTTCACAATCTAAACCATACTCCATATGCTTTAAAAGAGTATGCTGCTTCCATTCGTTGTCCAAAATTTGATGATTTGTAAATTCTTTAATTACTGGAAATCCTTGTACAATTTTTGCAGAGATTTTATTTCATAGGATTGGGCCGTTTTTTTTCAAGAATGCTTAAAATGTTAAACACTGGATCAGAAAAATCAAATCGTGTTTTAATGTCGGGGACAGGCTCTACATAAAAATTTAAACAACTTTTGAGAAATTGGTCAATTTCAGTTTCGGATGCATAATTTTTTCAACATTTCCAAAGATTTAGTGGCCCATCCTAAATAAATTTTGCAAAGTGGCACAAACAAGCGAATATTTGTGTGGTCAACAACAAAAACTTGTTTCCTTTTCAAGTCACTGAAATTGATAAAATTACTGCATAAATTCATCAACAATCTTTCTGTTTCAGGTTTCAATTTATGAATAAGCGGCAATTCTGATTGAAATATATGGTTGAAATCTGTTAAAAGTCGCAATGTATATGACATAACTTCTAAATAATTTTTTGTGAATTTATTGTCCAACCTATTGAGCATTTCAGTAGTACTTTTTGAGGGGTCTTCAAAAACTAGTTTTCACTTGTACTCTTTTAACACAATACACTAAGGAAAGGCACCTATTGTTAATATTTTGTGTATTTCAGTTTAAAAAAATACTGAAACTCTTTAAACTTCAACTGATCTGTTGAAAATGTTGGGCAAATTAGATTTTAAATTTGCAAATACTGAATTATGTTCTCCCACCATCACATTTTTGGTATCAGATGAAAAGTCTACAAAATTTGTCATGGGAATATTTTTTCCAAAATACTGGTTTTCAAACAGTTGAACAAATCATTAGCTTTTTCAGATGCAGTTTTAACCATATCAAAGAAAGTTACTTTGACATCATTTGTTTTTGATTGGTATATAACAGCAATTGCACATTGTTTTATTGCACTCACTTCAATATTTCTAACAAATTTTTGCGGAATGTACTTCGTAAACTTTCCTTAACAAGACAATTAGCTTTTGTTCTTTTAACAGATATTTTCGCAGCAATTTTAGTATCAGGGAAAATATATGCACACAATGGCGTTAGAGTGTCTATAAGCACAAACGGTAGATTATTAGAAGCGAGCAGTCCCACAATTCTGCCCTTCGGACTGGTTCATCTGAAGTGGTCATGATATCAATAACTTTTCGGTTTGAATTTACTTGTTTAAAATTGTAAAAATGTTTTTTTAGAGCTATGAAGCAAAGGAAACTTTAATTAGTTTATGTGAAAATACCCGATTTAGCTGACACTCTGATTAAAATACCGCGTTTCGGGTAAAATACCCGCAATTGGCAGCACCGATGTCTATAATAATTATGTTGATCGTTATGAATTGCGACAAAAAGAAAAGGATGAGTTTTTATATTATAATATTGTTCAGGCAATTACAATAGTACTTACTGCACAATTAATTACATAAAAGAATTTTGGTGAGGACATTATAAAAAGTAACAGTTTATTATTATAGATTACAGATCATTTAAAAGTATATTATCTACATATTTCAAATTTGAAATATAAAATTTAAAATTTGATACGGTCCTATCTATATTATAGAATGCAGTGCGTAGTCGATAGTGGTGCGGGTGCTGTTTCTGATTGGGGACGCTAAAAAGGGGAGTGACCTAGGGCTCCGTCCTGGGTCCTTTATTGTTTTTAATATATGTGAATGATCTCCCTTGCAAGACTATACATAAAAGGATATTGTACGCTGATGATAGTAAGAAATAAAAGAAGATGCAGCATACAATCAAATATACTCTCTAATATTGAGGACTGTGGTTCATGGTTTGACAGAAGCAGGATGAAGCTGAATATTGAAGAAAACCAATGTGTTGAACTTTGGCTATATCAAGAAGGACCCAATAAAAATTATTTATGGAAATCAACAACTAAATGTGGAACATATGGCAGTTAAGTTCTTGAGATTGTGGATGGATCCTCAATTGAGCTGGAAGAAGGATATTGACCACTTGGCTGCAAAGATATCATTATTTAGTGAATCAGTCGGCAAGTATATCTGCATATTATGCTTATGTGCAATCAAGACTTTGTTATGGCATCATGTTGTGGGGAACATCGGTTCATGCATTCAGGATGTTCATACTCTACAAGTCGTGCTTGCGTAGTGTGTTTGGTGTGAGAGAGAGACTTATTCCAGCAAAGAAAATTTTAAGGGACAAGAAATACTTACGTTGACGGGCTTATATGTATGGTATGTTCACATTTGGTGCCTCTACAAACAACAAAAACTATTGTGGAAAAGAATTGTATCGCCCAAATAATAAGGGCGTAGGTATAATCATTTACCTTCACACATAAATATTAATCTCAAAATAGCAAAGAACTGTATTGTTTGAGATACTCACCAAAGAAGCTTTCTATAGCAAACACTACAACTTTCCTAAATTAACCGACTATATAGCTCCTACAATAAGGGAGATAGCAAGGTGAACACTTATTTTGGATCAGCCTGTATACATAAAGATTCTCACAGTTTCGTAACATATTGGTCTTTTTTTAATATTTAGTTTGCCTTTTATTACGAGACGTTTACATGATGATGATGATGATTGATGATAAATAAAATGTAAAATTGTGTGATAATAAACATAGTTTTGAAATCGATGTGTATTGATAAAAATTTCTGTACATGAGATACAGAACATTTTATATTTATCATTCAAATTGAGGATTTGATGAAATACGGCATTGAAGTTGTAATTTTTAAATCAATGCAATAGACGAAAGGAAAAACTCAATCAAAAAAATTAAAGAAAACATCGAAAATGGAAAGAGAAGCACACAGAATAAGAGAGAGAAGAGTGATAAATAAAATCGTCCGCAGTCGTCAAAACAAATAAAAAGAGGCGATGACAGTGAAACAAACGCCTGTGTAACACGAAGATGTATTCAATCAGAGGAAAGGTAGGGCGGAAGAACAGAGCTACCGGAAACGGTCCCGGAACCGGAATCAGTGCACCATAGTCTATCTCCGTCTTTCTATTCTTACCACACCTTGGCTTTGCCATCTCTCTTAAATCGTAAGGCACGGCCGCTCTGCTCTGTGTATAAAATGCAGTCCGAAACAACGATTATCACGTACTTAAACAACTACAAAGGCACTCCCTGTACGATCAACGCGAAACTGAATACTTGTGAACTTTCAACCATTTGCAAATCCACGTAATATATATAGGATATATTTTAACACATATGTATGCATCAACAATTACGCATGCTAATTATTTTCCACATGTAGGTGGAAAATAATGATATATACGTATACAGAGTGTACCATTTAAAACTCCGAGGTAACATATCTCGGAAACGGATAAATATATTTGAATTTTGTAAAAAGCAGTTACTAAAGAATGTGATAGACTCTAATTTGCTCTCACAATTGTGTTTTATTATGAGATATACAGGGTGTTTCATCGGTTGGGGTATCGCGAATTAAAGTGCCTAAATATAAAAATGTCGACTTCAAATTTTAACCACTTATAGAACTTTTAAACCGCTACCAGTAGGTTAGGTTGTTTTTGATAATATTATTTTATTTAATGCGTAAATAAAAAAAAACCTTCGTTCAAAAAATCAAAAGTACTCAGATTTTATTGAAATTCAGGTGTTAAAAAGATATGTCTATAAAATCAACTATGCAATTGAAAAAAAATTAAAACTTAATCAATTATTGAATATTTTACAATAATTTCAAAATTAAAGGCAAGACGTTGAAGAATTTATGGGTTTTTTATTACAGTGTTGTGTGTTGAGTTTATAATAAATTTTTATTTATTATCCGTCATAAATTTAAAAGGACTACCTGTTTGCGGACAGCACAATTAGAAAGTTAAGTACCATAAATCTGTCGTAAGAAAAACGACATTATTTAATATTGACTTTATTTGACAAACGGTTTCGTTTATAAAAATTCTGATTGTGAAGTTAATATGGGTGATATTTCCACGTATCACCATTCAAATTTGAACATTTTTTGAGCACTTTTAATTTTTGATAATACGTTTTTTTTTAATTTACGCATTAATTAAAATAATATTATCAAAAACAACCTAACCTGCTGGTAGCGGTTTAAAAGCTCTATAAGTGGTTAAAATTTGAAGTCGATATTTTTATATTTAGGCACTTTAATTCGCGATACCCCAACCGATGAAACACCCTGTACAGTGTGCACGCGATCCACCTGCGCATGAATATACTAGACAAGATGCTAAAAAGCACTACCTAGATAAGTAGAGACTTGTTGAAGCATCAGATAATCGCAGTAAACAATTTTAGTAACGGATTTCATCACAGTTTCCCAAATTGTATAAGTAAATAAAAGAAATGATCGTCAATTCTAAAAACTTAAAAATTATAATTTTTTTCTTAAAATATCAAAGATAAGAACTATAGCTGATATAAAAAACCAAACGTAACAATAGCAAGACTCTTATTAAGACAAAAAGTAAATAATTCTGTTAGTATTATAAAATAGAAAAGGATACAAACTAAAACTCTGTAAGTAAACAATAAATTTGTAAGAAACTAAACAACATGTTTCAGTAAGAATGGAATTATTAAAGAAAAATGAACTTCTACAAGTACATAATTATTTATTAAATGCTCAAATAAGCCTCTCTCTTGAGCTGAGCAGTAACACAGCTGATTATAAAAATTTCGACCGACATTTGTTAACATTTCCGGGGTACAAGATTCGAAAATTCAATAATTTTGGCGCGTAATTATCCTAAATTAGATAGACGAAACGCGATAAAAAATGTGCTAGTCGCCTAGACATCGAGCGTGAATAAAATTCAAATGAAATGCGCAAGTACAGCTGCTATTCTTGTCGCACTGACTAAACGAGAGTCAGTCTAGCCTCAGCGAAAATGTACTCGAATTTCCCTCTCTTCCAACACTACTCTCGACCAAAAAGGAGTTTGTATATTGCTTTCTCGTACTAACTCATACAAACTCTCGGTGTTGTCGTTTTATCACACAGTAAATGCATCCGCAACTTGCAGGAAAGCAATTGGTATAGATGGCGCTGCGATGAAAAAAATTAATGTTAATTTTATTATTCGTGTCAGTTTCTAAAATTTAACCGTTTCATAGATATTCGTGTTTAAAGAAGGTAAGAGTAATTTTAAAGTTTTGTCTTTATTTTGTTTAAATATTTAATTGATATTTATCGAAATTAATACGTTAATCGTCATAATTTTCGTTATTATACACATAAAAACCCTCACTTTATCACACCTTCAAACTTTCAAAATCGTTGATCATTAAATCTGTGGGGAGAAGTTGTGGCTAGTTACATAATTGGACCTTATTTCTTTGTTGGAAATGTTAATGGAGAAGAGTATCTTCGTTTTCTACAGACGGATTTTCAAAACTTTCTGATAACGTAAAAATCAAAACCAGGAAAGCGTTTACAAGAATATCTCGAAACGTTTTACGCAACGTTAGTACTTCTCTGGAAAGCAGAATCCATTGCACAAAGTTGTGGTTATGTTGAACATATTATTTAATGAAATTTGTTTTTCTTACTTTCGATTGTTTTTGAGTTGCTCAATAGTTTTAGGTTATTTAAATTGCCTCTATATTTTTTTTGTTGCTAATTTTTTTTCTATTAAAGTTTTACGACATCAATTTATAATTTTGAAAAACTACAACCATCTTTTATGAAGAGTTTCAACAATGAAAGAGTACAAGCTATTAGGCTAATTAAATTGAAGATAGCAGCATTGTTTCATGCATCTTTTAGTGGTCAGTATCTTCAAATATGTCAGTAAACATAACCTTTATTTTATTTCGATGTTTACCAACAGTGTAAAAAATGAAATATTGCAACTGGACATTGCCGGAATTAAAAAATTGAAATGCTCCTTCATTCTGTAAAATTATTACTTTTGGGATAGTTGGATTTAACCTTTACCTTGTTTGACAGTTGACTAAGGCAGTCGGGCCCCATTCCAGTCTTCCATTGGTTGAACGAATATTTGGGTGCATAGAACAACAACGCTCGTAGTTCTTTATTTGAACGCTAGTTGCTCCTATAGTGATTATCTCAGAAATTACAAAAGATAGGTATAGGACATTATTAACAAAAATGAAAGAGAATAAGAAAGAGAACAATATGCCACAATAAAATACCGTGTGTTCTATTTAAAAAAGTTTTTGATATGTGAATATT
The DNA here is from genome assembly GCA_963170755.1 of Amphimallon solstitiale. NCBI lineage: Eukaryota > Metazoa > Arthropoda > Insecta > Coleoptera > Scarabaeidae > Amphimallon > Amphimallon solstitiale. The sequence continues at coordinate 1,548,231 of OY720683.1, read as the reverse complement.
TTTCGGGAAGTAGGCTATGAAGAAACAAAGTTTTTTGAGGTATTGCCGAGTGCAACTTATACAAAATAATGCAGAATTTTCTTATCTGCAAGCATCAGCAAAGTTAATGATTTTACTTTTAAAAACTATGCGAAAATGATCAAAAATTTTCAAAAAAATTAATAACTCAAAAACTATTGGCTCAATTTTCACAAAGAAAAAACAGTTGAATAGATAATTTAAAACAGTATTAGCAAATCCAAAATATGTAGGGTGAGTCATTAAAAAATTAAGTTCCGTGCATTTCCAGTTTCACCGGAAATGCATCAGACCTTAAAGTATTTTTAGAATATGCGTTATAAGCAACCATGAATCTTCCACTAATTGTTTTTCGTTTTATTTAAAATACAAAAGGGCAATCGAAGAAGCAACTACTAACGACTCACCCTGTACAAGTTGATATGTTTTAATTAAACTTTAGTCTGTCTAGTTCATTGTTATTACATTTGTAACTATTATTTTTATAATACTTGTTTACTTTATTTTATCTTTTCCAAATAAGTAAGAATTTCTCAAACAAGTTGCAACTGAGAGCAATAGTTCTGGACAACACTTTAGAAAAATATTATTTAGGTGTACAAAGAATATAGATACATGTAAATCACTTCATAACCCACTTCATGCAGGACTATCTGTTTGGCTTAGTACTTTATACTCATCAAGCTAAGTGACACATCAATACGTATAAAATAATGAGGTGTGGCCACCATACGACTTTCTTATAAGTATGAGTGTTCCAAATTATACAATTTTTAGAATTTTTTTATATAGAATTCTTCTCAAATCTAATTTTGACTACATTTAAATTCTCTATAATTTGTTTAAACTTAATAGTTGATGAAATATTCGCAAAATTCAATTTCTTCACTGAAGTAAACTACTACTTCCGGTCTGCCGAATTTACTGAAAATCTAATCAGATTTCAAGAGGGAGATTATACTTGTAAATATAAAATTTGGAATTGATAGGTATAGCCGTTTGACCGCTATCATGGTCATACATACACTGACAACACATACACACATTTTTAAAAAACACTTCTTCAGTATCAGGAGATTTCAAAAGGTGGACATCTGCAAAAATCTCGAGTCGAAAATTTCATCACAGTAAGAAGATGTATTGATATCTAGTTATCGATCAATGTACAACGTATGGGACAGCGAAAAATTGGATTGCAAACATGAAAAGGGGTAAATTTTCCATTGAAGATGAACACCAATCGGTAAGGCTAGTTTCTGTGTCTGTCTCCGAAAATGTTGATACAGTTCATGACGTGATCTTGTCTGACCGTCGAATTGGGCTAAAACGAATATCTGAGGCACTGAATATTTTATATGAACGCGTCCATCATATAATTTACGTTGATGACGTTTGATGAGAAACATTTCTGCAAAATGGATCCCCAAATGCTTGTCTGTTGACCAGAAGCGTGCAAGGGTGAAGCATTGCGTTTGATCTGTGCTCGGTTTGAAAAAGATGCGAACTTCTTAAGCCGCATTGTTAGTATGAATGAGACTTGGGTACATTTCTACGACCCAGAAACAAGGCAGCAATCGATGGAATGAGACACTCTGGTTCTCCAAGGCCTAAGAAGTTTCGTGTTCAAAAATCTCTGGAAAAGTTTTTGTTTCAGTTTTTTGGAATTGCCATTGAGTAATCACGATTGATTTTCTGGATAAGGGTAGAACAACAACTGGGAATTACTATTCGAAGTTACTGACCACACTACGAGAAAAAATAATGGAGAAAAGACGCGCAAAATTTGTTCAACGGTGTTTTGTTTTTGCAGGACAATGCACCTGCCCACAAATCGCATGTTGCCATGCAAACAATTCGTGATTTAGGGTTCGAATTACTCGAACACCCCCCATTATTCACCAGATCACCGTCCGACTATCATGTCTTTCCTCAACTGAAAAAAAGTTTAAAAGGTCGTGATAGAAGCTGTGGAGGCCTGGTTTGCAGAGCAAAGTAAAAATTTCTTTTTGAAAGGTCTGGAGGCGTTGCAGGTTTGTTGTAATACATGTATCCAATTAAGAGGAGAGTATGTTGAATAATAAAATACTTTGACTCATGTTTTGTTTTATTTTTCAATACATCCTCGTGCTTCCTAATACTACGTATTAGGAAGTAAAAGTTGTGTAATGCTCCCATCACTTTTTCTTAATTGACATTGTATGTATATATGTACTATATTAATTATATTCAGGTATTTCTTTGCATAAATTTGATTCTGTGTTCTTATAATAAAAAGTTGCATTTATCGAAACGCGAAAAAGTTAAGGTGGAATGAAATAGACAGAGTTCAAAAAAGAAACGAAAGACTTGCATAAATTAGACACTATTTTGCATATGCCTCTGGCGTTTCAGGTCTTAAAATTGCCTGTTCTGTAGGTCCCAGCCCCTGCATGCGTAACAAGATTTTTTAATTAATGTCAGCCTTCGCAGACATTAAAGATTTTCAACTCGGCAAAAGTGTAAAAAACTGTATTGTGTTACTGTACCTAACATTCGTTCCTACGCGCGTTGCTAAGGATGGGAGATTAATTAAAGAAAGGGGATGCTTAAACACAGTCTGAATGCTGGAAATAAGACGTAGATATATTGTATAGAAGAAGGATTTATAATATGAAGGAATGAGTAGAATTTATTTTTGATGTCTTGGGGAAATTTTAATTGTGTTTTAAGCTCGAGTACGATTTCCAGCTCTAAAATATTCAGAAGTTTTGATCGCGTAGCATTCTTTCTTTCTTACTCTTCATATAATTGTCTCCGTCTATCAGGCGTATGAAATATGCATTTTCTTTGTGTATCTCTGTTAGTTTTATGACTTTTATCTATATTCTTATTTTTCTAACAATATCTTTCGTTAATATTCTTTTTATTAATATATAGTTAATGCATTTAATGCTTTTTATATATTTTTTTCGTTTAACAACTTCTACAGCCTCAGAAATTTTTATAATAATAATAATATATCTTTATTAGCAATACGCTATTTACATACACTTACATTATTTATATAAATTTCTCTAAAACATATAATGACAGTTGTCTCTTAAACCTATTTATATTATTTCAATGTTTTATGTCATACGGCAGGCTGTTAAACATTTTTAGCCCATTAACAAAAACATTATTAGCCGTTGATGACCTATTAACTTTTTTTGTAAAGAAATCATTGATGATTCGTTTGTTATATTTATGTGTGTCATGTATATAAATCAACTTCTGACTAATATACGATGGCGTAACACCTTGTTTACTCTTGTAAATGAATAACATTGTTTTGTAAGTTATTCTTTGTCGCACATTCATTAATTTCAATGTACTCAGCATTAATGCAACTGGTGTATATTTGTTACACTTTAAAATTGTTCTCATAGCCCTATTTTGTACTTTTTGCATTTGCTGAGTTTCGTAATTATTTAACTTGAAAAGGATACTTGAGCAATATTCCATGTGTATCGATATTAGCAATTTATATATAGACAGTTTAATATATGTAGACATATTTTGACCTATTCTACTTAAATAACCTACTTTTTTAGACATTTTATTTAGAATATGCTTTGTATTTTCCTTAAAATTTAAATGCTGATCTATAATTATCCTTAAATATTTTATACTATTTACTCTTTCTAAATAATTATTATCTATTTTTATATTAATATTGTCATAAGTAATTGTGTTTAATTTATATGCACTACCAATTCGATATTTTTTTACGTTAAAGTGGCTTAAGTGTAAATTCAGGATTATGTTGCCATATGTTTTTTCAGGTAAAATTAGCGTAAAATGATTTTCTGGAAATGGTATAATTAGAAGAGTAATTAATAACAAACCTGGTTATAGTTGTTCAAAATTGTTATCCCATTGATCATATGAAAACCAATCTTCAAAATGTTTTATAGTAATTTAGACAAACGACATATAAAGTGTTAACTTTGAATATTAGTTTTTACAAAAATATCATTCGTTTTGAAATTAGCGAATTTATTCCATAAGTAGCTTCAACACTGTATATTTGTATTTATAAGTTCCAGTGTTATTTAAATTTGATGAAGCCAAAGTGTGGTGAGACATATAAGGTGTCTACTATAAACATTTATTAAAACTAAACTTTTTGTTATTAATTAATTAGTGTAGTGATACTTCAACAAATATCGCCCCAATCCATCAGTCATTCAAAATAATGTTAGTTAGGTCAGTTTTGTAGAGTTGTGAGTTGCAATAGACTTTATTCTCTTAACTCTAAATATGGCCGATATGCTATATTCATTTTAAAGAGTCATGCAAAGAAGACCAAAAAATTATGCTTAATCTTATTTGGTTTGCTGTAAATCATTCCTTTGATATATTTCCAATATTGACTTTTGTTGAGTATCGTCCACGTAGAAAGATACACCAAGATATTAAGGAAAAATCGTTGTTATGAAGATGATGAATAATAATGGTCCCAATATTGAGTCTTGCGGGATGCCATTGTTTACTGAATTAATATCCGATTTTTCGCACTCAATAAGCATACATTCCAATCATAAGTTCTGCCAGCTGCATTTCTACAAAAACGATAGCAATAATATGAAAGCAAAACTCGTATGATGTGACTTATACATACGAAAAGCCATTCGACGAGCTCTTTAATACGAGCGATTAACACGGCATAGCTAATTTTCCCTCATAATGACGGCGTGTAGACCGTCAAATTCCTCTATAGCCTACCCGAAATTTCAAAATTCAATATGGAGGTCGGCGAGTACAGCTGACCCTTTATTTAATGTTGGCAGGCGCACGAAAATTTAATTGCAGGTTATGAACTGTCGAAACCATTAATCAATTTCAGTTCGCGATGATACAATGTCAGAACTAGACGGAATAGTGTCAAGCAAAGGTCGAATTTTGACAGGCATAAGGTTGGAGTAAACACATTTAGAAGAAAGACCGATTACATGAGCCCTGTCGTAAATTAAGGTGGAATGAATTGAAACCACAAGGTCAGTAACTTCATGCGAATAGATGTCGAGTAACATTTACAGTATTAAACGTTTGCGGATTTTGCTCGTTAAATACTGGAAATATTCAAATAACTAATTTAGCATTTATTCGAAGAAAGGTGAACTGAAAAAAAGAGATCCGTCTTTTGAATTTTTCGATATGCAATCTTTAATTTGACATGTTGGTAGGTATATAATTACGCTTAAGTGTAAGAATACACTAAAGTAACGGGAAACTTTAACATTGACGGATAAAAATCCATCTGACGTTTGATTTGCGATGAAAATTCGATTTCAAAGATGTAACGATCGAGAGATGTGCTGTGTGTGAAGTACGAAAAAATATCGAGGAAGAATAGTCACTCTCATCGACCAATTGTCAAGCTTAAACGTCAGAAAGCCGACAAATGTTGGACAGTTTAGGAATGAAAAATGCATTTATTTTCTTGATTACATTAACATGATATTTAGGCAATCAAACGGGCTCGATATTTTCGATTTTTTGTAAATAAAAACTCTATTACTATAAATTGTCAATAAAATTAAAATGTACTATAAGAATAACAATAACGAGTTTTTTATATTATAAAAAAAGGTCCTTACTTCAAAAAAAAAATTTATACACAATTACCATATTTATTTATGTATGTCAACAATGACATTCAATTTGCCAATTTGGTCTCACACTAGGTTTTTGAAGTTTCTAGAAACGAATAAACGTCAACTAACTTTTGACGCAATGACAGTTTGTGCAAAAGTTTAAATTAGACGTATATACAGGACGCGTCAAAAGTTTGGAAAATCAGACATTACACAAAGCATCATGGCAATGCTCGAGCTTTACGGGATATTGTAATAAAGCTATAAGCGGAAGCAAAAGTGGCAAATTCAAGCTCGAAGAGATTGAAAAATTCAACTAGTTTATTTATATTTACCAATTTATTTAACGCCTGAAGTAGTTATGTGTTCCTGTTCTATTCTACTACATTTACGTATATTCTGGATCTCACATCTAATACGAGAGTGGTCTGAAATATTTCCGACCCCAACGTGAAGATGGCAGCACTCATCAATAAAACCTGGGTTGCGCATCTATTGACAGGTACTCACCAAAGTTCCAGCCATTTTGGACGCGCAGTTCTTGTTTGATAATCGTTTGAGTGCGTCGATGTGAGTGTTTTTGTGAAAATGGACAAAATCGAATATCGAGCCGCCATTAAATATTTGTTTTTGAAAGGCAATACGCCAATGCAAATTAAAGATGAGTTGGACGCTATATACGGGGACTGGAGGCTCTGCACCACCATTTACTACAGTGAAACTTTGGGCAGCAGAATTTAAAGGTGGCCGTAAAAGCTTGGGAGATGATGAGGGTTTGGGACGTCCAAAAACTGTAATCACTGACGATAACATCGCTAAAGTTCACCTAATAATGCTAAACGACCGCCGAAGTAAAGTGAGCTAGAGAGCAGAGGTTATGAATATTCACAAGGACCGGTTTATTACATATTGAATCAAAATTTTGACATGAGAAAGCTGCCCGCATGTTGGGTGCTGCGCTTGCTTACATTAGAGCAAAAGCGTGTTCGAATGAACAGTTCCCACGCTATGTTGGCGCAGTTTAGGCGCCAACTAATTACTGTAGATGAAACTTGGATACACCATTATATGCTCGAAACAAAAATACAGTCAAAACAATGAATTGCGAAGGGGGAATCGGTTCCAAGAAAAGCAAAAACTGTTTTTTCGGCTGGGAAAGTGATAGCGACTGTTTTTTGGGATGGTCATGGAGTTATCTTAATCAATTATCTTCAAACAGGAAAAACCATTTCAGAAGCATCATTACTTGACAAGATAAAACCAGAAAATGCTGAGAAACGGCCCCACATTTGCAGAAAACAATTTTTTGTTTTACCAAGACAAAGCGATGTCTCACACCTCGGCGGTTGTCATGGCAAAAAATCGACGAATTACTGTTTGAACTGCTTAATCAGCCTCCTTAATCACCAGATCTAGCCCCAAGCCACTTCTTTTTGTCTCCTAATCTATAAAATTGCCCTGGAGGACATAGATTTTCGTCAAAGGAGGAGGTCCTTTGTAAACAGTTATTTTGCAGAGAAAGACGCCGAGTACTATTTGGACGGGTTGAAGAGATAGCAGCATCGCTGGGAGAACTGTGTACATTTAAATTTTAGGAAAACTGTCTTGTGGCTTTGTTATGCCGGAAACTCGTCAGACCACCCTTGAAGGTTAAGTAATTTTTAAAAGTTATTTAGAACTACTAATGGGAAGCAAATTTAAAAGAATCATTTACAGATATCACAGTAATTTTAAATCTTCATAGTTTATCGTTACCGTTAGTAAGTAAAGTATTGTCTGAAAACTAAACAGCAAATCAAATGGATGTAACACGGAAGTTCTTAGTAATTCTCGGACATTTGAGTTAATTCAACTATAACATTATCGTATTTAAACAAATATGTATGGAACGTGTCTCCTTAGTGTAATGTGTATTATGTTTCTCCGACAGTGGAACGTAAAAGGACAAACGGAAACGTGCGTTATAATATATTGTTGCTAAACCGGTATGTATTGTTATGATTTTTATGTGGACAGCAATTAATTACTCGACGCATACGGTTACAGAATTTGTCCGGCCATTAATTGCCTTAAGAATGCGATTCAATTAGAAATTTAAATGATACATCATTATTGATCATGCAAAAGTTACACTTACGACGTCTTTTTATTTTAAATCAATAATTTATTTTTCTACATTTCCGTATTTTTTATTTCATATATAAAAAATAAGAAAGCTTTGAATAAAATTATGTTTAGAAATTCTAGTGTTCCTTATACAAGAAATCACAACTGGAAAATTCCATATTACAGTTATTTTCTTTACAAAAAAGTAATTTCACTTAAAGTAAACAATACAGGGTGGGGAAAAAGTATGGGTCATGCTTTCTTTTATGGTTGGTGCATCTAATCAAACACAAATTCGTAATTTTGATAGTTTGGTTATGTCATATACATATGTTTGGTTATGTCATATACATATGTAAATGTGTGTAATAAATAGTATTTTACTTTTTGAATTTAATAACATAAGTATGAATATGTTTTTGCGGTTGTCCGTAAGTAATTAGCAAATTAAGAAACTGTTGGCGGAAATCCTGTAAGCACTCACTAATGGAATAAACTCAATCTCCATTTTCTAACTTTTGGCCAGTTCTGTAGTAACTTTAAATAATAAATATTTGATGTTGTAACTCTCTGTAATAAAATAATTTAAAAAATATAATAATAATAAATTTATTTAATTCTGTATAGTGCATAAAATGCGTAGAACACGTCAAAAAAATACAAATAAGTATATAAACAATACAATAAAAGTATCTTAAAACATATTAAAATTTCAAATTATAAAAGTCATTGATTGTATAAATAACATTCTCCGATAATATACGATGGAACCGTTGCTTAAAAAGTTTCGGGGTTAAATTTCTAAGAGATAAAGGCAGATGATTGTACACTTTAATCATTTGTGAAGTGGCACCTTTTAACACCGTAGTCCTAGTAGTCTGAGGCAACACTAGCTGACAGTTTTTGCGACCGCGCGTGTTGTAACTATAAGCGTCTATAATTTGAAATTAAGTCAGAATTTGAATTTTTCAAAAGCTTAGCATGTACGAGGTAGGCCCCATAAATTCTCGGCCTGACAGGCTTATACAGGTTCAAACGTGTTCAAACTCCGTCACGTCATGCATGCACATATGCAAGGTGTACACTATAAATATAACATTTCGAAGCCTAGTAGTTTTTAGTAACCAGCCGACCAACGTGACTAGCGCATGAACATGTCTGAAGTAACGAAAATTATTATTTTTACAAGGGTATCGAATTATTAATTAATCTTTTTAATAAATGTATAGAAGTTAGAGGAGATTACATTGAAGAATAAAAATTCTTATATTGTTCCAAGTTTCTTTTTTGTATATCAAGCCGAGAATTTATGGCGCCTACCTCGTACACCAACATTGATTACTTAATCACTTAAAAAACAGCTTACTCTAACGAGTAAGGTATTTAAAGGCACGGTATTTTGAAAACGGTTTATTGGAAGTCGCTGAAATTTGGCAGACTGTTGGATGGATTTTTACTTATTATTTGAGATTTTTTTCAGTTTTCACCGTAATTTGTCTTCGAGATACAAGGTTAACTTGATGTTTTTTTTTTGAAATAGGACGGGAATTAAACGTAACATTTTTAAAAAGGGTGTTCTCTTCATGATGATGATGGTGATGTAATACATGCCTACATTAATTTGGATAAAAACAGAAATATTTTTTTTACGAATTTAATTTTGAAGAAAAATAAAACTAAGTTAGCTTTTGATACGATGTTTTTAATCTGTCATCAACTGTTGGACAACCTCACTTTGACTAAAACAATAACAATAACGCATTTTATTAAAAATAATCTCTAGTATATTTTAAAAACAATGAAAGAAATTGTTTAAATCTAATAGATATTTTGTACAACAAAATATGTTCAAAATGCTCTCCTTTAACTTCCTGACAGTAATGAATGCGTTGAATAAAGTTCTGCAAGGAGTCATTCAATGTACGACGAGAAATCATGATGATCTAATTTTCTATTCGTTCTTGAAAATCTGCGCTTTTAATGGTCTGTTTAAATGAACTCGATTTTTTAAATGACCCCAAAGGAAAAAATCAAATGGGGTTAAATCAGATAACCTGTCTGGCCATTCAATTTTTCCCCTTCGTGCCATCCATCTATCAGGAAAGGTTTGTTTTAAATATTCGCGTTCGACGACCAAAATGGGGCGGTGCTCCTTCTTGTTGCAACCATATGGTTTCTGCTGGTATATTTCGGTTATCGTAGTTCGGGGAAGATTTCTCTGAGACGGGGATTATGAGTTTAAAAATTGTTTTAATAATTTAATTCAAATATAATTGCACGGCCAATAAATAAAAGAGGTTTTTTTTTAAATAAAAGAAAACCTTAAAGGAGAAACAATATTTGTTAAATGCTTCTTTCGGGTAAACTTCTGCCTCTAGAGCTGGTTCTGAGAAGAACCTTTAGTTGCTCGACGTTACAATGAGTTCCCTCTCATATTCTTCTGGAGCGTAATATTCGAAGTGATCTTCTATCAAGTATTTAAAAAAAACACAATATTGCATTAATGAACCGAAATTACACCATGATGATTAAGAATTAAAAGATTTATTAGCATAAAACAGTGAGTATAAAGTTATTTTTGACATAAATGAGTCACACCAACCCAATATAAGAGTATTGCATGCTTGCAGTGCGCTTGAAGAACTTGCGAGTAATCACATATTATAGTCACGCTTTACTTGAGCATTATTATATTTAGTGGATCATTAGCTCTAGTACAACTTGAGCCCTTAATAAGTATTTAAATTATTATCTTACATATCAAATCGATTAAGGTGTAAATTATGAAAAGACTAATTATTCAATAATTATTGGCACCCAACGTGGGGCATTATTTTATTCAATATTATTAATTATATTCTACATTCATAAATAACCATATCAATATATGTATGTATGTATATAATTTCAACTGATAATATTTATATAATATGTATGTATTAATGAATGATTGAGTTATGCTTAGGCTATTCCCCTATTTTATAATCCATACCGATAATAAAACATCGCTAACATAACCTCTTGTGTCTGATCAGCTCGCACCACTTGATGTATTCAGCGTATAAACAACGAAGCGTGCGACGCTACTGCTGCAACTTCTTATACATACCGTCAGGCGGGTCTCTCACGTTGAACGCGCGATTTCCTTTGTACGGTCTATTGTTGGCGAGTATCTTTCCGATGCAGCAACTGACAAGAGCGCTTCTTATGATGGGCGTCGTATTCATATTCGTATTTTGTCGTATTTGGAGTCATTTTGTTCTACATATAACAATACATTCTTAATCAAATGCGAATGGTGAAAGATATATATTTATTCATAACGGGAGATGTGCCATATTTAAATAGAAAAGTGACGGGGAAACTTTAAATTTTCGAGGAATAGGAGAATTGATAAGTAGAAAGGATTTAATGTCAGCTTTGGAAACTTGATTTACGTTGGTTATTGTTTCTTTTTTTTATGAAAACCCTTATTATAAGAAGCACATGCGTATTTAACTTTGCTAATTTTATGTTAAATGCAAATGGACAATTATATCATAAAGTCGTATACAGGATGTTTATTAAAATACGGCAAAAATTCAAGGGGATATTCCCTGTACTATTCTAAGAATATTTTGTCCTTTGATGATTTTTAAAAAGCCACTTTGTTTTGAAGATAGAAAAAAATATGGAATCACCCAGCTATTTTTGAAATTTTTGAAAAAGTTACACCAACGTAAAAAATTTAATTAAGGGAAAGTTGAACCAATACTGAGTATGTCCGCCTGGGGCTCCTAATTTGAAAAACATACCTAAAATTAAGTCCAACCCAAAGTTTACTAACCTCTCATATTATCCTGATCGTACTATCATGCAGCTACAAATATATAAAGACTCCAAAACTGAGTTGGAAAATCGTTTGGGGAGTGGTGAGAGCAACCTGCGAATTAAATACATTAAGGGTTTACCGACAATAGTTTCTTCTTTAAACTAACTGCTTCCAACGGTTCCATAAATCCCATTAGTATCTATTATCAGAATGCGCTTGAAACAAGATCCAAAACTCATGACTTTTTCGGAAGTGCTTGTGAGTGTGTATATGATATTATTGTAATTACTGAAAGCTGGCTTAATGACTCAGTTTTGAATTCTGAATTTGTTCCTCCCTGCTACAATGTTATGTGTATCTACTCTTGTTCCATCTGTTGATTTAGTGATTTGCAAGTCTACAGTTTTCTATATTGCAGCCATATACACCACCCTATATTCCTCAGGATGACTTTGAAGTGTTGTGTGAGTACCTTGAAGTGGTATTACTTGATAAACACGTACTTTTCACGGGTGACTTCAACCTTCCTGCTCTTTCCTACAATCCTGCTTCGTGTTCCAAATCTGGTTCATTTAATTGTCTTCTCAATTTATTAAAGTTTAAGCAGTTCAACTCCATTACTAACTGTGATAGACGGTTCCTTGATTTGATAATATCGAATTCATATAATTGTATTCTTGTTGAAGTAGATGATTCTCCTTTTGTTCCTATAGACACTTACCATCCGGCACTTTCAATTAAGTTCTCACCGGCTGCTTCATCTTCGCATTCTGATTTTCTATCTAACTTCAATCCTAGATATAATTTTCATAAAGCTGATCTGAATCAGCTCCACTCTGACATTGAATCCACTGATTGGACTTTCTTGGATTCTTTGGGTGATGTTAATGATGCACTTAGTGAGTTTTATTCGATGTTTTACAGAATTATTGATCGTTCTGTTCCCAGAGTGGTGACTTGCAGTTCAAAATCCAAATACCCTCACTGGTTCTCGAAAGTTATCATCTCCAATCTAAAATTAAAAGAATACATGACACATTTTTCTACAATGAATTTCAACGACTTCGTACATTGTGTAAATTTCATATAAAGTCGGCTTATTCTGAATATTTTCAAGAGATTGATAGAGCCATTATCACTAATTCTAGACAAGTTTTAAAGTATGTACATTCCAAGTCGGGTTCTACTAGAATTCCCAATGCCATGTATCACTTTGAGGTTCTTATTGATTCTCCGCAATCAATTGTTGATGCTTTTGCTGATACTTTTTCTTCGGTATTTCAAAATAGCTGCAGTTTTAGTTTTGACATTTCTCCAGTTGACAATGTACCGTTTACTTTATTCCCTGTGAACAAAGATGAGGTAGTCTCTACCATGGCCACTTTTCCTTGTAATAATACTGCTGGTGATGATCAAATCCTTAATTTTATTTTAGGAAGTGCCTCCATAGCCGGCGCCGGTCTCCGTTTTGTATGCATATTGATGCCGGCCAGCTACGGCATCAAGAATTGCGGACGGCAGCCGGCTTCACGTATCGTCACCGGCATATCAACATAACCTCTGTTTTCCATATTGCGCGCGTGAACGCCTTAACTTTTAGTGTTAATTTTCTTTAATTTATCTAAATTCGCAGATATGTTTTTTCCTGTAGCTATGCTTTTTGTTAAAAACGATGTTCTTCTAATTATAGAATGTTGAAAGTGGGCGATAAGGTTGAAACTTACGAGAATTTCAACAAGCAGTTACAAAAATGAAGTGCTCAATGATTCCTGGATTAGAGATTCTAGAACCATCAAGACGCAGGCTAAAATATATCCTGAAAGTGTGGCAGCTCAAGCAAAACAAGACTTAATTTACCATTATGTAAGAATAGCTTGCATTAAAGGTGGCAGAAAGCACACTCCTAGGAATAAAACAAAAAACACATTTACATTTAGACAGAAGTGTCCAGCCGGTATGTTTTTAAAATTAACTTCTTGTGGGAAATTTTTAGAGATAAAGGAACTGAATGAAGATCACACTCATCCGGTATCACTAACTTTATTTAAAAGTTTACCCCAGCAAAGACTGAACATTTCAAATCAGCTTAAGGTTAATTCAGTAGCAGCATTGCAGGCTCGCGCCAACAAAAAAATCGTACAAAATAATATCATTAATTAATCCGGGTGCCTTGTGACGTTGAAAGACTTAACAAATCTAAACAGAAAACCACATAACAGAATGAAGTTTGATGAATGTGTATCAATTTTACGAAATACTTACAAATGTTCATATTAACGTTGATGTGGAAGAAAATTTGAAATACCTCTATTTTCAAGATCCAGAGATGAAACATATGTTTGACTCTTATCCAGAAATAATTTTTCAGCGGAAGATTTGTATTCTAGACTTTTAAGGAATTTCGCTTTTAAAAAGGTTCAACAGCAACTTGAATGTATGACTAAATGCAAAGATTTTCAATTTGTTGAAGAAGAAAAATGTCCTGCTCCTACTATTGAAGGTCTTCTAGAGGTAACACCTTATCAGTCAGTGCATGTTTTGGACCTCCGTCCAGTTACTTTGTCGCCACATCCTCAAACTTCGATCTATGTGCAACCAGTCTTTATTTGATGAAAACATTTGCTTGCAACGAAGTAGGAGAACATCAGATGCTTACACCACTCGCTGTTGCTCATGGTGCATGTCATCTTCGTGGGTTATAGTCATAACAGCCGAATCGAATATATGTACTTTATCTACAACTTTCACGGAAAGAAACTAATATTGACATAACGATTGAGTTATGACCATAACTCCATCGCTGTCATTATTATTCAACTGACTGAATAATCACTGTCATAACTTGCCAAAATTACCTTAGTAATCCATAAATTATGAGCGATAGTTGTAGACAAAAATTTTAAAATTAGTTGGAAATTTTTAGTTATAGGTACTTAGTGTAAAAGGGAGTGGAGATTCAATCACATATGTACATAACCGCCGGTAGCGATACGGTATGCCGATGCCGGCAACCATACTTAGAACCGGCGCCGGCTACGGAGACACTTCCTTTATTTTAAAGAATGCACGTTGTGCTTTGGCTGGGCCATTAACATCTCTTATAAACTTGTCTATTAGAACCTCTACTTTTCCTGATTTGTGGAAATGTGCGAGAATTAGTCCGGTCTTCAAGAAGGGGGATAAATCAAATATTAGGAACTACAGATCCATATCCATTTTATCAAATTTTGCCAAGGTATATGAAAATGTCATTTATTCATGCCTATATTGCAATACGAAATCCTGGGCGATACAAAGCAGATTAGTCGTCGTTGAGCGACCAGTCACGAAATCATGCTGTATAGGTGATATTCTTCTGTGATAGTAAGCATATATGAGTTTGTCTAGAATTTCCTCAAAAATCTTGGAAATCTTGGAAATTGGAGAGAATTGCAATCGGACAATAATTCCTAAGAGTTGCACTTGCTATACGTAGACTTACAAAAAGCATACGACAGCGTACCACTTAATTTACTTTGGAAGGCCTTGGAGAATACAAACATAAGCGTTCAGTTAATTAAAGCAATTAAAGAGTTGTTCAACAATAGCGAAGCAAAAGTCAAAATAAAACAAAGACTGACAAAAGGATTTCAAGTGAATAAATGTCTTAAACGAGGTTGTTGTATTTCGCCAACGCTCTTCAAGATTTATTTAGAACAAGTCCTTAAAGTATGGAAAAGAAAATGCCAAAAAATGGGAATTCCATTAAATGAAACCAATTTATACACCTTGTGTTTCGCGGACGATCAAATTGTAGTCGCCCAGAAGTATGACGACTTGGAATATATGACTCGAAAACTGATAGAAGAATACAAAAAGTGGGGTTTGGAGGTCAATATAAAAAAGAGAGAGTATATGTGCATTGGTGGAATAAAACAAGATCTAGTATTAAATACGGGACAGCGAATTAAGTCTTGTGACGACTACAGATACTTGGGGTTAAAAATAACAGCGGACGGAACACTAGACAGAGCTATAAAAGACCAAAATGTACATAGAAGAAAAGCGATAACTTTAATAAATGGAATACTCTGGGACTAGAGTATATCGAAACAGAACAAAAAGCTCATATATAACACCATAGTAAAGAGTATTGTTATTGACCATTCTATATTGATATTAATACAGAATACTACCATGTACAAGGTAGAATATCATATATGTTGGTTCATAGCATGCCTAAATTATTTAATTAATAATAAAATGTTTTTAAATTATATTTAGGGAAATTATATTTGCAACTTCATACGTCACTGACTGACCTTACATTTATTTCTCTATAAATAACACTCCAAACCACCTTTTGATTTCTTTCATATTAATTATTATGTGGTTTTAGATCTCCATCTATCAAGAGGACACCTATTCGTATAGACGTTGAACTACTTATAATCAGCTTATACCCCTCCTACAGAGATGTCATAATAAGCATACACGTCATTCTGTATCATCGCAGTTATTAGCTACCCATACTAGAGGGCTCTTACTTATATTAAAATTTAAGTAATTAATTTGACGTAACATATTTATTACTTTGTTTTATTTTTAGAAACTCCGTATCACATCATAAAGATGAACTTTGAAATCCAGAACATACTTATATAGATAACAAGGTTTTATATGGATAATGCACAGGCAAAGAAAACAAATATTCACTTAAAACATGCCTTAATGACATCAACATAACCTAACTATAGGAAGTATTCAGTTTAACGTGTAAAACTTAATTTAAGACTTTCTCTTCTATATGTTTCAAACAACAATGGAGCTGAATTACATCACAGCCAAATAATTCACTACATTAAGAAATATTATAAATTATAATATTCTAATGGTATAATTATAATAATATATATTGTAGAAATACCCCCTTTTAAAGGTGTATCTATTACATTTAACAATATACTACAATATCTTATATATAAACTTGGGTTGCCAATATGTATTTTCAATTTCAATGTATTATTAATTTGTACATTGGATGACTTATTTTCTCCATACTTTCTACTTAAGATATCTGCTGCTATCATCTCTTTACCTGGTTTGTACACTATCTCCATATCATATTGTTGGATCAATAACGTCCATCTATAAATACGATTGTTATTTAATTTCGTTGTCATAATATTTAACAGTGCCTTATGATCCGTTTCAAGGACAAAACGTTTCCCAATCAAATAATAGCGTAATTTTGTTAAAGCAAAGATGACGGCAAGCATTTCGAGTTCTGATACGCTATATCTTTTCTCGCAAGGCTTTAGTGTTCGTGAAGCAAAATAAATTGGTATTTCTATATTATCCTTTACTTGTACAAGTTCCGCTGCAACAGCTATATTTGACGCATCCGTTCTAACTATGAATTCCAAATTAAAATCAGGATGAAATAATTTTAAATTTTCAACGAAATTTGCTTTTAATTGGATAAAACATTCCTCACATTCTGTTGTCCAATTCCATTTATTACCTTTCTTTAATAAATTCAATAATGTGTTTGTTTTTTGACTATAATTGAAAACAAACTTTCTATAATAATTAAGTAATCCTAGGAATCCTCTCAACATCTTAAGTTTATTTGGTCTTGGGTAATTTTGTATTTCCTCTAACCTTTTAGGATCTAACATTATATTTTCCTGATTTACCACATATCCCAAATAATCTACTTCTTTACGACAAAATTGGCATTTTGACAAATTCAATTTCATTCCATTTACTTGCAAGGTATTAACAATTATTTCAATGTGATTCATATGTGTTTCAATATCATCTGAGAAGATAATAATATCGTCTAAGTAGTGAAGTGCAAATTTTTCATATTTGTCCAATATTTTATGAAGGAACCTAAGCAAACCAGCAGGGCTACTTTTAATGCCGAAGGGGCATACTCGAAATTGAAAAGTAATTTCATTTATATTAAAACCACAATATTTCCTTGAGTCTTCATCTAATTGAATTAACCAGAAAGCGTTTTTTAAGTCTAACTTACTATACCATTTTTTATTCCCACATTTTGTCAATAGAACGTCTATATTCTGTGGCGTTTCGTGCTCAGGCTTGATCCTAAGGTTGAGTAAACGAGCGTCAATGCATATGCGTATAGAGTTGTCCTTCTTCTTCACCAAGACCACAGGATTAATAAAATAGGTGTTAGAACGTTCTATAATATTTGCTTCCTCTAATTTTTGCAATTCTTCATTTACTCGCTCTTGAAAGAAATAAGGTATTGGGTAATTTTTGCAAGACAATGGAGTATCATCATCTATCAACAATCTATGTTCATAATCTTTAGCGAACACAACTTCATCATTTACTAATCTGATATTATCAGCTAAAATATCTATCAAACTTTCTTCCATCCATGGTTCTGCTAAATTTTGTTTTTCGATAAATGTTTTTATGTCCATTTTATTTCGGATTATCAGTACCTCTTTCTGATCTTCTTGTATTTGTACATTACTATTTTCCATATTTAAATTATTTCTCGGCAGTTCAAACATTGCCCCTTCTAAATGTTCCTGCGCATCATCGTTTTCCGCCCTATCAGCAATTATAATATTATTTACATCCACCTGTATATCTTCCTTAAATTTAAGATATGCATTTATTTCCTTTATGTCCTCTAATTTATTTAGCAAAATTTCATTGTCACCTATTCTTATTTTATTTTCTTCAAAATTAAGATTCATTCCCAATGCTCTCATATTATCCACACCCAAAATACAATCATAGAACAGATTACTAAGTATATAAAATTTCATAATATACTTTCGTCCATTTACATCCACTTCTATACACAATCTTTTATTTATACACCCCATTTTCCTACGATTCGCAGACATGACCTTTGTATTTTTAACTTTAATAACATAGTTGGAATAATTCTCTATACTATCTACCAATTCCTCCTTTATCAAAGAAATCTCCGCTCCGGAATCTAATAATGTTCTAAAATTAATCTTCTTAATTTTAATTGAAAAGAAAGGTAAGCTTTCATAATTATTTAAAATATCTCCTACTTCTGTAATATTGTTGAATTCCCTTATTTCCGAAAACACTTGATACTTGTCATTATTACAAATAGACCAATCTCCATTATCCACCTCTTTATTATACTCAATATAAATTCCATTATGCTAATCTTTTTATAAATACCTCTCCATATAACAATACTCTTATTATGATAATTTTCTCTATGAATTTAGTATAAAATTTATGTATTCGGAACCATTTAACACATTCTCCAATAACTTTTCTGTATAAAATGTCAACATTGACAACCACTGACAGTTCCTTCAAATATTTTAACGCGGGAAATCATAATCAATTTTGACAATGCCTTATAATAAAATTTACCTCTTAACACCATTTCTCTTCATTAAATTCAATTGAACAAGTTTTTACAAATTTAATATAACATATCGAATTATTAATTAAATACAAATTCTCTATTTTACAGATTTCTGTGTCATTTGACGAACCATGGACCTTACACAACAAACTATATAGAATCAAATAAGGACCATCAGTAACTATAAAAACATTAATAAACCATTATTCTCTTTATAATACTATTTCTAATTATAAACATATATTTATATTGACGGTATGTACCTAGTACTACCTCAATATATATATATACAATAATTCCTCGGGTCATTCCGATCACCTTTCTTCAGAACAGGGCTAATTCTAGGTATCTTCCATCTAGTTGGATAAACATGTTTGTGCAGCGCCAGGTTGAAAATAATTTTTAATGGGTGTGCAAACACCATACGGCAATCCTTAATTAGATAAGAAGGTATCTGATCGTTATCAGTAGTCGGGGTTGACTTCAGACGATTGACACTTCACAAAATATCCTCCTCGTTGAGAGATGTTATGGTTAAATAATCAGCATCTCTTAGTTGATTTTTGATGTCAGAACCAGTGGAATTTGAGGTTCTTCGGTAAACCCGGGAAAACACATAAGAAAATCCCTCAACTATAATATGGGCAGGGTCGTCATAGCTGATATCGCTGTCATGCATTACTGACGGAATACGAGAAGTGTTTTACTTGAGGTCAATATATCGCCAAAGTTGTTTTGGCTAGGTTTGATTCAGATTGATAAGAAAATCTGATGTAAGACTCGTGAGTCTGATTTTTAGTGATAGTCCTTAGCCTACTGATCTCACGATAAAAGGGTTTTCTTGAATTCATTTGTCTATTTTAGTTTAAACTTGTTAGTTAGCCTATCTGATATTCTATAATGTAGAAAACAATATTTTGAGGGCATCAGTTGATATTCGTTTGTATGAATTGGCAATAAAAGTTTCGTCAAGAGCGGACCAAGTCGGAAGGACTTTCTAAAAACTAATTAAACTGAAAAGATTTTTGCTGTACATGTATTGTACGTATATGAGTTTGTATTCTCTCACCCCTCTTTTAAATATCATTCGTATGTCCTCCTATGCGCCTCCGCCGTTCACATCACCCCATCGTTCTTTAACTCCCTTTCGGTTCGCATCCGGGACCTACTCATTTCCCTTTACAAGCCGCCTTCTTTCGGTGGGCTCATTAAGTCTTGTATCGATCGCGCCCCCGACTCCTCTTCTGCATTTCTTATGGCGTGTGAGAATTTTAATATGCGGCACTGTGTACACTCCACTCATTAATGCAAGATTGTTGGAATGTAATAGGCCGCTCTGCGGTTCAGATGAAATAAGAGAAGACTATCACTTCATTCTTCTTTCTTCTGCTCGACAAATAGCATTGCTTACTTCCACTTATGCGAAAGATTTGAAGAGATAAGAAACGTAAGAATAAGAAGCAGCGTGGAAAACCTTGGCTAACTTGATTAAATGCATCTCTTCGTTTTAGGCGCTGGATTTATCTTGTTTATATACTCAATCCAATCAAAACAGTAATAGGTTTACAATGGCGTCATATGCGTTTTACTAAATTTACACTTCTGTAAATTGACAAACAGTATTTATTCAGTAATATATCCATAGTCAATGCAACAGTTACAGTAATGGATTGATATATAGTTAGTTAGTTACAATCACTAGTGAAAACCCTAGTGATAAGATCGCAGAGATTAGCAGATAAGGATAACATCACATAAGAAATGAACAAAGTCGACAAAGCAGTCCAGCAGAATTGGTTCAATGAATCAGCTATATCAACAAACCCTACAAACAGAAACGAACAACATCACAAGAGGCACAAGAAAAATCAATTGCCAAAACCTACTTATCCTATGTTAAAGGCATCACCGACAAAATATCCAAAATCCTACGAAGACATAACATTGAAACAACATTCAAAGCGGACAGAAAAATCAGCACAGTCCTTCGGAATCCTAAAACAAAAATACCTTTAGAAAACCAAGGGGTTTATGAAATTCCGTGTTTCAGTTGTGAAAAAACGTACATCGGACAAACAAACAGAAGGGTAAACGCAAGAAGAGACGAACACAAAACAAGAAAACTTAGTCCTAATCTCAACATATAAAATAAATATCTCACACGATAGACTTTAATAATACCAAACTATTAGCTAACATCGAACATACGAAAACCAGAATTATCAGGGAAGCTATCGAAATTGAAAAATACCCGAACAATCTGAATTCACGGGATGATACCCTGAGGTTGGGTATCATCTCACCAGCATGGAAACCAGCATTATTAAGAAAATATGTCAACAAGAAATACCAAACTAATACGCTTACATCGTAAACCAGCCGATACACTCCAACCAAGGACCTAACGACACGGAACCATGCACGCACGCATCCAGGGGTGACCAACTAACATGCTAAACGAGTATATAACCATCCAAACCCCGACAACATCAGTTTACTAATAACAAGAAGCAGAAGCAGACAGTTATCGCAGACCTGAAGATGACAAGTTGATTTTACCGAAACGTCGTCCATGAACCAGCACAAGAGCTTGAGCAAATCAATCGAAAAACCGAAGGCATCAAGTTTTAGGAGAAGCAACGAATTATCAATGCTACCAAACGCTTTAGCAAAGTCAGTGTTAATAACCAGGGCCGCCGTCAGCACAGCCAGGGCCCGGGGCAAAATAATACAGCGGGCCCACTCCCACTCAATATTTGGTGTGTTTTATTTTTGTCAATAGTATTAAAATATGGATTAAGGTTTTATGAAAACAAAACTAACTACTGCATTATAATAACAAGAGTTTATTATTTTTCATAAAATAAAACAAACTTGCTTATAAACTTATTTAATAATAATTACTTAAATCTTAAGTAATGTTCATAATAACACTAACAGATTTTGAACTATTTTTTATTTACAACAATACTCTTCTTGCCTTCCTTTCTGTGAAAGTTTGAATAATTGAGTCAAAATTCAATGTTCTTGGTAACCTAGACTCAATAAACAACACTCCCAAATTTGACAATCTTTGCTGTCCTATAGTCGATCTCAAACAATTTTTGACTCTACTAAGCACACTAAACGAGCGTTCTGCCTGTGCTACCGAAACGGGAAGAGTACAAAATATACGGAGTGCTATACACAAAATAGGAAATAAACTAGTAATTTTTAGCGCTTATAATTTGTTCAGCAACTTCAGAGGTGGCAGTGGAGTGTTCGAGATGTTACTCTTGGCAATTGGTTTTAAATATTTAACATTCTCCTTTAATTCGGGGCCAACATCCACTTCGTATTTATTTGAGAATCCACCACATATTTCTTCAATTTCTTCGTCATTCATTTCTTGATGTTTCCACAAAAATGAGAATTTTTTCTGTATTCCTTTTAGTGCTGTGAATCTGGGTGTCAAATTGGCCACTAGGATATCAATTAATTTGTAGAATACTTCGATTCTAAATCGTTCTTCGGGGTCAAACCTGGGTTGGTTAGATTCCGTCTAAGCACTGTCTTTTCTCTTTAAACTCATAACAACATTCATACTTATAAATTTTTCTACACTATCAGAGTATGATAAAAGTACGTGATATTATTTATTATAGATTGAAATGATTTTTTATTTGCATGTATTTGTTCAACAAACTTTTTTACGGTATAAATTTTTTGATCAACGCTTATTATAATCGGGCCCCCCGGAAGTCCGGGCCCTGGGGATTTTGCCCCCCCCCCGACGGCGGGCCTGTTAATAACATCAACTTGAAGGCGTTGATCTAAAAAATTGCTTATATATTGCGTTATTTCAGCGAGAATAGTGATGGTAGATCGTGCGGACACGAAGTCGTGTTGTTGGAGTAAAAGCAACATTTTAGATTCAGTAATTATGTGCTGATACAGGACAAACTCAAACAATTTGGCAAAGTTACTTAAAATACTCATGGGCCTATAATTACTGATATCACATCGGTCACCCTTTTTGTAAACTGGTATAATTCAACTAATTTTCCAAACGTCAGGAGAGGAAGAAGCTAAACAGTGTTTTTAACGGTTTACATAGCACAGACCCGCAGTATCGCACGAAGAAACTTGGCAGACCATCATGTCCAGCAGTTAGATTGGGTTTGAGTTCCTTGATAGAACGTAAAACATCATCAGACGTAACGGAGCAGATTCAAATTGAGTGCATGCTACTGCCATCGGTCGAATAAAAAGGTGAGCTTGGTATGAAAACGTTGGAAAATGCACTGGCAAAAGAATAAATTATAGATTGAGGAGTACAGCACTCATCATTGTTGTACGACATATATCCTGGAATTCTAGTACTGCCACTCTTACTCCTAACGAATCTCCAAAAGGTCATAGGATCTGTCGTGATTTGAGACTCAGAATAAGATTAATAGTTGTTGTAAGCTATAGACACATCATATTTGACTCTGAATCTTAATCTATCAAATTCATTTCCATCCGATGGGAGCCTCTTTTCCATTTCTTGAAATAGTATTCTTTCGTTTTAATAAGTTGCTTGGTCGTGGAGTTATACCACGACAGAAAGTAGCGATTAGAAGATCGAAACTTCTATGATAAAATAAAATTTAGCGTAGAGCGCAGAAACAGCAACGTTTACATCTGTGTAAGACTCGAGGAACATCCACTCTGCACTGGTAATTTCATTATGTAAATTCAGAAAGTTGGCCTGACGAAAATTGTCTCTGAGTTCACATTCGAAAAAGAATTCATACTTGAAGAATTTGACATAAACTTAATTGTTATATCAAGTGCCGGATGGTATAAATCCTCAGAGATCAAAAGAGAAACATCATGCACGAGTTCAATTTGAAAATCCAGACTTGTAAAAATCAGATCCAATGACTTGCCATGAGCAATGGTAACGCGGTTGCGTTGACGTAGATCCAAGAGTGGTTGAGACTTTCGAGCAGAATTTTTGTTAGCTGAATTAAATGAAGGGCAATTAAAATCGCCACAAATACAAACGTTGTTGTTCAAGAGCTGAAGTACAAGACTATCAATGAAGATCTCATAGTCATCACAAGAGATACTGGGAGGGATATTATATATACATTGTGGTAGTTCACTAACATGAATTAGTAATGGTATGTGGGAAGTACTAGTGTTAATAGAATATACTGTATATGTTTTTGAAGTGAGTATTAAAAAAATGAAAGTTGATAAAATTTAATAGACCGAACTATAATAAAGTAAATAGCTGTGGGAATATTTGATTTATATTTAAAATAATTGTGAGAATATTAAATGGATATATTCCTATGTTTTTGGGCATCGTGTAAAGTTGGTTGCATATCGGGGTATGTTGAAGTTTTTCTTGCATCGAGTGGTTGGTTGCCTATCAGGTTTCTTTGTTGCATTAATTTTACCCATTACTGAAAATAGAATTTTAAATATTACTTGATGTATTTTTATATGTAATATTATTTTGTAAAAGCTTGTTTAATTAACACTATTGAAAAATAGAGATAATAAGTATGGATTTTGAATCATAAAGGTTAAAAAATGATGTATAGTTGCGCGCTTAAATTCAAATATGAGAAGTGTCAGATTTTGACATTTAAAATAACAACGTTATAGTATTGAGTATTTGGTTTGCCGATGTGTGTTAAAGGTTGAAAAAAATAAAGTAATGAATTAAATTGATAAATTTTTGGAATTACAAAAAGGTATTTTAAATATTCAAGTTCAAATAAAATATGTTTTGGATTATCACAATGTGTGTACAAAGATGATTGGATATTAAAAAATTAAGGATTTATTGCCAGGGATATGAGGGATAAATAAAAAAAGTTTCTAAATAATTTTAGAAAGCAGTAGATGTGTTTTCGGAAAAACGAAGTTTTTCTCCGAAAAATACATAATAAAGTTATCAATTATTGCATAAAAGTGTAGAAGAAGTGATAAAGATAGAGTGGAAAAGAAAACAGATATTTTTTAGGTGATTTAAATATTCTCAGGAATAGTATCATTTATCATCATATAAATAGACTTTAAAAAATACAAGAAGAAAGGATTTAATTTACTAATAACGAAATAAATGAAGAGAATTTAAATTTGAGAAGGAAGCGAATAATTATATGATTATAATTTAAAAATAAACTTACGGCATTGTATATCAATCCAGAAATAGAAGAATTCGAGAACTTTAACATAGCAGGCGATCACAGGTAGTCCAGTCCGATGGAGATATAATTCGTGGAAAGACAAGTATCAAGGAATAGTACACAAGCGTTCGACGGTTCGAGATTCCAGATGATAGCAGATTTGAAGGTATAACAGGATAGCAGTCATCACAGTCCATATCCCGAGTATTTCAGTCAAATAAGCAAAAGAAAGGATCTACATCTTTGGAACCAGTACATGTCATCTTCGAACTAAAAAGAAATCGTTTGGATTACAAGAAAGAATACCAGTTCAATATTTGTGACAGGTCGTATAATTATTTGGAATTATCTGAGTTTAACAGTTTCAAAGATAGTAAAAGTATAACAGAATTTAGACAATTTTTTAAAAAAATCGTACCTGATAACATTGTAGATAATTAAGAAAAGATATTTTGTATTTTCCTTACACAACATTAATTTGTGACTGAATTTAATAATTTTATAAAATCAAAGAATCTGATTGGCAAACTAAAACTAAGTAAATTGTATGGGAAATTAAAATTCAAACAAGAACTATACAGTATTTTCATAATAGTATAATAAATATACTTACTTGCTTACATTTCGATTCACGAAAGGTATATTTTCGTGCACTTATAAATTTTTATAGGAGTTTTTTTTAAACAAGCTTGATACTTCCATGTATGTATATTTGTTGGAGATTGTGTTGGGAACTACCATCTGATTTAATATTTGCCTAGTTTATTAAACAAATTAGT
This sequence comes from Amphimallon solstitiale, assembly GCA_963170755.1. Classification (NCBI taxonomy): domain Eukaryota; kingdom Metazoa; phylum Arthropoda; class Insecta; order Coleoptera; family Scarabaeidae; genus Amphimallon; species Amphimallon solstitiale. The sequence continues at coordinate 1,522,345 of OY720683.1, read as the reverse complement.
TTTGATATATTTGTTTTTATTTGGTATATGTGGAGAAGGATCTTGAATTATATAGATGAAACAGATATGACGCTAAGAACCTTAACCTATGAATGGAAAAACAACTGTCAGTGATTTTTTTTTTATTTATTTGAATAATATGCTAATACATACCTTGATATTGAGTTTATAGTAAGTATAAATTGAAGATAAATTTGTAACACATATAATAATTCACTTGAGAATAACTGTTTAGTAAAATTTGATTGATAAAATAAAGAATTATAAAACGTAAAGATATTATGATATGTACGGGTATTTAAGAAATTACATATAGGCAACTGTTTGACTTTGAGGAATTAAGTGAAGTTAGTTACATATAAAAATAATTAGTTTAAATTTTAAAAACAAGAACTGAGTTAGTGAGGGCATAAATAAATAATATACCTGAGAGAATTTGAAAATAGATATAAATATTATATAAAAGATTTCATTTTTTTTATTGACGAGAATAAATACAGGATTTAAATACATAATAAAAATAAAGATTATAGAATTTACCTGAATGTAATTGTATCTTTTATTAATATAAGGTATTGTTACAACATATATATATATAAAACAAGAAAAAGAGGATATTGGGTAAATTCCGCTGTAGTGCAACCGTAGACACGTGTTTCTGACTAATTGGTCGTCATTAGTACGGTGTAGCCAAGGAATAAGGTGGGATATCCTTGGAGATAGAAGCATACATGGAAGACCATCAGGTGACAGACTACCATTTGCAGCTTCAGTTAGAAGATCTTCGGTTTTGAAGACAACAACTAACATCGCCACGAGGAAGACATTGTCAACCCGCGTGCCACCCGAACCCAGAAAAGATAATCAATAAAGGAATTATCGCGGATACATAAAATAAAACAAGAAAAAGAGGATATTGGGTAAATTCCGCTGTAGTGCAACCGTAGACACGTGTTTCTGACTAATTGGTCGTCATCAGTACGGTGTAGCCAAGGAATAAGGTGGGATATACTTGGAGATAGAAGCATACACGGAAGACCATCAGGTGACAGACTACCAATTGCAGCTTCAGTTAAAAGATCTTCGGTTTTGAAGACAACAACTAACATCGCCACGAGGAAGACATTGTCAACCCGAGTGCCATCCGAACCCAGAAAAGATAATCAATAAAGGAATTATCGCGGTAACATAAAATAAAACAAGAAAAAGAGGATATTGGGTAAATTCCGCTGTAGTGCAACCGTAGACACGTGTTTCTGACTAATTGGTCGTCATCAGTACGGTTGCACTACAGCGGAATTATTATATATATATAAACAAAGTGAACTCTGTAGGACAGAAAACCACACTGCGAAATATTATATAATTTATTATATATTATATAATAAGTCAATTATTGGCATTGAAGAAGAAATATCAACTGGCTTTATCGTGAAACGGTTAGAAAATGCTGACAACACATCCCCACCAGTAGTTAAGACACATTTTTCAGTTTTCTATCTGACCTGTGTAATAAAAATAACGAGCGTGTGTCAATTAGAAGGCCAATATCTATCTTTGACAAACGACTAATCTCGTCATACAGTAATACTAAGTGTATGATATGTATTAGTAACTACAGACATATATGTTTTTACCTTGTTTGGCTTCATTAGTTATTATATGCTTACGTATTTCTAAAATATTGAATATGTAATTTGAAATGCAGGTTATTATTATAATTATTATTATTAATATCAATATTTAGGTAATCTATTAGGTTACCTGTGTATTGTTTTGCCAAAGCTGTGCTAATTAATTCAGAATGGTATTATTAAAATTTAATAGATACGTTTGATATAACACAAAACGTATTACAAACGAAATAAGAAACGCTTTTGAATATATCAACAAAACTAATTTTTATACTTCAGCAATACTCGGTGTGACGCTGAAAAATGTCATTTTCTTTCATTCTTGTTTGTTTGAAAATTTTACTCTCGGTAATTAATGACTGTTTCTAATTTTGTTTTTGTCTTTGAAATATGCGAGATACCCATAATTATTTTAAATCCATGACAAATTGGCTAAATTAATTATGATTAAGATTCAAAGAAATCAATTAGAGAAAACAGTGACAGTTAAAATATACGAATAAGAAATATCCACCTTGAAACTTTACCTTAATCAATCATATTTGCCCGACAAAATTCCAGTCTGCATGTCGTATAATAGCAAGAGTATTACATATATCTCAATTTAATCTCGGGAACTCTTAAACATGTGAGGAAATAAAAGTTCGATAATTAGGAAGGTACTGATGAATATAGAAAGTAACGGTGATATCTTCCTGTTTTTAAAAATGTTGAATTTATTCAACGTCTGTTAAGAAATAATTTAATCACAATTAACGTACATTATTACAAAAGGTATGTTACGAAGGTTGCCACACAGAATTTAAAACTTTTTTTTTTAGAATTTTGAACTCCCCGCCGAAATTTCTACCCTACTACGAATTTGCGAAGGAGGGTTGCCTGCATAATGAGCGCGTCCGTTAAATTACACTTCAAAATAATTTTTTTATTTGTTTTCACTAATATCAACGTAAAATTAAAAAAGTATTGTAACAAGGTGGAGCATGTTTGCGGCTATACCGTGAAGGGCAGCGGAACAGTATTTTTCCTGAATAATTTAATATAAAATTTCAGCAGTTAGTGGATTCTAATTTGGTGATACTATCCCCACTACACATTAAATTAGGATTGATTAAACAGATTGTCAAAGCACTAGGAAACGAAGGCAACTGGATTAAATACTTAATGGATCAGTTTCCGAAACTGTCTGATGCGAAAGCTCGCAAAGGAATATTTGTTGGTCCAGAAGTTAGGCAGCTGTTCAAAGATGAAAATTTTGAACGTACCATGAATGATTTAGAGTTGGCAGCATGGACTTCTTTTAAAAATTTTTGAAATATTTTCTGGGAAACTTAAACAGTGAAAACTAGCAAGATATCGTGGCTAATTCGCTAGAAAACTATACAAACTTAGGGTGCCAAATGTCGTTCAAAGTTCACGTTTTGCATTAACATTTGGATTTCTTCCCTGCTAATTTAGGAAAAGCAAGTGATGATCAGGGGGAAAGGTTCTATCAAGAAATTGCAGAAATGGAGAAACGATATCAAGGAGGTGGGATTCCGTCATGATGGGATATTTTTGATGGCTTCTAATTAGAGGAGCCAACAGGCAACATAAAAGGAGAAATAACTCTATTTATGACTTTCCATAAATAGAGTTAAACCATTATAACACACATAACATCTCCTCTCACTAAGGTAAGACCCAATGAGGCCGACAGCCGAAGGAACAAAGCCAAATGAACCAAATCTACGCAGTAGCAGGTCATGGTCAATCATGTCGAATGCCCTCGAAACGTCAGTGTATATTACATCAACTTGTCCGCGCCTGTCCAGAACCTCTGATATACACTGAGTAAGTACAGCCATGTTCGTAACTGTCGACCTCCCAGATAAGAAACCATGTTGGTCAATTGAGATAAAGGAGCGTATACCGGTATATATAAAGTAATATAGAACTCTCTCGAATAATTTGGAGAAGTTAGATACTATAGAGGTCGGTCTATAGTTAGATATCAATGCACGGTCACCCTTTTTGTGGACAGGTACAATCCTAGTTTTTTTCCAACGTTCGGGAAATATTCCAGAGGAAATTGAAATTAATAATTACTTTGAGAGGGGAAGCAAATATATACCTGCAGTCCCGAATCAAGAAGCTGGGTATAAGATCATCAGCAGTTGGTTGCTTATTAGGGAAAGTAGCCATGAGGTAAAGGATTATAAACTGATTGAGGATACACTGTATTTGAAGGCATTTTATATACGGATAAGAAGTATCTAGCGAAAGCATTGACAATTTCAATGGGATCAGAAAAGTCATTGCCCACATTGTCACGAGGATTACCAGGTATTCTTGTGGAGCGTGTTTTTGCCCGAAGAAAGCCCCATAAGTTGGAAGGGGCTACATTCATTGATTTCTCAACCCCTACGATATAAGGCACATAGTTATCATGTATTTGCTTTTTGACCAGTCTTCTGAGACGTTTAAACTCATTATGGAATCGTATGTCTTTTGTTTTGACCCATTCTCTGTGATAATAGTTCTTATTTCTGAGGTTTAGTATAATTTCAGAGGAGAACCATGGTGGATATGAAGAATGTGCCATATTTTTGTTAGGGACATGGACGTCTAGTATGGAATACGGCGCAGCATAAAATGCATCCAATGCCACATCAGGGTCTGTAAATTGCGTCAAGAAAGACCAATCGTAATCCATGAAATGACTATATAAAGACAAAAAGTCAGCCCTGCGGAAGTTGTAACGCAGGTTGTTAGCAGACGGAAAGCGATGTCCAGAATTACAAAATCGAATCGTCAGATTGCTGGATCTGCATGTTGAGATTAATGTTGGAGAAGATTAAATCCAACATTTTACCCTCACTGTTTCTGATGTTATTGTGCTGCTTGGCATCCAACACATCCAAAAAACCTCTAAATATCGTCGTTTTGATGTGCTTGATGTTAATTAAACATTCAAGTATTTGTTATGTCAAGATTTTGGTACTTATCTATTTGTTTTATAACTTCTGTTTAACAAATTTTCTAAATACAATATTATTGTTTATCTATCAGCGGAGTATGATTGTAACTCTAAAAGTAGACGTGGTAGAAAGATTTAGTTTTTGGTTTTGCCTTTATTTAAGACTATAAGAACTGTTAATCCATTTCTACAACTGTTATTACAGGGTTTTCCGATTGCTTTTCACCATTTCTCAATTGTATTTCACTATTTATCAAATCACATTCACGTTTGTCAAATACCTTTCACCTTTTATCAAGTAGTTTCCCCATTTGTCAAAATAAATTCCCGATATGTCAATTGAAAGTCACTGTCAGTCACTGTAGTACTAGTTAAGTATGCAGAACCGCGAAAGAAGACAGAATAGTAAAAGTAGCAACGAAGTTCTCGGCTTAATTATTAATGCCATGCATCGCGGATTATCTTCTGTTGATGTAGGGAGACAGTTCAATGTTAAAGCAAATACGATTAGAAAGATTTATGGGAAAAATTTACGAACTGGGCAAATCAACAAACAATCGGCTGGCCACAGAAGGCAAGTATTAACTCCACAGCAAAAAGAAATTATTTGTGACTGGATTGACGAAGACTGTACTTTAACACTTAGCTCAATAAAACAGAAATGCTTGAACCAGTGGCCAGGCATACAAATTTCTATATCAACTGTTAACAGGGCATTGAAAGAATTTCATTATTCTATGAAAAGGGTGACGTGCGTGCCAGAAAGAAGGAACACCCCGGAAGTGATTCAAAGCCGCTTTAACTTTGCAATACAATACAATAGGATCATGCATGAACGAGAAAAGATATTTTTCATTGATGAATTTGGAGTACAAGTTTTCTCTAGAGTATCGTCCGGCAGATCAGTTAGAAATACGCCAGCACATGTTACAAAAGCGCAAGTAAGAGGTCGAAATCACTCTATTGCTGCCGCAATGAATTGCAATTCTTTGTACTTATTTCAAATACAAGATGTACCATACAATGTCAATCATTTTTCTGAATATTTGATAACTTTAATTAATCACTTGCATAATGATGATATAATTGGGGCATATTTTCTAATGGATAACGTATCATTTCATAGAAGTGTTGAAATTGTAAACCTCATAGAAAATCATGGCCATCACTGCGTATTTATTCCTCCGTACAGTCCATTTCTAAATCCAATAGAGGAGTTATTTAGTCAATGGAAGAACTACATTAGAAGATCAGCGCCAAGAATGGTAATCCCCTATCATCGCCTAAGTGTTACACAACAGGGAGTGAACTACTGGGGCCCCAAATTGTATAACTGTCTTCCGGAAAGTATAAAAACCATGAATAATAACCTGTTTAAGAAAACTGTAAAAGCAATGCTGATTGACTCTAGTTTCTATACCGTGGAGGAATATCTCGAGGCTTTCTCCTGCCGAAATAATGCTAATAATGTTACCTAAACGTTTGTTTGTGTAATTTTATATCTTTTGTGTTTACACACTTTTATATACACCTGATTTTACGTATCTGTATGTTTGTGCAATATGTAAGTTGAATGTATTTATATGTTTCGTATTATTTACTTAGAAATTCTTTGAAAGAATCTTTAATTGTTATTTACTGACATGTCATGTAAGTTTTGATGACGAATAAAATCACTATCATTAAATGAGGATGAATTGTACGAGTCTGTTCACACATCATCCACACATATTAGCCCTGCGAATTGCCTTAATTACGTACAACACATGGAAACGTACCTCGCAGACTGTTTACAAAGTAGAGAAATTCTCTCCTAATTTTTATTACATAAAATCATTTATATATTTTCATATCCTGTGTTATGTATTTTGTGTTAAATATATGCTTAAGTAAACCTATGTACTGTTTCATTAATTATGGGAAAGTCAATTGATATAAAGTGAAAGTGTTTTGATAAAAGGGAAAGACATTTGATAAATAACTGACAGATGTGAAACTCAATTGATAAATGATGAAACATAATTGAGAAATGGTGAAAAGCAATCGGAAAACCCTGTATATAAAAATTAAAATTGTCGGCTAGTAAAATTATCATCCTAAATATCGAGAATTAAGTTTCAACTAATTTCTTGAAGACGAATAGGGTTTACCAAACATTTTTTCGATATGTACTAGAATATCACACAATCGTCTCCGTAGGACACAGATGTTCAGAGACGGCAACAAGTCGATTTTTAAAAGAATTGAGTTTCGCTATGTATTTGTAGCAAATAAATTATTTAAATTGTCTGTGGGTTCCAAGACTGCTTTCTGATGATCACAACGCAAACAGATTAGGCTGTGGTTTATCGTTTTTGAGTCGATACGATCAGGAAGGAGATGAATTTTGGAACACATCTTTCCAGTGAATGACACATTCAAAACATCGTTTATATCTTCCTAGTCCGTGGAATTTGCAGAAGTATTTGAATGCATTGGAGTTGGACAATCAGTTCTTTTCTTTTAGGAAACTCTTCAATTTTTATAAGACACAAGTAACAGGCCATGACGTGATCTGCTGGTCAACGCTAAATCATTGGCCTTTCTGACAGGACTTCAGAAGAATTCTTGTTTTTGTTCCACTAAGTTAATTTGACATAAAACGAAATACGGCATATAATATATGGTATCCATGTTTTGTCTTGATTTTTAATTTTGAAGCCAAAATATTATTTATAACATCTTTGAATTAATTTACTTAAAGGCTTCTTTTGCGATTTTGTAACATATAATACACAACCATAACAAAAACTACCCAGAAAATTTTTACAGCCTCTTACACGGTTTTCCATTCTTGAAAATCACACGCACACAACTTATAGTACACTGCTTTAAACTTGCTAAACTAAGTGACAATTCAGTGACATTTCGTTTGTCTCTCGCCAGACCGCGTCAATAACTGAACAATAAATACATCACTACGCCGGCTGCAACCTTTCAGAAGTTTCCATTTTAGTATATTCCGTGATGACTAATATATTAGAATTCTCCACTTCCTCGTGGAATGCGTAAGGGATACGACGCATTCCACGAGGAAGTGGAATTTGCCGCTGCCCTTCACGGTATAGCCGCGAATACGCTCGAGCTTGTTACAATAATTTAAATTTTAAATTTTACGGTAATCTTAGTAAAAACAGATAAAAATTTGTGTGCATATATGACACATGTATAAATAACATTTTTCTTTCTTCCTTATGAATATCCAAATATACGGTTAATGGTAAAATTTTCAATAAATTTCTTCGTAAACACTATTACTGGTATATTATTATATTATGTACGATACGATTGCTAACAAGTAGCCATTTTATTAGTTGATTTACTATTGCTAAGATTTTAGATAACCTTAAGTGTACATACATGTAGATATATGCATGCGTATTTTAAATGCAAAATTCCATCTCCGCTATAGATTTCGTAAACATCTTCTCCTTCGTCAAGGTACGCTCTTTATGAACACTCTCCGCCTCCCGATTACCACTCATCTTATAAGAGAATGAAACTTCAACCCTTTTTACCCGGATAATTTCTTTAGTTTTCTCTTTCTAAAGATTCGCTTTAGAAGACCCGCTTGATGAACCGTCAATCTTTAATTCCTTGAGTCGGCAATTAATGTTTTAATCTAATTGTAGGTGCGCACAAAAGAGACATAAAACTCCATCAAGGCTCTCTTTAGAGTACAAGAAAAACAAATTTCTGCCTCGGAGACTTTAAACAATAATAAATCGACAAGGAAGTGAGAGTGGAACAGAAAGATAAGATAAGGATGGAGAGTATAGTCATGTTACAATATAAAAAATCATGGAAAAAATAATACTTTTAAATAAGTACCTATATTAGCCCTGGATAAATACATAACAGACGCCTGTAAATTTAATGTAATTTATGCATGGCGATTTAGAAATTTTTATGTTATTAAATCGGCAACATGTAAACATGTTCCTTCATTGTTTTACTACCTGTGTCATGCCTAATATTTAATTTACAATATAAAGATCATTTATCTGCACCCACTATGGTAAGCAGACTATTGTTAAATTGTTTTTAAGCAAGTAAGTTGATTTTACAGCGAAAGCCCTAGTTACTATTGATAACTGGTGATAAGCGATATATTTACTACCAGTTGGGTAAATAATGAATAATAAAATACGTTGAACTTCAAATTTTAATTATTATTTACTAATATTTACACTAATTGTACAATTATTACAATTGGTAAAATTATTTACAAAATTTGGTAAACTTCCCTCATGTCTACTGATTACCACATTCTTCTCAACATGATCTGGTTGCTCCATTAGAATAGCTTGAGGCCTAATATTGTCTGATTGATCCGTTGTAATAACCTGATGTGATATACTACTGGAAGCTGCAGATGATATATCGTTGTGCAGAATCTTGTTAGCTACATTTTTGTTACAAACTGTCGGCAACATAACTTTCTGCAATCGTTGCGGATTTCCACCAATAGCGCCTTTTGATCGCTAAAACATCCAATCCATTATTTGCCATTAACGTTGCCTACGTTCTCCTGTATAGTTTATTTCAAATTATAAGAATATTACTTTGAACGGCCCTAATGCTTTTATTGCACCACCTGCGGCAATAACTACCTAGGCGCTCAATACGATTGACTTTTACGCAAACAAACTGCTGAGGTCCGTAATGACAAAATTTAAGTAAAATGTAATTACTGCAATTTAGATGAAATAAGTGCTTATATTTATTAAAGAAAATTTAAGTAAATATAGTTAAGAGCAATACCTAGCCATTGAGAAGCAGGAGAAGCATTGGGAAGCAGGAGAAACAGTCGACTGATAAAGTTTTATAATGATCAGGTATGTCATTGTAACTTGAATAAATGTCGTAAGAAAAAGATCTTTTGAAGAGGGAAGTACGGCTCAGGGGTGGCGAAATGAGATTACGATAACGAGTTGTGATGTTGTGTACATCACAGCGATATCTGATCTTATCGTGCAAGTATGAAGGAGTTTTGCAAGTTAATATTCTGTGATATAAACATAGACTCTTTAACTTACGTCTCTGCCTCATATTCAACCAGCCACACTCGGATAGCTTATAAGTTACGTGATCGTACTTCCTTATGCCGAAAATAAATCGAAGACAGGAATTCTGAATTCTTTGAATTCGCGACTCGGTCACTTGATCTACCAGAGCAATAAGTGAAGTTAGACAACACAAGAGACTCACAAAGCGTTGACTTGACAGCGGTACCCAAAGCGTTGCGGTGTGGATATAGTGATTTTAAAGTAAGTTAGGCTCGTTGAATATATTTACCAATTTGTTCGCGGTATCTAAACGAGTTGCCTAGTACCATCCCCAAGTTCTTCACACTGCGAGCAATGGGCACAGCTATGCCATTCACCTCAATAACTACAGACTCCCGAAGCTGATCACAAATTTTCGATTTACCAAACAAAATGACTTGTGATTTAGCCGGATTCACATGAAGATTATGCTGTCCACAGAAAGCATGAATCGAACTTAAATCCCTGTTGATGTCTGCAACTCCCTGCCGCCAAGCGTCAGGTCTAAACGATTTGTACAACTGTACATAGTCCGCATACATATGATACCGTGAGTGTTTGATTACATTTGGCAAATTACTTGTGTATATGGAAAAGAGTAAAGGTCCGATGATCGAGCCTTGAGGGACCCCGAGTCTCACAGGCAACGGCAGCGACTGCCTACCCTGCAAGATGACACTTTGTCTACGATCAGTCAAGTAATCAGAAATCAATCCCACCGCTGTCGAACTGAAGCTAATACTCCTTAAAATATCAATCAACGCATCGTGATCCACAGTGTCAAACGCCTTACTAAAGTTTAATAAAGTTAATATCGTAATAAGACCTTCATCAGAAGCGGTAATAACATCATCCGTTACATTTAACAATGCAGTTTCGCAACTGTAGCCACTTCTAAATCCAGATTGAAATGAAGGAAGTATGCTGTTATTGCTAACAAAAGTGAATAACTGGTGAAAAAATATTTTCTCCAAAATCTTCGACAAAGTAGGAAGGATACTAATTGGCCTCAGATCCTTGAATTCCATCGGATCCTAAATCTTAGGCAAGGGAATCACGGAGGCATATTTCCAATTGGCCGGAAATCTATTCGAAAGAATGCATTCGTTTATTATATGTGTTAAGTAGGGCAGGATGTACGGACCACACAGTTTAATCATAGTAATATTCAGACCATCTTGACCAACAGAGGTCGATTTAATGTTATTAATTATTTTACAGATTTCTGCTGTCTCAACAGTACTGAAAGAAAAATTAGGAAGCCCCCTTCGAGATCGTGAAATGTGCTGCGACGAATAATTTAAATTTGCAACACTATTCACAAAGAAATCGTTGATTTGGTCTACGTCAGCGATATGAGCTGGAATGCTTGTTGCATTGTTGTGTTTAGGTCTTAATTCGAGGAATTGTAAATGTTTGAAGAGTGATTTATTAGATTTGTCACGCGAGATGAACTCAAAATATGCCTTCTTTTCATTCCTCAAGCAGGAAGTCGCCAAATTGCGAAGGGACTTGTAATAATCCCAGTGCTCGCGACCCCGAGTTCGTCGATATTTTGACTTAGCACGATTTCTTAGTTCCATTAGAAGTCTGACATTGTCAGTTAACTAAGGAGCTGGTTTCCTAGTGAATTTCCGGGTTACATAAGGCGCGTGTACATCAAAAAGCAACAATAAATTTTCAGTGAAGAAATCAACTTTCTCATCAACATCAGCAATATAGTAAATTCTATGTAAAGGTAGAGACTGCAGTCCAGCAGAAACGCCTCGGAATTTAAGTTCTTGTAGTGACGGAACGTGTGCAAAGTAGGAGGCAGCCGCGGTCACGAACATGTGGCGACCTTTCGCTGAAAGTGTTAGTGGTGATGATGTGGATAGTGATAATACTGTTGGAGCACGACAGAGAGAGCATATATCAGAAGATGCAAAACAGAAATGTCTATCATACCCTGATGGAGGAAAATAACGAACTACAAACCCAGAACATTCAACGAACGTCGCAATTAACCAAGGTGCCTTTTGGAACAATATATAAGATAATTAAGAATAACGTAGGGCCACGAAAGCAAAGAAGTGACAAAGGAGCACCGAGAAAAATTGAAGAGTATGAAATTGATACTATTTCTACAGAGGAGACTGTAAGAACTGTACACTCATTTTCACAACAGTTATTAAAAAAAATTAAAATACTCTATTAGTAATTATTATATTTTAAATACGCATGTTCCAAAATAAAAGTTCAATAAGGACAATTTTTGGCTTCTAATTTAAAGAAAAGTATTTGATTTAATAAAATAAATGAAACGTTCCCATTGAAATTTTCGTCGGTGCATAAAGCTATGTACGTACCAAAGGCATAACTTGCTTTTATGGTCCTATACAGCCTTTTCCTAATCCTCGACTGACGCCTCGGGCCAGAAATAATGCTTCAGGCCATAAAGACCTCTTTACGCCTTTGATGCATAAATAACTATTATTGTCTGCAAATAAATTTATTATATTGTGTTAGAAATGCATAATGAGCATTTCATGGAATCTACAAAAATATAAATTTCAAGACACTCGTGTATTGTTTACAGTTCGGCTTGTGTGTGTTTATTAAACTTGTATGGGTTTCTTTTACAAGTACAAGGTCTCTATTTTGTGTGAGAATATTTATATATATATATAGATAGAAACCCCATTTGTTAAAAAAATACAGCTGGGGCACTAAGGTGAACATGTGGGATGTTTTTTCTCTGTAGGATAGTCGTAATGATACTCTTATCGAATACACACATATTAGAGTATCATATGACTTTTATTTAATACCCATTCTCTATACATTTTCACCATATCCAATCATCATTAATATCTCAGGCCTTTGCCTTTCTGACAGACGCGCCATTTTAGATATCGAAAGCAGTGTGTAAATAAAGTAAGGAATAATATTCATATTTTGTTTATTATCGCAGTTTTGGAGAAAAGCTCTGACAGGTCAATTTTATTTTGTTCCTCCGGATTTCATGGACGTTAATTTTTTTCTTTGGTTTACTACTCTGGGACCTATGATGTCATCCACTTCTTTTTCAAATGGAACCTCATTATTTTTTCCCAGAAATAAAAGGTATATTTTTTTTTGAATTTAGCAATACCACATGAGATATTTAAAATTAGCAGTTTTAGAGTATTAAGCGTGCTAATAATGATAATTGACATGTAACGCTTTCGATATCTAAAATGGCGCGTCTGCCAGAAAGGCAAAGGTTTGAGATATTAATGATGATTGGATGTGGTGAAGATGTTAGATCACAAAGTGAAGTTGTTCATCTCTTCCATGAGAAATATCCCGATCGTTCGATAACTCAATCTTGTGTGAGCAAAATTGTTCAAAAGAATATGGTAACGTTCGTGATGTTCAACGAAAAGGAAGACCTACTGTGGATTCTGATAAAGAACTTGATCTATTATTAGAAATTGAAGATAATCCAGACCAATCAACAAGAAGGCTAGCAGCAAACCACAACGTTTGTCATCAAAGTGTTTTTAATGTGTTAAAAAAATACAAATACCATCCGTACAAAATGACAGTAGTTCAGGAACTAAACAAAGAGAATTGTGATCGTAGACTTGATTTTTGCGAAGGGATGAATGTGAAACTGAGTAATCAACCAGATTTTCTTAACTACATGATCTTTAGTGATGAAGCTATGTTTTGTTTAAATGGGCAAGTATACAGGCAAAACTGTAGATACTGGGCTATTGAAAATACCCACATCCACAAAAATTGAATGTTTGGGCAGGTTTTACCAGGGGTCATGCTTTAGGTCCTTATTTTTTCGATGGTTCATTAAATGGGGAGATGTATTTAGAGTTCCTTAGATTGGAATTAATACTGGTTCTAGGGATATTATTTCCAAATATCGAGGACCCAGATTTACCGAATGTTAATGTCTGGTATCAACAAGAAGGTGCACCAGCACATTATTCGCTTCGTGTTAGAGAATACCTAGAGGAATTCTTTCCTAATAGATGGATAGGAAGACGTGGTCCTATGGAATGGCCAGCTAGATCTCCTGATCTCACCCCACTTGATTTTTTTCTATGGGGTTATTTAAAATCACGTATGTATCAGACAAAACCTCGAGATCTTGAAGAACTGCGAGAAAGAATAATGTCATAGTGCAGAAATATCGATAATGTTTTGGAACTCTGACTTTATCATTGCCATGAAACAAATGGGTGGCAATTTGAATATTTATTAATGTGAAATTTCTATTTTAATCGTCCCAAGAATAAATTATTACTATTTGCTCTTTTGATTTTTAAGTTTAATTATTGTTGTCATTTTAATACCTATGAACCTCCACATTTCTAAAACTACTAATTTTAAATACCACATATGCGGTATTGCTGAATTTATAAAAAAATCTACTATTATTTCTGGTCTGAAATTTATAAGGTTCCAGTAAAAAAAAAATGGATGACGTCATAAGTCCCAGAGTAGTAAAGGACAAAAAAGAAAAGTATCGTTCATAAAGTCCGGAAGAACAAAATAAAAATAACTTGTCCGAGCTTTTCTCTCAAACACCGATGATAAACAAAATCTGAATATTATTCCTTACTTTATTTACATTGTTTATATAATACGGCATTAGTTTGGTGGTTTCGTTAATGATATGATGGACCGACGAGTTTGCACTAAGACTTGTGAAAATGATGCTTAGTATAAAAATATCAAACTCGAAAGAGATGAAACACATCACGAAAAAAAAATACAGAATTCGTAATTGCTGCTTAAGTGCCTGTCACTTGCAATTTTAAATCACATATAACAAGGCCAAAGGAAATAATCTTTTGCTCATTATTCATTTGTACGGTAGCGGGCGCAGGGGTAGCGGAAAACCGAGAAAAAGAAAGAAACCTCGCGCGTCTCGCAAGAGAGAGAAAAGTACGCATACAAAATTTACGCTATATAAATTAAGACTTCCATGAAGAATGTTGGACCATTAATATTTTTAATGATAATCGCTTCAAATGAGAAATGACAATAATGTATGTGGAGCGGGCGCGTCTTTACTCCCTTTCAGGCGTCTTTTTCTGTTTCACGGGCTTCACAATTCTATATACATTTCCTTTACTCTTCCTTCTCTATTACCGAAAGAGAACAAGAAGAATAACGAACGCGCCGATAAGAACAAAAACGGGTAAATTCTCACCCTTTTATAATTTCCTTCGTGCACAACCTAGCGGCCACCCACTCTTTTCGAACTCATCCCACTCTCATTCATCTAACTGAACCCGAACAACCCCTTACGTCCAACATCTCTTTCGTTTTGTTTCAGGAGACGTGACGTAAGACCGACGTGCACGCACTAATTTCTTTAAAGGGGTTAAAACCTTTGAGCACACTGGCGCTACTGCTCCTGCCGTTCCCGTTGAACGTAAAGATTTTCGTTTTTAACTTAAAACATTTTCGTCACTAATTATTTCTTTAATAAAAAAACGAGCGAACTCACTGCGTAATTTCCTCATCTGCCTCGCCTTCCTTCTTCTCTTCCCTGTACTACTACGAAATCCTCTTCTTCCTCATCTTCCCTTTTTTTATTTCATTGCCCGTCAAATAGAAAATTGATTCTTGGAGACTTGTGTTCCGTGTAATATTTATGCCGATACTGACAACCACCTTTTTCATGATTCTCCATCACATTCGATAATCAATAATTCATTATCAACCAATTAAAAAATAATATTAGTAAGCATTCAATGTGTAGGAGGTCATCAAGATACAAAGTGGTAAATTCAATGTAGTCAGATAATATTTTTAAACATAGGACGTGTTTAAATGTTAACTGGTTGAATGCTAAATTTGGTCAAAAATGGATAGGGACATACGGGCCAGAGAGAGAATTATTCGTACTTGTCTAGAGATACCTCCATTTTTTAATCTTGAGTGGTACATATTGCTGTGGTTACAATAATGCAACTACAATTGTAACGTTGTAGCTTTAACGATACAAAATTGCATATCTATTTAATAAATGCTGGGATTGTATTAATATTATTAAAAAATTCACCTATAAATTTATAAATCTAATCCCTATTAACATTCAATTTATTCTTGTGAGTTCTAGCAGTGATTTTTCCTCCTTTCCTCAGTGTGTTTCTTACTTAAATTTTTGTTTGGATAAGGTTAATAATAAAATAAATTCTTAAATTTCATAAATTATTTATATTCATCTTTTAATTCAATAAACAACATCAAAAAATTTATTAACAACATGTGGCTGTGTTAAGAATGTCTCTTCATTATTATAAAACATAGAAAAACATAATTCCTTTTTTTTCTGTTACGATTCAAGAAAAATATTATTTTGCTATTTTTATCCTTTAATGTAATATTTATAGATTCAAAAAAAATAATATTTTCCCATACGAAGCTAATTTTATTTCAACAAAGACATACATTCGCACATAGTGCCTTTGATGATCTAAAACTTTGCAAAGAAGAAAATATCCTGAAAATGACCTATACCAATCGTCGAATGTAAATATTCGCACATAGTATACCCAACAGATCCTCTTGTCCCTCGAGAATATTTCTATCTATTCGTATTCATCTACTTGAAATTTTAATTAACTTTTATCACAACAATCGTTAACAATGCCTAGTGATACACAGGAAGCAAATATTTGCACATAGTACCTCTAATGCCCTCAACACTATTAACAATCTTCCCATAATTTACAAAAAAATTAATGTAATTCAGCAAAACAATATTTTATCTAAATATTGATGATGTTTAACGCCTTGCTAAAAGTAAACATTTTCACGTAGTACCCCGAGAGTACGTCTTACACCATAAATTATTCCAAAATGTATATTTATTTCAAAAGAAAAACTTACTTATCTTCCTCATACAAATCATCAAATTCTTTTTTATTGATGTCTACCATTTTGATTAATTTTAATTTATAATAATAAAACTATAAACTATACTGGAATTCAGAAATAAACTTAATACATTCAAATTAATATAATATAACGTAGTGTATCTAAACCCCTACTATTATTTGCAAACGATATCAAAAATTTTTACGTCTAGTAAATTCGAAAGTTCGGCTTCATCTCCCCTTATATCGTTCTTCGCGTTCTTTTATAACTTTTCCTTTTAAAACAAAAGACGACTATCCACTTACAGCGCCACGACTGCTACACTAACATTTATGTTGGTATTGTCCAGCTCATATTTGTTTTCTATAAGTTTTTCTCAGTCACATATACCTATTCCACTTTTGACAGTCAATGAATACACAAAAGGTCACCACTTAAAAATTATTTATTAAAAGTTTATGCACACTTGAGATTCTTCATTTTCGGTAGGTATATTCTTCTTTCTTAATGCCATCCCTCATTATGCTTGTAAATGAACCTATTGCCTCTCTCATTATTAATTATATACTTCCTTTTCCCGTTAATTAAAGTTATTCGTATTTTCTTCTTGTAGATATCATCGCTGGTTATGATCGGAAATACATTGTACACCATTGGAATCCTCTTCATTAGGACTGCATCATAAGGAATACCGACTTCTACAGCATCTCCTCTACTTTCTACCCAGTTTCTTTCGGCATCTTGTAAATTGATTTGCATACAACTGTCAATAATGTTGATGTTATTTCTTCTTGCAGATTATTAGAACCACACAAGATTTATCCTGCTATCTTTGATGCCCTTACATTTATGCAAATAACATTCAAAGATGTGTTTCTACCCATACATCTAGTATATACATAAACTTATAAATGTATTGCCTCGGATAAAGAACACCTTTTGTATATTCCTTTAAAATGTTTTTAGATATAAGTATCAGGTATTTATTATATTCTTAAATATGATCATAAAATTCTTTTAGAAATTAAAATCATTGTACAAATTTAAAATCTATTTTTTATTAATTTGAATAGACGTTTTTATAACAAGCATGCCGAATATGACCTTGATCGTACAATTTTACGGCATTTAAATGATTCACCCTCTTCACAGTTTCGTCTTTCAACATTACTCTCTCTCTGTTACTTATTTTTAGTACATTTTTATTTTTGAACAGTGGTCCATTTCTTAGAATATTTATTGCTATATTTACACATTGCGATTGTATATGCAAACCACACCTTGTGCTCGTCTTTTCTACAAAACACAGAATGCATAGATTTATTTTGAGTTTATTTTTATTCCTTTCATAATATTTTTTAAACTTAAATTACTATATACATTTTTCATAATGACATTGCCCCTTAATGGTTATGCAACTCATTATTCACCTACTAAATATGTGACTTGTGATTATTTTACCTTAAACTATATTTTTAAAATTAAAATTTTATGTTCTTATTCTAAAGCTTAACTATTTAACAATTTTTCTAATTCTTAAACTATAAAGATCAAGGCAATATGGGGTTACTAGAAGGTGTCAGCTTTGTATTCAGCAAGGTGGGAGGCATTTTGAGCAATATTTATAATAATTTCGATTTGTTACGATGTTTTATTTTTGACGTTAATACAATTTTCCATTCTTTTGTATTCCTCGGCACGCTTAAATTTTTTTTTAAAAATAAATTAATTTCCCAAGAATATTTTACAAAATCAAATTGAATCACACCATTGTATTCAGAAAAAGTATGGTATTTAGTCTTTTTTGTGATTTAGTGTGGCAAAAGTGTTTCAGTGTTTTTGTTTAGTATTAAATCACAGACTCAGTTTCTACTTTTTATTTGACACGCATCTGTCAGTCTAATTAAATAAGTAAAGAAATAAATATGGGTTCAAAATAAAATTTAAGATTACCTATAAGAAATGGTAGTGCCAATTTTTTTTTCTATACCTCACAAACATTAGTATGTTGTAGAATTAGATAAAACGTATACATAATTATAAACTAAATTAATAAAGATTAATTATTTTGTATATAAACTTAAAAACCCAAGTGGGAGTTGAAATTAAAATTACGTACCGATGACCATGTTTCACAGCGAGGGGTATATTACTTACCTATTAATAATTAGTATTAGTTTGTCAGGTTGACACCTGCATGATGTGTTAATTAGCCGGCAGCTATATGGGGCCCCTCCTTATTGGCCTAGCCCCTATACACTACTCGTGAATAAGTGCTATCATTGTAGGTGGTGTTATCCGTAGGACGATTTCAATCGATCCAAAAAATCACATAACTAATGTACTACAGGCATTTGTTGAGTTATATAATTATAATTATACACTATACATATATGCATAATTTTAGTATTGCAACAATGAGAACAGGGCAAATACGCATTCTTTCAGTTGTTTATATAATTTTTATTATGCATCATGAATACAAAGTAAATTTTGAATACAATAAATTAGAAATTATCAAGTTTTGAACAAAATCGAGAAACAATACACACTGTTTTTATTTGTTTATTTATTGTTATGGTATTTCCAACATGAATGTATTTGCAGATATTAAATTGTTAAACATATAACATACCGTGCCTTCAAATACTTTTCCCATTAGAGTAGGCTGTTTTTTAAGTTTTTTAAGTAATCAATGTTGGTGTACATGCTGAGCTTTTGAAAACTTCAAATTCTCACAGTTGTCATATTTAAATTCAAATTATAGATGCCTATTATTATTTACATAACCAAACTGTCAAAATTATACACTTTCACCAACCATTAAAAAAAGCATGGCCGTCTCTAATGAGGAAAGTATTTGAAGACACGGTACTATCGAAAAATATCATAATTGGAGTAGACTGTGAAATTTAAATGTACTTTAGCCAGTGCCATATACTAACATACTACCTGTTCGTCGGATCTTTTGGCTTACGTCATTGATTTTCATCCATATGAATTAAATCAATACTTCTGGCTCAAATTCATTACTTACAAAATAGAATTAAATATTTAAAAGTAAAGAGCTTATGTGATGCCTATATCTAATATTTTATAACATGTTTTATTCATTGCTTAAAATTAGAAAAGCAATATAAGGAAAATAATCCAAAACGCAGAGAACAAGGTTAAATGTCAAAATTTAATAAATTGACTAACGCAGTAACAGAATGTCATGGCGATGTATTTTCTCTGTCTGTCTTATTACTCTTACGGGGAAGACAACCCCACGTGAAAGCTTAAAATTTCTATCCTTATTTAGTCATTGAGATTGGAAAGAAATGAGTATATATATATATATTCTAGGTGCCGATGTGCTTGATAACGCCACGCAATTGATGACGTGACCAAAAAGATTCGATGGACAGATAGTATATTATTTGACATTTTTATCATATACAAAGTTTATAGCATCGAAATGATACTGCAACAAAAAATGAAACAAATAATTCATTTAATATTGAAATCATTCAATATCAGAATTTACATAAAACTACAGAATGTGTTAAAAATGTTGTCCATTTACATCTTGTGGAAGTAGCTAAACATTTAAATTACACAGTCTACTTTAATAATTTTTTTCGATGACATGTTACTAATATAAATATCTTCTGGTAATAGAAATGAAGTTGATTTGATGACAGTGACAGAAAATGTTATTTTGAGATGACAAGTCAATACGTATCAGTAATGGTAATGGTCTTCTTAATAGTAAAACTGAATTCTAAAATAAGACGTTTTCAAAGAAAATATTAGAAATTTTCTTTCTTTTTCACCATTCGAAATTTCCATTGCTTGCTCATTGGTCAATAGTGATCTCACCATTCTAAATCTTCAGTAAGAAACGCTTTTTTTAATGTTGAATACATGTATATCCGTTGTGTTCTATTTGATAGAAATAAGTAGATTTAGAACTGCAGTCAATGAATATCATATAATTATTGAAGGGACCGTTTTAAATATCGACCAGCGTACAGAAACTTTGCCTATTTTTAGACTGTGATGTGAAATTCCTTTCTCACACTTGTACTAAAATATGTTTTCTGAATATACTATAATGGAACGTATGTAACCTGAATATCAGGTTTAGAGGAACTTTTACTCCTCCTATTCACAAATTTGAAAACTTTAAAAATTGCTTTACATATCAAATATCGCACTTATATAAAAATATACCACAGGAATTCTTCAGTCTTCTGGTCCGCTGTCTCTTTCCGTAGTAAATTTGCTATTGCAGGTGGCTTCTCTCTCTTATTAGGTAAAGGTAGTGTTGTAAATGTAGGTTTAGAATGGATGAGTGGAAGAACAGATGTCAACTTTTATTGACGTATCTGAAGTATTAATCATAGTGGTAATTTGTTTACAAAACGCTATTCTTTTGTCATAATCGTCTTCAGTTAGCTCTTGATATATTTTCAATTTATAAGTATAGAATTTATGAAGTTTAGTAATTTTATGAATCGAAGCCGAGGAACTTCCAGTTGCCGCAGAAATCTGACGTAATGAGGTATTAGGATTTATGTCGAAATCTCCCAACCTTCGTTAAATGTTGCGGCAGTTCGTGGAGCACATCTTTTTTCGGCTACATAAATTAATACAATTTCAACCCCCTCTTGCAAATCGTAAACCTTTATTGTTATTGTATTTAAATAACTTTGGGTGGATAACACCAAATAACAATTTATACTTAAGTAACATAGGGACGATGTATTTCCAAACGACGAGCACCGGAATAAAAAAAATATATATCCGCTTTTTATGCTATTGCCTGTTTTTCGTCTAGAACATTATTTTATTGTGCTGTTACAAAAAGTGAATTAATTTAAGCAAAATCGGTATAAAAACGTTGCAAAACATGCATTTTTGTTTAATAAATAACTACACAAAGAAAGAAAAGCATTAAACAAAAACTTAAAGAACCAAAAGATTATTTATTTTCTATGTTTTTGAGAATTTCATAAAAGTTTTTAGTATTGGGTAAAGTTCCGATACTCCTAAAATAGATTGACTAGCTAGAAATACGAAACAAAACAAACCAAAAGATTTTTCTGAAAATCTTCAAAATGAATAGATAAATTTAAAAAAAGTAAACGCCAAAATGTGCCGTTTCAAAAGACCTTTGAAATGACGTATTACTCGATACCCCTTTTCATTTAAGATTTTTGAGGGGGTTGCTCCCGGGGGAAAATTTTTCATAGATTTCCAGATTTCCAAAAATTTAGGGTGGGAAGTTTTGAAATGAACACCTGTATATATAAAGGTTTAGGACAATCGCGTCTGTATTGTTTAAACTATTAACGACCAAGCAACTTAAGGGTGAGATATGTAGAAAACCGAGAATCGCGCCATTATCAAGTTCCTTACAATACAAAGAAAGTCTGTTCGTATCATAATGGACGAAATGTCATTAGTGTAAGGGGATTCTTGCCTGGAAAAAAACTATGTTTTCTAATCATTGAAGACGACCCATAACCGGAGCGGCCTATCAAAGTGCCATTCGAGGACTTGTTAGAAAAGTTGAAAAATTTATAATGGAAGATGCTCGGCTAAAGAAAACACGACTCGCAGGAATGACTGGAGTATTGTGGCATGGCTAAGGTCAGCCAGTGCGCGGAATGTTTTCGTGCGTTTTTGGACCTCTATAATGAAGGCAGGGTTGGTGTTTTGAGTTGAATTGTTAGTGGGGATGGTACTTGAGTTTATCACTATAAACCTGAGTTTAAGTAAAACTCCAGGGAGTGGCATAAAAGAGCCACACCACAACTCAAGTGGTTTAACATACAAGAAATGTATTAAAAGTGAATATTTATCTTGGTGTAAAGGCACTATGTCATCTAAAGAGTTTCCATAACTAACAAGATATAATGCAAAAAAATGAAATGTATAAAAGTAAAAGTGTGAATAATTATGCATAGAGCCATCGTTGTTATTCACGTAGTATCATCAAACGGTATTGATTTATCAAATATGGGCATTAAATAACACCCCAAAAATAATATCGACGCAAATTGCATAATTAAAAGAATAGATAATGTATATAATATATTAAAAGTTATTAAAGAATAAATGACGAAACATGTCCTGTACGATAATGTTCCTGTCCATAAGAGTCTTGTTGCCCTGGCTACCCTGCAATAAAGTGGGCTTCGACATTTTGAATCAACCACTCTCTATAGTTCAGACCCAAAATGTATTAGAATTGCATGTGAATATATTGAAAAAGCCAGATAATTTTGTATTTTAATTTTTTCTCCTTATCGCGTTTTTAACTTTGCATTCCGTGAAGTTAATATATTACATATATTAGGGTCATAGTTTTATATTAATATAGCATAGCTTGCCGTGAAATAATGACATTTAATAAGTTACTTTTTAGTTGACAGGTGTAATTTGTTGATGATATTAATCTTAAAATAATTGAAGAGATTATGTAATGAAGTTTTCTAAAGAAGAGCTTACAGATATGACTTTTGTACTTGGATAAAGTCAAAGAAATTATTTATTAGCTCAGAGAGTTTACAAGACCTCTTATTATGAACAATACTACAAAAAATTGTGCCGATATAATACGTCGTTTCGAGAAACATAATTTTATAGAAACTTCAAATTTTTCAAAAAAATGGGAATAAGTCAAAAACTTTAGATTTTAGGCCTATACTATTTTTGACTAAAAATTATACGGGAAATACAAAAATGTAATAATATATAGGGTGTTACATTTAAAAAAACTATAACTATGGTCAGCCACCAAGTTATGGAACACTCTGTGTAATACAAAATATTTTTAAAATATGCTCCCAATGGGCGGATATCACAAGAAAAAAACCGCTTCGAAATAAAGGCACAATCAGCCTTACCGGTGGAGATGACTCACCCTGTATACCGTGTCTAAAGTTAACTGTTCTCCATTGCTAACTTTGTTATTATTGATGCTACGAAGTCGGTTAAATTAGCAAACTAGTAGGACTTTTTTTGCTGATTAAGTTAAGTCAAAACAGAGAAACAATTGAAGAACTATTTTCTGAGATATTCACAAAAGCAACAAATTTTTAAATGGAACATCCGGTATATTTCGACATTTTTTGAAACAGAGCTCAATTCTAAATAAAAAGTAAGTAACACACTACCGTCCTAAATTTAAAATTATAAAGCACTTAAACTTTTTAATTATAGGCGATGAATATAAAATGAAATAAAAGATTACTTGAAACATCAACGACTTTGCCAACCTAATCTGTTTTGTAATTAATTGGTTGTGTACGGCTACCTATTGTTAACAGTATATTACTGGTTGTTAGTTCTACTAAAATACCTTTCGCACATCTAGAAAAATGGGATATGTCTGAAGCTTATCTGTTTTGCAGAAGATACACAGTGGAAGCATTGGCATATTATTGTAACAAATTTCCGGACCGAGAGCGCCAAATAGGCAAATCTTTTTCAAATGTACAGACAACTAAGGAATAACGAAGATAAATTTAAGTAATTTAGAAAAAGGAAAGGATTTATAATCAACGAAGAAACGGAATTACGAGTGTTAGCATATTTTGAAGTATTTCCTCAAAATTCAATTAGAGACCAATACACGAGAATTGGATGTCAATTGATGCACTGTTCAACTTCTTTTAAGGAAACATAAACTGCATCCCTATAAAAAGAGAAGGGTACACACACAATGTTTTTTAGTTTTCAACTGAAGGTATGTGTAATAAAAGAAATCAACATTATCGGCTTCGACGGAATCCCATGGTAGAGGATCCACGACACCTGCAGCATCGATTTAGCTTAAATATTTGGTGTGGCATTCTAGGTTCTCGAGTTATTGGTCCCATTTTCTATTACGGCACCCTAACAGGGATATGTTATGTTTAACTATTAGCGTCAGTTCTCGAGAATATAGTAAACCTACCATTAGTTGATTACCAGCCCATACATTTTCAACAGGATGGGGCGCCTGCTCATAATTATCATGATTTTGCTACTATGCTAGATAGACTCTTTGATTATAGGTGGATAGGAACAAACGCACACATTCCTTGGCCTCCACTCTTCCATGATTTAACACCTTTAGATTTTTATCTGTGGGGTTACATCAAAGCCAAAGTTCATAAACAACAATATAGAAATGTGGTGGAGTTGGAAAACAAAATTAGAGACATTATAAATAATATTCCCGTTGGAACTATCCTAAAACTGACAAGAAGTGTTTTCAGAAGAGTTCAGAAGTGTATTGATCAACAAGGCCATACCTAACTAAAATTTACTAAGTTAAAAAAAATGTATAAATTTATTTAAATTTTTGTTGCTTACCGTTTTGTTATTCAATGTTTCATATGATTTACTGTACTAAAATTTACAGTTAATTACTTTCCATCGCCTACTTACATATTAAAGCTATAAAATTAAAGAGTTGAAGTGCTTTTTATTCGCTTATTTTTAAATTTAGGATGATAGCGTATTACTTACTTTTCGCTTAGAATTTAACTCTCTTTCAAAAAATGTCGAAATACATATTGCTGTGGCAACATAATTATTTGGAATAGTATTAATTGTAGTATTGCCAATCGTTAGGCATTGCCAAATAGATTATGCTGTGTGATGTTCCAGAAACATAACTAATAAAGATAATGATAATTTTTATTATCCTTAATATATTTATTTATTTTCTTAACAGCACGTACTTTATAAGTATACGTGAATTCTATCAGTGTATCTAAATTTTTCTTCTCTCGTCAAATCTCTTGTTTTTCTTTTATAGGGATAAGGTTATAGCTTATTTTAAATAAAAATCAGAAACCATATAAAACATAATTGTATAATTTATTCAACATTATTTTTAGAATAGATAGCATCGCTATACTATATTCACCATTGAATTATAAAAGAAGAACATAATTGAAAGAAACCATTTGTACCGTGTTCTCGGTTGTAATGTTTTATATAACGAATATATTCTTAATGCTTAATCAAATAAAAATATTATCCTGTTTCAAAACAAAGAAAATTCAATTAATGTTAGTATTCTATTGACATTTTATGCTAATTCTATTCCATCAGAAACATTATATTCGCACGTAATGCTCTGATAAACTTAGAACTTCGCAATGGTCAATGTTCGGAGAAAAAAGCTTGAATTTGATTACTGGCTACAATCATTCACACGCATTGCGTCCAGCATCTCAAAGTCCGCCACCCAGAAACACTTCCCTTTTTGAAAATCTAATTTAAATTATTAATTTATAATCAAAAGAAAATATTGTGAGGATTAATGATGCTTAATAAAGTGTCAGAAAATATACATTTGCACGTTATATCCTCTTAACATCCAACACCATTAATAATTCTATTTGTGTTGTTAAAACTAATGAATGTATATTATTACAGGGCAATATCTATTATCCCTGTAGCACAACGTTATATTGAATATACATTTGCACGTTATATTACAATATACGCATCGCAACATTGATAAATCTTTGTATCGAAAACTTACTTTGAATCATTGAAAAACTCTTCAAATTCTGCCATAGGCATCTCCATTTTTAAAAATACAAAAATTATTAACAAAAGAAAAATTCTTATAATGAATGAAAATTAAATACAAATAAAATTAATATGCTAATACAAGAAGTAATGAACGAATATAATCGTGGTGTATCTGACCCTACGATTTAATGTCTTTTTAAGTCGCTTTTAATATCTCTCCAAGTAACTAACTAATCATCTTGTTCATTCTTGCTTTTCAATTTATATACCCGGGAAGACACGTGACCGCTCGCAACGCCATCCTTGGAACTAATATTTAGGTTGTCACCCTGCGTCTTCAGTGAGATCTCTGCCCTCCAAGTTGCCGTCGTGACACTAACACACACGCACTTATTGTCTTTGACAGTTCCTTCACTAAAATGTCAACACATTGAGAATTGTTCGCTTATTTAAAAAGTCATTCACTTAAATTATCCAGTATCTTCCAATGTAGGTATATTTGTATTAATATAGTTCTTCCTTATATTTGTTTATGAATTTGTTACCTTCTTCATTATTTGCCACATACTTCCTTTTTCCATTCGCTAACACAATCCTTATTTTTCTTTTGTTTGTTTCAGTATTCGGTAAAATTGGAAATATATTGTAAATAACAGGTATTCTTCCAACGTTCGCTGCTCGTACATCACGATCCGTTTGGCCTGCTATTTCATCGCTTGCTTCCACCCAAGATTTTTCTAATGGTGATATATTTATCTGTAAAAAACTATAAACGAAGTTTACATCATATTTTCTTTTTGTAGGTCTTAAAACCGTACAAATCTCTCTCTACAGTCAATGAAACATAGTGCTACACACACGAATTTACAAATGTAATTTTATAATTTGCTCAGCTGTCGTTTACAAAAACACTACTGCTGACTGTGTCATGTCAAGATATTTTTATATCCTTTTTTTATCTATAGTTATAAGTGAAGGTAAATTTTATTCTTTAAGTATGATTTATTTTAATTTCATTTATAAAGTTTTATTACCTTATGCATGTTTTCATGTCTACATAATTTATTCAATTATATTTTTCTCCCGTGCATATCGGATTTTATCTTCTTCATACAATTTTATTGCGTTTAAATGACTAATTCTTTTCACTCCTCCATCCTTAAGCATAATCCTTTCTCGGTTATTTGCTTTCATTTCTCTTTTATTTTTAAACAACGGTCCATTACTCAAAATGTTCAGTGCAATTTTCACGCATTTTATAAAGTCAGGTTGTTTTTCATTATACACAAACCATACATCCTGTTTGTCTTTTCTGTTTAATATCTAAATTCTAAATATGAATTCATTTTTATATTTGTGTTTTCTATACTTAAATGTATGCAACTTAGTATACTCTTATGTTGAAATCTTTGAATACAATAAAAAGAGATTCTTACTGTCTCTTTTATATTTTTTTGTACTTAAATTAATTCTTAATGCTATTGCTATTATTTTTAATATGCAAGAGATCACGGCAATATGTATACAGGATGTTCTATTTAAAAATTTATTGCTTTTGTGAATATCTCGGAAACTAGCTCTTCAATTGTTACTGTGTTTTGATTAACTTAATCAGCGAAAAAGTCCTACTAGTTTGCTAATTTAACCGACTTCGTAGCCTTAATAATAAGAAATTTAGCAATGGTAAAGACTTAACTTCAGACACGGTGTATAATATGAAACATAAGATAAGGAATCAATTTAAATCGAAATTATTTAAATATAAGTATAAAGCCAGTTATTAAAGTATTATATTTTTCATGTATTGAAATTTGACAATGCTTTAACAAATGCTTAAATACGACAATGGTAAGGTACAACAGTTACCTCTCTCGCTTTTCATATTGGCAATGTCTGCCTATATCGATCAAAGATTTTAAATAGGTGTATATGAAATGGAGGAATATAACCTAGGTTTAAATTAATGGGAATTAAATTACTGTATTGTTTCGTATAGATAAACATTTAGTACCTATTAAAGTTGTTTATCTGTTTCTAAAACCATTTTAATAACAGCTATACAAAATGACACTAGTTCTGTGTTCGAGGATGAGTGTAGCCATGAACCGTGGCGGCAGTACAGTCAACCTGTTTAACGTTATCTTCCCAACCATCTACGACCCGTTAATTACTAATGATAGATTATTACTAGTGCGTTATTGTGCCGATAGACATTTCGAACTGAACGGTATGGATCCGATGAGGAGCACTTTCGAAAAAGAATCGCGTACCTACGGCAATAGTTCTTTTCATTTCGGTAATTATGTTTGTTAATTCTCATCATCGCATGGGGAATTATTATCTATTAGTATTGCATGTATTCGGTTGCTGCTAGGAGAAACAATTTGTACGTTATTGTATTGTATTGGCTGATACAGAATAATGATTGACGGCTGAATATTAATTTTAAACTAATGAAAAAGTAGCATTTCTGTTTTGTTATCAAGCTGTAATTATAATTTTACTTTTATGTTTAGTACTTATTGTGGAGTTTGGTGTTCTTTTATTCATTAGAATACATTTAATTTCATATGTCGGTCTTCTACAATCATGTTTCGAATAAGGGCAACATTTTTTTTCTGTAACTGCCGTTTTTGGTTTAGAAGCTGGAAAACTGTCATTTAAGGCGAAAGGTGAAATGCATTTAATGTGTTTCGGAAACGAGAGATGGCGCTGATTTTATTTCCCGTTTTTTTTCAAAAACTATACAATATATTATGAATTTCATTGATTGTATATATAGTTAAGTGTATTTAGAAAAGATACAACCTTTTACTTTTTCTTATATTTTATTCTATAAAAAAATATATTTAATAACTTCCAAGAAAACAGATAAAAAAAAATTCGAGAAAGGGCGACGTTGCAGAGTTAATTTTCATGTACTTTACTGTTTTTATTGTTGTTGTTGATTCAAAATTGTCACACATCTGATGCAGTACAAGTTATCAATTTAAAGTTTTCGCATTTGTGAGTTCAATTCTGTTGTAATAAAACAGACAGGAATAACATGGATAAAAGATACTCGACCAAAGGAAGAAACCATCTCGTCGGTCACTTTCTTCTTATACGTATGAGCGTTCCATATTATACAAAATTGTTCTAAATTGCTTTAAATAGTTTTATCTTCTTAGAAAAATAAGCCTAGTTTTAAGAATTTTTTTATATAAAAATTATTCAAAATCCTATTATAGGTATTTCTATTCTCTTAACAAATCTTTATAGAATGCACTCTGCGAGATATTCGAAAGAAATTGCTACTCGCTAAGAGTAGAAGTGTTACTTCCGGTTCGAATTTTGAAAATTCACTTATACAAAAACTATTCCAAAGTCAGTTCTAAATGCTTTTGTACTCTTGATAAATATATATAGAATGCATAATTTACGACATATTTGCAAAAAATCGTTATTCGGTAAGAGTTAAAGTGTTAGTTCCGGTCCGAATTTTGAAACTATTTTTTATACAAAGGGTATCTAAAATTAAGTTCTAAATACAACTTTTATACTCGTAACGTACCTGTTTAAAACGCATGACTTGCGAAATATTCGCAAAGAACTGATTTTCGATAAGAGCTGTACTTTCGGTAGAAACAAATTTAATTTTGAGTACTTATGAATTCTTTCGAAATTTGTTTAAACTTAGCAATTGACGAAATATTGGTAAAAATCGCTTTTTTCACTTAAGTAGACTACTACTTCCGGTCTGCTGATTTTATATTATGCATTTTATTGATGGTATATATAGTTATGTGTATTTAGAAATGATACAACGTTTACCTTTTTTTATATTTCATTCTATAAAAGAAATATATTTAATAACTTCCAAAACAAACAGACAAAAAAAAAGAAAATTTAAGAAACGGCGATGTTGTAGAATTAATTTTTATATATTTCAGTGTTTTTATTGTTTTTCTACTGGGAATATTAACGTCCGAAACGCATATTCTCATAATTTTTCCGTCCCCTTACACCACTAACCATCCCGAACGCGTGAGATCACGATGATCGGTCGTGACCAAAATGCCTTGATTCACAGGTGTTACGCACCTGATGTAGTACCAGTTATAAATTTAAAGATTTCGCCATTTCTGAGTTCAGCTCTGTAGTTATAAAACAGACAGGATAACATGGATAAAAGATACTCGACTAGTGGAACGTATAAAGCAACGACGAAGTGATGATTTAACTGGTGTGTTGAATTATTTACAAAATCTACGAAAAGATGATGAAAATCAGTTATTATCGGATTTGGAATAGCTTGACTTATTTCCAGTTCCTACACAGGCTTTATTGAGGAAGCAAATAAAGAATATTGTTAAAATACTATATAGTCGAGATGACACGGAAGAGGAAGAAAGGTGAGGATCACAAACAGATGATGAACCAAGGAAAAAAACCTCCCAACCCCAACACTACAGGAAAAGTTACAGCTGGAAATTAATAAGAGCATGGAATCCCCAGATCCTGAAGTACGAAATGAATTGAGGTTGGTAAATAGTATTAGACGCGAAATGAGTTTGTTTGAAAATGGAGGAGTTCATGGATACCACTTTGAATTAGCATATAAATATCTATTGTCTATTTCTCCAACCAGTGTAGAACCTGATTGAGCGTTTTCAGCTGTTTGACTTCCAAGCCTGCTTCATAGTTTATTGCCAACATAAGCAGTTATGTCAAACATTGGATGCTTTGATCTTTCTGCGATTGTATTTTCGAAATTCTAAATAGTTTATTGTATTATCTTTTTTGTTCCTTAATTTAGTGTATTTTTATGTATTGTGTTGTGCAACAATATTAATATATAGTATTTAAGAAATTACTTAAGTTTCTTTTTTCATTTGAGCCCAATTAGAAACCATTATTCTAATCCCGGGATTGTATTCTCTATTTGCAAGATATTCGTGCTACTCGCTAAAAGTAGCACTTTTGTTAGAGTGTTACTTCCGGTCCGAATTTAGAAATTTTTTTTACAGAAAAGGTATTGAAAATCATGTTTTAAATACTTTTATACTCGTAATGTACCTGTCTAGTAAGCATGACTTACGAAATGTTCGGAAAGAACTGATTTCTGATAAGAATAAAAGACCTACTTTCGGTAGGAATTTCGAAAAACTTTTTATACAAATTTTCTCAAATTTAATTTTGAGTACATTTGAATTCTTTATAAATTTGTTTAAACCGAGTAATAGACGAATATATTGGCAAAAACTACTTCGGGTCTACCGATTTTACTGAAAATCTAACCAGGTCTCAAGAGGGAGATTATACTCGTAAATACAAAATTTGGAATTGATAGTTATAGCCGTTTGATCGTAATCGTGACCACACACATAGACACGGAGACATTTGTTAAAAACCATTTTATTTTTGTATCAGGGGACTTCAAAACGTGGACAATTGCAAAAATCTCAAAGCCGAAAATTTTCGTCATCACAATACTTCCTTATACTCGTATAAGAAAATAAAAAGAATTAAAATTACTGGCACTGTAACAATGTGAAAGGAATTGTAATATAACAAGTTTTAATTAAATTTATTTGAGAACATTCAGCTATATTTTAAACTGAACTTATCGTTTGACTGACAGGCTCTTATCCATTTATTTGCTAATTCCACATCTTTCAATAAACTAAAATATTTTATACTAGTTCCCTTAATTTTCCGGTTGTAATTTGAGCACCTAAAAATTGCACAACAACGCATTTTTAGATGATAATAACTTAAGAGTCGATCGCAAAACTGATAAATTACCACTACAAACACACCTACAAGTAACACACGTACATAAATATCTAAACATGAAAACAAATCGTCATTGCTGCTTCGAGGATGACGTCATGACAATGAGTCAGATTTCTGACTTATATCTGGGTGTTTTTGTCATTCAATATAGTCGTATTTTAAAAATTACCTATCTATCTAAAAAATGTAGTACTCCTATACAACAAGCTTTGAAAACATACCATGACTAGTTACTAGTTTTGAGAACCCGAGTGCAAAACGGACGATGGATTTTCAAAGCCGGTAATTGCTCTGACAGCCTTTATTGGACTTATTCTATTGTAACGTTTTCTGGTTCGCAATAAACAACTCGTGCAATTTATTTCTTTAAAACAATCTATATATTCACACACGTAAAAATTAACTACAATATAAAAATATAAAATTGATGTATCACACTTAAACTACTATGATTTAAATTAACACACGTATTTATTTACTACTACTATTTATATGACACTTCTTTTTCATACTGGAGAAAGTGTTTCCTTCGGGACATTTTCTCCATTAGTTCGTATATTATGCATCACATTATTTACTGTTGTTTTAATTTCTTTACAGGTTCTGATATTAAACATTGAACCAAGAAGATTTCATCATATTTGAAAACATTTTAGAATATGTATGTATTTAAGAAAAGACAAATATTTAATAACTAATGTATTAACCCTTAACTGTTATTAAAAAT
This sequence comes from Amphimallon solstitiale, assembly GCA_963170755.1. Lineage (NCBI taxonomy): Eukaryota > Metazoa > Arthropoda > Insecta > Coleoptera > Scarabaeidae > Amphimallon > Amphimallon solstitiale. Next base: position 1,489,759 of record OY720683.1, on the reverse strand, counting down.
AAATCAATTTTGACAATTATAACTTTATTAATGATACATTCAGTTTTTAATGTGAACTTAAATACGCTTGCATATGTAATTCTTCATCCACGATATAGCTTAACTATATCGATACCCAACATAGCATCCACATAATAAGTACAATGAATTTAAAATTTTGGCGTATCACTGTGATCATCACGACAACAATTGATACGAAAAAATATTTCGAGTGAGAAGGATAGAATGGGAAACACGTTCCTCACTTCAACAAAGACCATCTACCGCCACGATAACATACAAAATAAATAATTAACGATGTGTGACGAATGGACATAATCGATCGTTTGTATCTCTATCTTATTAACAATGACTTTTGATGTATTAGTTAAGACCACTAAAGAATGACATTCTTTATTTTGCAATTTATTCGAAAAAAAGCACCCGGATAATGTATAAATCAGAAATACTAAGGAGAAACAGTTCATATGTATATAATTTATGTTATTTTGACTTTATTTCGAGCTAAATCGGGCAACTCTCGATCAATCTACTCTCTAGCTCGTTACATTGTTTTATCAAGACGTGTTCATCAGACCGCTTACAGAGCTTGTAATACTTTATTGTTGGTGTTATTACATACGTTTAGATGTAGATATCTGTTTGACTTGGACTTGGTTATACAGAGGTGACCTGTTATCGTTTCACGAACATTATTCATTTTATAAATCGAAACTTACATGAATTGTAATTGTGTATAATGCACCTGATGAGAGAGTATTGACGCTTTAGAAAACTTAAATTGGTGTACTTCCTTATAGTTACCAACATAATTCATTTCCATTTCAAATAAAAATACAATAGTTGAGTATAAATGACTTAAATTAATAATAATATTTTTTATTGTCAGCGAAACCAAATATATACACAGCGATATAAGGCCGTTACGTAACTTCGACTTACATTGAAGAATTTGATTCTGGTAACCTCAAAATTTTGATCCTTATGTAACGCCATCTAGTAGTAACCAAAAGAAATAATTTCTGAATTTTTATTGAAATGAACTTTAAAATAACATTTTAAACATTAACTTTACAATACTTATTATTAATTATTTTAAAATAATGAAATGGAACGAAATAAAATTTAAAAACTGTGGCTGAAAATGAAGTTGTTGGGTAGTGTCAAGAACAGTGATGTAAGTCGGTAAATTACCCCGTAAATTACCGAATTAATTACCGTCATTTACGGTAAATTCCACATAAAATTTTCGTAAATTACCAACAAAGTAAAACATCGTCTATATACACGTATGACATTACACACTCGGTGATTTGGGAAGTTCCTTTCTAGCAGATGTAAAAGCCCGTGAATCAGCCGTTTATATAACAAGTGAAGTAGTCTTTCAAAAGATTTCGGTGTATAAGTTAAACTATATAAAGTTTGTTAATATACTACTCGTAGTACTGTGCGCTGGGATGGGATGTAAAGATAAAATAAAAAAAGTTATTTTAACAGCATTTTCAAAATCCACAGAACATTCGAAATTATATTCGTGTAACTTCTGTTCGCAAAGTTATGTTTTAAATGTAACCAGAATATCCAGTTACTTACAGAATAAGTGCATTCGTTGTCCTCGTAAAATAAAGAATGAAATACAATCAAAATCAAGAGCATTAAGTGTTAAGAAAATTAAAGCAATAAATAAAGGTGAGTAATTTTGATTGATTTCTATTGGGTTTTATGGAAAAATATTTAACATTTTAGAGATTCCGGAAAGGAAAATTCTCTCGCCCACAATCTGCTGCAAGCACCACAAAATCCGCTTACAGTGAAAATTTGGATTTTTTTGTGGATGTAATAAATAAATCAGAAGAAGAGGAAATTTGGGACCTCTTAGCAACAGCATGCTTTGCTAGTAATGCTCCTTTAAATTTTACGGAAAATGTTCATTGGCAAAAATTGTTTAAAAAAATTAAACCTTCTTTACGATTGCCTACTAGATATTAGTTATCCAATGCGCTTTTAGATAAAAAACACTCTCAAATAAATCAGTTAGTTAATGAAAAAATAGCAAAGTCTAAAACAATTGGAATTCAAGATATGTAATTAATAATGGTAATAATGATAAATCATTGTTTTGCTCTATTTTCAGAATATTGTTTAATTTTAAAATATGTTACTATTGTACTCCTTATTTTTTTTCCTTTAATAAAATGTATAAGACTTTTTTGTTGTAGGGGTTTTATTTAAACAATAAAAAAAGTGAGGTAAATTACCATGGTAATTTACTCAAAAAATGGTAAATTACGCGAGAATAAATCTTGGTAAAAAAGAGCAGTAATTTACCACGGTAATTTACCAAAATCATAAATTACTGTAATTTTACATCTCTGGTCAAGAATAACAATTTGACTTACATATTGAAGTTTTTATAAAAATTCAAAAGGAAATACTAATTAGGGTTCAACTGCGTTGTAAATGGCTTGTTTGGATTTTGTATAACTTTTTGGATTTTAAAAAATGTTGCGGTACTAACGTAATCGACGCCTTCAACTGTATTTGAAGATTTTGAAGCTTTACTATTCCACATCGCAATATTTGCCTCACAAAACATTCTCTGGCACTGGTAGTATCATTTGCACCTCCTTTAAGGGGTCTTAAACAGAGGTGCCGACTAACTGCCGTAAGGTAGGACGTAAGAGGGTGGTGCCATATGCGCTAATGTAAATTCTGCCGATGAAAGGTATTCGTTAAAATGAAACAAACAGCAGAAATTTTTGTTTTCTTTAATATATTTTTGCATTAAATTGAATACAATGGATTAATTAAGGCTTTGTTCGGAGTACTTTCTCATAATTCAAATTATTTACTCCTACATTTAACTGTCAAATTTGGCAAAATTTACAACTTCATAACACAGTTTCAGAAACTTTATTTTAAAAACTAATTCCAGTCAAGCATACATTTGGCCTTTGTTTATTTGTGTTTTAAATTTCGTTTTGATATTTCGTAAATAAAAGAGGTACTATTGTTATAAGGAAACCTTGTAAAGCCCAGAATTTACATTAGCGCATATGGCGTTACCCTTTTACGTCCTACCTCACGGCAGTTTGTCAGCACCCCTGCCTAAGCCCCTTTAAGCCTAACATGTGGAAACGTTTCTTCTACAGAATCGCAACTAAATGATCTTGTAAAGATAAAAGTCACTTTGTTGTACGCTATACTCAAATATTACAATAACCTGATATAGCTGCATGTTCACTCGGTGTTGTAAATTGCCTCCCCACAGGTAGTAAGAGAAAAAGGATTTAATCCGTCTTATAAATAGGTAAATTGCCTCCCAAACGTTTGTAATCATTTAGGATGGATTATTTTTAAGTTACTTATTAATATTAATTACCTTATTATCGGTCTTCTTATGTATATAAGAAGACGGGTGAAGAATATTTATCAGTTAGATTTCTACATTCAGGTATCCACAAGGTTGTTCAACAAACTTGGCCGTTAGTAAAGATAATTGGTTGCCGATTTTATCTTTCACAATCTTGGTATCGCAAAATCCAAGAATAGTGCTGGACTTCTTCATATAAAGATAAAAGCTCTGAAATCGGAAATTGGTTACGAATGACATTCGCCCTTACTTTTTTAAAACCTGAAGAAGTTAGCGATTGTTTTGTATTTGATTTTCTATCTATTGCACCGGATTTGGAAAATATTCTGATTATTTAATAGAGAAATTATGTATCAGAGAACTCTTTATTTTCTCCACATCTTTGTGCTGAAGATTTAGCGGAACTCACTAGCACTATCAATGCTTGTGAATCGTTCCACAAATATTTTAGCGATTCCTTCTACAAAGCTCATCCAAATATTTTTGTATGTATAGAAAAGCTTAAAGAATTCCAAACAGAAACTTACGTTAAATTACAGAGTGTGCATTTAACTACTAAAATTCATAACGCGAATGTAAAAAATGCAAAAGATGATTCATTGCAAAAATGATGGAGTCTTATGAAAAAAAAATTGATACCCAGAAGACACTTTATTAAATGTATTTCTTTCCATTGTGGTGTTAGAGATTGAACATTTTTTGTTTTATTTAAGTATAATTTTAATATTTAAGTAATTGTAGATTTAAGGTTAATGTTACATCTTATAATTTATGTATTATATATTTTTGTTTAGTTTGTATTCTACATTTTTTTCAATAAATTCAAAATTTTAATTAACTATTTTTGTTTACACATAATTTACACATAATAATAATAATAATAATATATTTAGCTTTTGTAATAACACCATTACAAAAAAATTGTCATACATAAATAAATAGAGATAAATATAAATATGAACCAGCATATGAATGCATTTGTCAGAAGCTTTGTATAAAACATATAAAATAGTAAAAACATGTAGTAAAAACATATAAACAAATAAAAACTGACGAGTCATTCGAGACAAATTGTATAAACATTAAACATTAAACAATATAAACAGCTCAAGTATTTGAGGGTTTCTGTGAGTATGTTAATATGTGTTATGGTGCTCCAATTTCACTCCGTTTACGTGTGGAATATTGGTGATGATCGTCAGTTATGGGAAACGCCTGGTTGTTCATGGTTGAGCAAAGTACTCATCTATGGAGTAGCACTCCTTTACCAGAAGCATGCTTTTCACCCTCCCACCGAAGAGATCCACATTCATCGTCTTCCACTCGGAGGGAAGACCATTGTACAGCTTCGGTCCCCAGTGACTCACACATATATCTCAGGTACCTAAAAGTTGCGGGAGGCAATTTACATTTACCCTGTACACTTATTGAAAGAAATGTAGAGTACTTCCAAATGAATTTCGGTACATATTCGATGTACTTTTTTCTATTTTGACAGTATGTATTACAATATGGTAATTGAGGAATTTTTCGATGCTGACTCTACCAAATCTGTTAGTATATCTACACACACATTTCAAGACAGACCAAAATTTGCTTTATAACACTAATCAGTTTCTTGTTGGCACTTTTCAACCCTACGATGATAACAAGACGCGCATTATTGGTATTAATTAGAGAATTTTGATAATGACTATAGCATACTTAGTTATATACCAGGTGCAAGTCTAATTACAGAACAAAAATTGACAATGTTGAAATATTCTTAATAAACCCAAAATGAAGCTCCTGATCACTATGTTCTTCCAGTACGGCGGTGGTTAGACAATGTATTTCCAAATAAATAGATTGGACGAAGAGAACCTACTGAATGTCCAGCCAGATCGCCTGATTTGACACCACTAGACTTTTTTCTATGGGGTTATTTAAAGTCTGTTGTATTTACCCTTCCACCCCAAAATTTAGAAGAACTTCGTCAGAGGATTAATGTAACCTGCCGTGGAATTCAAAGAGATGTTTTTGAAATGTTTAGCGATCAACGGATAACATTTTGACTAGATTGAATTTTTCTGGAAAAAAAAATTGAATTCTTAAATAGCTTTGAAAACAAAAATAAAACATTTTAAGCAATTAAAGTGTGTTTGCGTAATAGATATTTAAGCCTAAATAAAAAAACAAAAAATTAAACAAACCAAAAGATTTTTTTAAAAATCCTCAAGACGAATCGATCAATTTCAAAAAAGTAAACGCCAAAGTATACTGTCTCCAAAGACCTTTAAAATGACGTATAACTCCATAGCCCTTCCATTTAAGATTTTTAAGGGGGTAGCTCCCGGGGGCATGGGGTTAAAGTGGATGAGTCAATTTTTGCATCAAAACAGGACCCATACGATAATACCTCTTACGTGTTTCAGGAAATTTTTCATAGATTTTCAGATTTCCAGAAAGTTAGGTTGGAAAGTTTTGAAATGAACAGCCTGTATATTTACTATTTATGTTGGTATCTAATATAGTTCTTCCATGAATGTAATGAATACTATATTAAAATACAAGTTTCATAAGACACGATTTTTGCGCACGCGTTCAAGTGAACAAGAACAAGTATGCAAAATGTCTTATGAAGCGTGTATTTTATACTATTTTTTTTATTTCGGTTATTAAAAGTTCAAAAAAAGCTTAAAATAAGAGACATGTTTTGTTCGAATATTTTAGAAATTTTGTTTTTTTGAAGTTGGTTATTCTGATTTTTAAGTAGAACGTTTTAAATATTTGAATATCGGCGGTGCTATATGTAATTATGGTTAAAATTCAGACTGATTTATGCAATAAATTATTTCAAATTATCAACAAAAAGGGCGAAATAAATAACTGTATGCCCCCAGCGATTCGCAAAATAGCAGAAGACAATTTACAAAATCTTTCGCCAACAAACTCTACATATTTATCAAAACAAACTTTTATAACAGTTGTACTATTCAACATGGTAAGTAACTGTCAATAGTAGCATCGGAAAACTTATCATCCTATTCTGCTTAATAATTTATATTGTTAATTAGTAAATTAAATGTTAGCATGTGTGCTTTTTATTCTTTGTACAATTTTATTGTATGTACATGTTTGTTACTTTAAAAGCTTATATTTGACATTTAAATACGATTTGGTTAAATTTTTTTTTGTTACCAACTTCAAAAAAATAAAATTAGCGTGCGATAAAGTAATACTTTATGCAACCAAAACGGGTGTCGTAAAGTGAACTTTATAGCACCGGAATAGAAAATAGCTATTTACCTAACAAGTGCGGAAAATGAATTTTTCCACACGAGTCTGCCGTTCACCGAACGACGCGTAGCGGAGTTCGGTAAAGCAGCCGAGTGCGGAAAAAACATTTTCCGCAAGTGTTAGGTACAATAGTTTTTCTACGAGCCTGAAAAAAGTCAACGGAACTAATCAAAAGTTGAGATATTTTTAACTGTGTATACGTGCTTATATATTATTTAGATTATTGATAAAGTAAACATAAGGTAAAGTATTATTAAAAATAATAGTTACATGTCAAAATTATTATTAATTTGACATATTGAGGTGGAAAATTATTTCCACACGGTGCGGGAAAATTAATCTTCCACACTAAAATGTGTGTGGAAAATTCAAATTTCCGTCCGCTCGTAGAAAATAGTATATTAAGATACAAGTTTCATAAGACACGATTTTTGCGCACGCGTTCAAGAACAAGTGCGCAAAAATGTCTTATGAAACGTGTATTTTATACTATTTTTTCTATTTTGGTTATTGAAAGTTCAAAAAAAATTAAAATGAGAAACATGTTTTGTTCGAACATTTTAGAAATTGGTTTTTTTGAAGTTGGTTACTCTGATTTTTAAGTAAAACAATTTAAATATTTGAATATTGGCGGGTTTGTCATTTTGTTTAAACTTTAGTCTGATTTACGCAATAAATTATTTCAAATTATCAACAAAATGGAAGATATAAATAACTGCACGCCCCCAGAGATTCGCAAAATAGCAGAAGCCAAATTAGAAAATCTTTTGCCAACAAAGTCTCGACATATTTGTGAAAAGCAATACCAGCTCTTTTTAAGTTGGTGTAAAGAAAATAATATTGTGAATATTACGGAAAATGTAGTAAATGCTTATTTTGACAAAGAAAGAAAGATAAAAAAGGCATCGTCCTTGTGGTCTACATATTCAATGTTACGTTGTTGTTTAAATATTTATAAAAATATAGATATCTCAAAATTTTCTAGGCTTCTTGCATTTTTAAAAAGAATATCTGAAGGCTACGAGCCTAAGAAATCCAAGATTTTAGAAATAGATCATTATAACCACTTTATAATAGAAGCTGATAATAAAACATATTTAGCGATGAAAGTAAGTACCTAATAAGAACATCATTGTATTTGTATTTTACTAATTTTCTACATTATTTTGTTATAATAGTCATATTAATATTCTGTTAGATTATCCTTATAATGGGCTATAATGGAGCTTGTCGTCGTGAAGAAATAACGAACATGACTTTAGATGATATACAATTTAAAAATGATGTTATATTGGTTGCAGTGCCAAAAACTAAAACTTATGTTCCAAGACAATTTATTATAACACAAAGATTATGGATTGAATTGGTTAAAAAATATTTTTCACATCGTCCCTGCTATGTTACACATAAACGCTTCTTCCTGCAATATAGAAATGGATCTTGCGTGAATAGTCCAATTGGTATTAATACCATAGGAAAAGTACCAAAAAGTTATGCTACTTACTTAAATTTACCTAATCCTGAGCTTTTCACTGGACATTGCTTTAGACGTTCCAGTGTGACACACTTGGCTAATAGTGGAGGTGACTTAATAACAATTAAGCGCCATGGAGGATGAAAATCCTCAACAGTGGTCGAAGGCTACATTGATAATTCCACTATGAAAAAAGTTGAGGTTGCTCAAATACTGTCTAGTGTACCTAATACATCCACTAAAATCATTCACAATCCATCGACTTCTGATACAATTGGCAGTGATGTGTCAGTCAATATGAATCAACAGGAATGTACACAAAACATAGTGTGTTCCCAAAATCTGCCTGGAATTTCTATTAATGCACACGAATCTTGTAGTGTCACAGTAAACGTTTATAGCAGTTGTACTATTCAACATGGGAAGTAAATTTCAATAGAAGCATCAAAAAACTTATCATCCCATTTATATTGTTAATTAGGGTAAATAAAATGTTCGTAACTGTGTTTTTTATTCTCTGTACAACTTCTTACACATGTTTGTTGGATTAAAATTAAGTTATTATATTCTTACACAATGCAAACATGAGGTATTTATTCTTATATTTATAAATTTATAGTACATTTATTGCGTTTTTTGGTTTAAGTACAAACAATTCCGAACTGCCAATATGAATGTCGATGTGGTGCAAATAGATGGCGTTTGGATCTTGCTTAAGATGTCGCTTAAAATGTCATCAAATAGATATCGCCACAATTTTTTTGGAAGAATTTTTAATTATTACTCCTATTTTCCCAACTTTTAGTGAAGAATAGTGATAGACTAAATTTTATTACTACCAAGTTAGATTTCTTTTTAAATGTCCCAAAGTGCCCAAAGCTTTTTCAATTTTTACAGTCGCCTCAACCGGGAAAACGTATTTCCCAGTAGAGCCACACATGCGTTAAATATCACTTTACAGGCGGTTAGTACAAAAATAATATTATTAGCGTCTAATTTCCATAATAGTAATCTTCATATAAAAATAATCTGAAAGCGTTGTCTTAACAATATTTTAAATTATAGGCTGCCTAATATTTCCCAAAAAAACAACTGTTGTGTACTTTTTTAGATGCATTGAAATTAAATCAACGCAACCCTGCCATTCGATTTAATTTAATAATTACTAATTCATCCTTTCGTCTCTGTGCTGGTTCCTTTGGAACAATACCATTCCGTCAGCCAAACCCGTCATATGAATGGGCCCACTTCGCCCCAACCGAGCTTCAAAACGCAACATTGACTCCAATATATCTCCATTCTTCCCGCGCAGACATTAAAACTTATTTCCTCTCCCGCCGGAACCGAAACCGACATAAACAAAGAAACACTTGAGTGTATATTTTCTGCATTGTATACAAGAATTAATATGCTAATATTTTACTAGTGCGGGAGAGTTTAAAATATCTGCTTTCGCAGAGAGAGGACACTCGTGGGTTCCTATAGTTTCCTCATCCGGTCAACCGCATTTCCTTCTTTTCAACGAAAACTCGCCTCTCTCTGACTTTTCCCGAACGAACAAACAAATATCATTCCGCGGTCCTGGAAAAATCATCCGGTGTAGGGGAAACGTCTGTGGTGGTGTACACCCGCTGGTTGGAGAGGGTATTTGTTTCTGGCGGATTTTTTTTTCTCGATTCTTTTCTACGTTTCGCCTTGCCTTGCATTTTACCAACCCGGGGCCGACCACTACTCAGCCGGTACCGCACTCCACAATTTACATTCAACGGTGAGTGTAATAAATTCCGTTGAATGCAGTTTATTTTATTTGCGAGTTTCCAGAGTTTCACTATAACGTTTAATATTTCTGAATAATAAGAGATTTTTTCTCATTTACCATGAGTGCTGTCTTTGTCAGTATTTTATTTTGACTTTATTTTTACTTTCTATTTAATTATATATTTTTTAAATAGATTTGTTAAGTTTAAGTACTTGTATGTAATTTTATATATGCACGGATCTAAACAGGCATAATGTTGAATGCGAATCTCTACGTTCGACTAGCTGTCGACCACTTGTGATAAGTGATGATAATACAACCCGTACATGTCTGTTAATAAACTCGGAACGTCGTGACGAGGATCACGTTTTATCTGTGATAATCCATCTTTTAATATATCCTGATAGAATTACGCCAATTACTTGGAACTATATAAGCAATGTTTTATCATATCATTTACTAATTTTACCTGAAAAAACATATGGCAACGTTGTTCTAAATCTATACTTAAACCACTTTAACGTAAATAAATATCGAAATCAAAATTGCTTATTAACGTCATTGACGTCGTGAAATTGCCCTGCTTATTTCAACCCTATTACTACCTTATTAATTATGCAGTAAAGGGATGTGTTGAACCTACAAAATAATCAAACATCCATTTTATTATACAGGCTGTTTGTGACGATGCAATCAATTTAGCTATCGTCAAAGAGCGTTTACTGATTTTTTTTTTCAAATGGAACACCCCGTATATTATTAAATTTTTGGAATGATGCGTTAATTGCGCTTAATTTTTGTTAATAATGTCCTATACCCAAACCCAATTATTTCGGAGTTATGTTTAATTTTTCATTACAAACCGCTAAATTATTTGTTTTCGATTCGATTTAATGTACTGGGTAAACGATTGGCAAAGTTTCAGCTCAATCTGATAATATTGTAACGAACCGAGATTGGGCGACGATAAAAACAGAGACCATAAATCATCTCGACACGACTGGTAAACATCGTAAAACGGTGAGTCATCCATTTACGTATGGTACTATCGGAAGCGGAATGTCTATGGAATGTTCTTCAAACATCGAGAAAAGGATGGAGTTTTACACGAATGCTTCGTGATGTTTCGCATACGTATATAAGGCGGCTGGAGTCATTGCGGGATAAGTAATCGCGGAGTAATCGCGGAATAGTTTCGGGAAAGAAAGTCCTTAAGTAGTCTCGAGTGCGAAGAAATAAATAGTGGTAGCCAAAGAAATAAATATAGTAGTGCCGTGTCATATAAATAAGTGTTACATAAATACGGACAGAGATATTAGTAATAGAAATAAATAAATACAAGTGTTAATTTTAATTTATTAATAGTAGTTTAAGTGTGATACGTTAGTTTTTATATTTTATATTGTTTTATAATTTTAAGTATATAAATATACAAACTGTTTTAAATAAATAAATTGCACGAGTTGTTTATTGCGAACCCGAAAACGTTACAATTGGTGTCAGGTGTGGGGTAAAAAAATAGTATATTAAAATACAAGTTTCATAAGACACGATTTTTGCGCACGCGTTCAAGTTTAGAAAACGAGCCGCTAGGCGAGTTTTCTAAAGAACAAGTGCGCAAAATGTCTTATGAAACGTGTATTTTATACTATTTTTTCTATTTCGGTTATTAAAAGTTCAAAAAAGCTTAAAATAAGAGACATGTTTTGTTCGAATATTTTAGAAATTTTGCTTTTTTGAAGTTGGTTACTCTGATTTGTAAGTAGAACGTTTTAAATATTTGAATATCAGTGGTGCTATATGTAATTGTGTTTAAATTCAGGCTGATTTATACAATAAATTATTTCAAATTATCAACAAAAAGGACGAAATAAATAATTGTACGCCCCCAGAGATTCGCAAAACAGCAGAAGACAATTTACAAAATCTTTCGTCCACAAACTCTCTACATATTTATCAAAACAAACTTTTATAACAGTTGTACTATTCAACATGGTAAGTAAATGTCAATAGTAGCATCCGAAAACTTATCATCCAACTCTGCTTAACAATTTATATTGCTAATTAGTAAGTGAAATGTTAGCATGTGTGCTTTTTATTCTTGGTACAATTTTATTGCACATTTTTGTTACTTTAAAGGCTTACATTTTGACATTTAAATACGATTTGGTTCCATTTTTTTTGTTACCAACTTCAAAAAAATTAAATTAGCGTGCGATAAAGTAATACTTTATGCAACCAAAACGGGTGTCGTAAAGTGAACTTTATAGCACCGAAATAGAAAAAAGATATTATAAATAAGCAAATATCTTCAATAGCCTTTCTATCTAAATCAGTTAATGAAAATTGATCCATGAAAAGATATATTTTGAGGCAATAAATGGCCTTTGCCATCCATCTGGCGCGATGAATAGCTCCGGGTACTCTAAAATTAACTTTTTCCGGTGGTAGACGTCCTAAATAAATTAGGCAAAGTTGGATGAATTCTTTATAATCATCCCTGGGCTGGCGAATTTTTAATTGTTCAAAAAAATAATTTGAAATTTGTTCCGGATTACTTATTTTATTTCTAAAAAAAATGGTGGATCTGCCCATTTTGCAATTAAAAACTTCCGTTAAAACAATTTCTAAAATATGATGGCGACATGCTAAATAAAGAAGATTTTTCTCTAATAATTGCTTTAGCGACCAGTATTTATTGCCGTGGTATCAAAACACATTGTCTGAATTTTTCCAGCTGCTCCCCACTGCTCAATTGCTGATAATACGGCTATTGCCTGAGTAATGCCCGTACTACTTTCAAGGACTGGAACCCCTATCAATTGTTCTTCATCGCCACAAGTAATTAAAATCGCTAGCCTCTTTACATTTCCTTATTCAAGAACTCTGGAAGCAATTTTCCATCCCAGTGCACAGCAGCACCCTCTAAATCGGAATTTCTAAATCTACTTTTGATCAAATTGGTTCGTTGTTGTCGAAATTGTTGTCTGTAGTTTCGTATGGCACTTCTGCTTATAACAAAATTTTGTGGGTCATGCCCTAATGCTTCTGCTGTAGCTGCTATAATTCGCACCGCATCTTTATCAGAAATAGTACATCTATCCAACAATACAGACAATTTCTCAGTAATAATCTCTTCGGTACCTCGACTCTTTTTTATTTCTGGTCCTGCTTCTGCATCTGTGTCTGTATCTTCTTGCATCGGCTGCTGTTCCTCTGATGTGCTGCTAATGCTTGTTGTAGATTCCAGTTCTACATATTTTTCACCTTCTAAAAATAAAATATTAGTGTTAGTTAATAATGTTTGACTTGAATTCTTCCTCTTTTTGAGTTTGAGTGGTGCTTGCTGATCTTTTAGAGCTTTTTTGCAGTTTTCTCCATTCATCATACAGTTTTTCCAGCTTTGCGATACAATGTTGAACATCTTTGGTTGGTATTTTAGCTTTCTCCCAAAAAAGAAGAACCTTCTTTATTGTAAGTCTAGCAGCTTCTTTATTGTTTAATTTGACTTGGCGCATATTATAAAATAAACTACGTAAAACTTGGCAATTAGAAGGTAATTTACTGCCACTTATTTGATGAGGCATGTGACCAATTAAGAAAATTGTGTCCTTCTGCCTTGAACTCATACTCCTTGATACTCTGGAAGTTGATGGTAGTTCCATATTTATAATAATAATAATTTATAGATAAATGTTCCACAATTACTTCTTAGTTTTCTTTAAACACCTCTGATTGCTGGAACAATAAGAGCAGATTTGAAACAAAAATTATTCCGTTGTTTAAAAAACTAATGCAATAGGTAAAAAACAGTCGTCGCAGCAATAAAAGTTTACCAAACCTTTTTTTAATTTTTATGTGATATGTACCTGTATTAAGGAAAATCCCAATAATTTCAAATTTAAACAATACCTGTTGCAATTACCAATGTTTTATATATGCCTCGCCTCATTCTTAATATTAGGGAAATTTGTAATAATTTTCCAAGTGAATGAATCAGGTACGAAATATTATACCGGGTGTCCAGTTTAAAATGCAGTACATGGGGATATTGGAAACCGTTGGAGATACAACGTCGGTTAAATGGGAGAAAAGTTGCGTATTCATTTGTCCATGAATAATCCGACATCAGATTTTGAAATTTTTGTTTCATTGGGCAGATACAGGGTGAAAAAGAAAAAAATGCATTTTTGAAAATCTTCCATATTTTGTTTCCTAGAAGAGATAAATTTACAAAAGTTGTAAGCTAGGGATAACAAGTCATGAGGATTTTAAAAATGATTAAAAAAAAATTTAGGTCTACTAGATTTTGCGTGACAATAATCAACTTTTGTTTTTCTTATGGCAGCCATATTGGATATTGACATATTTAATATCTTCAAAAAAAATGCTATTCAATGATGTATAACATGTTTATGTTCAAGATAGTAAAAACATGAAAAATAGAGAAAGTAAGATTTTAACATAGTAGGCCATGGAACTGTGGATATCTTAAGTGTATACTGATAAAAAAACAAAAAATAACAAGTCTCCAAGTACTGTTAAAATATCTTTAACATTTTATTTATTAGTATTCATTAAATAAAGGTGGTTAGGTAGCTGAATCATTAATGTAACAACTGTTCAAATAAGTCACCGTTCATTCGTATGCACAATCTACATCGTGTTAGTAAGTACTGCCTCACAAGATTGTCTAACCATGTTCGGTGTCAGTCCATTCACTGCTTCTTCAACTGCTTGACGTAATTCTTCCACATTTTCATAAGATCTCGAATACACCTTGTTTTTCAGATAGCCCCATACAAAAAAATCAAGAGGTGTGGGGTCCGGGGACCTATCAGGCCACTCTATTGGTCCTCAGTTACCAATCCAGTTATTGTAATATTGATTATTTAAATAATTTGTAACCAAGAAGGAATTGTGTGGAGGCGCTCCGTCTTGCTGAAAATACATATTTTGTAACGTGGCAAGTGGAAGTTCTTCAATTCGTTCAGCAACATGTGTGCGCAAAAGTACTAAATACCTTTCAGAATTTAAATTCTCATTGAAAAAGAATGGACCGATAACATGGGTATCAATAACGCTGATCCAGACATTAAATCCCCATCTGACTTGCTGTCTAATGCCACGAACTAGGTGTGGATTTTCATCGGACCAAAAGATAGTATTTTTACGATTAAACATTCCAGAGTTAGTAAATCGACTCTCATCAGACCATAAAATTTTGCAAAAAAGTTTGGATTTTCATTATTTTTTTCGATGAACAAATGACAGAATTGTGCTCTCCGTATTTCGTCACCATTTTGAAGCCCTTAACTGGCTCTTTCACGATCAGGTTTGAATTTGGCACGCATTAAAATGGTACCAGCTGTTGACCTAGCGACGCTAATTGTATTTTCAATTAACCGTAAAGACGTACGGGGATTTTCAACTACTGCTTGCAGAACAATATTTTCATTATTTTCATTGTTTTGCCTTTTTTTGGGTTTGACAAAACTTCCATGCATTATCAAATTATCACGCAATCGGCGAAAAATGCTTTTTTCTGGCTGCCGTCTTTCAGGGTATCTATCGAAATACATTTCTGCAGCCAATTCATCATTTCTTCCACACAAAATAAAACACTCCAGCATTTGATATTTGTCACTATTTGTAAAACGATCCATCTTAGGTTTGCACAGTACAGATACTTATAGCAATACAATGAGATTAACAATAAGATTACTGACAGTTCAGAATAAACTTCACAACTTTTAGAGTTGTTTAATACAAATGTCACATTTATTATCATGGCCTACTATGTTAAAATCTTACTTTCTCTATTTTTCATGTTTTTACTATCTTGAACATAAACATGAATAGCATTTTTTTTGAAGATATTAAAAATGTCAAAATCCAATATGGCTGCCATAAGAAAAACAAAAGTTGATTATTGTCACGCAAAATCTAGTAGACCTAGTTTTTTTTTAATCATTTTTAAAATCCTCATGACTTGTTATCCCTAGCTTACAACTTTTGTAAATTTATCTCTTCTAGGAAACAAAATATGGAAGATTTTCAAAAATGCATTGTTTTCTTTTTCACCCTGTATCTGCCCAATGAAACAAAAATTTCAAAATTTGATGTCGGATTATTCATGGACAAATGAATACGCAACTTTTCTCCCATTTAACCGACGTTGTATCTCCAACGGTTTCCAATATCCCCATGTACTGCATTTTAAATTGGACAGGGTGTATATTTAACTTCGACTTCGCCTGGTAAGTGCTAAATGCCACTAAATCTACCAGTTTTATCAAAAAAATTATTAAACTCAAAATTAATAAGAATAAAATTGCCTATCAAATAAGACTCGAGTTATATTCCTAGGAAAAATGGTTTCGATTTTAAGGCCGAAAAACTAGGATTTCTTTTGAAAAACCTCTGTTTTTCGTAATTTTAACCTCAATGCGGCACGTGTTAATATTATCAGATTAAGCTGAAACTTTGCCAACCACATTTTCTAGCTTATTGGCAGATTTTAGGGGGGGGGGTGAGCCGAAAGATAGGATCAATTTTTTTCTTCTCATATACCTTGTAATCACCCTACTGGCCAACCATGACTTAGTATATTCCTGGACAAACCAATATATGTCATAAGTGCCGAAGAACAATATAAAAGAAAAGTAAAAAGGAAAACATTTTAAACAAGACGATAAACAGGATAAATAAGATAAAATAATCATTTATGTTATTTACATCACACAAATAAAGAAGGAATTTCTGATGAACACTCATTATTAGGCTTTTATTAATTACGGCCGATAATAAATAAGAGACATGATGTGTAATTACTTTTGGTCTTTTGTTCAGAATTCTATATGGAATTTGGAACATATCTAACAACTTATTTATTTAAAATAATTTACGACTCGGATGGATTTTCTATTGTATCGAATTAGAAACAAAATAAAATATCGGGAAGAATACATTGTTGTGTACCGGAACAATTCCAGAGTCGTTCTGCTTTTTCCTTAATTAATGTAATTATAAAGTAGAAACTTCAAATCAATATAACTTGACGAGCGAGGATATCTGAAAACTTGCCAAGTCCTCGACCGGAAACGCGAAAAGAAGAGAAAAGAACCCGTTGCCGAGCGAATAATTGCGAAAAAGTCTGCGAGGAGAAATCGAACTGAATTGAATCTTATCACAAGGAATAATTATAAAATCAGTCGGGTCCCACATACGCTTCTAACGACGATCGCGCTATACACTTCTTTCACGTCTTTCATTTTCCTCGAATCCGTTAGGAGAAACAACATCCCCATCGAAGCGATGTGTTCGTCGGACAGTCATTCTTAAATGAGAGAGAATAAGACACAGCACGAAAATAAGTTAAAGAGTGTGTCTTTGCTTAATTCACGCGAACTCTTCCGTTTCTTTCGACGTTACACTCTCCCGTACCACCTCTTTCCTACCGCTACTACCATTACCATCGCCAAGGAACCCTTCATTTCTCAACCTACCGCCCTCATGATGCTAAGTTTTCACCCCCTCGCGTCACCAACTAAGGGGTACAGTTTTTGCCACAGCTCCACATGCGCAAATGAAATCGATTAAAATGCGAGTTTGTGCTTTGAAGAAGAAGTATTAATGGCAATGGGGTGGATTTGGGGAGGTGGGGAGATTTAAGGAACGATGTACAGCCGGGACGGTGGACAGAGGGTATGTGTAGTCGTAGAAAGAAGAAGAGATGAAGAAAGCGAAGAAGACGAAGAAAAACGAAGAGGATGGAAATCGGTGATGTAAGAAAGTTGACTGCTCTCTCGTACGTGTACAGCGGACCGTGTATGTCGAGCTTTTTTCTGGTCTCATTTGAATTTTAATTACGCTGGGCCGCTTTTTCCTTGCTTGTGTTCTCGTATTTAGCTGCTATGGGGGAGGGAGTGGGCCACCGCTACGAAGAAAGAAAGGGGATATGAGAGCAGATAAGACGCAGAATTAGTCCACGGCAGTCGCCTTATCAGCGTATATTTATGTTTCGTTTTTTTAAATTCTATTTCAATGTCGAATTGTATATACTATTTATGAAATATAATGTGTACAAAGTATTAATTATAACTATGTATGTATTTTGCAATTTTATGGACGGTACACTTTTCCACTATTGTAATTCCAATGGTCAGTAAGATAAAATATGGTCGGTAAAAATAATAACACTAACAGAAAATTTTAATTTTTTTTAAATAACTGTTGCATAATCAAAAACCAAATCTTTCCACCACGTTTAGTTTTACAGTTATAATCATAATCCGCAGTAGATAAACAATAATATTGTATTTAGAAAGTTTGTTATACAGAAGTTATAAAAAAACATAGATAAGTACAAAAATCTTGACATAACAAATAATTGAATGATTAATTAGTATCAAAAATACAAAAACACTTAACTACATACAAATAAAAATTGATGGTTTTGCGTAAATAGAGTTGTTTCTTTCGTTTTTGCTTGTTGCCTGTTGCCTTCTCTGATGAGAAATCAGCAAAAATATTCCATCATGAAGGGATCCCACATACCTATTTGTCGTTTCTCCATTTTTGCAATCTCTTGATGGAACCTTTCCCATTATTCATCACTCGTCTTTCCTAAATTAGCAGGAAAGAAATCCAAATCTGAATGCAAAGAATGACCTTCGAACGAAATTCGGCACACTAAATTTTTACGGTTTTCTAGCAAATTAAGCGCGATATCTTGGTATTGTATTTTCATCATAAGAATAGGTGCACGTCATCAACAGAACTTTTGGAATGACAAATATACCAAACACAAAGTACCTATAACGCCATCTCTTATAAATACAACCTTAATACTCTACCCAACTCTATCGCACTTTTAACAGTTGTCTGTACTGAAAGTAACAAGGGCAGTGTTGTCAAATACCGTTCTGTCATTTAGCTTTAGCGTGCCAAATATTTTCACACGTGTTCTTTATGCTGCTTTTTAGAAAACAGTTATTTTCATAACTAAAAGACGTTTATTCATATTCAATTATGCCAGAAGCGTGTTGTAGTCGTTGCAAATCAATGATTGCATCTACACTTGCACAGTTTGAAGCAGAACGTGACCATAGTGAACTTGTTCAGTACGAGCGGTAAACAGCACAAATTTTTGTCATATACTGTACTACAATTATTTATATGTTTACAGCGAGCATCTATAACTTTAGGTGTAAGCTTGGCAAATCTGTAAGTAAAATTTCATCCGAGGTCAAAAAAGAAATGTGCTTGTCAGTCCCAAACGCAAGCGTGACAAAGGGAAGCCTGTTGTTGATGTTGACAACTTTGCTGAGTGCCCTATAAGAAATGCTGTGTATGATATGCACAGAAACAGTAAGTTTTCTAAAATATGTATTGTACTAAAATGCACTTAATTTATGAATAATTACAGAGCAAAATATTACTCTCAAATCATTGGGTATTGTACTTCGTGATAGGGATATTTTCACAGATGGACAAACTTAATTGTGGAAAAATATAGGCTTTCATTACAAAAAGGATGATCCATAACGAGCACTAATGGAAATACCACAAATTGCTTTGAAACGTGTAAACTTTTTATCAGAATATAGTCGTATAAAACAGTCTGGAGATTATCAGTTTGTTTTTACTGATGAAACATGGATATTTCAAGATGGCACGGTGGCACGATCATGGCAAGATGAGGATGTAAGAAGCGATCAAAAATTGGTGGAAAAAGGCAACAAACTGATTCCATTAGTTAATTAATTACTTACATATTGCCGTGATCCCTACATTGGTCAGGCATTGTAAGATAAATAAATAATTATGTAATAGAATAAGTAAATAATTTATTAGTAGTAAGTGTAGGTATAGAAAAATGTATCATGGGTTGCATAACCGCAACGGCGTAACATTATAATGTTAGGTAGATGACAATTAAAATTGTAACAAAATTTATTTTAAAGGTATAAAAATAAATACAAAAATAAAGCTCATGTATTCTATATTTGTAGAAACGAGGAGCACAAGATGCAATTTCAATATACAAAGACAGAACCAAATTTTATACACTGTGTGAGAGTCGCATTAAATATTTTGAACAATAAACCACTATTTAAAATGAATAACGTATTAAGAATAAATAACAGAGAGAGAGTTATGATGAAAGATGGTGTAGTCAAAAGAGTTAGTCATTTGAATGCCATAAAGTTATATGAAAAAGGTGAAATTAGATATTTACGAGATGAAAACATCTTTCATCATGAATAGACGTCAATTTGTAAGAGATTGTTATTTGTTCGACATTTTATGGTCACATTTAATAACATGATAAATACCTGACACTTACATCTAAGTATAATTTTAAAAGGAATATGTAAAAAAGGTATATTATTTTTATTTGACACAATGTAATGTGGAAAAGCTTCAGTGGCAGGTTTAAATCCAGTTTTATCCACAAAAAATTCCGGAAATAACACATTAAAATTGGTTTAATCTCATAAAAATCTACAAAGAAAAACAATGTTCAATATTGTTAACAGCTGCATACAAATCAACCTACAAGAAGACGAGGAAAGATGGTTCGAAGATATGGATGAAGTTATCAAGGTCCAGGTTCATAATAACATAATTAATAAAAGGAGCATTCCAGTCGTATGCAATGTTTTTCCTGTTATTGTCAAAGCAAACGTCTGCAAAAGAAAGATACGAATAGTGTTAAAAAGTAGTAAAAGAATATATTTAAATAATGATGATAGAAGTAACGAATTCATCTATAAACATAATGAAGGATGGCGTTAATGAAAAGGAATGTACCTACCAAGATAAGAATATCGCAAATGTGCATTGACATTAACAATAACAAACAATTTAAGTGCGTGCATAATTTTGTGTAATTTCGAGATGTCAAACAATATTGGTGCAGGTCAGTTTAGGGAGAACGTCAAGAAAATAAATCTGAGCAGGACAATGCCAACATAAACGTTAGTGTGGAGTGTGTGGCGCTGCGAACGATGTATGGTTTTTTCTGATGACCGAAAATGATAAGAAGGCAAGTACGAGAGAGGTACGAGAGAGAAGTCGTCAATCCATGGATGAAGCAGTCTAATTTTTAAAGACGCGGTGAATCTTCGATCTTCGTATTTTGCTGATTGCAGGTGTATAATACACTGCATAGAAATCATCCTTAGCAAATGTATTAAGTTATTTTTATTTTAAATAAGTATTTTTCATTTCACAATTAATTTTTTTTGTCATTTAGTTTAATTTCATTTTTATTAACTATCAATATGACCGAACAATATAAAGAGGAATTTGATGAAATATATGAGCATCATAAGTAAGTTATACTTTAATAATAAATTATGCTAAAGATGCTACGTGAAAATGTTCATCTTTAGCAAAGCGTTTAATGAATTTATTTCATATTTTAGATGGGATTAGTATCTTCTTTGTTATAAGTAAACTAAATAAATAAATAATGGGAGTCTTGTTAACAATGGAGAGAGGCATCAATGACACAACGTGTGAATGTTTGTTAGCGATGTTATCTATACTTTGTTAATAAGTTTTTTTTTTAGATACAAAATTTTTATAGGGAATTCAAATATTATACGTAAAGATAGGTGCATTTTTGATAAACAATAGCCAATTTGTGATATGTACAACGTGCAAATATTTGCATATGATAATTGGTGACAGTCTTATCAAGGCGTTTTCCTGTTCTGCGGAATTTTGTATTTTTCAAAGACACTTCGTGTGAATGAATGCCTTTGTGGAAGCAAAATCTAGCATAGTATAAGAAAACTATTATTTCTTTGAAATTACACAATGTTAAAATTTTAATATAACAAAGAGCGATATTTATTCTAAATCTACATATTATATTCGTAATGTAATGTGTTTACGTATTTATAAAATACACGTTTTTTTTCTTACTTGTTATTGGAATGTAAAAGGACAATTTCTTTTGCGGCCACATGTGACAAGAAATTATTTTCATCGACACTGTTATTATACGATGTTAAAAATTGAATATAAATATTTTATGAGATTTAGTTTTTTATTAGTAACCTTATCCTAAAAATTTTAAATAAGAAATGTTGTTAGAAAAACAAAAAGAACATCACTGCTAGAACCTACAAGAAATACACAAATGTTAATAGAGATTGAATTAACAAATTTAATAAAGAATTTTTTTTTACATGACAACGTTATCTCTACATTCGTTTAAATTATGCAGCTTTGTATTATTGTAGTTTGATTAAGTTATGCTGGTACAAGATTATCAATTTTTTTTAATACAGAGTTATAGCATATAAAATTTGATGGCGATGCCTAACGTGTAGCAATAACACATTTATTATAAATAAAGAATAATAAAAATTTGTCATCAGATATATATATACTATCATAGCAATATGCATATATTCAAGATTTATTGTATTGCATGCTGGAAAGTCAGATGATTTTATTGATGGTGCAGACCTTGTATTTCCATCTGCAAGTACCTCTGGTGACTATCATGGAGAGATGAACCGAACTAACTATTTGCGGTGGTTTGAGCACCAACTGCTTCGCCATCTTGAAAGGCCATCTGCAATAGCTTTAGATAATGCTAGTTACCATACTACAATTTTAAATAAGCCACCCACAACTGCATCCACCAAAGCTGCCATTCAACAGTGGTTAACGGAACACAATATTGAATATGATGAGAGTTTATTGAAAATTCAACTGCTACAATTAGTTGACAAGTGAGTAGCATCAAACTGTTTTCATATATTTTTATATATAAAGTTTCATTTTCTACAGAAATAAACCTTCCGCTGTTTATGAAGTAGATCAGCTTGCACAACAGTATGGTCATATGATAATCCGTCTTCCACCATATCACTGCATTTTTAACCCCATCGAGCACATTTGGGGTATAATAAAAAGTTATTATGCTAGACAAATTGGAGAGCATGGACGATGTATAGAAAGTGTACAACAAACATGGCAAAATTCCTTAAAATCTGTCACACTAGAGACTTGGAGAAAAACACTACAACACAGAGAGAATGAAATATACAAATGGTGGGAGAGGGAAGTTGCAGTTGATAGTGACGATCCTGGGGAATTTATTATTAATGTGAATATGGACAGTTCAAGTGAAGATGAACTGTCAGATTGAACTTAATATTACTTTTTTTATACTTTTGTATTTAATATCTGTCACTAATATAATAATAAAGTCTACTTCCTGCGTTTGATTATTTATTACTTATTATTAAGGTTCATTTTTCATATATTTCTGACAAATCTTTAAAGCATTATTAAGATCATACTTTTTTTTAAAATATAATTTTTTATGCTTAGAAATAAATGTTATGAACTAATGCTTGTTTATGTAATACAATCATATTTTTTAATCGTTTAGTTTGTTTTAGTAATGAATGCATCAGCCTCAATAAAAACTCTCAATAGACTAATTGGTTTTCGTAACCTATACTTCTAATTTGACAGTTGTTTATATCATTTTTGTATTTTATATGTATCAGTTTGACAACATTGTGCAAGCGTCATTGATGACGTGCACCTAATCTTACGATGAAAATACTATATCCCTTTTGATTTACCAGAAAACATTTGCAACCATTTTTAAAAGAAGTTCATGCTGCCAACTCAAAATCATTCATAGTATGTCCAAAATGTTCATCTTTGAACAGCTTCATAACTTGCTGACCAACAAATATTCCTTCGCGAAATTTCGTATCAGACAGCTTTGGGAACTTATCCCTTAAGTATTTAAGACAGTTGCTTTCTTTTTCTAGTGCTTTGACGAACTCATTAGTCAATCCCATTTTAGTGTATAGAGAGAGAGAGAGAGTAGAATCACCAAATCAGAATTCACCGACAGGACAAATTTTATATCAAAATCTCTAGGAACAATGCTAGTTCATAGCTGCAATTCATTTATTTGCTAATGACGCCGAACTGCTCGGCTATCCCACAGACACAAAAAACAACAATATTTGGTAAACCCTCATTGCAGTCCAAGTAAAGAGGAAATAACCTTAAGGTCGCCACAGATTTGTCAAAGATGATTTGAATATTGAATGAGATTTAATATAGTTAACATACCTTCACACGTTTCTTTTGTGTTTGTAGAATGAGCCAAGGGAATTGATGGTTTCGAGTTACTATTATAAAGTAAAACGGTTTTGAGACTTGTTTCCGACGAGTCGATAAACAATCTCCATTCTGCAGAGTTATATTCAATACTTATTTCATACAAAATTTGATTTACATCAGTACAGAAATTTCTTTCAACTTTGTAAAATGAACTGAATTTTTCGTGACGATTTTTTAATACAGAGATTCTTGTAGTGGAGTGTAAAAGATTCCATTCCTTTAATCGAGATTCCAAAATTTGCGATTTTTCTTTGGTTAAACCCAAGTCCCGTATCAAATAGTTCAGATCTGATTGAGTAATGAGATGTTGATCGTCAGAAAGAACATACGTCAGATCACTTGGAAATGACACATTCAAACATCGTTTATATCTTCCTCGTCAGTATAATTTGCAGAAGAATTTGAATGCATTAGGTTGGAAGCTCACAATCAGTTCTTTTCAACGGTTTGCTTACAGATGGAAGTTTAGATACATTACTCTGTATTTATTTCTTTTTGAAAACCTTTCAATTTTTAGAAGTCAGAAGTAATTGTCCGTGACGTGATCTGCTGGTTTACGCCAAATCATTGACCTTTCTGAGACGACTTCAGAAGAATTCTTGTTTTTGGTCCACTGAGTTGATTTGACATACACGAAATACAGCATATATGTGGTACTCATGTTTTGTCTTGATTTTTTAATTTGAAGCCAAAATATTGTTCATAACATCTTTGAATTAATTCACTTACAGGAGGCTTCTTTTGCGACTTTGTCCGGAGAATTTTTACAACCTCTTGCACGGTGTTCCATTCTTGAAAATCACACGCAACACACCTTATAGAACACTGCTTCAATCCTTTTTAACTGAGTGACATTTTAGTGACATTTCGTTTGTCTCTTGTCAGACCGAGTTAACAACTAAGCAATAAATGACTTACTACTCCGCTGGCTGCAACCTTCGTATTGGCACGTACCGATTCCAGAAGTTTCCATTTTAGTATATTCTGCAATGACTAATAGATTAGAAATCTCTACATCTCTCTGGAATGCGTGACGTCGTATCCTTTGTAGTTGCCGCTGCCCTTCACGGTATAGCCTCGAAAATGCTCGAGCTTGTTAGAATACTTTTTTAATAATAAATTTTACGTTAATCTTAGCGAAAACAGATAAAAATTATTTTTTGAAAATAGAATACAGTTTTTATGTTTAAAAAAATTCAAAATGATAAAATTTTAGACTGTCAATCAGTTATAAAAATCGTATCGTCTAGTGTAATCGGCCTGTATCAATTAATACACCATCGGTAAAATAATAAAGTGATATTATTTGTGTCATATAGGTACATAAATACATAACAACATATAAAGCAAAGACATACAGGGTCTCCTTTTCTATTTCCCAATATAAGTAACTGTCTTAATATTGAATATACAGGGTTGGTTAAATTAACAAAGTTGCTCCTAAATTTGAGGAGTATTTGATGGCATTTTGAGATTTAATATTTATTGTTGACTTTTGAAAATATTTTAAAAACACTTAAAAATTGCCGAAATTTTCAATTACACATATCTTCGCAACTATTGAAGATAGAACTAATATGAAAATGATTTACGGTAGTAATTTTTATGTAGAATTTAATAATTTTAGTTAAAAATTTACGACACCCTTAATTATCAAGATATAACATAAGCTTATATTTTTTAAATGACAGACATGTTTGGCCATGACTTCATAAGAATGCTTATTTTTTTTTGATTTCATGGATATAAGGTTTATTATGGTAATCTTTTTAAAATTTTTATTATAACGAGAATAATTCAATTGCTGTCAATTTTTAAGGAACTAATGAGAGAGTAAGCCTTGAAAAACTATTTCATTGTCAACATGCATTTTGAAAGAAATATGAAAAAATGCCGTCGTGGAAAAATATTTTATTCAAATCAAGAAGTGATTGCAGAAATAAACGATTACTTTGATGTATTTGATTCGTGGTATTATAGTGATGGGATTGAGCTATTTGAATATCGTTGGAACAAGTGTATCGTATATTATACCACTTAAGTGTATGGAATTTATCTCTAATTAATTATTAGTAGTTATTTTATTATTTTAAAAAATGTATGATTTAAACTTTAAATGTGTTTAAATTAATTTTCAAATCTAATTCTGAGTTTGTTCCAAATCTATTTTAACACACTGTATCTCAAACTATCTGGGCTATGATTCTAACTAGTTTCATGGTATTTCAACACAGAATTACGTGGGAAAATGTATGCATGTAAACATCTAAAATTGGGTTATGTATATTTTACCGGCAAAGTTTTATTATAAGTTATCTGCTCATTCTACTATTATTAATAAGATTCTTATAAAACATCTCAGGGTGTTATGATGCTTAGATTGAGGAAAATTACCTTCGTACAAAGAAACAACAGTGATCAATCATAGATAAATACATATTGAAAGTAAAATACATGAACATTACATAAAAATTAGGTTATAATCAAACATTATTATGCAACTAAAAACTGTTAGTGAAATGTTACCATTGACATTGTTTAAACAGCAACAGGATCAAATAAATATAAACGGTATGTATATAAATTTTTTTAAGTAAATAAACTTCAGTTTAGAAAATTAACATTAATCGGAAAATTCTTTATAATATATGTGTGAAAAAACTTTTAAATGCAACTTCAATTATATTAATTTGTTTTGAATATTAAAATAGGATAATTCTTACAATAATGTATATCCTTAATACTAAATTAGCTATATTAATTGTATTGCAATTATATTTTTTTCTAATTCTGATTCTTAAAATCTCAATTTTAATAAATATTTAAGTACTTAACTCGAGTCTGATACTCGATACTTTTGTTGGGTTGTTTTAGTGTACAATTATTTCCAAATTATGTATCTAGAATCTTCTTATACTTTGGTGATCTTCTTCGTCTTGGATGCTGTGTCTTGGTGTGTAATTCCAAAAACTGAGCTGCTTATCCCTCGAGCATTACGTTGTAATTCTTCTTTATTCAGGTAATAATTAAGTTAACACTTTGATTCAAAAATACTTGGTTTGAATTGTTTACTTGTAGATATGGGAATACAGTTTAATCGAGGAAAACTTTCTAATTGTACACTCTCTCACTATTTTGGTATATTATTATCGTAGAAATCGTAATAAAATTGGTATACTCTCACAGGTATTTAATAAACTTCTTTTATAATAGGATTTTAACTTAATTTATAAGAGCGTCCTCTTCGGCGTCTCTTACCTGTATAAAAATTATTTTAATTCCCATTTGTTTTTTCTTTCCTTGGTTAAGTTGATTTTTCTTTAAATTTTACTTGTATATTAAGTTGTCTAATTTTGAGTAACTAATAAAAATATGTTTTTCTAATTTATTTAATTTAATTTTTTTTATAATTTCTTAGACATTCAAATATCTTTACTAAAATTGAATTATGCTATAGTAATTTGTGTAACTGAAGTTGGAAAGTTTTGAGTTTACTATAAAATTAGATTTTATAAATATTGATACTATCTTTCCTTATATACATGACTTTAGTATATAAATATCGTTATAATATGTACTAAAAGGAGACTACGTCAAAAGTAAAGTGAAATAAATTCGAAAAACCAGTCTTCTTCTATGTTAGTTACCACACTTTCCAGACGACCCTCGTACAACCAATCTGGCGTATGAATATGTATATAAAATACGATATGAACCACTTTTAGGTCTCACCATAACTATTTCATTATGCTCAAGTTATATAAGCAATTATGCATCTTGAAATTATTATCCAAATTATGAAGTTTAGTGTACTTCAGCAGTTTACTGTCATTAGGTTGCCTAGCATGAATGCCTATCGAAAATAAAAATGTCTACTTACGTTAAAGCTTCCTTTCATTTTGAATTTCATTTCGCTAATTAAGGTCGACCTTAAAAATACAGAAAATACATTCTAAAATAAAAATGTTAACGACAAAAGCTAATATTTTTTGTGTGTCTACATTAATAATCATAACCGTGATATAGAGATATGACTAATAATTAGGTGGCCTAATTAACAACATAAGAGAGAACCTTCTGAACCCATTCAGCACAAGATGGAAGAGAAATTCGTGAACGTAGGCGCACAAAAAAAATACATAAAAACACACAGATTCGCAAGGGGCTTATGTGCGTCAAGGGTCGCAAGGGGTGAACACGAGAGTAAGGAGAGAAATAGGCCAAGACGTCTCAAATGTTAGCGGCCTCAGCTCGCCTGTTCCATGATATTTTAAAATAAAATAAAATCCAGCGGGGTGAATAAACACGGAAGGGTTGACTGTATGGAGACGGGAGGAAGGAATTTCGTCGGGAAAGAGTCGAGAGGACCTTTTACGATTTTAACCCTTTTTATGTGTTCATCGAATTTTCGGGATTTTTAACTCTGTTCAAAGGGAAGCAATTAGGATTTTATGTTAATTGTTTGTAACTGGCTTCAATAAATTTTATAACCTCCACGAGACGCGGTATTGTTAAGAGGGTGGGAGGTGACGCTGGAAAAAGTACTGCTGGGAAGATTGGCAAAGGGTGACTTTAATAGTGGGTTTAAGTGGTTCGATTTCATGTGCCTTCTTTACATTTTGTAATGTAACTTTTATGTATAAGTGTATTAAAATTGTTCTTTCCTAGAAATATACTTAAATATATCTGTTTGGGTTATGCGAAACTTAGTTGGCGTTCGCAAAATCAATTTCACTTAAAAAAATTAAATTAGAAATAAAAGCTATTTATTCAGTTATACATATCGTAAGTCCGATTTTTGGTCAAATACATATTATACGTTTATACCGGCCAATTTTTCACGACGCGTCTGTCTATTGAAATCTTGTATGTCTAATCCAATTGAATTTCCCGCTATTGACATATTTTTAAACCTTGTATATCTAAGTTAAATTTAAAAAGCTAGTAAGTCAGACACGATAATTTTAAATAAGAGGTTTAATAGTTATGTATTATAAAACCCAGTATGTCAGGCATACGTGGTTACAAAAGTGTTATTTATCACTCGTGCGCATGTCCGATCGTGACATACGGTGTTTTTATGTTTAAATTTTGACAGTTACGTTGACATAAGCAAAGTATTCTGCATGGCAATTCAGTATGTATTCAAGACGAAAGAAATTAGTGCAGATTGCCCTCGAACAAACAAAAATTAAAACGAATACTTTGAATGTTTTTTCACATGTATCAAATTTGAATGAATTTCGTAAGTATTCATCACTTAAATATTAGTTAGAAAATAACAAAACAATTTGATTATTTTATTATTATAGCAGATGAAGTTGATATTAATTTTTTGGATGAAGCAGATATATTAATTCTTGAAGATATCCCATTACAAAATGAACATTATGAAATGAAAGCAGATGATTTTGAAATAGATGTAGAAGGCAATATGAAGAGAGGAAAAGTAAAATAAATTAGTTAAAATTTTTCTCTTAAATATTAATAAAACAACCTTACCTTTCACAGGAAAACTTGATAATTCGGAAATATTTCTTGCTGACACTGGGAAAAACAATGCTGCAAGTGGAACAAAAATAAATAGTATTATAGAAGAACTTGATGACTATATGGATGATCCAAATTACTCAGGGAATAAAGATGAATCTAGTAGTGGTGACGAATTCTTTCAAGGCGATGAAATCAATGACTTACACGCAAGAGATGAAACTTATCTTATTGAGCTATCCCCCAATAAAAAGAGCGAACAAAGGTAAAGGAGACAAAAATAATTGGGAAAACATTAAAAATAAACTTAGACGTGAAAAAGGATTGTCTTATGATGGACTAAAGAAAGACTTAAGCGGGAAATTGAAGTATGGAGTTGCAAAGTCCGAAAGAAAGATAAAGGAGCGTTGTAATTGCGTACTTAGTAGCAAAAGGTCCAAATTAAAATGTCGGGAGTTATTAGACGTTGACAGAGAAAAAATTTACAAATTGTTTTGGAATATGAGTTGGTCAGAAAAAAAAAATATATTAAAATGCTTGTAGAGACAAGTGTTACTAAAGACACGAAAAATAGAACTCAAGCTATTTCGAGAAAAAATAAAACACTATTTTTTCATTTGCCAATAAACAATACTAAAATAAGAGTTTGCAAAAAGATGTTTATCAACACATTATCTATTGGTGAGTGGACTGTTTTGAACTGGTTGAATAATTCTAAGGCAGTTACTGCGGACGATCAAGTACAGGCTAATAAAAGCAGAAGGCATTCGGCATATTTAGTTGTTGCTCTCCATAAATAGTTTTTATTGGCTTCTTCATGAAATAGCTAAAGTTCAACACATTAGTTCTTTCAACATTCAGCTTCAGTCTGTTTCTGTCAAACTATGAATAACAGTCCTCAACAATAGTTAGTATTTCATTGTATGCTGCAGCTTTTTTAGTTTTATGTTTAGTCTTGCAAGCGAGATCATTCACATATGTTAAAAACAATAAAGGACCCAGGACGGAGTCCTGGGGCACATTCATTTTCAGCGCCCCCAATCAGGAGCAGCACCCGAACCACTATGGACTACGAACTGCTTTCTATTATCTACATAGAACTGTGTCAATTGACATGCCTGATCTAAAGCATTACTCATGCTCCATGAGCCATTGCTGAAAAACAGCAATATTTTTTTCATCTACTTGTTAGTAGCATTTTTCATTTCATAGAAATCTCGGGATATAGTTTAGCATGGCGTTTATAACCACCTCAACGTAATTTGTTTCTCTTTAATAAGGGACTGTATTTCTCGATTTTATTTTGAACATAATTTTTTTTATAGCGAATGCAATATAAGGTAAATCTTTCGGAATTTCCATTCAACTTGTGCAACTGGATATTTTCGTAAAATAAAGTTTACGTAAACCACTAGTTTGGCCCACCAATAATATTTGGCTTGGTGGGAGCAATTTGTTATGTTTAAGATATCCTTGCGATATAAGACACAAAAGAAGAATCAGTCCGCTCCGAGATCTAAAATCAAACTGTTCTCTTTATGATGTAAAATCAATACAAGTCACAGTGATAGTTATCATTAAAGTTCTATCTCGGGTGCAAATAAAATCACTATAACACAACGTAAACAAGTAATCAGTGTTTGATTTTAGAAATCTTTTTCGATGCTAAAATATATGTAATTACCTCTAGAATAGATCGTCTCTAGATCATAATAATTTCGGAAATGGTGTGACTAATGAATCATATCGCGCAGAGTTAGAAGACTTTAGAGCAGAAATGGTTAATTTTGCTGAAAAGAACTTAACAGAAATTCAATTCAAGCAAGATTATACAAAACTTCTTGATTTAACTTTCACACTCACTGTGTAAACAGCCCCGAGACGGATATACTTTTAAGATTTTTTGAAAGCTGCTCTATTCTCGAGTTTGGCGAAGTTCATCTAAAAGAAGTAACTGTCTAAGCTAGATAAAAAATTATACCTAAGTAAAACAAGAACAGCATCTACATGCAGTTGTGGTTAATAATGAAAATGATATAAAAGACATTACAAATTTAATTCTAAATTTAAATTTTAGCTAGTCACATCTTCAAAAATCAAAGATTAATTTTATTATATAAATTTGTTAAATAAATATACTACGTGTTTTATGTTATATAGCCCTTTCTCTGACTTTAACCGCACACTTCTCATAGATTTTAACATGAGATAATATTAAAAATAATTAGATTTGTATGCCTACAAGTGTAGGATAAATAATTTAAAAGTAAACTAAAATGAGATTTCCAAGGAAAGTGCTTTGCGTCAGCATCTGTCTAATTGAAATATTGAGAAAAACCAACTAATTGTCAAGTTGGAACACGCTGTTCTATCTTTTCGGTAGACAGTAATTATAATAATAAAAAATATTTTTTGCGCTCTTCATTTCCTGTTAATCTTTGTTTTAAGTATAGTTTTGTACAGTTTATAATAAAGTAAACATTAGAAAATACAGACTACGTTGACCGGTGAAAAATTATAATTTTAAAGTTTTAAATTTTGGTCTTGTCGTTAAATTATATTTATTCGAATTTAAAAAAAATGGTTTAAAAATGCTACTTGATAACATTGAGACAGATAAAATACTAGATGAGCAAGTTAACAAACATCTCCATTCATTGCATGTTTTGTAAACATTTACTTATGGAAATAAAAACTGTCCTATTTGTTTTATATGAAAAGACTTTACAAGAGCATTAAATAATACGATTTTCTCTTACAGCCCAACTTACACTGTCACTAATCAATCGGTTTCTTTTCACTGCACATGAAAGTACATATTTATTATTATTAAAATAATAATAATAATAATAATGTGTGAAAGTAATACTTTTACTCACAGGTTCACTAAGAAGATAAAAGTATTTGAAATTTAATTTTAAACAACTTATATATAAATAATGCACATACGTACATGAAAGCCCTGTGGTAACTATACCTGATTTTTTACATATTTTTATTATGCATGCGTTAGGAAGGCCCATAACGGTTTTGGTTTGTTTTTTTTTTTCGTGTAAAACTCATTTTCAATTTTGTTTGATTTTTGTAGATACGTAAACTATTTTTACTTTAGTCGTTCATAACATTTAATTTTTATTTTGTAACATACTTTTACATATAGATGAAATAACTACATCCTTATGGTTTTGCCATAAGAAAGCCATCGCAATGTACTAAGACGATTTACCAAAAACTTTCCCTAATATCTAAAATAATTCAGCGTCAAGTTTTCAAACTGCGCTTTTTACGCTAGGGTCTTAACCACAACATACGAAGAAGTCGGACATCTAATGCTGTTCTTATACGTAGATTGCCGTTTGGATAATAACAAGTTAGAGACGTAGTAAATGTCGCGTTTAAATGTTTTTGTTGTATTAAGCTTTTACATATTTAGAACATTTAGTCAATTGCATTCGAGGAAAGTTTTATTCATTTTCGCACACTCTTTGGAATAATATTTATTATTATTCGTTATTTTGCCATTTTACTTTCTTATACGTAGTATAAGGAAGTCTTGTGATGATGAAAATTTTCGACCTCGAGATTTTTGTAGATGTCCACGTTTTGAAGTCTCCTGATACCAAAAAAGTGGTTTTTAAAACATGTGTGTGTGTGTGTGTGTGTGTGTGTGTGTGTGTGTGTGTGTGTGTGTGTGTGTGTGTGTGTGTGTGTGTGTGTGTGTGTGTGTGTGTGTGTGTGTGTGTGTGTATGACCACGATAGCGGTCAAACCGCTATAGCTATCAATTCCAAATTTTTCATTTAGTAGTATAATCTTCCTCTTGAGAACTAATTAGATTTTCAGTAAAATCGGCAGACTGAAAGTAGTAGTTTACTTCAGTGAAAAAATCGAATTTTGCCAATATTTCGTCAACTACTAAGTTTAAACAAATTTATAAAGAATTCATATGTACTTAAAATTGAAATTGTAAACAATTTTATTAAAAAAGTTTTTCGAAATTCCTACCGGAAGTAGGTCTTTTACTCTTATCGAAAATCAGTCATATGCATTTTAGACAGGTACGTTACGAGTATAAGCGTATTTAGAACTTAATTTTCAATACCTTTTGTATAAAAAAAAATCAAAATTCGGACCGGAACTAACACTTTTACTCTTACCGAATAACGATTTTTTGCAAATATCTCGTAAATTATTCATTCTATATATATTTATCAAGAGTACAAAAGTATTTAGAGTTGGATTTGGAATATTTTTTGTGTAATTGAAATTTCAAAATTCGGACGGGAAGTAGCACTTTTACTCTTAGCGCATAGCACTTTTTTATATAATATCTTGCAGAGTATGCATTCTATATAGATTTATTAAGAGAATAGAAGTACTTAAAATAGGATTTTGAATAATTTTTGTATAAAAAAATTCTTAATATTCTATAATTTGAAACGCTCATACGTATAAGAAAGTCGTTTGGTGGCCACACCTCATTTTTTTAATTTGTTTTGCCAATCTCTTTCTGTTGTATTTATTTTCGCAATACCATCGATTTTTCTATTAAAAACGAAAAGGATGACTCATCAGTCCATAATATCTTTGTAAAATAATCGGGATCCTTATTCAAATTTTGAATCATATTGTGGCAAAAGTCCAGCTGTTTCCATTTTTGAGTCACTGTTAAAACTTGTACAGGTAATATTTTATAAGGTCTATAATTGTTTTTTTTACGTACGTTGGATTTTGGCATAACTTTTCTCTAATTGAACAGAATTTTCTAGAAGCCATTCATGTTTCAGTAACAGGCTTCTAGCGAATAAATATAGATGGCCTTACCTTCAAAATGTAGTAGTATATCTATTAATTCGTTCTCATTTACTTCAACTGAACGCTTTTTTTTTTCTACTAAAACTGGAGGTATTGTTTACCTTTCGTAAATATTTTTAAACGTGCTTTCTGACGGTATTGGACGATTTGGATGACATTGTATCTGCACGCCATTGTGTGTTTGATAGCATGCAAATAAAATTCGGTCTCAGCCACACAAACATTATTTGAAACATTTTTTTGTATATTTAATAATAACGATGATAAAGGGTGGGTAATTTATTATGAATAACCCTGTACAACACTGCATATACTTGTAATTTCACATTTACTTCTAATATGTGTAAAAAGAAGCTTCAGGTGTCTCTATCGTCGGAGCAGATCTTTCACGATGCAAACCGACAAAGAGATCTTCTGTTTCAGAGAAGAGGGAAGAAAAGAAGACGAAAATATATAAAAGGTATATATAAGTTATTATTGTGCGAGTGTTAAATAAACTAAAATGTTAAAATTTGTCTTAATTTAGAGATTTAATCAAATAAGATGATAATCTAAGATCAAAATATATTTAATAGTTTGTCTTAGACATGTCAATATCTCGATAATTGTAAATTACTTGTCGATGATAATCTAAAAATATTATATGCGTTGTATGTTTAAATTTGAGCATAATGTGTTATCTAATCTAGGTCTATGTTGTTTGTGTTGATATAGATATGGAAAGGCATCGGAAAACAAATAATGTTTTATGTATTATTTAGTATAGAATATAATATTTGAATAATCACAACTAATCTTTCAATATTGAATGTCTTCTGAAATTATTTTAATAGGGTGTTTATTTTAACTGAATTTGATATTATTTAGTATCTGTTCTTTGTGTTTGTATTAATATTTGCTAAATGTGGGTTTCTAATACAAATGTTATTTAAATTAGAATACCTTTGTTTTCTTTAATTGTATCATTTAGTGCCCTAAGATTATTTTTTGATCTCTCTACTTAAATCATTCTGTAACGGCACGGCACAATTTATTAATTTTAATAATTTTATAAATTTCAAATATGTATATGAATTGTTTTTAAAAGTATGTATTCGAAACCAAAAGATATATTTCTAAGAACTATTTTTCTATATGTTTATTTATATATAAAATAAGCACTAGATTTATAAGCAGGTATTTTTAAGAATCATGACACCGAATGTTTATATTAATTGTAAGATTAGTGACGTTGTGTTTATGTTGTCGCGAGTTAAACATGACTTTAACGTGTGAAAACTAGAACTAGTATACATGGGTGTTCTAGAAAAAAGGGGAACCCCGGGACTTGAACGAGGAAAAGTGAAAAATGAGACTTCAATTGAAAAGGCAGTCGGCGGAGGTCCTTGGAGGAGTCATCGATGTACATAACTCAGTTTTACCGCAAAGTAGTAAGGGCCTCTAATTAAAAAGTAAGTTGACCCACACATAGCGGACGATAAAGTATAAAATTATTGTTAGATCCTTGAAAGTAAATAAATAGGTTCTTTGTTTACAAAATATCGACCGCCAAGTGTTAAAGTTGTTCAGTTTAACAATATATTCCAATAAAAAGTCATTGTTGTGAGAATAGCAGTTTGTGGAAGCTACAAGCGTATCTATCGTCGAGGGAGGACTCCCACAGGGCACATCGAGAATAAGAAGATCTTCAATTTAAGAAAGAAGAAAAATCTATGAAGGTATTTAGAAACAGTTATTACCTTCCGTTAGTGTTAAATAAACTAAATCGTAAAATTCGTCTAAGTGTAGAGACGTAAAAATTAATATAATAATTTAAAAATAAAAACAGATTTAATAAATTGTTCTAGATATAATAACATTTCGGTATATGTAAATTGTTTGCCAGTGTTGTTTTATAATATAATTCGCATTATAAATATGTAACAATCTTGGCGTAGTTTGTTTTCTTATTGCTTACGTTCTTAGTATTAATATAAATACTGTATGGCGTTAGAGAGCAAACACTCTATGTCTTATATTATTTCATAGAAGTGATAATATTAATGAATCACTAAATATGGTGTACCACAAGGAACAATATTAGGACTGTTACTTTCTAATTTATATGTTAATGACATTATGCTGAGGACCAAAAACAGTAAATTACATTTGTTTGCTGATGACTCAATGTGGTATGTCAGTGGAAATGATTTAAATGACATGAAGGACAAAATAAATGAAGACTTGTCTTTATTATATAAATTGTTATGTGCCAATACTTTAAGTATTAATATAAGTAAATCTAAATTTATAATCATTGGTAGTGCATATAAATTAAACACACTTAATTATGACAATATTAATATAAGATTAGATAATAATTATTTAGAAAGAGTAAATAGTATAAAATATTTAGGGATAATTATAGATCAGCATTTAAATTTTAAAGAAAATACAAAGCATATTCTAAATAAAATGTCTAAAAAAGTAGGTTATTTAAGTAGAATAAGTCAAAATATGTCTACATATATGTCAATATATAAATCGCTAATTTCGATACACATGGAATATTGCTCAAGTATCCTCTTTAAGTTAAATAATTACGAAACTCAGCAAATGCAAAAAATACAAAATAGGGCTATGAGAACAATTTTAAAGTGTAATAAATATACACCAGTTGCATTAATGCTGAGTACATTGAAATCAATGAAGAATAGCGTACAAAACACTGTTATTCATTTACAAGAGTAAACAAGCTGTTGCGCCATCGTATATTAGTCAGAAGTTGATTCATATACATGAAGCACATAAATATAATACACGAATCATCAATGATTTCTTTATTGAAAGAGTAAATAGGTCATCAACGGCTAATAATGTTTTTGTTAATGGGCTTAAAATGTTTAACAGCCTCCCGTATGACATAAAACACTGTAAGAATTTAAATAGGTTTAAGAGACAACTGTCATTGTATATTTTAGAGAAATTTATATAAATAATGT
Organism: Amphimallon solstitiale; assembly: GCA_963170755.1. NCBI lineage: Eukaryota > Metazoa > Arthropoda > Insecta > Coleoptera > Scarabaeidae > Amphimallon > Amphimallon solstitiale. The sequence continues at coordinate 1,452,411 of OY720683.1, read as the reverse complement.
AAGGGTATGTAAATAGCGTATTGCTAATAAAGATATAATATTATTATCACATTGAATATTTCAGTATTGAAGGCGCTATGATGTTATTTTATTAATGTATTTGTTCTAATTAAAACTCATGTTATTTTGTTATGCTTTTTCTTGTGTTTGTATTAATATAAGAATGAATTCTTGATTTCTAATACAAATATTATTTAAATTCATGCAATTGTGTTTTATTGAATTGTGCCAAATAATGCCATAATACTATTTATAGTGGACATCTCTTAACTTGGATCGACCTGGAAAAATCAACGAGCTAGTCAAGTAAAACGATTTAGTTTGCATTTTATTTAAAAACATTAAAATATAACGGGCATTAATTTGGATGGTTTCGGTGCACATGTAATTTGTCCTAAATGACTGAGAACAACGCCCTACATGAATACAGGATGTTTAAAAATCTAAAGGTCCAGCTTACACTACGGTTTACAGGATTCTACCGCAGCCTTCTCCGCTACAAATAACTACAGACCACCACAAAACCAATCGAAGTCTAAGTCTTGAGTAATGAAACATAATGTAATGAAATACCCGCGCCAATATATCGGGAGTCCGGTAACAATTACAGGTAACTAATAGTGCCTTGATACGTGTTTAAAGTTGGCTGCATTGTTTAGCGATGCGACCGCAGTTTCAAGAATAATGGCAGCCAGGGCGTTAGCGGACAGGCCAGGGGAGGTCAAGTCAAACCAAGACAAATGGCATTCGCGTCCAGGTTAATTCCTCTAGTTGCGAACTTAAACGATCACGGAATTCCTGAAAGTTGGCCGGGGAAATACGCTATCGACTGTTATTAGTGCTGTCCACCGACTACTTGATACCCAAATCCCAGTTGATTAGTTTAGAAGTCGTCGGTGTGTCCCTTAATTTATTATTAAGGGCTTGGCCAGGGGCTGGATGGAAGGCTAAGATGACATCAGACACGGCGAAACAAAGTGGGAATATAACAGATACGATATTCTATATTGCGAACTGGTCCTCTTGGAATTTCTCATAATTCGCATTGAGATACAACGGAGATACTTACAGAGTGAAATTGATTCTCTCCACTGCTATATCTGTCTGTAATTATTGCGAATACTTTAATTGCACATAACTATAAATTACCTACTAAATGTGAGTATATTGCTGTCTTCGTTACATATATTTATAGAATAATCTATTTTCATAAGTGAAACCAATACAATTTTGCGGAAATGTAAAATATAAGTTAATTACTGCAAAAAAAATTGATATAAGATTTGCTGTTAAGCTTAAGATTTGTATTCGAAGTATGACTATATTACAAATAATGTCAAGAATCTGAAGTGTGATATTTCCATATATTAATATAATAAAATTGAGTTTAGGTACAGTTTGCACAATTTAAACATACTGCTGTGACCTTGATTTTACAAATATAATTAGAAAAGTTACCTAATGCACTTGAGCATAAATGATCATAGGTATATCACTACATGTATCGTGGGTTTACAGTGCTTTACACCCTTAATTGTCCTTCTTACTTTTATAATACTTCCCAGGTACGGACTCTTTTTCCTCAGGGTGTAGTCTTATATCTTTAGAGTTAAAGATTCTATCTTTTGTATGGTATGGCAAGCACATAAAGCAAACGAAAACTTTTCAAATACAAGTACAATTGCATTTTGTATAAAATCCTCTTTCAATAACACCAATCAAAAATTTACATTTTTCATATACTATACTTTAAAGAGCACAGATAAAATCAATTTTCATAGATATAAATATTTAACGTGAGACAGAAAGAATATTCAATTTATAAATGATTAAATAAGCATGTCTAAAACACAGGTATAAACTATGTTTAAAATATTTTGAATAGAGACTCGAAAATGTGCACTAAAAAGTTTGCCAAATATGCATGCAATATGCACTTAAAAATCCCTAAATATGCACTTACAATATGTAATATGCACTTATGATGTGCATTTATTTATTATGTTTTAGGAAATTAAAATTCATTTGTCGTATTTACCAATTGTATATTTATTTATTACAATAAATTGTCGTGTTTACAAATTATGTATTTATTTATTACAATAAATAACCATATATTTCTTTAAATTTTCCATAGTTAAATTATGTCTACGATATGTCTACAATTTTGTCAGTACTATACTATATTAATTAAAACCTCAAAACTGACAAAATTATATCAAAAAGAGACAATAACTCAGTAATAGTCACGTTTATAGCATTAACGTCTTACATGTTTTTGATGTGAAATTTAATAAGAAATTCAAAAATGAAATAATATACAGGCTGTTCCATTTGAAAAAATTAACTTTTTTGCAAAAACTAACAAAAGCATATCAAAAAACGACAATAACTCTGTAATAGTCACTTTTAAAGTATTAATGTTTTACATGTTTCTGTCATGAAATTTAATAAACAATTCAAAAATGAACTGATATACAGAGTGTTCCATTTAAAGAAATTTACTTTTATACGAAAACGTGTCATCTGATTTTAATCCAGTTTCCTGCACATGCAGTTAGTAACTGTAAAAAAATAAAACATGCTTCTATTAGGACCTCTTATTGTAAACAATACTGCAAAAAAACTTTACACTTTAGGCCTATATTATCTTTTAATTTTTTGACTAAAAATTATACGGGAAATTCAAAAATGCAATAATATATAGGGTGTTCCATTTAAGAAACTATAACTATGGTTAGCCACCAAGTTATGGAACACTCTGTATAATACAAAATATTTTTAAAATGTGCTCCTAATGAACAGCTATCACATGCAAAAAAACCGCTTCGAAATATCTTTACTCGTAAAGGCACAACCGGCCTTACCCGCATAGTTGACTCACGCTATATATAAAGTGTCCAAAATATGCACATGAACATATCATAGCAGTTTACCCAAATAAATATCAAATAAAATCACAAACAATTGTGTTTTTGTGAGAAAAAAATTCTTATTTTTACTAATAACTTTCATAATGTTTCGAACTACGGCAATATGTCAGTGCAGAAATCTTTGAAAAACTTTTTCTATCACCTATATATCACCAAAATACTTTCGAATCATCTGTAATAGAAGATTCTATTCAAGTAGGTAACATAGTTTTTGTATTATGTTTTTCTGTCTTAATTTTCGTTCCTAGTCGTTTGAAGTCATCGTAGAACGGATCATGTCCAGTAGTTGATATGATAATTAGAGAAGATATTTTGACAAGTTTGAAAGTGTAGATGAAGTAAATTAAAACAATCTAAAATCCATACAAAAACGCGAACAATAAAATTAGAATTTTTAAACATTTAATCTAAGATCAGATAGGTTCTCGAATGCTGCCTGCAGAAGTTAGAAAAGCAATTGGCTCAAACACCATCTCAGGTAAGATGCATTGTAGTAATCGGTGTTTTATACAAACACTTACTGCAAAGCAAAGTTATTTCTGAATTTATCCACACTAAATGTTTGAAAATACCTATAAAACTGTTGTTTGCACCACATTGTGTACGTAAATAACAATGAAAAGGTCGCAAAGGAGAGTATCGTAAAAAATCCTGAGACGCGTAAAGGCAACTGACATCCAGAAATTAATGGAAGTGCTTTATTCTAAAGTCGTCATTACGCGGATAATTTAAAAATAGACAATTACATCGTAATCTGTCCTACAATCTTATTATGAATTCATAACTAACGGAAAGAAAGACAAAGTGAGAGACGGAGCAGGAAAAAAGTTACTAGAGAAGTACATTAAAAATTAATTAATACTCCCGGAGATAAAGATTTTTATATTCCTGCTAGCAATCTCTGTCGACTGGACAGGAATATAATAAAGAAAGCAGACTTGTGGAGACCAAATATGAAAAAGGAATAACTTAATTTTCAGTTATAAATTACTTTTACATAATGTGCATTGGATTTGGAATAACGACATTTATATTATGTTTTTTTTTTAATTTTATACTTTCAGAGAAAGGGTTAACAATTACAGTTCAAATTTAAATATAATTGCTTTAAGTGATTATGGAGAATTTCAATCTCAAGAGTACTAATTTTTTCAATAGTATTTATAAGTATAAAATTAAACTAATTTGCACTAAAGATTAAATATACTAATTTTGTATAGATAATATTGTAAATCGCCTTTATTTTATATTTGTCAAAGTGTGTAGTAAAATAATGAGATCCTCTAAAAATAGTCCAAAGCAAGATGCTTAAAAATAAATGTAATAAATCTCAAGTTATACAACACGTATGAAGTTTAGCAGTAAGAAAGTTTAAATCAAATAATATATGATAAACAATATATCTGAGAGATGGCCAACAGACTGTCAACTATATTGGTAGTGCACAAAAGTGACAGATGGGAAAAAGTAGATGTGCACTGACTAAGCAGATGCTGTATGATATATTATGTCGAGTAACAACTTGAACTGCGAATATACGCCGTCTATGTGATTGGTCGCTGAGAGTGGAAGTAGGTGGGGTTGCTGGTTGCTAATTTTGTTACGCATAATAGGTTTTTAAATATTAACCTGTAGAATGTATTAAAGAAAGTTTATATTATGGGAAAACTGAAGTTGTATTGTATACTAATTGCAACTAAAGAATCGTAAAATAAAAAATTAGTCCAACAAAAAAAAATTATTATCAGAATACAACTTTAATAACCAATAGTCTCAATTAATTAAGTTTTCGAATCGTAAAGTAATTGACATAACCACTGACATTCCCCTCATATAAACAGTTAGCTATCTAACAACTTTTCATCACACAACCGCGAAAACAAAAGAATCAACAATATATATAATCAAAAAAAAGGGGGAATTACGGGTATCCGGTCTGAATTAATAATCAAACTCAATCGTTCTACTCAATATTTCGACATATATTTGATGTCCTCATCAGGAGTAACGCTACATTGACACAATTGACACAAAATTACAATAAAAACTCTACTAATTTAAAATAACGTCTTTAAAAGAAAAAACAAAATTTACAACACAGAGTTTGTCACTGGAACATAATCAAAACAGAAAGATGCTGAACTTTACTAAATATCAATATCATTTTGTCCTTATAACAATCTTAAAACACTTTAAAACTATATATATAAACCAACATTCGAAAAGGAATTAAAAGCAACAACTTGTCACGATGATAACAAAACAATTTTTTCTCTTTTTTATACAACAGATTATACGTTATTTGTACATTTTTATTAAAACTGATAAAAATAAGCGCGAAACCTGAAGAAAAAGAAAAAAAAAGAGAGGAAACCAACGACAAACACACAAAAAGATAACACAACAGAATTGTATTAAAGATTTAATATATCAATATAAATAACACTAATATTATCTGTATCTGATTTGTGATTAATACTTTGTTTGTTCCTGTTTATATGAAAGGCCTCCAAAAATTGTCTATTATTATAATTGTCTTTCACTGTCAAAACCTTCACATTATCGAAATCAAAAACGTGTCCCGTCTGGAGATGGTGATCCACCAACGCACATGATGTTTTGCCTATACGGCAGTCACTTTTGTGTTGAATGCGCCTCTGCTTTAGCCATTGGGAGGACTGACGTATATAACACCCCTGACAACCCATGCATGGCACATTATAACTAGAGTTAACTGTGAGTGGTAAGGGGGTCTTATCCTTCAACCTACTATAAAAAATATTTGTAGTTAAGTTATTATATTTAGCTATTCTAATATTTCTGTAAGTTTTAAACAACTTCACAACATTATCACTCAAGTTATTCACAATGGGCAGTCTTTTAAATTTTACATTGGTGGCCGCACCATACTCCAAGGGATCGTCATAAAAATTGGAGCTACATATTAACTTTCTCAACACGTGACCAGGATATCCATTATTCAAGAATAATTTAAAAAGTTTTTTCAGATTCTGTTGTAAGAATTGCCCATCGCTAATGGTTGTTATCCTGTTTTTCATGCATTAGTTATGAAATATATGTCGAAATATTGAGTAGAACGATTGAGTTTGAATATTAATACAGACAGCATTCCCGTAATTCCCTCTTTTCTTGATTGTGTGTGTACGGTCGGTAACATTTGCAATAATATATATATATATATATATATATATATATATATATATATATATATATATATACAGGCTGATTCATTTACGGCCCTCACCATGAGGATCTCGCTTATTATTGGATGTAGAGTAGAGGTTCAAATTTGACGAATTTTTAAGTTTTGAATCTATACTGTAATACATGAACCTGTGACAAATGGCGTTCGTTTAAAAAAAAAAGCAAAAATGTTATTTTGTTCTTTCACCTGTAGCACCTACATTTGGTCTTGTAAAAAAAAAAAAATTATGGCAATATAATTTAATGTTAACATGTAGTACATGGTTGAAATTAGAAAAAAGAATCTATCTGAAGGTGTAAAACTCCAATATGGCGCCTATAAGAAATTAGATGATGGTCAGAGAAAAACGAAACGTCATATAAAAATGTTGAGTACACCATTGGATAGAGGTTTAAAAGTGGTCAAAAGAAATGGTTTTTATGTTTTCTCTATAAGGCCAAATGTAGGTGCTACAAGTAAAAGACCAAATGGGGTTTCCGCGATTAAAAAAAAAGAATTAACAACTTCGTTAAATTCCAATAATAAGCGAGATCCTCATGGTGAGGTCCGAAAATGAATCAGCCTGTATATGATAAATATTGGTTTCGCATTCCTAATATTAAATATTGTGCCAGGAATTAAATACTCATTTATTCATTAACTCTATATTTCTCCACTTTTTTATGGCTTCATCAGGAGTGCTACAAATGAATTTAACAAATAAGGAGGAACACTGTAATACAATGGTGAATATATACTTACAATATGAGTACGATTTGACAAACAAATAGCACTTCAGCATAACATAAAGTTGTAAAAACATTAAACAGTAAATCAACACGTTAAAAAAGACAACATTGGCAAAGTAACTAACTAACTAACTAACTAAAAACATCTCCACCGATTATAAATCTAAATTAGTTAAGTATTACATTACAAATTACATTTTTAATTTGCTCGAAAGCTGTGTGTTGGGAGTGTATGTCTGTCGTGAATCTAATGCAGTGTACATTCACAACAGATATACACTCCCAACACATGGAAGCACCATCAACAATCATCACTAAAATATGCTCACGAAATATATAGTACATATACAAACATTTACTTATAAATGCTTTATCATTTTAATTATAAAAATAAAAGTTCGTCATCAAAGTATTGACATGACAGACAGCATAAATTTCGTAGAGATATTAATGAGATTTAACAAAAACTGCAAATGTATATCATTCATATGCATTTTATAGTTAGTCCATAACAATTTGTCAGTTCATTTCAACCTTGTCTCCATTTAATACGGACACGTCCGTTTTGAGTTACACTGTTATTGTCGCACATCGCACAAGTAACTCAGGTTATCAGCTAGGAGGACAATAAATCTCTATCTGTATTCCCACGCATGGGTAACGTGTAACTAATGTAAAATCACCGCAAATGGCAGTGACAGGTGTATATGGACAAAGAGTGTCATGCTCGGTGGTCAGCAACATTGGTCGCTCAATTTACATCTTCACATGATATCCTGGCTCGCTGTCGATATGAAGAAGATGAGGTCGTGGACCCTCGAAGAATCAGAGCGAATGAGCAGATGGACTTCAATAGATACACATTGGTCGTACGGACTTCCATGTACATCTGCTTGCGGTGTTCGTCGTTCCATTTTTTTACTTTTTATATTTCTTCACCTCTTTCTTTCACTTCTTGCACCGATCTACTGATTCATTCATCCGTAGGTTAAGATTTATTTTGTTTTTGTTGGGGAAGTCATCGTTTTATACCATTACAAAGTAAAACACTCCGTTGTTTTTAAAGTGGCTACGCATTTGAATTGCTTATTGTTAATGTGATCTACATAGATGCGTCGATAATTAAGACATTAATTTGACGATTTATTTCAAGAGAGTCCACTTAGTACATATAGGTATGTATTGTATATACTTTCCTCAAAAGCTATTAATAAGTCTACTAAATGCACATTTCTTTCGTAACAAAATATTTTTGCGCGATAATTTTTGGCGACTCTGCAATCAGAATCTAAGTTTAAAAAATTATTTTGTACTGCAGAAAAAGTACAATGGTTTGAAAAAAATTTATTAACTCACAATAAATACGAGGACACCATTGAGAAAGTTCTTTTATTAAAACAAAGATTATAGTTATAAGAAAAATAAACCAAAAACGTACATGATCACCATTGACAATATGTGACGATAGTCAAAAAAGAAATATTACGGTTTGCAAAATTCGTATTGGAAGAGACATAGTAACCGTTAAATGGGAAATGTTTTGCAGAATTCAGTGCTCCCAACAAATCTCATTTTAAATTCATTCGGACATTTTACAATTTTGTGATATTTGGAAAAAAACAATATTTGACGATTTCAACTTGTCTCAATAACTCGATAACGCCTAAGAGATCGCTTTTGAACTCTGACATTGTTGAAATACTTTTTTAAGACAATTTTTTTGGTGTTAACAGTAACCCCCGATTTTCATTTGTTTCCAAGTTCTTAGTGTTATCTTCTGTTCTTAATTAGTTAGATACTCATTAAAAAAAGTAGCTTTTTAATAATCTACAACATGCCTAATATATCTTTATTTATACGAGAGATATTAACATGTAAAATAAATTTCACTCTAAAACAAAATTAGTTGGTTATGAAATTAAATAGGCGTATGAAACAGACGACTGTCATTATTGACGTGTAAAAATCCAATTGCTGAGATATTTAGAACTTTGTATACTAGTTATTGATAAGTAATTACCGTTAAGCATTGAGATCATTGAGATTAATAAGAACTCATCATGGCACATCCATTTTCAAATGAAGAAAAGGTTGATATGTTGGAAGTGTGTTTTTAACAATGTAATCAGAAATTTAGTGAACTATGGAAGCTTCGAACAAAGAAATGATGACTTACATGTTAACAATGCTTATATACGTCAAAATAATATTTTGAAAATGTTATTAATATTCCAAGTACATCAGTACGTCGAGTGGCTCGAGAAAGTAGAATTCCGAAATCTAGTGTTTATAAAACCTACAGAAACCAACAATTGTACAAGGTTTAAGTGATACTGTCACTATCAGCGAAGATTACAATTTAGCAGGTGGTTTCTACAAAAATGTGAAGATGATGTTGATTTTCCTAAAAAAATACTTGGGATAGATGAAACACCCTTTATCAATTGTGAAATGTTCAATAGGCATAACTATCATCATTGGTCTACGGAAAATCTACATTTGGTAAATCAAAGAAGATTTCAAGTTCGATTTGGTTTTAATCTCTAGTGTGGTTTTATTGGTACGAACCATTATTGACACCTTTTTTTCGTTTTTTGAGTTTCAGTTTTTTCATTTTATTTAATCATTTAATAGGTCCTTTAATCTTTGATTACAATTTAACTGGTAATAGATATTTGGAGCTACTAATGAACGAGATTATGCCTACGCTAAGATAAATTATGAACCCTGAAAACATGAAATACATCTGCTTCCAGTACGACGGATGCCCTGTCCATAATGTTCGTGACGTGCAACATTTTTTGAGAGTACATTTCAATGAGACAGTTATTTCAAATAATCGACCAGTACAATAGTCTGCGCGATCATCCGACCTTACCCCTCACCACTTTTATTTGTGGGATGAAGTATTTAATTTTGAACCATGAGAAATCCGAAAATTTTAGAACAACAAGGATAATTGAAATCGACAAATATTGGCTTTTTAAAAAATCTCGAAATTGTAAAAAGTCCGAATGAACTTGAAATGAAATTTGCTGCGAGCATTGAATTTTGCAAAACATTCCATATTTAACCGTTGTTCTATCTCTTCATATAACTGATATACCAATGGTGAACATCGACATGTGGACACACTGTATATCTCTTGTTCACGTATTTCAATCCTGTGAACGCAAAATATGTCCAGACCCATGCTTCTCTATATATTGTCGAAATTCTTGACAATACAGGCATATTGCTGTAGCTGCAACAATGCTGATGAATGATAAAATTTATAATAGTCTATAATAGTCAATCGTAAATAACATAGCCACACTGTATCTATTTATTTTGGTTTTACAAAATAAAGAGAAAAGGAAAAAAAACATTTATAGTCATTTTTAGACTTATAATGCTTATGTAATACTTATTTATCTATAATAATAGTTGAAAGAATAATTATCTTGTTCCTTTAAATAAAGAAAAATTATTAATTCTTGATAATTTGTTTATTAATACGAAACCGATTCTATTTCACCAAAAACATACTTTTGCACATAGTGCTTTGGTAAACTAGAAACTTGCAATGTGAATGCTCTGAAAACTAGCCTATACTAATTGCTAGCTGTAAACATTCTCATATTGATGACTATATAGTAATTAATGATGCCCAACGATTTACTAAAGGCAAATATTTTCACATAGTACCTTCAGCACATCTAACACCATTACCTATCCTTTTATTATTTTAAAATAACGAATTATTATTATTAAACAAGATAATATTCATCTAATTAATGATGCCCAACGATTTACTAAAGGCAAATATTTTCACATAGTACCTTCAGCATGTTTAGCACCATTAACTATACCTAAATTGAATTATTTAACGTACTTATTATCATCATACATTTTATTAAATTTATTCTTATTGATGTCCTCCATCTTAAAAATTAAAGTAATAAAAATGAAAATTAATTGAATGAATATGTTTTAAAGGAAACTAAATAAAATAAAAATCTAATTCTTAATACAGATTTTCAAATCGTGAGATGATAAGTAATACATATAAACCCCTACTCTCACTTTCGCTATCTCATAAATGTTATTCTTTTCCAAAATTAGCGTCTTTACTGCTTGAATTATAAAGTTCACCTGATATTACCTTGCTCATATAACTTAATGGCATTTAAATGATTTACTCTCTTTATTGTTCCATCTTTTAACATAACTCTTTCTCTGTTATTTACTCCCAATACCTTTTTATTTTTGAATAATGGTCCATTTCTTAAAATGTTTAAAGCTGTTCTAACGCCTTGTGCGAAATTAGGTTCTGTATTTTTGTATTCAAACCATATATCGTGTTTGTCTTTTCTACAAAATATAGAGTGGAATGATTTATTTTTTGTTTAATTTTATGCTTAATATTTATACTTATTGAACTTAGAATATATCATAAATCTTAAATAAACGATTTTAAAAATAAAATTCGTGTTCTTTTTTTTCAATAACTAAACTAATTCTTAATATTATTATTTCAATAATGTGGAGGTCACAGCAATATATCATTTTTGTTGCCTTATATTTTTATTTCTAAAAGAAGTTAATCGGAAGACGATTCATCACATGAACTTTCGAATAATCTTTACTTAAATAATTTACTTTTCAAGTCCTTTTTTTCCAACACTTTTTTAGAGGCGTTGCTGTTACGAACGCTTGAATGCTGTGTTCTGTTTGATCTTTTTCTGTTGGACTTAGCAGAAGTATTGGGCAACGGAGAAATTTCTTGTAATGCAACGTTGATTCGTGACGTAGATGGGGGTACTAATTATCACATTGTCTTCATTAATACTTCCTTTTTCTTTATTGGTTAATCAACTTTTCTTATTGTCTTTTCATGGATTCCTAAGTCTTCTTGAACGTGAAGGTAGTAAACTAAAATACTTTTTCTGAAAATCCATTTGGATCTACAGGAAATATTCCCGTTTACTGTCTTTTTAATGGTTGTTGGTCTTACATAAGCCTTATCAAACAATTCAGGCAGTTCATAAACATTTATTTTTTCATATAAATAAGTTTTTAAGTATATTTCACATTCTTGTAAATAAGCAGTTTTTAATGATGTCTGGAAAGCAACATCTAGATTCTAGGGGCTGCAAGCTGTGAGAGGTATCTGGCGATAGTAATAAATCCACGATTCCATTTTGTTTACAAAAGTTATAAGATTGTAGTAAACTGTGTGTAGTGTGGTTAACCAATATTACCAAAGCTGGATTCTTAATACATGGTGCGGCAAATTTAATAAAATGTTGAAACCACTCTAAGAACGTTTCCTCAGTCATCCATGCCGATTTTTCATACCCATATAATGCATCCAATGGTATGCCTTTTTAGCGTGTCAGGTAGTCATTGTCCGACAAAAACAAACATAGGTGGTATATCAGTCCCTGTAGCACTAATCGCAGAGTATACGGTTGTATTTGAGCCGCGTTCTGCACTTGTCATTGCGCCAACATCTTTGTAGCCCATTTTTGTATAAATTTTGTCAGGTTTGTGAACAGTATTGAAGCCTGTTTCATCCACATTATAGATTCTTGCTGGTGAAAAATTTGCAGGTTTGGTTTATTAAGATGATACAGAATTTGACACTTAATTTGGAACAACTTTTGCACATACGTACAAGAAAGTCGTGTGTTACTCACACCTCAATTTTTTTGTTTGCGTTTAAGGAAATTCTTTTTCTCTAAGCCAGACATGTTTCGTTATACAAAGTGTACTACATATTTGCATTTTTGTTAAATATTTGTTTCTGCTATTATTGTCAATAGCTAAGGCATATATCTATCATACATTAATTTAAAATCATGCCATTAACCTAACATATACTAATAATTAATTTTTTGGTTGTTTGAAGATTACGATGATATACTATGATGTTAAACTTATGAAATTGATCTTGTTCTACATATATTGTAATTGCAATAACATCTCGTGTAATATACATTTTCACGAGTATCTAAAATGTAAGAGTTATATTTCTTCGTAGAAGTCATAACGAAGGTAGGACTTTAATTTACAGTTACATAAATGTAATATTTTGCACTGTATTGAGAGTGGAAGTTATTAGTCTGGCGTTAAGAATTTGAAAACCTGAAATCCTTTCTCGTCTCGTATTTCATTCGGCTAAACCCCAATGGAAATCAGAATTAAAACGTAGTTTTCTTGTACGTCTAAATTAGTGTACCATTTCACCATGGTAAATAATTAATCAATATTTTATTTTTCGCTTTTCTTCAATTTAAGATGGTATAAAATATGTAATTTCAACGTATGAAAACCTGACAATCATGTAGATTCTTGGACTTAATTTAATTAATTTTAATGGGATTGCCAGTAAAATTACTTGTTTTAAAATTTAAAACTATATACGAGGAACATTATACATGTTATTTTTAACAGCTGACGCTTAAGGCTTAAAGGAGATTGCAGATTATAATAGTGCATTTAAAAGTTTCTATATGTATAAGTATTGCTTTTGTCATAATAGGCAAATAGTAAATATGTATTGAACAAATTCAAATCAATAACATAAAGACTCCACTTGGGTCAGTTGTGTTTGGCTAACAGATGTCGCTGGAAGTTGTCATAGATATTGCTTTACAAGTGGGCTGACGTAAAGGTGGCTTGAGATTAGCAGCCAACATGTCAACACATCGCACGCTGATAAGCCCTATGTAGGCTGAAGGACGTGTATATCCGCTGTTTGTCAAAATGTTCACTTGATATCAAAATATTTATGAACTTCTCAATTGAAACTATTGACATTATCTACTTGATTTTTCTATAGCTTTTGATCGTATTTATTGTAACGTTTGAAAACTCTTGGTGATTTTAATTCCCTGGCAATTCCAGATTTTTGCTGTAAGTTTTTTCGAATTTGAACCTTATAGGCAGAATCTGCAAAATCTTTGGTAGAGGTCTCGATGCCTGCAACAATCTCCTCCATAGGAACCCTACTTCGCTTGGCAAACAATATTTTGCACCTTTATCTAATAATCTTAATTCTTTGACGTTAAACTTCTCAGATGACTGATTTATGGCTAGTGTTTCGTTCATAGAATAATCAATACTAGATTTTTGAATACGCGGAACTAGTTTGTGAAATTTTTTATTCAAGTTAGTCATTCATGTTGATGTTGGGACACAGTTTTGGTACTGTTGTAGTAATTAGGTCGTATCTGTGGTAATTAGAACACAGTGGAGTTAATTTTATAATAGTTATTTGGCAAGTATCAGTAGAGATATCGTAAAAGCTATATGTGTTGGTGTTGCAAAAAGAATCGAGGCCATGGTTGCCGATTGTAATTACATCCAGTGTATGTAGCATGCTGTTTGATTTATGCAATTGGACATGTTGACCAATTAAAACTACAGAACATTGGAAGGTGTGTATAATCCGGTGCATTTTTGGAAGCCATTATCTGTGTGCCGAACACGAATTGTTCTACGTCAATACCGTTGTATCTAGCCAGCAGTACTACTGTGAATGTATGAAAAATTAAGCAAGAGGGTCAAACAAGAACAAAGGAACCTAAGCGTTTAAGTGATTGGATAAGTACTTTTTATATGTTTTTTGTACTCACCGCCTGTAAAGTGACATTTGGCGCTTGTGTAGCTCGACTGGGAAATACGTTTTCCCGGTTGAGGCGACTGTAAAAATTGAAAAAAACACTAGCACTTTGGGACATTTCAAAAAAATCTAACTTGGTAGTAATAAAATTTAGTCTATAAAATACTACTTCCCTCCACTATTCTTCACTAAAAGTTGGGGAAATAGGAGTAATAAGTAAAAATTCTTCCAAAAAAATTGTGGCGCCATCTATTTGACGATATTTTAAGCGATATCTTAAGCAAGATTCAAGCGCCATTTATTTGAACCACATCGACATTCATATTGGCAGTTCGGAATTGTTTGTATTTGAACCAAGAAAACGCAATAAATGTACTATAAATTTATAAATATAAGAATAAATACCTCATGTTTGCATTGTGTAAGAATATAATAACTTAATTTTAGGGAAAGGTGAGTAATAGTTACGTACATGAAATGCTTAAATTAATTAGGTAATCTATCTTAGGTTAGGTATGATACCAATGACATTAATCAATAATATTTTTTTAATTTAATGTTCGTACAAAAAATATTGTGCAAACCACTTGCATGAAGACATCTTCCACGCATTCGCGCAATTAAAAGCACTCGCTTCCTGCGGTCGCTCGTGCTTACAATGTACGCTCATGCGGGAAAATAGTCTTCCCGCACTTGGTTGGTAAATAACTATTGTATACCTATTCAATGCAAAGGCCCTTATATGACCGTACGATTAAAACCTCTCTTAGCTCTGTTGTTATTTCAAGCTATTGTTGTCATTCTAGAAATGGATGGACATTAATATAGTTTTGTAAACAAAATTTTGTATTTGGTCTGTTAATATTATTATTCATTGCGAGTTCTATTACCTTTTGAAGTATCGGCGCCTAATTGGAGTAATACTTCTAGCCAATAATCAGAGTTATATTATCACACCATACTGCTGCGGAAAACGGATAGCATTACTTTTTCACCACAGTTTCAGTCATTACTCTACACTTACCTCATGGATAGAATACAATATGTGAGTTGCAATGGCCATCAATCAACTCAGTCCTCTCAGGGTTCCCACAGGTTAGGAAACTCATTTCTTTATTATTTTTTATTTCATGTAATGCTTTTTCTGAAAACTCATACTGTTACGAATTGCTTGTTTTCACAGCTGTAAATGTTTTGTGATCCTAGTGTACTGCGAATAATATACTTATGAATATCTATAAATTTAGTGTATCAACTATTTATCGGCATATAGAAAACTAAAGAAAAAGCTCTTGGGAAAATTTGAAGGTGTTCTCTAAATTATCTATGTTTCAAGAAGCCTAGTTTGTACACTGTTCATAGGACATACTAGTATTGTTGTCTTTATGATTTGTTGTGATGAATCACTTTATATGCACATATGTGCAGAACAAAGAATTTATTTCGTTCCAAAATATTTATTTACCACAAATATTTATATTAATATCAGCTTTCTTTTACAGATTAACCGATAAATAAAACTAAAGTATTGTGCGCTGACATTTAATAAAAATAAATTTCATTTTATTAATAACAATATACGACCGCGCTCGTTGGACTCTCTACTCTGTCTCCCCATGCGCCGGGAGTGCTTAAATATATTGCTTTCAATGGTCTCGCACATTGAAGATTATTCTCATGTTTAATATTCCTAATAGTTTCGAGAGATTTCTGAAAATATGATTCAACGTGGGAGTCATATAAGTTAACGTGATGCATGAAAATAATTTTGTGTTTTAACAGGATCGCGATTAGACAGCGGTTTCAAACATCAAATGTTGAAGTTTTACCATGGCCTCAAACAGTCCCGACGTAAATTCTATTGAGAATGATTGGCGGATCAGAAAGAAAGATATGTTGAAGGAATTTGTTCCCCGTACTTCCGACGGACTATGGGACAAGATTGTGGCTGTCGGAAGGGGGGGGGGGGGGGATATTTCAGTGCAATACAGCAAACTCTTGGTCTCTATGCCCTCTAGACTTCAAGAAGTCATTGAAAATTAAGGAGTTTGGACTCGCTACTGAAGATTGTCTGTTTTTCCCGTGTAAAGCACTTTTAGCTTAATTGTAAATCTTTGTTACTTGGTGTGAAACTTATATATGTATGTATCTATACATGTATATGTATTTCTTTCTTTACCACTATTTTATATAAACTTATTTTCTTTCCTGGGTTTGCGGTATTCCTTTTAATTAAAACTAATATATTTTACTAACGTTTCGATGTATTTAACATCTTTTTCAAAGTTTATAAAACATATAACTGTAAAAGATTACAAAATATCAGTCTACGGTACAATATGATTTATACTAACAATAATTACAATTCTTTTTATTTTTATGTATGGCAACGGACAACCTACCTTAAAATTCATTTCGTCAATCATTAATATTTTCTAGGCTACTTTTTCATATATTCATTGCTAATTTTGTATTATTGAAAAGTATAAATTTGATAGATTTGCAATGTCAGATCTGTCATTTATTGAGTATTTTTGTTTTTTAAATGCGGTGTTGTTTTTACAGTATTTATGGCCATTCATTCTGCTTTTTAGGTATTGTTTTGTTTGTCCAAACACACCTAATATATCAAATACCATGTAAGGGATGCGAAAGTGTTTATATTGGACAAACAAAACAACACCTAAAAAGCAGAATGAATGGCCATAAATATTGTAAAAACAACACCGCATTTAAAAAACATACTGTTAATACTGGGCATGAATTTGATTTAAATCGGGTAAAAATTCTGGACAAAGAACATAACCAAAAAGAAAGAGATATATTAGAAATGATTTATATTAAAAAACAAAAATACTCAATAAATGACAGATCTGACATTGCAAATCTATCAAATTTATATTTTTCAATAATACAAAATTAACAATGAATATATGAAAAAGTAGCCTAGAAAATATTAATGATTGATGAAATGAAATTTAAGGTAGGTTGCCCGTTGCCATACATAAAAATAAAAAGGCTTAAACTTAACTTTGAAAAAGATGTTAAATACATCGAAACGTTAGTAAAATATATTAGTTTTAATTAAAAGGAATACCACAAACCCAAGAAAGAAAATAAGTTTATATAGATGTACCTACATATATATTTAAATAATCACCCATTTTTGTTTTCTTCTTGGAATCCCCTAATTTTTCTTATATAATTTTATGATTTGGACTTTATACTTTTTATGTTAAATACCGTACTATTTTTGAATATAAATACTTTGTTTGCAATTTTTAACTAGCCCTGTATTTATTTAGGTATCACATATCTTATTTCACTATAATTCGATAAATGTGTGACCGCGGTTTCAAATTAATATCTAGTTCTGAACACTGACAATCTCCAACTTTAAGGGGAATAAGTACGTACATCGCCACGTAATTTCCCTTGTAGGTTTTCTTTCATATTTAAACTCATCTCTTATTTTATAATCTGTCCCGGTCCCTTATTTCTAAATCTATCATAATTCTGCGTGCGTTTTATCAAGGAAAATTCCGACAAACGAGTCCCCTGACCGAATGAAAACTCAGAGAAATTTCGCGCCTGCAAAAAGCGGGGTAAATCTTCCTACCTGTTCCATTAATGTAGTAAGAAAGAGTTGGGTGTGAGAACATTTTTGGTTCGAATTAATGTTCGGTAATTGCATTGTTTCTCTTTTCGGGGTTTAACTTTGCCAAATTTCCCGGAGGCTAACTTATACATGTAAATTTATAGATTCTCTCTCTGAAATTCATTGCAAAAATTATGTTAACCGTAGAATAGATGTAAAATCGTTTCGTTTCTTCGCTCAACATCGTTGTTGCTTCTCCATTCAATTTTTACATGTTCTGATTCTTCGTTGTCTAGATTTTAATTTCATTTCAAATATGAACGCGTACTTTGTACAAGAAATTTTGTTAATTAGTTTTCTCTCCAACAATTTAGAAAGTTGTCCGGGTTTTCATGTATAATTTTATCATTTTCCCCAATTTTATTTCAGAAAAGTTTTCTCCTATGTTAGAAGTTTTTGATAGTACTTTCTCTAATCAACGCCGTCACATTTTCTCACGTGTTCAAGTAATTTAGCAAGAAATGTTTACAATTTTTCCTAGGATCCAACAGTAATATCTCATAAATCACCTATGTCGGCATAATGGACAAACAAACAATTTTGTATGGATAAAAGATCCAGAAACGTAAAGTATATGCCATAAATATAGGGAAGATTAACTGATAATCTCAAATGCGCTTGCTTAAAATCAAAATTCCTGAAAAAACTGAAATAGATGGCTCCCGCCTTATCAAACAAGCAGTTAATCACTTTAACGGCATTCCGCCATTACAATTTACGAGTGACAAAGAAAGCACTGGTGCCAACAGTACTACCAAAAATTGAAAATGTCCCTTAAATATAAAAAATCTAATTTCACACAATAGCAGATCTTATTCTATTCATTTACTTGAAAATACTGTCCGCTAACTACAGTATTCAAAAAGATCGAATTCTTGATCGAAATTAACAGTCAAAACAATGAAAACACGAAATTAACGTAAGTATGAATAGGTATAGTTTGTTTCAAGATATAATAACCTGTGGGAGCTTGCATTTGCACTATATCTTGAAAAGGACTATACATACAGGATGAGTCCTTTTTCATTATTTGAACGGGGATCTCGAAAACCATAAGAGATACGCATTAGGTTAAATGGAGAAAGATTTGCATCTTTGTAAGCTTCATCCAGACACATTTTTGTCAATTTAAGAAAATGCATGGTTTACTATATATTTGCAAAAAATAGAAATTCTGCAAAACCTTTTAAGTGCTATAACTCTTCTATTCTTAAAGGTAGAAAATTTTTTTTTGAATATTGCTTTTAAGAAATTCAATTTCAAACAACGACATATTCTAATAGTGCATTTTTTCTGCTTGCAATGATGTAAGGGTTGTAGCACTTATTTTAATAAATAACAGCACAAGACACTATTATTATGTTTAACAAAAATCATGTCTTGCCATGGAAAACGCGATATTAATAATTGAAGCATTATGTTTACTTGATCATTGACAGTTCGTTCATTAGGGTGACTATAGTTGGTTTTGTTAGTGATTTAGCTGCTTTACAAAGTTAGTTATGGTGTACACAAATCTTGAGAAACTTGATATGATTGAATGTTACATTATTTGTAACAAAAATAGTAAAGAAGCCGCCGAACGCTATTTTATATTGTATTTTGATCGCCCTCAACCATCGTTAGGCACCTTCAATAATTTATACAATAATTTAAAAGAGTATGGAAGTTTTGTTAAACCTAGAAATAAGGGTAATATTGGTGAAAACACGCAGATAAATGTTTTAGCTGCTGTTAATCAGAATCCATCAACATGAACGCGGCAAATTGCACAAGGCGCTGCTACCTCACAACGCACAGTAGTGAGAATTTTATCAAAACATAAGTACCATCCTTATAAAAAATTAGTTGGTCAAACTCTACACCCTGGAGACGATCAAAGACGATTAAATTTTTGTGCTTGGTTCGTAAATATGTGCCATGAAAATAATAACTTTCCGATGCAGATCTTATGGACCGACGAAACACGTTTTACCAACTGCGGCATGTTCAATCGCCATAATGAACACCTGTGGGCACAAATAAATCCTCACCGTTTAGAAGAAAGGCGACCTGAGATTAGGTTTGGCTTCAATTTATGATGTGGTGGTATTGGTTCGCAACTTGTTGTGCTATTTATTTTTAATGAAACTTTAACCGGAAATCGATATTTGCAATTTCTTAGGGAAGATTTCGACAATATCCTAGATGGATTAAATTTACAGACCCCTACAAATTTACGGTAGTTTCAACAGGACGGTGCCCTGCCTCACTATCAGGCACAGGTCAAAAGATATTTAGATGAATTATTTCCAAACTCGTGGATCGGCAGAAATGGTCCTCTTTTATGGCCTGCACGTTCCCCAGATCTTTCACCGTTAGATTTTTTCGTCTTTGGAACAATAAAAGATCTCGTATATGTGCGATCATATGCAACCCAAGAGGAGCTATTGAGCTGTTATTAATGTATATGATAGCTTTGATGGGCGCAAAATTAGGAGAGCTATTAACTCAGTGTAGAAAAGCTGCCGTATGTGCGTCGATAATAATGGTGGGCATTTCAAACACTTAATGTAAATTAAGCGTGTTACGTGTTGTTAATAATTAATTCGTTTAGTGTTTTTATTGTTTCTTGTATTACATTGTATATTATAAGTTTCTTTTCTTTTCCATGGCAAGACATGATTTTTGTTAAACATAATAATAGAGTATTGTGCAGTTATTTATTAAAATAAGTGCTACAACCCTTACATCATTGCAAGCAGAAAAAAATGCACTACTAGAATATGTCATAGCCAACTATAGTTTCCATTTAAAAAAAATAGACTTTGCTTGCTAACTCAAAAATGCTATGCAAAATTAAAAATTTAATAAGTTGTCGTTGTTTGAAATTGAATTTCTTAAAAACAATATTCAAAAAGTTTTTTTCTAACTTTAAGAATAGAAGTGTTATAGCACTGAAAAGGTTTTGAAGAATTTCAATTTTTTGCAAATATCTAGTAAACCATGCATTTTCTTAAATGGACAAAAACGTATCTGGATGAGGCTTATAAAGATGCAAATCCATTTAACCTAATGCGTATCTCTTATGGTTTTCTAGATCCCCATACAAATAATGAAAAAGAACTCACCCCGTATAGTCTGTTTCAAAATATACTGCGAATGCTAGCTCCCACAGGTTACTATATCTTGAAACCGACTATATATAGATATATAACTTAATGTCTCTTGCGAAAGATAAGGTAAATATAATGAATTTTAAAAATCCCTCACACTACTATCTACGCCGATTAAAATAAGAAATTTACGAGTTAAATGGACTTTTTTGTGTCGTTTTAGCGTCAACATGTGCGTCAACAACAGATGTTGCAGTTCACCATATGAATAATGCTATTCAGTAACTGCGTGTTCTTTACATTATTTTTTTGCTACTATGTAACTCCGTCGTAATTTAAACCTGGCACGTCCGCTGTATGCATATTATATATAATTAATAGATACCTAATTAATAGCATTGATGGGTAGCAATGGTCCTCCATTATATCGTTCATTTTTAAAATGGTCAATCAGTAATGCGACTAGCATCTTGCTTTGCTTACATAAAGGTTTTGGTATGTTAATGCAGAAATATAATACGAATATGCAAAATTAGTTCTTAAAAGAACTGATAACTATGACTAATACTAAACAGAAAGCAGGTAAATAATTAACAAAAATGACAGCAGATCAGCGGCATTAGCGGTGCTGAAAATAGAAATGGCAAAATGACAACTTCGAATTTTACTCTGAATGTACATCTGCTAAATTAAACAATCCGATAATTACTAACACCTATAATATTAATAAATTAGTTCAGTAAAAACAGAAATGTAAGTCGTTAATTGTTATTAATATTCATATAATTTTAAGTTGTGAGGTCATAGATCGTCATAAATACGTAATTGCTTACGTGCATTATATGACTCCCCTGTTTCAGTATATATTCGGTTATAAAGAGTAAATTTACTTTGTCAGATCGTTGAGTCACCCGGTATATCATTGCAGTGAAATTATATAAAGTAAATATATAAAAGCAAGTACAGCATCGGTGCTCATATTTACATTACATGCATATTTATATCCTAATGCAATTAGAAAAATCAATAGATAGATACAATTTTTACGTTGTTAAATTAAGTAAAATTGTATAATGTTATCTACCACTGTATGGATGTTATTGCATTCTACATATACTAATATATTAACATAAAAATTATTAAAAATACAGAACTGTTGCACATATACAGGGTGAATCATTAGTAGCCGCTTCTTCGATTGCTCCTTTGTGTTTTAAATAAAAGAAAAAATAATTAGTGGAAAAACCATGGTTGCTTGTGGGGCATACTGTAAAAATACTTTAAGCTCTGATGCACTTTCGGTTTCTCCGGAAATGCACGGAACTTAATTTTTTTAAATGACTCGCCCTATATATTTCTGTATTTTCTTGTATTTCAAAATTCAGCCCATAGTTTTAGAGTTATTAATTTTTTTTGAAAATATTTGACCAAAACAATTAGTGTTCAGAAAAAAATCATTTTCACATTGTTTTTAAAAGTAAAAGCATTAACTTTGGTGGTGCTTGTAGCCAAGAGAATTCTCCATCATTTGGTAAAGTTGCACTTGACAATACCTCAAAAAACTTTGTTTTTTCAAATCCTATTTCCTGAAATTTTCACATACCAAAAACCTTTTTAAATGGAACACCCAGTATTTTATTGAGGCATTTTGTTCCTTTTTTTTATTCTCTTTCATTTTTGTTAACAATGTCCTATACCTATCTTTTGTAATTTCTGAGATAATCACTATAGGAGCAATTAGCGGTCAAGAGAAAGAACTACGAGAGCTGTTGTTCTATGCACCAAAATTTTCTTTCAACCAATGGAAGGCAGGAATGGCGCCCGACTTCCTTAGTCAACTGTCAAACAAAGTAAATCTTAAATCCAACTATCCCAAAAGTAATAATTTTACAGAATGAAGAGCATCGCATTTCAATTTTTTAATTCCGGCAATGTCCAGTTGCAGTATTTCATTTCTAACACTATTGGTTAACATCGAAATAAAATAAAGGTTATGTTTACAGACATATTTGAAGATGTCTTCAAAAAGTTTTGAAAATCCGTCCGTAGATAGCGAAGATACTCTCCTCCATTAACATTTTCATCAAAGAAATAAAATCCAATTATTCCCACTATTCCTCCCCACAGTTTCGATGACAAACGATTTTGAAAGTATACAGGTGTGATAAAGTGGGGGTTTTATGTGTTATAATAACGGAAATTGTGAAAAGCCAGGATAATTTATCTGCTGCCAATTGACAAAAATGTAAGCGATTCTGAAATTTTTTTTCATCTAACCCTGTGCATGAATATGCTACGGGTGAATTCATATTTCCTAATTATTCATGATTCTCAAATTTGACTTACATCTAACTGACGACCAATTTTCGTAGTACTAGTATGGGGGTATTCGACTACACTCGTAAGTACTATAAACGTCTTATCCTCACCAGTTATTGCTTCTTCCGGTCTTTCTTTCAAATTCAATACTTTCTGTTCACTCAAACCGTTTCTTTATACTTTCGAAGGTCTCTGGCTTCGGTTGACTTCTATCAGAGATCGCTGTGCATAAAGTCTGGATGCTAGCAAAGGGTTTCTTTCAGATTCACCCAAAACGTCAATTATGTCTGTTAACTCTTCATAAGAATAATTCATTTGGATAATAACTGATAGCGATGCTTTTATAAGTTTGACATAAATGTATACCGACTTTCTTTAACAGTTGACTTAGGCAGTCAGCCGCATTCCAGCCTTTATTGGACGAATATCTGGGTGCATAGAACAGCGCCCATAGTTTTTTAATTGACCGCTAATTGCTCCTATAGTGATTATCTCAAAAATTACAAAAGATAGGTATTGGACATTGTTAACAAAAATGAAAGAGAATAAAAAAAGGAACAAAATGCCTCAATAAAATACTGGGTGTTCCGTTTAAAAAAATAAGATTTTGGTATGTGACAATTTCAGGAAGTAGGCTTTGAAAAAGAAAGTTTTTTGAGGTATTATTGAGTGCAACTTTACTAAATGATGCAGAATATTCTTGGCTACAAGCACCACCAAAGTTAATGTTTTTACTTTTAAAAACAATGAAAACGATTTTTTTCTGAACACGTGTTTTGGTCAAATTTTTCAAAAAAAATTAATAACTCAAAAACTATTGAATTGAATTTTGAAAAAGAAAGTTGAACAGACAATTTAAAGCAGTACAAGAAAATCCAAAAATATATATGGTGTCATTTAGAAACAAATTAGTTCCGTGCATTTCCGGTGAAACCGGAAGTGCGTCAGAGCGTAAAGTATTTTTACAATATGCGCCACAAGCAACCATGGATCTTTCACAAATTATTTCTTCTTTTATTTAAAACACAAAAGAGCAATCGAAGAAGCGGCTACTAATGACTCACCCTGTAAACCGGTTAGTCAAAAGTATGGAATGGGCGGTTTATTTCCGTGAATATAAACTTCATAACAAATTGCCTGTAACATAAGTTTTCTTACTAATTATTCTCCATTTCTTAGCCTACTCCTTGTTTTTGTATGTTAACGCATTTCAATGGTAACGAATTTTTTTTTAAATGGCAAGCAAGCAGTTTTTTCGCTGATTTTTATTCCTCTTCTTTTTCTTGAAATGACTTGATATTTCTTTCATACACTTGAATAAGAAAATTTCTGTGCAAAATCAGAATTTCCTAAAAACGGCAAAACATGATATCAACACAGATTCTACAGTTTCTAATACTACTTTTTATTCATTTGAGTATTATTCCACAAAAAATGATAGTGGCCTCTGCTTCGCTAGTTATTAATCATGTCATTCTGAAGTACCTTTCAATAAGTGATAAGCTAATTTAATAAGAATAGTTTAATTTTCATTTGTAAACACGGTGAAAGTCAGCGAAACTGAAAGAATAGAAATGCTAATGATGGTTGGTTATGGAGATCGGCAACGTCACACAAGAAGATGTTTGTCGTTTGTTCAATAATGTTCATCCGGAGAGAAATCCTATTGAAAAATCTAAATTGGTTAGAAGATCTAGAGAAACTGGAAATGTAAGAGATATTCCAAGGTCTAGACGTCCAAAATCAGCCACAAATGAAGATCGAGCTCTCAATGTTCCACTTAATGTGATGGATAATCCAATTACACCAATCACGCAACTGGCTTTGGATAATGATATTAGTCAATCGTCGGTTGTTCGAATATTAAAAAACAACAAACACAAACCCTACAAGATACATCTTCTCCATGAGCTAAACAAAGACGACCTTGACAAAAGAATGCAGTTTTGTGCAATAATCATGGAAATGACCAATACTAATCCTATATAATTGTATAAACAACATTTTATTTTCTGATGAAGCCACTTTTTGTCTAAATGTGTTTGTAAATAGGCACAACTGTCGCTACTGGTCCAGTGAAAATCCTCATTGGATGATGGAACACCATACAAAAAAATTCAATGTCTGGGGCTGGTATTAGTGTGCACCACATAATAGGTCCATACTTTATAGATGGAAATTTGACAGCAGATAAATACCTAAATCTATTGCGTGACCACATTGTATCTGATATTGTACATCTATCCAGATGAAGATCGACAAAGAATGCCAAACCGCAGTATTTGGTTTCAGCATGACGGCGCTCCACCACATTATGGAGTTGATGTTCGCCTTTCTCTAAATAACACCTTTCCCGCTCGTTGGATAGGACGTCGAGGATCTATTGAACGGCCTGCTAGGTCGCCTGATTTGAGTATTCTCTGGGGACATTTAAAAAATAAATTTACAGAAACCACAAAATTTGAAAATGCTGGAATCTAGAATTAGGCATGAATTTGACAATAGGAATCCAAACTCGCTGCAAAATTCGTTGCATAATTTCTGTAATAGATTAGGATATTGTCAAGCTGTCTTCAGTTTGAACATTTTGATTTTATTATTAGTAGTGTAAATAAAGTATTATGAACATTTTATCTGAAATTTTCTTATTCAAGTGTATCAAAGAAATATCAAGTCATTTCAAGAAAAAAAAGAGGAATAAAAATCAGCAAAAAAACTGATTGCTCGCCATTTAAAAAAAAAAAATTCGTTACCATGGAAATGCGTTAACATACAAAAACAAGGAGTAGGCTAAGAAATGGAGAATAATTAGTAAAAAAAAATTTTTCTTACAGACAATTTGTTATAAAGTTTATATTTACGGAAATAAACCGCCCATTCCATATTTTTGACTAACCTTGTATATTTAAATTTAAAGACTAATGTGCATTCTTTAGTACAACTGTTAAGAAGTGTATCACTAAGATAAAGATGGACATATTAACTGATAAAATTATAACAAACAGCGTAATATTCATGTCCCACGTAACGTATAATACCATGCGCGAAAGGAGTGCAATTTCGCACCGGATCGTTTTTGACTAAATTTTATTTTATTACAATAACCCAACAACGACCAATAAAAATGTGAATTGCTCAACATTGGCGGTACCGCCTTTTTTATATTTTTATGTTATACTGTTGACTTTTTGCCGGTTCAAGAGGAAAGATATGCCACATAATTTTATTTGTCGCTAGCTACGGGGAGGAACGGAGGCGGAGATTGGCGGAAGCCGTCCAATACGTGAAGCTCTCCTTTAAAAATGATACTGTGCACGTTTTAATCACACAGAATAATTACTTCTTTCCTCTAAATAGGCACGCATGATTAACTGATGTATTGTTAGTATTTGTAACGCATAATTTAAATTAGTTGTACTTCAGTTATTATTATAGTATGTAGGAATTAACAGTGCACGCATGTTGTAATAATTAGCAAATATGTTCGTAAGCAGCAATGAGTTTTTAAACAAAAAAACAATGTATACCTACATAGTTGAAAATATTTTCCGTGAAACAGACTAAGATTTACTGCACTATTTACTAGTAGTCATATTTAATATAATTTTTCCGCAAATCGTTCGGAAATATTGATATTTCTGACGAAATTTATTGAAAGAAAAGGTTGACATTACTATACATCAGTAGTTACCGCAAAAAGTAGCTGTAAGAAAATGTTCATTTCTGTACTGTAGTCCCTTTCAACCTTAGTATTCAATATGTGTCTTATGGAGATAGACAACATAGTTGTCAGATCGACAATGACAAGTTAGGTTGCTAATTCATTATAATGACACGACATTTTAAATACTTGTTGGTTAGGATGTTATATTGTGAAATAAAATTTACGAAATGACAATTTAATTATATGAGTCATAAAATTTAGCGAAAAATAACAAAAACATGGCATACAGTGCATATGCTCATCAAAAGCAACATATAGAGAAGACGCGTTATATTCAATTGTACGCCATTGATGACGTTTACATGTTGTCATAACTGTATTAGAGAAACTAAAAAAGTTATTTTGTTAAATTATGTTTGAGGGCTTTTATTCATGGCAAATAAACACATAATTTCCGTTTCAATATTAAATTTCCCTCTTACGAATTTTTAACAGACTAATAGTTCATTTCGGTGTTGGAGATAAATCATATCTGTAAAAAACGCGTGTGTTGTGTATATTCTTTCTGTCAAATTTTCGTGTTTATTTTTGCTTTGATATTAATTGCATAAAAACAGTTCTTCCTCTTCTTCTGGCAAAAAGCTCTTTCTACAGTAACAACATAAACTTATGGGTAAACACTATATAGCATACTGGTGGGGCATCGAGAGCTTGGGTTTGGTAGAAACGATGCAGAATTGATAATAAATCTAAATGAAGATTCTGATAGTAACGAATGTGACTGGAAGAATTAAAAAAAACATATCGTTGCTTATAAGCATGAAATTTTATCACTGAAATAATGTTGTAAATTTTGACATTGTACCACGATTGTACTACTTCATGTTTATTTAAATAAATGCAAATGTAGGTATACCATACATAAATTATTTTCTTTAACGTTTTGATTTGTACTATTAACATTTTACAAACTTTTCTATAATCATCTGTCAAATTTAATTTGAATAAATACGTGAGTATAAGTGAATAAAAAAGAAAGTAATTGTATTGGGAATAATTTTTTTTGGTTATATCAAATGTCACTGACAGAAATGAAAATAGATCCGGCAACTTAAACAAAACGAGTCGTCATGGATCTAATATGACGTACAATTGAATGTAACGCGTTCCTCTATATGTCCGTTATTACTGTTACATTAAAAATAATTTTTTGAAGATAATTACTTTATTTACTGGATGTACATTTTATGTGCTAAGCAGAGCATACTTATTTAACAGAAATTTATTTTAATTTTTGCAAGTGCTCAACAATATTGATATAAGTAGATATACATATTTATTACATAAAGATAATATACAGTAAAGATTCGGATTAATTAAAACCGAGGCAATCCGAAGTAGTGAAACATCCTTTTTTAAAAGTTCAAAAATAAAACCTAAAATGGGGTGTTATTTTGTTGTTAATGACAGTGTCTATGAAGGGTGTATTGCCCTTCATAGACACTGTCATTAAGAAAAAAATAACACCCCACCACACACAAGAACAGACAAGTATATAAGACAAACATTTATAGACTTTAACTTAGATTTGTACATCTTTTTGATAATGGTGTCACAACCGAAACGTATATGTCAGAGTATTGTTAATAAACTCATAGTGAAACAAGCCAAGTGTTTTAAGTTATTTAATGTATGAAGTTAAAAATGTTTCACCAAGAAGTGTCTGCTACAACAGTCAAGAATAGGAATTAGGAGGTTAGACCAACGGTAATTAGTGAAAAAGAAACTACAAAATAACAATAAATATATATACCAAGTTAAGCAAAAATATTTCAACAAGTATTCAAATGAGTTTCCATTCACTTCTAAACATTTTTCCTGGAAAATGGATAGGTCTTGGAGGCCCTATTCACTGGCTGCTTGGTCTCCGGATATCACAAAAATAGATTTTTGTATTGGGACACGTAAAAGAGCAACTGTACAGAATACCTGTAACAACAAAAGAAGCAATGCGGGAACATATTCGAGACGAGAAATATTTAGAAATATAAGTCCTCAAGTTCTTCTTAATGTCGATATATTATTTCAGAAGCGTATTGAAAGATGTTTAGAAGTGAATGGAAACTCATGTGAATATTTGTTGAAATAAGTTTTACTTACTTTAGCATACATATTCATTGTTATTTTGTAGTTTCTTTTTCACTAATTACCGTTGATATAACCTCCTAATTCCTGTTCCTGCAGTTACTATAATTAAGGTATTAATTTGTTTTGTTTTAAAATTTGTTTATTGTACCATATTCTATACAGTATGTTTTGTCATTGATAGATATTTTGAAATATGCGCGACGTTTGTAGGACATACATCACAGTACATATCTGCATACTGGTGCATACCTCTTTCGCGAAAGTGTATTTTGATCGCTCCATAAATAAGTAGCATGTCCATCAATTCATTATTATTAAACGCCATAACAATAATTAACAACTATAATCAACAGAAAACTAAATTATTCACTTAACTAAACACAACGCCAGCGACAATAACATAGTCGTATCTTTGGCCGACTGACCTAACATTATGATGATAAGTGCTTCAAATACAGTTCTAAAAATAGGTAACATAGGTACTAAAGGGATTCGTGGCGCTAGGGGAGGTAGCTGTGACTAAATTATGGCACATGAAAAGTGCAACTATCGCTCCAAATGTAAACAAACATACGCATAGCGGGATAAATTCATTCTTACAGCCCATCTCAAAAATATTGACTACACTTTTCAATATCTTTTTACGGCTTTAATTGCAAACATTGATATAAAAAATTTTTGTCCATTACTTTGTAATTATTGTGAAGTATGTCACCTCAAAATCCTATCGATCTTTGACCAAACACAGTGTATATTTTATGAAATATATTGCTGACATAGATTGTATTGTAAGTACAATATATCCAATTTTTGTATAAATATGTAGTAACAACTTATTAAATGGCATCCATTCAGTTATCAATGTTGCAACAAATATCATGGGCTCACTATTCCGTATTCAAATAAAAAACATGAAGTTTCCAAAATTATGTCAAAAAACGAAAATAGCTCTGTAATAGTCACTTTTAAAGTATTAACATCTGAGATGTTTTTGTGGTGAAATTAAATAATCAATTCAAAAATGAACTGATATAGAGTTCTTTATACAAAAACGTGTAATGTAATTTTAATACAGTTTTCTACACATGCAATTAGTTAGTAACTCTAAAACAAATATATGCTTCTATTAAGACCATTTATTGTTAACAATACTACAAAAATTTGTGTCCATCTAACACGTCGTTTTCGAGAAATATAATTTTATAAAAACTTAAGAAAATGGAAATAGGTCAAAATTTTTAGATTTTAGGCCTATACTATCTTGTAACTTTTTGCCTAAAAATTATACGGGGAATACAAAAATGTAATAATATATATGAAATTCCATTTAAAAAATTATAACTATGATCAGCCACCATGTTATGGAACACTCTGTATAATACAACATATTTTTAAAATGTGCCTCTAATGAGTAGCTACCACAAAAAAAGAACCGCTTCAAAATATCTCTACTCGTAAAGGCAAAATCGGCCTTGTCCGCGGGGATGACTCACCCTGTATATAATTTTTTCGAAATATTGAATTTTTCAGAAAAAGGTAATAAATCAAAAATTTTAGATTTGAGGCCTATACTATCTTATTACTCTTTGACTAAGAATTATATATTATGTTATATACAGAACTGTAATAGTATACATGGTGATCCATTACAAAAACTCTAACTATGGTCAGCCACCAAGTTATGAAACTGTATAATACAAAATAAATATAAAGGCTGCTCCTAATGAGTGTCTATCCAAGGAAAAAAACCGCTTCCAAAAGATCTTTTCTCGTTAAGTCACAATCGGCTTCCCCGCGCAGATGTCCAGAGACACTGTGTATGTGTACTGTTTATATTTATTTCACACTTTAACATAAATAACATCAAATTATACTTCATCGTTAGCAATTACATGTCATGAGTTAATAAAGTCTTCATACATAAAGATTGCAGTTCCACATCTCGAAATGTACTTATTATTGCATTTCCTCTCAATATATAATATTTAAGAAAACTGAATTTTCGGTACACCGCTGTCATTTTTTTTAATATATCTTTCACTCAATGACATAGTAAATATCAGCATATTCAGTTGCTGTAGGTTTTAACAATGACAATGCATACTTATATAAATCATACACATCCGTGTTTAGCATTTCTTTAAAGTACTGGAATACAGAAAACAAAAAAGCAACTTCGACTACCTGTCCTGTTGGAGCGGACGAGCAACAGAAATAAGATACAGTAAACTGGAAGGAATCTGAGAAAACGTTGTATTTTAAATTGTTATTCACAAATTAAAATACAAATAAAAAGAACAATCCATTCAAACAGGTACAGAATGAATTTTCATTCATGAAACGGTCCACAAATCGTAAAAACGGTATGACGAATTGACAGTAATGTTACAAATCGAATACACATAGATTGAAAATAGTCGCGTGATAAAGAAAAGGTAATCGTTGAAGATTCCCACACATTTTGTTTATACGAAGTTAGTTTTTGTCAACACTAACCAAAATAGATATATTTTTAGTGAATTAAAAAAAGTCAAGAAAAAATCGTGTTAGGTATATTAAGTTACTAATAAACTATATACACATATTTAAAGGTATAAATATATCTGAAAGGCTATCGAAGATATTAATAATAATAATAATCTTTATTCCTCTCGATTCCTAATAGAGCATTGGAAACGTCAGAAAAACGATATATAATGACATGGTTTTTCTAACCATGCCATATATTATATTATACTGATATTCCAATTCTTAAAATAATGTTTTTTTTTTTATATTGGAAGAATATTTATTAAAAAGGTTTGCAAGATTAATTAAAAAATGGTTGTACCTACCAATGATAAATGATATTTTATGCAGAGTTTTGGTTCACTGTGTATAACGCAGGAACGATAAGGTTTCTTTCTTCTATATAATAATTGTAGAATCTGAAATGAAGAAAAAATATTAGTGTTGTTATAAAATATTATGTATTATGAAATTGTATAAAATTGTTTAATCAACGGTGATATGTCAATGAAAATATAATAATCTAATTGAATTTGAGTATAAGCAAATTTGAATTAAGATTCGCACTGCTATTTGAATAAGTGGAAGTGACAGTTTAATTTTGACAGATCATGTTGTGCGTATGTAAAATATGATAGAAAATGGTATGTAATGCATTGAAATGAGGTTTTTAAAATGGAAAAAGAATTAAATAATGTGTGTTTTATAAATTTAAATGGATATAAATATTTAAAAGAGTATTTAAAAGAACTATGTTGATTATTAAAGGTATGTGTTGATTTCTCGTTGGAGAATTTAAAAAGATTAAGAGATCGTCAAGGTAATTTTAAAATAAATAAGAGATAATTCTTCTTCATAATGAAGTGCGGTTGTATAATTTTGGTGTTGCGAAAATAATATCGGAAATTATACAAAATATAATAATTTTGAGTTATTAAAACGTGATAAAAGTGTTCATATAACAGAATTCAAAGCATAAACAAAAATAATTACAATTTCCAACATTGAGTGGAAACAAAGGCTTATTATAAGTTAATGAAAGAGTTATTAAGAGATTAATATTGAACGTGTACACAGAATAAGAAGATGTTAGTAAAAAAAGTGAAAAACCTTACACATAATATATTAAATTCTGATCCAAGTCATTGTGAGTACATCATTTTGGATTCTATTGGAAGAAGAAGAGGTTTGAAGAGTATTCCGTCCGGAGGATATTTCTAGAAATACCGAAGATATCGCAAGTTTAACCATTTGACGAACTATTTGGAGAAGGTATGTTGCTGTAAGCCGTTGTCCAATCCAGAGATCACAAAGATATCACAAGTCTAACAATTTGATGAACTGTTTGGAGAAGATATGTTCCTGTAAGCTGTTGTCCAATCCAGAGATCACGAAGACATTGCAAGTTTAACTAATTGACTCCAGAGATCACAAAGATATCACAAGTCTAGCAATTTGATGAACTGTTTGGAGAAGATATGTTCCTGTAAGCCGTTGTCCAATCCAGAGATCACGAAGACATTGCAAGTTTAACTAATTCACGAACTATTTGGAGAAGGATTGATCCAGTAAATTATTATTCTGTCCAGGAGATTTGGAGTAGTTTTTTCTTTTCCAGCGCAGAAGTAGTGCATTTATTTTAAGGTACATACAAAAATCTTATCCGAGAACTACAAGAGACGATATCTGGTAGCATTAGGAAACATCTATATTCTTCAAGTATTCAGGAAGTCGAGACATTCAGGACCAGATTATAATTCAAGGATATTGGTTTCATCATAGCAGTAAGAACCTACGAGAAAGAAAATAATATTATCTGACGAATTAGTCAAACTACCGTACAACTTTGATGTAAGGTTGTATAAAATATTTACATATTAATAATGATAATTTATCATTAACATATATTGGTCATATTCAACGTAAAATCTGTTTTGTTATTTTAAATATAAAATAAGTTAGGGATCTCATAATTATAAAAGTTAGGTTGTATTGTAATATATAATGAAAGATGTATTATTGAAAGAAAATATTGAATATACTATCCATTAAAATTATCGAAGTGAACTGAATACTTATATGAATACAGGGAAACACATTATTTATCATTTATTAAATTATTTATCAAGACATAAGCATTACTTACCGAATATCAGTTTGGTTAAAATCATTTCTTCATAGACAACATTTTTATCGTTATTAAACAATTTTTATTGAGCATGTTCTTTTATCAATTAGTCTGTACATCCGATTTCTCTAACCAAATCAACACATACTTTTAAATTTGAGATTGTTTTTCCTTCATTGATGGTGTTATACATTTATATACGTAAATAGAACATATATATTTAGAGGTTAAATATTCATCCTGAAAAGAAAACTAATATAAATTTTATTCTGTCAGAAATAAATTACAAGAGAATAGAAATACTTACGTATTTAGTTGAGATAATAGTATTTTCTACAAAAAGCAGAAACAACTGACTATTGACAGCCCTAGAGTTATTAAGTAGTGTTACAGAAAGAATTTTGTTGGATAAATAAGAGTCATAATCGATTTTATGAATTAGGTTAGAAATCTTTGACATTGATTTTAAAGAATCCCACCACAGCAATAAATTGGTATAGTTAAACATAGTACTACCAGTTTAATAAATTTTAAGGAAATAGTGAAGTTATTAATATTTAGATTAATTGAGCTTGGCCGAGGTTTTAAGAAAGAAAATAAAGCTTTACATTTGTTATAGAGTCACAAATACTAATTCATTTAGTGCCCGAATATTGGATATCATTATAACTTAAAGAAGTTATAATATTGTTAGTAGAGCTAATACAAGTTCATTTAACACCTGGACGTGGGACTTTATTTATATTAGTGAATATTATATTTATTCACACACAATTATTAGTTCATTTGGCTGGCCCAACATGGGACTTAGGAGATATTAAAATATATCCCAGCCCAAATACTAATTCATTATATAAAAACTACATCAACACACACACACATATATAAAATAAAACACGACAACCATCATAACAAAGTATCATTTAAAAATTCATTTACTATGTAGTAACTTCCTTCAATTAACAATTCCTTAGTTGTAACTTTCGACATAACAGTGCTCTCTTTTGAATTCTTAACACGCGAACCATATCTGTTGATGATCACCACGCTATTATGCCATATTCCATCACTGAGTGAAAACAAACAGAATAGACCATCCCAAATATTGCGGAATTCACTTCATCTCTCAGCCTAGTCAGAGCAAAACATGTGGGACTAAGTTTATTGCACAACATTTCTATATGCTCTTTCCAATTGCATATTGAATCAACAGTTATATTCAAAAACCTAGAATTGTCTATACTTGAGCGATAGTCGTCTGAGGCCTCCTAACTACAAGAGATCAATCTCAATCTCATGATATTGCCATAAATTCAATAAATACAGTCTTCTCATTATTTATCACAAGATTGTTTCCCAGAAAATAGTCATTCAAAATACCCAAACTATTAGATGTATGTCGCCCCAAGTCTTTAGTCTTCTCAGTGGGAACTAAAAGTTAAATTTCATTTGCGTACATGATGACGTCATCTGAGGGAATATTAGTCAAGTATACTGTATGACATGGAAACTGCAACACCAAGAAGGGGTGCAGATTTTTTGACCAAACTTGGTAGAAACGTATAACTAGTCAAAGGCAATAATTGATTAAAATTTCAAAGAAAAAAAACAAAAGACTAACACAATTTAACATAATTTTTATTAATAATGTGTTGAACCGCCCCTATTAGTGTCACACTCCCTCACTCTTCGTGGCATTGATTCGACTAGGTGGTCGATATCCTCTTGGGGTATGGTGTCCCAAGCAACCTGTAATTCATGCCGGAGAGCTATTAGTGTCTGCGGGGGATTGGCTAAATTCATAAGTTTTCGTCCCATAATGTCCCACACATGTTCTATTGGCGAGAGGTCGGGGGATTTGGGTGGCCATGGCAAGATATTGACATGAGCCTCTTCCAAGCGATTTCTAGAAATTCTCGCTACGTGGGGAGGGGCATTATCCTGCTGGAAAAGTGGGTCTTCGAGCGTTTGAAGATATGGTAGAATATGGGGTTCTACCACCTCATCAATGTAACGCTGGGCGTTCATGGTGGTTTCGATGAACACCAATTGAGACCTACTCCCATATGCTATAGCACCCCATACCATAACACCCACTGCTCGATGCACAAGCCTTTCAACGGAAAACTGAATATCACGACGTTCCCCACGTCTTCGTCTGACCCTCATACGGCCATCATGCATCCCTAGACAAAATCGAGATTCATCACTGAATACCACCCTGTGCCACTCCACGTTCCAGTGCAGTCGCAATCTACACCACTCCAAACGTTGCTGTCGGTGTTGAGCCGTAAGTGGTAACACAAGATGTGGACGATAAGATTGTAAGCCGAAACCCCTAATTCGACGATAAACGGTTCGAAGGGTTACAGGACGACCAATATTACCTAACCACACGTCAGCAATTGATCTGGTACTGGAAAACCTGTCTCTTAGTGCCATTAAGCTAAGGCGGCGGTCCTGTATCTCATTAGTTCTTCTTCGGCCTCCGGTTCCTCTTTGGCGTCTTTCCTGACCTTCCCTAGTCCATGATTGATAACAGCGCATAATGGTGGATTGGTTCCGGTTAAGGCGATTTGCAATTTCCCTGTATGAAAAACCACCTTCTCGCAAACCAACAATTCGACCTCTGTCGAATTCGCTTAATTGGCGATAATTTCCACGTTGCTGCACTCTAGGCATAATAAAACTCTTTAAACACGTTAAACAAAGGTATAATAAGACAAAACCGTTGAAATTAATTTCAAACAAACAATTAATACACCACACATTAATGTCAGCGAAAACTGAATGAAGTGTCAGATGTGTCATGACCACTTGATCTATCGCAACAAAATTTTAATCAATTATTGCTTTTGACTAGTTATACGTTTCTACCAAGTTTGGTCAAAAAATTCGCACCCATTCTTGGTGTTGCACTTTCCATGTCATACAGCATATATAACGTACAAAAGGGCGCCAAGAACGCGCCTCTGTGGCACCCCACTCCTGAGTGCTCACTTATCCGAAAAAGCATCACCAATTTGCACGTACTAATACCATACCTGAATAATTTCTGCAGTAATAGTCTGTGATCACCTAGAGCGAATGCCTTACTTAAGTCTGCAAAAATTCCAACACATTACGTTTTAAACTGAAACGTATTATATTTTTAATTTTGTATATGTATTGCATTGCAGTTTCTTTTTATCATTCATATCGCATTCACTAAATTCCTAATATCCTATTTATTCAATTATTTATTATAGCGTAAGTATTCTACGATGACACAAAATGGAAAGATGATATATTTTTGATCGAACTGTAATCTATACAAACGAGTACACGTACACACATTTATATACCACCATATAGACGAATATGTTACAACTTATTCAATACTTAGGGAAGTGACACATTATTAACGAGAAATTAGTTATGGGAAACTTTCGAAAGGAACTTTTCTGTTGCCAAGCCACAATGTTAATACTGAATGTTGTTTAAATTGTGGTTATAAAAGTAACTTTTTTTTCACTTGTGCATATAAAATTTTAATGTAAATATATATTGATAAAAGAATCATATATACATCTAATATAACCGTGAGAAAGCGTGACTATAAATATATTTTATAGATGAAATCTATACAATTGTCACATTTAATTTTCATATAGAAAATATGGAATTCGTAAATATGGCATCGCAGAAAACAACAAATCGACTGAATTTTCATTTAGATATTGAGAAAAACTTCAAGCATTGATAATATTTAGTAAAAAATACTAGTTTCTTAACAAAATATTTGTTGTTACTTGGTTGCAGTTAATATTAACGACATGTATTAACACCGACATGAGAAGTTACAAAAGTATTTTAAACTTTGTGTAGAAGTTTTCTTTAAAGTAGATATTTTAACAAATATAGGATTATTTAAAACATAATTAATTTTTAACAAATACTAATGTAAATTTAATAGTTTTCAAGGTTAAATTATGCAATTCTTTTGGTGGTTATTATAACAACACCATGTATATAGTTATGAGCGAGGAAAAATATTGTAATTACACACAATGTGTATAAAATTCCTTAAATTTTGATCTCTACAATTTTCCTCGAACAAGTCAATTTTTATTTTTATTTACAACCATACGCGTAATGTCGGCATTTCTGACTTTTTAAAAGTTTGGAAGTGTGACTTTGTTCACATTTACTTCCCGCCCTCTATTACTGCCCTCATTTACTTCCCGCCTTCTATTACTGCCCTCATTTCCCAACCTCAATGTCAATTACAAAACTGTCAACTGGATATGTCAAAATCTTATCGGAATTTTTATCACAAATAATTATTATTGTATGGTTGTGAATAAAATTAATTCTTACATCAGAATTAATGAAAGCTTGAACCCAAGTAGATAGACCCCTCTGCTATTGCTGATATGATGATATAGTGATTTTTTGTCTTTCTCCATTCGAGCTAAGATATCCGGATTGCTACGGCAGGACAGATTCCCTCAGTTCCAGTGGAGTGCAGTCCTTGAAGACTTTATTACTCAACATTTCATTTATAATCTATTCACCGAAAAAACTGACGTACATGTGTTTGACATCACAATTCTGACAATTCAATATGTCAAAACTTTCACCGGAATTTTTATTACAACTAAATATAGTAAATGGTTGTAAATAACCACGCTTCGCGTCTCGGTTAACTATACTTAATCTCTCGACAGTAATGAAACACTTTCCACCTCGGTAAGTAATATACTATTAAATCCCCATCTTTTGGCATAAATCATACATTTCTATCCTAACCAGTGGAGATGTAACGGGCGGAAACTCGAGAAATTTAAATAGCAACGGGCGTCAAATATTATATTTTCGGAAAGGTGCTTTCATTCTCTATCTCGTGGGAAATACTTTTTTTTAAATCGATAGATTAAAACAAAAAACATAGTTCTCAATACTCCATAACTAATTATATTTGCTTGACTTTTTTAGTTTGACGTTTTTGCTTTAGCTTATCGCAATATCCTCTGTTAATTAGTTGTTATTGGAGTTAATCAGCTTGGAGAGTCACATTTTAAAGGAACTGCCAATCAAAAGTTCCACTGAAGAGAAAATAATTGAAGTCTTAACCACAGACAATACTATAAAGACAAATTGTTCTTATGCATTATTATGCAGCCGTAAAAAGCATGCAAACGTTAGACGTCGCCACTGTATTTTTTAAATTTCAAGAGCAAACTTTAGATGGCACCACCTAAGAGGATGTGCTTATTTATTACTTCCAACCGATAGATGTCATTTTGTTTAGTATTGAAAAATGGAATAGCTAAATTTCAGAGTTTTATAAAATATAAATTCAAATGAAATTACAATTAAATCTTGATTGCACATAATAAGCATAATATTCAGATAGACTTGCCGACAGATTCACGGATGCTGCTATAATACGTAATGCATAACTAAATTATGATATCTTTGCCGCCAAGTTGTCAATATACTTCTTCCAGTTCAATTGAGGGTCCATCCACAATCTCAAGAACTGAACTGCCATATGTTCCATATTTAGCTCTCCATAAATACTTTTTATTGGGTCCTTGCAAACAATGTCCCCTTATTCCAACTCTTTCCAATACCACCAACTACAGCAGTTACTACAAGTCTGTAGTGTTGAGCTTTCTTTATGAGATATGTTTTTATTGGTCTATTGCAAAATTAAGAATATGTATGTTAATCATACACGATCCATGTTACATTTTTTTAATTTATTATATTTTGTATCTTTAAATTTCCACTGTGTGTTTGTTTCCTTTTATGTCCTGTTTTTTGTTATTTCTATACGAGCAACTTATTAATGATTACCATAACTGACACAATTCGACAATAAAATCAAACTGTAAACGTATGTATATACGGGAAAAACAAACAAAATTGTTAATTAAAACATTATTAGTGCACAAATCTTTGAGCTCGGGGCTACTCAATATTTTTAAACGTTTTATTACACGAGATCCGTATTTATTATTGCTCGGTAATGGCCCTCTCTTCTTCTTTCGACAGAGACCGAAGCAGAAGGAAGAAATAAGAAGAGATGGTAATGTAATATAACCACCCACAGCGTATGTCGTGAGCTTTTGACGTCCACAACTTGGGGCTTT
The DNA here is from genome assembly GCA_963170755.1 of Amphimallon solstitiale. Classification (NCBI taxonomy): domain Eukaryota; kingdom Metazoa; phylum Arthropoda; class Insecta; order Coleoptera; family Scarabaeidae; genus Amphimallon; species Amphimallon solstitiale. Next base: position 1,412,255 of record OY720683.1, on the reverse strand, counting down.
ATTGGAAACAATTTTAATTCAATACAGTCGCCTACGTCTGTCCTTGTCTGACTTCCCTTAACTATGTGTACACGGCGAGATGATAACTTGACCATCTAGGATAGTAATTACCAGGCATTAGTGTGCTTTTAAGGCGCAATTAGAGATATATGATATTTATGATGATTCGTTAACTATAAATAACAAATAATCAGTTTGTTACATTGAGATGTTCCAAAGATAAATATATACAACTGTATGTAGTTACATTCGACTGCGGTACGTGGTTTTTGGAAAATATCCGATTTGGTCTTTAGTCTATTATTTCATTTATATGTATATCAATATTTGTTTAATAAACACAATGTTAATATTGTACTGAAGCGTTGTAATTATTGAAAGCTTTACCTATTTTGTTTTATATTTGAAAACACTGCTAAATTTACTATTAGTTAATAATTTGATTTTAGTGGCGAACATCTCAACTACAATGACGTACGAATATGAACTGTTAATAATATTAATTTTATACTAAAATAATTTTTAATTATTTGCCGATATATTAGCTGACAATTAGTAATATATACCCAGAAGTTACTGTAAGTTTCATTACAAACTAGCTACTAGATTTTGTAAAGAGAATATTTCTAGAATAAAAAAATGCTTGTAAGGTACATTCTACGACGGGAGTTCATCAGTTATTTTTCCTGAAATAGAAGCAAACAACTGAGAAGAATAAAATAATTTTAATTTTCAACGTAATCCCCTGAAAGGTTAATACATTTTGTGTATCGATTTTGAAGTGCATCTTAGTAAAATATTCTCTATCTCGTTCCATTATCTAATCAATTACCGTCGTCCACAAATCTTCATCGTTTAAAAAATGGTTTTCCCGAAGGCGTTCTCTTAATTTTGGGAATAGATAGTAGTTACTAGCAGCCGGATCTAGAGAATATGGGGTTGTTCAAAAAATTTAAACCCAGCATTGTGAATGGCGGCCACTGAAATACAGCTTTCGTGAGCCGGAGCGTTCTCTTGGTGAAACAGCATCCCAGGTCTCAATTTTCCTCATCGATTCTCTTTGCTGGCAACTCGAACTTTGAAAATTAAGTTTGCGTAATATTCTCCTGTTACAGTACTCTCACGTGGAAAATAATCGATAAAATTAACTCCCTCAAAATGCAAGAAAACTGTGGCCACAATTTTTCCTGCAGTTGAACTGATACAAAAATTTCGGACCATTCCATACTTTGCTTTTTTGACTCTTGGTCAAAGTGTTGAACCCAAGTTTCATTTACTGCAACGAATTTTTGCAGAAAACAATTTGGATCTCTGTCAATTATTGCCAAAATCCGTCTCAGAGGTAACTTGACAGATGCGGTTTTGATCTGCCATTAACATTCTATGTAGGTACCCACCGTGCAGACACTCTTTTGAAACCGAATTTATCGTGCAATATTTTTTCAACACTTTTAGTTGAAGAGCCACATGTCTTCGTTATATCTCACGGCAGTTCTTCGATCGTTTAGTACCATATCATGAACCAAATCAATATTGCCCTAGATAACCACCGTTTTGTGAGGACCAGCAGCTGATGCATGTTTACAGGTCTCCTTTCCCAGTTTAAAATCACATGACCAATTTCTAAATACGTGGTATGAAAGTGCATCACATAGAATGTACAGTTGTTCTTCTACCGAAGATTCTTAGAGTGTATTGTAATATGCCCGCGGTTCTACAGCCATGCTGGTAGTGTTCAGGTACCCAGTTTTAATTTATGCGGTCGATGAGTCCCTGAAGTCTTCTGTTTGGTTGACCCGGATCCCTAGGTAGAGTAACACTGCACCATCTTACTGAAGTTCGGCAAGCAGGATTCCCAGGTAGATGGTATAAGATCATGTACTAGTACAAGAATTTTATAATACTTATGCCATGATGACGCTTGATGATGCGAGACTAGGTGGTGAAGATAGTTGAACACTGTGGATTTGTCGTAGCGGGTACAGTATTTATATTTACCTACATTATTTTTATAACTTTTGAATGTTATATTGATATTTAAGCTGTTGTACCTGTATGGTAAATCCTTTTTAGCATGATTTAATGATTGAAATAAATATCTATAATTTTTAAATTTAAATAAAATAATCTTAGACTAGATTTTACTGTACTTCACCATGATGTTCTAACAGTCACGATTAAGCATCTCGAGATCAAATATACAGGCTGTCCCAGAAATAAAAAGACGGAGTAGCAGGTATGTGAAGTCCGAACAGAAACAGGCACACATATACCGCAATAACGAAGAAATTAAAAATTTAATTTTCTATGTTGTTTTTTAAATAAAAAAATTACATTACGGACCTGGCACAGAATGTATGTTTATAAATACACGTAAGAATGCTCATTTGTAAATAGAGACGAACACGCATTCATAGAAAAATACGCTTTTATTTGTATAAAACGGGAAAAAAACGTTAAGTCGTACTCATTCATATAAAACATATGTTTTGCCTGATGCGTCTAGATAACGCAGCTATGTAGTCGGTTGTTGACACAGATGGGCGACCCACTTTATTGCAGACAATAAAAGATTGTTTTTATTTTTAAAATAGGAAGGTTGTTGCTCTTTAATGTGTTTGTAGTCGGAAACAGCTGATTATTATTATTTTAGAATATTCAATAAATCGTAGTTTTTCTAGCCTTTATTACAGTAAATATCAAGAATGTAATTATTTTTTTCTAGCAGGTGTAAAATTAAAGTAATTAATGGTTTGATATTTATTATGAAGTATCTATTCCTCCTCCTTTTTTTTAACACCAGTAATATCGTCCAAGGTCGGCGTAAGGTCAATTGAATTCTTTATTATTATTTTTCTGCTGTCTGCGCACGAATAAAGACTTGATATTTTGAGGGTGCATTTTTACACAATCTAGATTTCGATTTCTGATACTCCGTCTTTTTATTTCTGGGACACCTATATAGGTCAATTGGACATCCACACTCAGAAATCTCTTTTGAATCCTGCGAGCGCAGATCAAATTCACACTGCTAAAATTATGTACAACCTCGTAACTATTCTCGTGTATTGGCATTGATAATACGATTGAAGATTTTCACGCTAAAAAATATCACCTTCAATATACACTTAACGTTTGTTAATTGTTGATTTTAAGACAAATTTAAAACAAAGTTACAAAGATAATATTAATTTAGTATACCCTACAAGGAAAGTATTAACTACATACGTTCATATTGAAACATATAATACAATTTATCCTTTCTTTCACGTATAATGTAAATGACCAATAAACAGAGTGAATGTCAATATAAAATTACTATTATGAATATGATGCACATTATTAAATGAATATAGAGGCGATTGTATAAATAGTACAGATTCCATTTAAAATTTAAGAAATAAGTTTTGATCATGTGAACATCAATATTTTTTTATAAAACAACTAATATGTATGTGTAGATTGCCCCTGTCAGATAGGCAAATCATACCACACGATATTATATCATTATGGGCCTTCGCTAGTGAATGGGAAATGTAATATTGGTTCCATAGCACATAATTTAATAAGCCAAGGATGTCCGAGTACTTATTACACATAGGGAATATATGAAAAATATTTGAAATAATAACTCAATATCTAGGCAAATAAAAATTCATTTATGACCAAATATTTACACATTTGTATCTGCGGGAAAGATTTATAGCAGAATAACAATTCATTGTAATGTAGGTTGCCTAATTTTAATTTATTTTATATTAATTTTAAACAAAGTAAAGAATAGTTGAACGAAAAATAAGTGCACAGCCGGGTAGCTTTTTATTCAATTTATAACGTAAACTAAAGCAAACAAATCTGCTACAAAGGATTTTTGAGAAATCTTGTTTTTAATATTTTGACATATTAATTAATTTTCTTTAATCCGTTAATTTTTTTCTAAATTTGATTCCTCAGCCGAGTAGATTACTAAATTCTTCATAAGTTGACGTTGAAAGGTTTTCTCCATCTTTAAAATCAAAAAAAATATCTTGCATCTAAAATCTGCTATTTTTCCATTGTTGACATATCCACTAGCAAGGACCCTTATGGGGTATTATATTACATAATGAGTTAGAATATATCTAACGTTATTTATCATGTATACTGGGTGCTCTATTTCAACATCCAAGCATAAATAATTATTGATTCAGAGTAAGATGGATAAATTTAAAGAAATAAAATTTCAAAATTATTTTCCTAAAAAATATAGCGCATATATTATACATAGTTTTTTCATGTATACTGCTACATACAGATGTCCTTAATTTGCACTAAAAACATATTTAGAAGTGTATCTGAATGAATACCACATTAAACTACAAATTCCTGACATTTCAGTAAGAAAATATTTATTATACAAATTTTTATTAAATTGCCTAAAAACTGTTGTCACTCTCTCCCGTGATATATAAAACACTTTATCGTTTTCTTCGTCCTTCTAAATTCAACTGGGCAAGCATAACATTTATTGGATGACATATTTTTATTTTGTTATGTTGTATATGTTGATCCACTTGACAAATGATTAATCATTAATTTTGCTTGTCGATGGAATTTCACTAGTAGTTATCATCATTACATTTTCATGTTTAATAACTTATAATAATATAAAATCCTTTTTATCATTCAACAATCTACAAAGCTCTATGTGTATGGAAAATACACAAGGCTCATGAATAGTATAATAATAACAATTTTTTTCTGTAGATGTATGCTTAATCATATCCTACAGGGGAAGGTCAAACATGAACAATAAATCGTATAATTTTATAAAAGCGTCTTATTGTAAATTTTGAAATAAAAAAAAAAGTTTAAAACACAAATTACACTTGTTTTATTATATATTAATATTTATTATAAAGTTAATAATTACTATATGCTTTCATTTACCCTATTATTAGGCGTACGATAATATGAAATATGTCATGTCCGTATTCCAAATGTCTTCTGTTGCTATTATTCTATATTAAATGTTATTTACTATACCTAAATATACAACGGCAGGCATTATTACGTTTGACAAAGAGCGGGATTTATTTATTACGATGTTAATTTAGAGCGAATGCTTTTTAATTATTATCTGAAACAAACATGTAGATGTATTATCTAGCTGTAACTGTAAAAAAGGTAACTAATACAATTGAAAAGGAGAATATTCTTTCTTTGTTCTTGTATTTATTGAACCTCTTTTTTCTTAATCCGACAGTATATAATTTTGAACAGAGTTAGCGGTTGTTGAAACAATAGATGATGGAGTTGATAATAGAGACATTGAAACGCAACGATTAATAATTTAATAAAGTGAATGATTGTGCTATTTTTGTTTGTATTTCCTTAATTTGCCGAAGATATAGTCCGACTAAAAGCCACATTAATTATAATATATGGTTTTATTATCTGAAATGCTTTGTAATTAATTTTTTTTGTACGCATAACCAAATATAAAACTGTACATTTTCATGATGTCAGTCTAAATATAATTTGTCAAATTACAAATAGTAGTTTCATCAACGATAGTTTGAATATATGGAGTTTAGAAATTGCGATTTTATTTTAACTCTGATTGTAAATGTCATAGGTTACTTTAGATAGTAGCATCACTTTCTTCTCTTCGATTGTTGGATCAAGTCAAACCTTGCGGTGTCCACAAAGTACGAGGTAGGCGCCATAAATTCTCGGCCTGACAGGCTTATACAGGTTCAAACGTATAACAGACTTGTATGTGAATTAGAGATTATTATATTTGACACACAGGAATAATTTTGATTTATTCCTTTTTATTTTTTGAATAAATTTTGATATCAGTACTGTCTGTTGAGACATATAATTTTTACACGGATGTGGTTGCTGGTGCAAGGAAGGTAGTCTTTTTTGGGATTGTAAGTGTTGTGATTAGTCCCCTTCATTTGATATAATTTCATTGTATTTTTGACTTTTTGAATTTTTTTTTTCACAATTTGTTTTAAATAACAAAAATATTTTTTCGTTATATGACTTGTACAATTTGTTATATTTATTAGTTAATTTGTTAAACACATTTTTTAGAACACATTTTATCACCTATTTTTTAATTTGTACATTGGTGTCACTAGCTTATTTTCTTGTTTAAGCTTGGCCTGATGATGTGAGTATAGTATTTTTAAACCACGAAACCGGTGGCCTTAATTTAAATAAAGAATCTGTGGGAACTTGGACCTTGTTTCAATTTAATCTCTTAACTATCCACCCACACATGGCCCATCACACCAATTTATTTTTTTACTATTTAACAATTAGACAAATATCTATTTCTTAAATAGGGAAAAATTTATTGGAAATGCTTCCCTCCACGACCATTGGAATCCACAAAAACAGTTAATGTCCAATTTGTAAATTTTGAATATATTGTGTGTAAAAGATGATAATAAAAAAAAGTAATATACTCTCGTTAAAAAGAAGTATCTTTGCGAAAATCATCTACCGTCAAAAGATATTAAAATAGCCCAAGGAATATCTTTTTTATCAGTTTAGTTTAGTAAATGCTTTGTATATTAAATAGAGAACAATTACAATAAAAATAAAAATTGATATCAGTTAATAGTTTCACACATCTATAAATACTAAATTACCAAAATTTTTGTGTAGAAAAACTATAGAACCTGCATAAATTATAATATTAAAATGAAGCAAAAATTGCTAGATACTCGGTAATACAATTCATATCATGAGAATATCAGGAATGTTGAAATACTATTCTAATAAAACTGTACGTTTTAATCATTTCGTCTCTGTTGTTATTTATTAACAAACCGATAGCATTAAATCGGCATCCCTTTTTCATCATCCGAAGATGAATTACAGTGAACGTTAATTCATTTCTTCGACGAGATCGCAATATATGAGAACTCTTCGTGTCAAGATTAAGAAAGTAGGTACTTAAGTACAGTATCGAGTCCAGAAATAGATACAGCGAGCGATAAAACTTTTGTAAATCAACAATTGATTCGCAATTATAATTTATGGAATATAATATATATGCAGATTTTTCAAAGCCGTATCAAAGTCTACATACAAATTATTTAAACACTTGTGGTAGGGGTGGCGAACCAATCGTATGCTACAAAATAATTTGGGCACGGCATAATTTAGGAATTAAGGTACCTAATCTAAACAATTTTTGGCAATAAAAAAAAGTGCAAGATAGGTGTAATAAAGGATTTCAAACTTGGTGGAACGAGACATATGCCAAAATTAGTAAAAGCCACATAGCGGTGTGTGTTTCATGTTCTGGAACGGTGGTATGTAGAACATCGTCGTCTGCAAAACGGCATTATGACACGAATCACAAATCTCTTTGTCCAAATAGGGAACCAGGGCAATACGAATTTATTGCATGCGCAATTAAAGAGAGAAATAAACAGTCGACGTTTATGATTAAATATATTACCAATGATTGTCACGGTAAATCTTTTAACGAGTGAGTGCTTTTGAAGGAAGCCTAGTTTAGCATCCGCTCCTTCACTTTTTTCTGATATTGAAAATAACAATAATTCAGGGTGTCAAATATACTCCTTTATCTAGAAACACAATAAAAGATAAAATCCTAAAACTGGCGAAAAATGTAGAAGAATATCATGAAAATAACATCAAGTCCTCTCCTTTTATATCGCTTTGTCTTTACGAAAGAATCGATGTCGCATCTGCTCGTAAAGCCGTTTTTGCTCGATATTGTTTAGTAAACGACATCAAGGAAGAATTAATCGCGATAACATGCTGCTAATAACGACTGATTGTTTCGATAACGACTGATAATGCTCCAAGTATGGTGGGAAAACACACGGCTTTATCAGTTTATTTCAATCACACATAGTATAATCGATTCTAGAATTCCAATGCGTCATTCATCAACACGCCTTGTGTGCTAAGAGTGGTTTCGCCTCTCTTGATAATATAATGGCCTTAGTAGCAAAAAATAGTAAACCTCATACCGTCGCAGGCTTTAAATAAGCGAACGTTTGATACTATGTTGGATATATATTGTAACGAAGCCAGTAGACATCCGGGCGACAATAAAAAGAGGTTGTAAATCATCTCGACGCGACTGGTAAACATCATAAACCAATAAATCACATGTAAGAGACAGAATGTCTATCGAATGTTCTACAAACATCGAGAGGAAGATGGAGTTCACGCGAATGCTTCCATATGTTTCGTATGTGTATATAAGGCGGCTGGGTCACCGATGGATGAGTAATTCCGGAATAAGAAAGTCCTTAAGAAGTGGCCGTCGCGCCGAACAGACCAGAGTAGAAATAAATGTAAGAAATAAATAAATAGTTCCTTAAGTGGTAGCCGAACAGTGACATAAATATACGGACTTAAATATTAGTAATACAAATAAATACGGTGCAGTTTTTATTATAGTGCAATAAAGACATAAATATTACCATGTCATATAAATAGTAGTGGTAAATAAATACGTCTGTTAATAGTTGTTTAAGTGTTATACATTAGTTTTACATTTTTATATTGTAATTAATTTTACGTGTATGAATATACAGACTGTTTTAAATAAATAAATTGCACGAGTTGTTTATTGCGAACCCGAAAACGTTACAATATAATATAATAATATTTTCTGGCTGCTCCACGGTAACATACTTTAAGATTTTTTGATTGTTTGGAAGAAATCAGATTTTTTCTGAACAATACTCACAATTGATGGATGTTATGTAGCTTTCAAAATTAATGTTTTTTTTTGCGGATATGTACCAGCATTTCAGCGAAATTTCTTCAATTTCATGAAGCTTTAAGGCGAAAATAAAACAATTTTTGTAATATGATAGAATTCATTCGTGCTTTTGCGGTTAAACTGGACGTTTTCAGTAATGATATTGTTACCAAAAACTACAACTATTTCCCAAATTTAAAAAACCACCAGAGTTTTGGATTTACACGAAAAATCAGACCACGTCTCTGAAGAGTTTAATTCGGTAATTAATTCCGCATTCAAAGAATTTTCATCGAGATTTTCTCAGTTCAAAGAATTATCGGAAATACCCAAGTTTATTATGCATCTTGATGTTACTTTACTTAATAAACTTAACTTAGCCAAATTTGATTGGTTGGAAATTGACGAAATTGAAATGTAGCTGATTGATTTCCAGTCAAATTAACGAAACAAGAAAAGAGTTGGAATTAAATAAAACAGATAGCCTATCAAGTAATACGAGTAAAAATACCAGTACTAAAATTATGGACACATTGAATTCAATTCCAGACACAACTAGGTGTTTGAAGAAGCTGGGCATTTGCTATCTTAACAATAGTATTATAGAAGCCGTTTGTCAGATGAATCTAGTTCAACTTGCATTCTGCTAAAAGTATGAGGCTAATGTAAGTTACTTAGCATCTAATTTGTAAAAGCAGAAGTCGCACTAATTTTTTCTCTCATTTCAATACACATAATGTTACTATTGCTGTACAAAATGTATATTTTAGTTACAAATGAAGAGTTTTAAACTGGTAATACTTAGTTTTATTCTTTCCCCCATTAATCACTAAGTCAAAATTGTTTGATGGCACGTCACGAAAAAAAATTAGAAAAAATGGCACGTACATCAACAAAGGATTGCCACCCCAATCGAAAATGGGGTTCCTATAATCGACCGTCACAACATTTGGTGTGGTATTATTAACACGCGAATAGTTGGACCCTACTACGTGAGTGAACAACTATCGATTCTATTATGAGAAATTGATATTCTGATTACAAATACAACGTGGTTCCAGCATGGTAAAGCACTATCACGTTACCATATCAATGTCCGTCAATTTTAAAACGTTGCTTTCTCTGAAATATGGATCGACCGCAGTGGTTCCATAGATAATCACCGGGATTATGTGATCTTGTCCCGTTTAAAAAAATACATATTCTTTGTTCCAATCATGTATGGATCATTCTGTATAGCGTATATATTTTTAAATTATGACGCAATAACAACCCTATCAACTACAGTACTAATTTTTAATTATATTAAGTATTATAGAGTAAATTTACTTTGTCAAATCGTTAACTCATCCTGAATACATCATTTTCAATTTATATTCGCATGTTTCTTATGTAATCTTATAATTTTAGTATAATTTTAATATGTGCTGTACTACTGTACCTATAGTTCAGTAAATTATTGACATATTATTATTGTTATCATTATTATTTAAATTTGCGAAATTAAAAACGAGCATTACTAGTGAAAGTAGTATAATAATTAGACTCATATGAATCACCCAATTCGATGTGCAGAGTATCGGAGAAGACGGCTACGACTTCGGTGCGCGGTGCCTGAGTACGTGATCACGCGTGTTGTTCTTTTGATCACAGAGCGGCCGATATAAAGGGGCCCGAACTGAGTAATTGCTCGCATCACTCAGATATATTAATCAAATCTTTCTGCGTTTCTTCGGCGGACAGTTTCATGTGCCGAATCTTGGTATGTGGGTACTAATATTATATACCCATACATTTCTATTTATATTACGTGTACTGCACGCGATTGCAAACGATATCATCAGTGCCAGTAAAATAAATCATATGTTGTCCTCTCTTTCTTATACCGGCAAAGGCGTTTTCTTATAATATTGAATTGTATTTATCTGAATGACTGGTGATAAAGCCATAAGAACAATAACAGAACAGAAATGCATTCAAAATATATTTGTTGTTTTAGTGCGGTATTAAAACTAAATAGATGTTAATTAACGGAAATTGCAATTTAGGCCAAACGATCTATCAAATAAATGACTCTTAATCATAGGGCAGGTTCTGCTTCAGTTTTTCGCTATTTTTTGTTTTAAATAGGTATATGTTGCACTGAGAAATATTTTATTAATTTATTTTATATTCATTTAAGACAAAGTAAAGAATAGTTGAACGAAAAATAAGTGCAGAGCGGGGTAGCTTTTTATTCAATTTATAACGTGAACTAAGGCAAACAAATCTGCTACAAAGTTTTTTTTGAGAAAACTTGTTTTTAATATTTTGACATATTAATTAATTTTCTTTAATCAGATCATTTTTTTCTAAATTCGATTATTCAGCGGGGTAGATTACTAAATTCTTCATAAGTTGACGTTGAAAGGTTTTCTCCAAATTTGAAATCTACAAAAATATCTTGCATCAAAAATCTCCTATTTTTCAACTATTCACATATCTACTATATAGGACCCTTAAGAATGGAAAACCGTGCAAGAGCTTGTAAAAATTCTACGGACAGTTTTTGTTATGTTTGTGGATTGTACCCTACGATCAAGCAACTTATTAAGACAAAGGAATACTATTTCAAGAAATGGAAAAGAAGCGGGCTTCCAGTTTAATTTGATCATTAAAATTTGTTCTTTTTTTGACGTTTGGAAAATTAGTCGAAATATACCAATTTACAAAAATGCTAACCGATGTGATATCACTATATAGGTCCATTAGTATTTTAAGTAACTTTTCCAAGTTGTTTGAGTTTGTTATGTTTCAGCAGGTAATTACTGAATTTAAATTGTTACTTTCACCCCGACAACACGGCTTTGTGCTTGCAAGATCTACCACCACTAATCTCGCTGAAATAACGTAATATATAAGCAAAGTTTTGGATCAACGCCTTCAAGCTGATGATATTTACACTGACTTTGCAAAAGCCTTTGATAGAATTCATCATTCGTTGCTTCTCCAAAAACTTGATGCCTTCGGTTTTTCGATTGGTTTGCTCAAGCTCTTGTCTTCATATATCTTTGTCGTCTGTCCTGTTACGTATATGCTACAACGGATTTCAATCTGGTCACTTTAAACCGACTTTAGGTGCTCAGCAGGGTTCAAACCTTGGTTCCATGCCATTCAATATATTTATTAATAATCTCTTAAATTCTCGGAATTGCTCTGTCCTAGCATATGCCGATGACCTAAAGATCTTCGTGGAAATTAGAAGTGTTAAAAACTGTCATTTACTTCAGGACAATTTGCAGATAGTTTATGATTGGTGTCTACAAAATAAAATATTCTTAAATGTAGAAAAATGCGTAATATTCACGTACACTAAAGTCTCCAAACCCTGTCTTCTTTGATTGCCATGTGAATCGAATAGCAATAAACAGGCATATACGCATTTCATGGATTTAAAAGTCTTCTTCGACTCGATCTATTTCGCTTTCGTTTGAAGGAGATTGTACGGTGCTACCATTTGGTTTCCGCACTATTTATACCAAGAAATTATCTTGGAGAGAATGAAAAGACGTTTCCTGAAATATATTAGTTACAGAATTGATGGCATTTATCCTCCTAGAGCCGTTGTCTACGTTGCATGCTTTCTTGGAATACATTTCTTTCTTTACCTAGACCTAGAACAAACATTCTCCTTAAAGCACCATTTACACACATGGTGACAATATTATGAGCATTTATACGGATCCTTTCAGGTAGCTGTGTGGTTAGATTGCTAGATTTTTGTTTCAATTTGCACTAGATTCATACTTCAGTACATTTGTTATTCTTTTTTTTTGTATTTTTACATTGTAATGAGCAGCTGCTCTGAATTATTTTGTAATAATTATCCTGTAAATAGCGTATTCTGTTGGATAATAAAAAAAAGACGCCTTTAACTGAATTAATTCAAAGATATTATGAACAATATTTTGGATTCAAAATTAAAAATCAAAACAGGGGTACATACTTATATGCTGTATTTCCTGTTATGTCAAATTAAATCTGTGAAAAAAAAAGAGAAGAATTCTTCGGCAGTCCTGTCAGAAAAGGAAGGATTTGAGATATGAAATCTTATAACGCTTTTAAAGAGTTTTCGAGTGAATAATGCATGTCATATCAATGTAACAGGCATTTGCATCTATATCTTATTATTAAGTCCTATAATAACCTAAAATAGTTTTATAATACCCTATGTTTTCGAAGAAAGTATTATTACTTTTTTTCTAACTGAACCAGTATTGATCTAAATGTTTATAAAGCACTGAATTCTAGAATAAGGACACCAAATAATTTATTGACAGAAATGTCTCTCCGGTTCTCTTACTACGCTAGCATTGAAATCTCTCGTGATACAACACCTATTCCTTACTTTTCGTATTTATTCGCTGAATCATATACATAACTAAAGTGTTTATACATTTGTTCAAATACTGATAATAATAATTTTTATTCGTATACTACACAGAGAAATATGTAGTTGTGATGAGGCATTGCTTCGTGTTACAAAGAAATTGCAAATAAATATCTCTCGTATTATAACCGTTATCACTATGTAAGTGAGAAACTTTTTTACCAGTGTGCATAAATCATGTATTTTTTTCATACAATAATAACTGATTAAAACACTCGGTTCGTTTCACTATGAGTTTTATTTATAAAATATTAATCGTATAAATAACAGTACTCTAACATATATGATTCGGATATTACACCATTCTCAAAGAGATATACACATCTAACTTAAAGTCTCTACTAGTATTGTGTTTGTATACCGTATGTGTCAATTTTCATTAAGTATAGGGATTCAATGTTTACGTGCGATTTATACGTATACAAGTAATACGTGGCAATGTGGCACCCCTACTGTCCGTCACCAATCCCGGCAACAATCGACATCACAACGATTTTCTCCGATCTTCCCACTTCTCCCGACCAGATTTTACATTCAATGCTGCGAACACGTTGCGATCTAGTCTGCAATAAAAGCCGTCTTATTACTGGAACGGGAAACATCAAATGGCCGCCGCGATCTCCTGATCTAGTAGTTTATTATTATTTTCAGAATCCTTTTTTATTTACCTTATTTTCAATGTTGTTAGAATTACGCTTTTGTTTGTGTCATGCAGCGTGAACGCAGCTTAATAATTCTCTGCATTAACTGAAAGGAAAAAGAAAAACAAATCCTTGCAACTCGTAAATATTATTTCTGAACGCATTACAAACACCCAAACCGGTGGTCGAATAGTTACTGCTAAGTTGCTAACCACGCTAACTTGTATTTACGAGCATGCATCGGTCGTGCTGGCATTGGAAAGGAAAGAAGGGGTACTATGTTGCTACGTACTGTATGGATTAATCGCCTATGGCTAATGAAAATCATGCTGTATATATGTCTGTTTTTGCGTGTAGTGGGGTGGTAGTAAGTTGTATGTGACAGTGTCTATGAAGGGTGTATTGATAAAATCTGTTTCTGTGTTGGTGACTAATTTCTCTAGTTTCTTAGCTAATTTGATTTCTAGGATCTCTAGGAGGTCCACTCTTTTACTTTCTGTAACATTATGTATTAATTTAAAGCTACCTATATCGGGGAAGTGGTGGTGTTCAATGCAGTGTTCGGCAAAGGCCAAGTACCTAATATTATTTGAAATAAATTTTATTTACAACCATATAAGTAATGTTGACATTTTTGACTTCTTAAAAGTTAGGAAATGTCACTTTCTTGACTTTGAAAGAAATGAGAAAATGTAAAGCACGTAAAGCTCAAGTTATTAGAAAAAAAATTAACTTGAACTCAGTGAATGACAATGTCATAAAACCAAAACAAACAAACACTACTGCAAGGACTTGCTATTCATAGATAAGGTAATTCCATACTTGCTTGCGGAGTGTATATTAAGAAAACCTTTCAATTACATTTTAATTAACAAGATGAACAAAAACTATTCGAGCTAAGATATTTGGATTATTACGACAGAACCTTTTCCCGCAGTTTGGATGAAATACAGTTTCTGAAGTCTTTACTACTCAACAATCCGTTTAAAAATTTCTATTGAAAAAACTGATGTTTATTTGTTTGTCGTTTACGGTATAACATCACAAAAGTGTCAATGCGATATGTCAAAACCTTTACCGGAATTTTTCAAGTATTATTCGAATATTTGCTATGTATTCGCTTCTAGCGCCCACAAAACTTGAAATAAGTGATCACTAATTTTGGTTATTTGATTCTTATATTTATAGTGAATTGGTTTGATTACAATGAACTGTCACTATCAATGTCGCTTAAACACTTGTCAAGTAGATGTCGCTTACAAATTTGCTTCAAGAATTTTTGGTAATTTCTCCTACTTCCCTAACTTTTAATAAAGGAAAATCAAATATAGTATAAACTAAATTTTATTTGACAAATTGATATTTTGGGTTATTTGCCGCGTTAATTCAAATCAAGTATGCATATACGAAATAATTCGTATATGCATAAGTGATATGAAATGTAATGCATATCTACACCACCAATTGCTGACATTGCAAATATCAACGTGCAGACAGCTGTTTCGATCTAACCTGGATCTCGTCAGTACACGAAGGTGATACTGTTATCTCTCCCTCTCTATTGAACTAACAACAAATGTTAAAATTAAAATTTAACTTCCAAGATAACAGAAATATGGATCATAAATCAATTTTTCCTCAGAGACAATATTAATATAAATGGGCGCCACTAATATTCATTTTTAAAAATATTAGAATTTACTTTAATCATAACTAATAATAACGATTTAAATTTACAACTATTTTAATATTTCCATTCTAACATGAATGTCATTTTAAACGTGTCTCTAGTGTCCATTACCAACAATGCAATTTTCCTTAATAAGGCTACGTTCTGATATTCTTTGACAGAGATTATTTTAAGATGTTAAAATTTTACCGGCTTTATTATTGTTATTCCAAAATATACTTTAAGTAATTATTAGCAATGAAACTCTTCTTCAGTACGTGAGTGTTATTTAGTGTATAGAAAATCACTTGCAATAATAACCATTATATTCAACAACTAAATTTTATAATCCAAGTGTTGATTAATAATGTAGGTTAGAAAACACATGTAATAAAATGAAACAACAAGTATTATAAGAAGTATTTATATTATAAATGTAATACTTATTCAGAATCAGGTGCATTCATCGTATAGTAATAACAACAAGAAAACAATGGTAAGTAATACTTCTTATACATTAAAAAATTATTAACATAAGTTTAAAGTTTCAGTATTGAATAAACAAACATCTTGATATTAAAATTGTACTTCCCACATCTACATGTATTTATATTTTTTTTATTAAAATATTTATGGTAACAAATTATTCTATTTGACTTTTAAATTCGTGATTTATGTAGAATCTTTTATTTTAAAATAAATCTATCTGACATGTAATAAATATGAATAATGACGTATAAAAATAAATGTCTTTTACAATGTTCACTTATATAGGAACGTTTGTAATCTAATCTTTCACTATTGATAATTATTCTAATCTTGTTTAAACAATTTTAACCCATTTATCATAATAATGTAATTTATAAACCTGTATTTCTTCTTTTATTCTTGCTTCGTGTACACAATCCCACAATTTCTCAGCAACAATATCCTTTATTCCTTCTATTTTGTTGTATAATTCGTTGACTTTAATTACCATAAACTTCGAAATACTATCTCCAATTTCCAACAGAATAATAATCTTCTTAAACTCCAACACATTTACTAGGTAATGTATTCCAAAACTGCCTTTTTCTGTCTCGTTACATCCGCATTTCTTTTCCAATAACAATTCTGGTCTTCTACATCGATGGTGACTTCTTTTTTTTAGAAAAATTGTATTTCTTGTAACTAACTTATTAATACAGTTCGTTTATACAATTAAAAGATAACATTTAAACACTTTTAGTTATTTTAACTCTCTAATCTCTTTTAAATTCAACTTATTGTAGAATTCACAATTATACCTCTTGTTATTTTCAAAATTAATCACAAGATCGATCCCAGTCTAGTCGACCGGGGTCCATTTCTAGCTGGTCGAGCAATTTATGAGTAAAATGTCTTTTTAAATGTAGCGAGTACAAAAAATACTTTTATCGCCAACCGTCAGTAAAGTGATGCGTTACCATAGCGTTTTACGGAGGTAAAGAAACATTTTATCGTACTGTACAATAAAGTACTTTACCTGCCGCTAATATCTGTCAGCGTATAGCCATGACTGATGACTTTAAAAATAAATCGTTTGTCACTGTCATAAACTGTCATAAGTTATTATATCTTTATTTCTTAAATTAACAATTTTTACGGTTGGCGATAAAATTTTGTATGCACCACGTCAGTAAAGTACCTTTACCGAACTCGTCTGTTACTCGCCGCGCTCGCTTCACTCGCTTGCCTTGTAAATCAGACTCGTTCGATAAAGTATCACTTTACTGACTTGTTACATAAATAACTATTATCGGCAACCGTCAGTAAAGCGATGCGTTACCATAGCGTTTTACGGAGGTAAACAAACACTTTATCGTACTGTATAATAAAGTATTTTACCTGCTGATAATATCTGTCAACGTAGCCATGACTGATGACTTTAAACATAAATCGTTTGTCACTGTCATAAACTGTCATAAGCTATTATATCTTTATTTTTAAAATTAACAATTTTCACGGTTGGCGATAAAATTTTGTATGCACCACGTCAGTAAAGTACCTTTATCAAACTCGTCTTTTAAAGTATCACTTTACTGACTTGGTCCATAAATAACTATTTCTATTTCGGTGCTATAAAGTTCACTTTATGACACCTGTTTCGGTTGCATAAAGTATTACTTTATCGCAGGCTAATTTTATTTTTTTGAGGTTAGTAATAAAAAAAATGGAACCAAATAATATTTAAATGTCAAATATAATCATTTAATGTAACAAGTATGTACAATAGAAGTTGTACAAAGAATAAAAAAACACACATGCTAACATTTTATTTACTAATTAACAATAGAAATTGTTAAGCAGAGTTGGATGATAAGTTTTGTGATGCTACCATTGAAATTTACTTCCCATGTTGAATAGTACAACTGTTATAAAAGTTTACTATAACATTAGAAGATTCTTGTGCATTAATAGATATACCAGGCAGATTTTGAAAACACACTACGTTTTGTCTGAATTCCTGTTCCTTCGCATTGACTGACACGTACGATAATATTCGCTAGATTATTTTCTTTACACCAACTTAAAAGTGCTGATATTCTTTTTGATGAATATGTCGGAACTTTGTTGGCAAAAGATTTTGTAAATTTTCTTCTCTTTTTTTGCGAATATCAAAATTACGTATAAAACCGCTGATATTCACATATTTTAAATGTTCTATATAAAAATCAGAATAACCAACTTCAAAAGAACAAAATTTCTAAAATATTTGTCAAAATATGTCTAAACATTTTAAG
Organism: Amphimallon solstitiale; assembly: GCA_963170755.1. Lineage (NCBI taxonomy): Eukaryota > Metazoa > Arthropoda > Insecta > Coleoptera > Scarabaeidae > Amphimallon > Amphimallon solstitiale. The sequence goes on along the minus strand of OY720683.1, from coordinate 1,394,005 downwards.
CTTTTTCGAACTTTTAATAACCGAAATAGAAAAAATACTATAAAATACAGGCTTCATAAGCATTTTGCGCACGCGTTCAAGTTTAGAAAACGAGCGACTAGGCGAGTTTCCTAAAGAACAAGTGCGCAAAATGCTTACTTGTTCTTTAGAAAACTCGCCTAGCCGCTCGTTTTCTAAACTTGAACGCGTTCGCAAAAATTATGTCTTGTATTTTAATATACTATTATCTCCTACGAGGAAAGGGTAGAACAGGAGAGAGTCTCCTTAAAAATAATATGTGTCCAAAGTGGTAACTCAATATGGCAGCCGCAATGCATAGGTGTGCATAAATATTTTGTATATGGTATATGACATTGAAGAAAAATACTATGGAGACGCTGTAAAGCATCTTTGCTCTACTCTCAAAACGGGAGCATTGGGCGGGGCTAAGTGTGGGACCAATATGGCTGCCTCACCTAGTCCGTACTACTCAAAATTATAATCTGTCATCCCACACCTGTCAGGCCTACACTAACCTATGAATTGTTATTCCAGACGAATTCTTCTTATCAACGCCGTCTCTGCTGTTGCAGCTAAGTGGAGCACAAGAAACAATAATGTGTTTTAATATTTAATTTATTATATAACTCTAGTACACGATACACTTAATAAACAGTCAATTTTTTACCAACACTACCTGTTTGACGTAAGTGTAGCATCAATATGGCGGACCTGTACCCGGTTTGATCACGTGACGTCGTCTCCTTACCTATTCTTTCTCAATGGTATATGTACACTTCGTATGTTCTCGAAAATCATTTAAAATAGGTTCTTAGTCCAATAATAATTAAAGAAATTTCGTGAGTGCATTATTTTTTTCAATCCTTTTATTCTTTTTAATATAGTAACATTTATTCTAACTGTATTAAAGAAAACATTAAAGAAAACATGCCTAGAATATGTATTTGACGCCACTGAACACATAATCAAACATATCGGATATATGACAAGTTATTCAAAACACTCATTTTATAAATTATAATTGGTCAATATTGCCATAACTGACCTGCCTTTAAGTGGTAACTTCCGTCTAAATAATACCTATTCCCCCACCAGTTTATTATCTCTCCTGTTCTATTCTTTCCTCGTAGATTATCTCACATTTTATAATCGCTAGATAATCAGTTTGAATTTCATATTTTAAATCAAGTCTGTTTAGTCTGTGCGTTTCATTATGCATTTATTTGTCAAATTGTAATCTGTCATATAAATTTCAGTTCTTCGCTACTTGTCCGTTTTTTAAATAGTTATACTATCTGACTATGAAGCAACTAAGTTACATACTTTTTGGAATTATGAGTGGATATATACTTGGAAAATTAGAAGAATCCTATGTAAACTTCAATTCGGATGAAGCAGATATTGAGGATTCGGAAGAAGATATGTATCTATGAAGTACTATAATTTGCTGTATTTCCAATGTCTATGTACCCAATGATGGACAATAGCGAATAAACTGATACAAAAATATGAGTGTGAGTGTTGTTAAATTGCGTAGTTATAAATTATTTTTTGCCTTAATGTAGATTTACATACAATTCGATTATGGTTTTGTTTTTACCCACGACAAATTTAGCTAGATAGAATGCCATCTAGCATTATATGAATCGAAACCACTGACGCTGTAAACTTTAAATTAGGAAGAAGTCAAAATGACATAATAATGCTAGCCGACAGTTTTAATTTTTTTTAATAACTCTAAAAATGGGTGTACAGTTCTTACAGTCTTTAACTAAAGACATAACCAAAAGCCAAATCTTTCCATCATGTCTGGTTTTATAATCATACTCCGCTGGTAGAAAATTTGTTAAACAGAAGTTATAAAAGAAATAGATAAGTTCACAAATCTTGAAATAACAAATACTTGAATGTTTAATTAGTATCAGGAATAAAAAAACACTTAACTACACACAAAGGAAAGTTGATGACATTTGAAAGTTTTGCAGAAATAGAGTTATTTCTTCCTTTTATGTTGTCTGTTGCCTTCTCTCCAATCATGACGAGATCCCACCTACCTTGATATTGTTTCTCCATTTCTGCAATCTCTTGATGGAACTTTTCCCCAGTTCATCACTAATCTTTCCTAAATTACTACGAAAGAAATTAAAATGTGAATGCAAAAAATGAACTTTGAGCCGCAATTCGGCAACCTTAATTTTTATAGTTTTCTAGCAAATTAGTCACGATATCTTGGTAGTTTTCACTCTACTGATTTCCCAGAATATATTTGCGAACATTTCTAAAAAAAGTCCATCCTATCAGTACTAAATCATTCATCGTACGTTAAACATTTTCATCTTTGAACAGTTCCTTAACTTGTGGGCTTACAAATATTCCGTCGCGAACTTCCGCTTCAGACAGCTTTAGACACTTATAGCCTTATTCATAATCATCACCCTAATAGGGTGTTAGTATGCTACTAGTAAGTCGCTACTAACATCCTACTAAGACGCTATTAATTTACCTTATTCATAAACGCTTATTTACTGGCTACTAAGTAGTAGGATGTTAATATAAAAATTCATATGGCAACAGGCTAATATGAAGAACGATCATGCGCACTGATATACAAATTTAAATTTGCGGAAATCATCACGATAGAAGTATCGCAAGTATTAAAAGTCGGTTAGAATTTACAATTTCAGATTAACTAAAATCTGCAAAATACGAAGGTACAATTATACATAAATTGTATGTATAGCAGAAAAATAAATTTTTCATGGATTATGAACAAATAGATGTTGAAGCAGAATAGCAAGAAGTTGAGGATGGTCAAGTTAACCCCAACATTTTTTTTCCACTGGAAATGTACCGGGATATCAACAATTAAATAAACAATAAAACATTGGTCATGGATTTTAAAATTATTGTCGTAGCGTGCATCGTACATTTAGGTATGTCATAATTTTTTTAATGTCAAAATCTGTCAAGTTATTGTATTGAAGTTTTCTAATCCTGCACGGTTTTTGAATCATGGTTCTCACCACAGAGCACAAAATTTACATGATTGAAGCCTATTTTCGAACGGGTGTGCTAGTTAATGGAACTTGGGAATACAGTCAACGTTTGTGTTTGGACAATTTTCGAAAGCACTTCCCAGCCGTAGCAGTCTTACCGGACAATGTTTATGCATGCCTTACAAATTGTGTTGAAGTGTTTCGCGAAACTGGTTCTGTGACGCATGAAAAAGGTGCTCTTAGACCAAGATTTCGTACAGAAGAAGTTATTAATGATGTTCGTCAACGTATGGAAGAAGAGCCTACAAAACCTTTAAAACGTCTCTCTCAAGAAATTCGGCTTTCTTATGGAACATGCCAAACGATTGTAAAGAACGACCTGAACATGCATCCATATAAGATGGAATCATATCAAGCTCTTCTGCCTGCAGACCACCCCAGATGCCTTTCGTACTGCCATTGGTTCGTTAATAATTTAATGAATGACGATCTGCTGACCTTAATTTTTTTTCTGACGAAGCTTGGTTCCACCTTTCGGGATATACATCAATTCCCAGAATATGCGAATGTGGAGCACTGATAACCCGCATATTTTTTATTGAAAAGCCACTACATGCTCAAAAAATTGGTGTTTGGATGGCAGTTTCTAGCAGAAGAATAATTGGGCCATTTTTTTTTCAATTTCACCGTCAACGCAGAAAGGTACAGAAATATTTTTTTGACTGAATTTGTGCAACAGTTAGACGATGATGAACTTCAATACGGTTATTTCCAGCAAGACGGTGTAACAGCACATACTACACGAGAAAATCTTGCTTTTCTCCGCGAGTTTTTTGATGACCAGCTGATAAGTTTGCATACGGAAGCTGAGTTTTCTCCGAGATCACCTTGTTTGACAATTATGGACTATTTTATCTTTCCTTATTTAAAAAATAAGATTTTCGCAAATCCGATACATAATTTGCAAGAACTGCAACAAAGAATTGTTCAGCAATGTGCAACCATAACGCCAGAAATGCTGTAAAACGCTTTTCACAGCATGAGGAGGCGCGTAAACTTGTGCATTGAACAAAACGGGGGACATTTCCAACAATTATTGTAATTTAGTTTTTCTGGTTAATAAAAACGTTATTTATTTCATAACTTCATTATTATTTTACAGCTGAACTAAGTAGGTAACACATTTGTAGGTTATTGATAATGTCATTGTAGCTTGACAATGATTGAATTATTTCAAAAGGATGATTTAAACTATGACAAGCGTTTTACATTCCATGACCAACATTGATCAATTTAATTTTTGATATCATAGTATAATTCAATAATAATAGAATTTCTATACAAAATAAAGAATGAAATAAAATAAGTTACAAACATGATAATCAATGGATTGGAGGATGTTCATTAAACAGGAGATTTGATGTAATACTTCATTAAAATTAAATGCTAAGAAAAATATAAACAATATTAGGTGATATTAGGATGATTTCAGAATGGAGATATAGAAGGTATTCTGATTAGTGATAATGGACATGCATGTTCAAGATATCTGTTAAGTCCATCACGAACACTAATGACAAGTCCTATGTTAAAATATAATAAACTCCATATATCAATGAAAAATGTCATTTACACATACCAAGCATTTGGAATTATGCAAAATAAAATCAGATGCTTTTTTAATAAAACTGGACACAACAAGGGCATCGATAGTAGCAATATCCATTATGAATATTATAAATGAAAAATATTAAACATTAAAAAGTATCTCGTCATTGTCATTAGCTCAATTTGGGGTCAAATATCAGAGACAAAGTTTGTTTTGGAGACATTTTGAGCTCATCTCCCTTTTGAGCAGCGTCTCTTTTTCATGCTTTTCTAACTACAAGTTCAGCAGCAGTCGTAAGCTCTTCAAGGTTATTTTTGGTAAGTAAATCTTGGAATTTTCTTTTTTAACTTTAGGGTGGCACTGTACAAAGTCCTTTACTGGTCGACTAGCACGGGATTGGATTGTATTGGTTCTGTCACACTTGTCATGTTTCGTTTGCAGCAAGAAACCTTGGCAGCTTACGCTGTTTTGCCATTTTGTTTCTAATTTTGTGCACAAGCTGGTCACAAATACTTGCAAATCCCTTGATTCGTTGTCTATGTCCATGTTAATATTATATTTTTCAAATATATAATGGCAAATGAGTTTATTTCTATCCTCTTTTTTGCTCTGATGCCATATTTGGAAAATGTCTCGTTTCTTCATATTGTTCACATCTATAGGAAAAGAAAAAAATATATGAGTGGCGCAAACAGGCGCAGCTAAACCAGTCTGATTCTGATAGTATACATAGGACGGTACAAAAAGTGTTTGAAGAGATACGTGAAGATTCATTTTGAAATCTCAATTTTAAAAATATATAGGTACATCTACTTCGTAAGCTACTGACATCAGAAGCACTACTTAAAACCTAAAACAAGGCGACAATTCTTACCTTATAGGACTCTGCGGAGAACACACAACAAAACAAGCTGAATTTTGTTCAATTTACAGATAATAGCTCGACACACACCCGATCACAATATGACTAACAGAAATATCGTTTGAGCAAGTGTAAACAATGACGTCACTTTACGATTACGTCCCGACTATACTGCGTTGCTAGTAAAAAAAATGAGGTGTGGCCACCACACGACTTTCTTATACGTATGAGCATTTCAAACTATACAATTTTTAGAAATTTTTTATACAAAAATTATTCAAAATCCTATTCTAAGTACTTTCATTCTCTTAATAAATCGCTATAGAAAGCATCCTTTGCAAGATATTCGAAAACAAGTGCTACTCGCTAAGAGTAAAAGTGCTACTTCCGGTCCGAATTTTGAAATTTCATGTATACAAAAAATATTGCAAATTCAACTCTAAATACTTTTGTACTCTTAATAAATATATATAGAATGCATAATTTACGACATATTTGCAAAAAACCGCTATTCGGTAAGAGTAAAAGTGGTACTTCCGGTCCGAATTTTGAATTTTTTTTATACAAAAGATATTTAAAATTTTCATGTAAATACTTTTATACTCGTAATGTACCTGCCTAGAAAGCATGACTTGCGAGATATTCGCAAAAAACCGATTTTCGATAAGAGTAAAAGACCTACTTCCGGTAGGAATTTCGAAAAACTGTTTAAATAAAATTGTTCTCAATTTTAATTCTAAGTTCATATGAATTCTTTATAAATTTGTATAAACTTAGTATTTGACGAAATATTGGCAAAATTCGATTTTTATACTGAAGTAAACTGCTACTTCCGGTCTACCGATTTTACTGAAAAACTAATCAGATCTCAAAAGGGAGATTATACACGTAAATACAAAATTTGGAATTGATATCTCCAGCGGTTTGACCGCTATCGTGGTCACAGACAGACAGACAGACACACACACACACAGACATTTTTTTAAAAACCACTTTTTTGGTATCAGGGGACCTCAAAACGTGGACATCTGCAAAAATCTCGAGGTCGAAAATTTTCATCATCACAATACTTCCTTATACTACGTATAAGAAAGTAAAATCGTAATGATATGAAGGAAGTTTGACATAAGACGAACCGAAATGCGTACTTTTTTATTAATTAAGTTCCCATAAGTTTGCAAAATCCCACATTGTAGCCGGCTGCAATCTTCATATATGCACGTATCGATTTCAGAAGTTTCCATTTTAGTACCTATATCCCATTAATGGCCAATGTTGCGTAAACGCAACTTTTTTTTTATTATTTTTTTGTTAACACTTGCTGATAATTTATTATTTGCTGCAAATGGGCAACAGCTCTAACAGGTTTTGAAGGATTCTAAATCATTTTTGCAAAAATTTATTAAATTTAACAATTTTCGGTAGGTTTCGCGGAATTGTCTTATAAAATTTATTTTTCGCGAATTGTTAAAAAAAATTCAATTTTGATTTATGGTTTATAAATTTTGAACCTTGAGCTGTATGCCGGTGTAATTTTTTTTATTAGAAAACAATTATTTCTAAGAGAAAAATCTAGGTAATTTTAATGTTGCATATACGCAACGTTGACGGTATAGAGGTTGACTCTCCAGCATATTCCTGTTCAAACCTGTTTCGTCTTACGGGTACAATTAGCGTCCAGCGCGTGCGAATCCGAATAGATTGTTACTGGAATTGGCTCGTGTCACAGCGATTTATATTTTGTAGGTGTAAAATGCGTCAAAATAAGTGGAAAAATGATCCTAGAAGAGCACTCACTTTACGCGAATTGGAAGCGGAATTTGAAAATATAACTGATAGTGAAATACACGTCGTTATAATACCGCCAACAGGAGATGATCTAACTGACGAAGAGTATTTTGATGACAACGACCTTACAGGTAAGTTTTTCAGTTATTCAGTATTATCAGAATTCAACGGTTCATTCGATAAAAATAATTAGAAAATTTATACACATAAATCAGTGACTACCCATAAAATGTTAGATGTGCGGACTGCTCTCATTATAGACGAATATTTACGATAAGGTGGATTTTTACTGTAATTCCTTTTTTTAGGCAATGGAAACGAATTGGCTCATGATGTTGCTGGTACCTATGAAATAATATCGACCGAAGTGGATTGTAACGAGGAAGGCGCAAGCATATTTGAGGCTACAACTAGTAGCGCTCCGGACATAAGATCAGTAAAGAGATCTAAATACACTACCAAAGAGAGTCCAATGTGGGAACACAAAAAACATCCAATATATTCTTTATCGCCTGAGTCTAATGAAAAGAATGATATGACTCTATTGAGAGGAGCCGTGGAAGGGAAAAGTCCGCTCGAAGTATTTGAAATCTATTTTGACAATGAAGTTCTGAGACTCATTGTTGATTATTCTATAAAATATGCTCATGACAATAACAGGCACGACTTCATGTTTTCGATCACAGATTTGAAACATTTTTTCGGGATTATGATCTCACCGGTTACCACACGCTTCCACAAATGGATATGTATTGGAGCAAAGACGAAGATAAGAGTGTTCCATCAGTGAAAAACTGCATGAGTAGGAACAGATTTCGAGACATAAAAAGAAACTTACATGTGTCCGATAATGCCCTATTGGATAAAAGCGACAAATTTTTCAAAATCCGGCCGCTTTTTGAAATAATAAATCAAAGAAACTTGCAGCTCGGAATATTTTCGTATAACTTATCCATTGATGAAGAGATGGTGCCATACTTTGGAAGGCATTCAGCCAAGATGTTTATCAAAGGGAAACCTGTAAGGTTTGGATACAAGCTATGGTGTCTCTGTTCATCTGAGGGTTATCTGTATCAGTTCATTCCGTATGGAGGTGCTAGTACCGAAAAAAGTGAATTAGGATTAGGAGCTGACGTTATTATTAGTCTTCTAAGTGTTGTAAAATCACCCTCTCAGCACAGAATATTTTTCGATAATTTTTTTTCATCTTACAAATTATGTACTGTTTTGAAAGGAATAGGATATTTTGCCACTGGAACTATTTGTGAGAACCGAAAAGAGAAATGTCCTCTCGAGACCGTAAAATCTCATGGCAAGAAAGAAAGAGGTTCATTCGATTTTTATTTTGATTCGACTGCTGAAGTATCCGTTGCCCAACGGAATAACAATTCTGTGGTCATTGTTATGTCAAACAATTGCTTCATAGATCCAGTTGTACAGACTAATAGATACAACCGAAAAGAAAAAAAGGAGATAAACATTCCTCAACCTAATGTTATACAACAGTATAATAAACACATGGGAGGGGGTGATTTGCACGACATAAAATTCTGTAGTTGGCGATACCATGCCAACTACAGAATTTTATAAACGTTGTTGACAGTACAATAGTAAATGCATGGAGAGCATATCGACTGGGAAATGACAGCAAAATGACTCAGATAGAATTCAGATCTTATCTGACATTGGCACTAATAAAATCCGAGAAGAGACAAGCCTCTTCCGAACAGACAAAAGACGATAATTAGAAAAGTGGACCGTCAACATCTCTTGGACGACCATCAAAAACCAGCCTTCCAGACGAAATTAGAACCGACAATATTGGCCATATTATCAGAAAAAATTCTGAAAATACTCGTCGCCGATGCAGAAATAGTAAAAATCAGACTATTTTTTTTTTTGTGAAAAGTGTAACGTCTTTTTGCATCCAGACTGTTTTGCTGACTTTCATAAAACCAAAAACAAATAATTTAATATAAATTAATAAAATAATATTTTTATTTTATATCGGTTTCGGCCAACATTTTGTTTTATAAACACCCTATATAATTTTTCAGTTTTTTTAGAGGATATGTGTTGTCTTTTGTGCCTTTAAATAAATTCGATGAAAAAAATCATTTTAGATTATTTTTTAAATGCTTGGCCATTAATGGGATATTCTCGATTAATAATACAGGGTCGGGCAAAAAGAGCGGAACACCGAATTTATGGCTTAACTAGCACTTTTTCGAAAATTTAACCTAAATTAAAGTTTTTGTATACTTTATGTATTATTTATTGGTGTTTGCAGATTTTCCGTTTTTGTCACATTTTTGGAGATATGATGTCACCGGATAGTATTTTAAATGAATCACCCTGTATTTATATTTTTTTTTGAGTAGATATTTTTTTCCTGAATTCACTAATACCAGGTTTAGTGAGTCTCTGACTTATGGTTTCATAAGAAAAAAATAAAATATAATGGCACCTAAATATTTATTTAATAAAAAACGAACGACAATAACTGAATCTACGTACATTTATTTACAATAGGTGTTCAAACTGAAAACCTTCGGCTGCCTGACAGTATCCTAATCTGTCAACAAATGACCTTAATGAATTTTGTATCATTTCATGTCACCTTTAAGCGAGAAATGAATTTCATAATCATTTGTTAAAGTTAATGGACCCTTTAATGAATAGAATCTTTAGTTATTGTCGTTCGTTTTTTATTAAATAAATATTTATGTGCCATTACATTTTATTTTTACTTTCTTATACGTAGTATAAGGAAGTATTGTGATGATGAAAATTTTCGACCTCGAGATTTTTGCAGATGTCCACGTTTTGATGTCCCCTGATACCGAAAAAGTGGTTTTTAAAAAATTTCTGTGTGTCTGTGTGTGTGTGTGTGTGTGTGTGTGTGTGTGTGTGTGTGTGTGTGACCACGATAGCGCTCAAACCGCTATAGGTATCAATTCCAAATTTTATATTTACAAATATAATCTCCCTCTTGAGATCTGATTAGATTTTCAGTAAAATCGGCAGACCGGAAGTAGTAGTTTACTTCAGTGAAAAAATCGAATTTCGCCAATTATTCGTCAACTACTAAGTTTAAACAAATTTATAAAGAATTCATATGTACTTAAAATTAAGTTTGAGACAAATTGTCTTAAAAAAGTTTTTCGAAATTCCAACCGGAAGTAGGTCTTTTACTCTTATCGAAAATCAGTTTTTTGCGAATATCTCGCAAGTCATGCTTTTTAGAGAAGTATGTTCCGAGTATAAAAGTATTTAGAACATAATTTTCAATATCTTTTGTATAAAAAAAATTTCAAAATTCAGACCGGAAGTACCACTTTTACTCTTATCGAATAGCGATTTTTTGCAAATATGTCGTAAATTATGCATTCTATATATATTTATCAAGAGTACAAAAGTATTTAGAATTGGATTTTCAATATTTTTTGTATATGTGAAATTTCAAAATTCGGACCGGAAGTAGCACTTTTACTCTTAGCGAGTAGCACTTTCTTGATATCTTGCAAAGTATGCATTCTATAGCGATTTATTAAGAGAATGAAAGTACTTAGAATAGGATTTTGAATAAGTTTTGTATAAAAAAATCTTAAAATTGTATAGTTTCAAACGCTCATACGTATAAGAAAGTCGTGTGGTGGCCACACCTCATTTTTTTCTTATGAAACCATAAGTCAGAGACCCACTAAACCTGGTATTAGTGAATTCAGGAAAAAAATATCTACTCAAAAAAAAAATATAAATACAGGGTGATTCATTTAAAATACTATCCGGTGACATCATATCTCCAAAAATGTGACAAAAACGGAAAATCTGCAAACACCAATAAATAATACATAAAGTATACAAAAACTTTAATTTAGGTTAAATTTTCGAAAAAGTGCTAGTTAAGCCATAAATTCGGTGTTCCGCTCTTTTTGCCCGACCCTGTATATTAGAATCTCTACTTCTTTCTGGAATGCGTGACCTCGTATACTTTATAGTTGCCGCTGCCCTTCACAGTATAGCCGCAAACATGCTCGAGCTTATTACAATACTTTTCTAATTTTAAATTTTACGTTAATCTTAGTGAAAACAGATGACAGATTTTGAAAATGTGATGTGATACCCTATTTTAGGATACAGTTTTTAAACCCACACACAATATACGTACATAGAGGTATTATATTTTTTAATTGCCATGAATACTTTGATTTCTTCATCGTATGCAGTTGAATGTACTAAAATTTATACGCATCACACAAATTTTTAATTATAAATCATCGCTTAATATCCACGCGAGAAGAACATGTTTTCGTGAGACACGTTACACACACAAAGTGTGTATATTCTACGAAGCATATTGATAACATTTCCAAGTATTTTTAAGAGCGTCCGTCCACCTGTGAATTAACGTCCATAAGTATTTATTATGAGGAGCTTAATCAATTCCGGCCATAACAATATAGCTAACGTCGTAAACGCAGAAGATTCAATCATTAAATTCTTATTATTATTGTTATTGTGGTATGGAGAGAACGAACAAGAGTTCGTCTGATGACTTTAACACACATGTTTTTGGTCATCCGGATCGCGAGAAAGAAAGACGAACAGAAAATCTAAAGTAAGCACATACATATACCAATCTCCTAGACGCGATATACACAATTACACCACATATATGTTCATTGTATTTTATAATTGAATTTGGAATGGGTAAATGATTTGTCTGATTCCAGATAGCAAGTCATTTAGAGGTAATTAAATTTATATATGTGTTTATGTGCCAGAAACACGAGGTGGTCTCCGACTGACAGTTAACGCTGTTAACATGGACACGCCTTTCTGTTCTTTTTTTTGTTCTACACGCCTATACCTTGCAAGTTATTCTTTATCTAAAGCAACGTACTTATTGTATGTGCCAGTGCTTCTTTGTTAATCTAATATTTTCATAATCATATAGTTTAAGCTTTACTTTGTAGCAATAAAAGAACACGCGTTAAAAAGTAAAATTTATTATATTACCTTTATTATTCACCAATCAATAATATTCTAAGTTTATGATGGAGATGGTCAAACGTCTAAGTTTGTTGCGGATAAAATAAGTGGTTGCTGCAAATGGAACTAAAGATCTGGGAGTACCGGCTTAATTACGATTGATAAGCTGTCATATAAATAGGCTAAATGACATTTACTTACATCGATGATTACCAATTAGTCTTACTTTGCATCTTAGTATTACAAGTAAGTGTGTAAAAATTGACTTTGATATTAATTTGCTATACAACTCTTTAACGATGGCTGATATTTACTGCTATATACCAATTGCTTGTCTGCAATTATGCTTTTCTAACACAACAAACATGCTATCTGCAGATCAATATGTGTAGGAATAAAAGCAAGTTCATCAGTGCAACAAGGATAGTAGTTGCACAGGAAAAAATTGATTTAAGTCAAAGAATATTTATTTTAAATATCACATTACTTTTCTAATTGTATTATAATTTTTTACATAATTAAAATCTATACATAATACTATAGCTACGTTCTGTTTTTTACTTTCTTATACGTAGTATAAGGAAGTATTGTGATGATGAAAATTCTCTACCTCAAGATTTTTGCAGATGTCCACGTTTTCATGTCCCCTGATACCGAAAAAGTGGTTTTTAAAAAATGTCTGTGTGTCTGTGACCACGATAGCGGTCAAACCGCTGTAGATAGAGATTCCAAATTTTGTATTTAGTAGTATAATCTCCTCTTGAGAACTGATTAGATTTTCAGTAAAATCGGCAGACCGGAAGTAGTAGTTTACTTCAGTGAAAAAATCGAATTTTGCCAATATTTCGTCAACTACTAAGTTTAGACTAATTTATAAAGAATTCATATGTACTTAAAATTGAAATTGTGAACAATTTTATTGAAACAGTTTTTCGAAATTCCTACCGGAAGTAGGTCTTTTAGTCTTATCGAAAATCAGTCTTTTCCAAATACTTTGCAAGTCATGTTTTTTAGACAGGTACGCTACGAATATAAAACTATTTAGAACTTAATTTCCAATATCTTTTGTATAAAAAAAATTTCAAAATTCAGACCGGAAGTATATAACTTTTGCTCTTCCGAATAACGATATTTTGCAAATATATATTTATGAAGAGTACAAAAGTATTTAGAGTTGGATTTGGAATATTTTTTGTATAAATGAAATTTTAAAATTCGGACCGGAAGTAACACTTTCATACGTATAAGAAAGTCGTGTGGTGGCCACACCTCATTTTGTACACCTACGAAGCATAAATAGCTAAAAGATGGGAAGTGCCTGAGAAAGACAGCTACAGAGAATTTAAATTGTTCTAAAACCTGTCCGAATATACGTATTTTTGCTTCTTATTAAATTATCGAGCAAAAACATTTGTAACAATACTTTGAAGCAATTTCTCTTTATCAGTTTCTGTCCTTCACAGACACTGAATATATCTATATTTTAGAAATGCTAGCCATATGTATATATTGATGATGTAGGTACTAGAAATTTATAAAAACCAAACAATATTGATTTATTTTTTAAAAAAAATCAAAGCAAAGTAAATTACGACTGTACGTTTATACACAAAAAATTAAAACTACTTAAATATTATTCTCTCGAAAAGTAATACAATTTTATATTTTATATTTTCAACTAACACAAGAAGGATTTTCTCTTTTAAGTTTCAATTTTCTGTTGTGAGGAACTTTCTTTAACGAGGGTAGCAGTGATATTGAAATTAGTAGTCTCCCAATAGAGGTGTAAGTTCCAATAAAATTTTGAAGAAGCTCCCTTTTCTTACATTTCATGCACACATTTTTTTGCCTGCGTAATATAGCAGCTGTATAATTGTCGCAGATATATATGTATAAAGCTTCAGCTATGACTTCTACAGGTTGGGTAAGGTATTTCTTCCTCTTCGTCGATAACAAAATCCTCTGTTTTGTTAATAGTGCTTGAAAACGAAAGTAAACCATCATCCCACATATAAATTCCTACCATTATTTATGTTTCTTACATTTTCTTATTATATTACCCTTTGTCGTCAAAAAGTAACATCAAATTATGATTTTTTTAAATAAAAGTTTATATTATTGTGTACCTTCTACTTCGTAAAACCTTGTTTAGAAAGTTTCTTGAGCTTCTTCAACAAAAAATTAATAAGGATTACACATTCATCAACTCAAGCATATATGAAAAACGTATCAGTAATTTTTATTATTCTTGCAAGCGAAATCATGCATTCTCTTTAACAATTTTGATTTTAAATTACGGGACCTTCTTGTCACACAGAAAAGCATATTTTACTATCAAGCCAATAAAAATATTTATATCAGTGTTCTCAACACTAGAAACGGCATTCATTTTTAAACTTCAATACACACAAAAAGACAGCTTAAATTCGATTTTGTTTTAGTTTAAGAGATAAAAATAGGCAACTTTCAAGGTAAGAAATTAAACAATAAAATTATGATTAAGAAATAAGAAACTAAGCAGTCAAATTACGAATACGATTATGCATTATAACTGAAATGTTGGGTAATTAGCCAAAGATACGACGATGTAAATTTCAACACCTAACTAAAATTAAGTTTCTTGCTTTAAAAATTGAGCTGTATATTACTAAACAATTAAATTCAAATAAACATAACAAGCAAGTGAAATAGAGTGCATTTCATTTGCTTTTCTCCTTTTGTCAATTGTGTTTCACTATTTTTCAAATGAGTTTCCCATATCTTGTCACATTGACATTATAAATAAGATCCTCCTTCTACCACAACAGATTCACTTTATATCAAATGCTTTTCACATTTATTGAACAGTACAGAATACCAATACGTTACATAAAAGTATAAGAAAAAACAGAATGCAGACAAGACTGTCTGGCTAATATTACTGAAACATCGAAATAAACTTTAGGTAAAACAACTACATTAATTTAATATCTCATTTCTATTTAAGCAGTCTCCCAAATAGGATTTCATGTGCCGAATATAATTATTGCAATTTTGTTCAGTTTTTGTTTGCTTGGTTGTTCGGTTGTCTTCTTTTAACTAAGCATTTCGACTGATTAAATAATTCTTCTATGGAATTTAAAAATGAATTGTATATAGGGGAGAAATATTTATAAACGTCTGTGGGCCCTTATTATTTACAAGATTACTTTGGTTCGATGGTATCTAACATTATCCAAGACGAAATGAGAGTCTTGGATATCATCTTCATTTAAATGATTTATTAAATTAGTTAAAAGTTGTCCGAAATATCGTGTATTTGAAATAAGTACAGTGAAGAACTATTCATTGTAGCAGCAATAGAAAAATTTCTTGCTCTTATCTGGGCGTTGATTTTCGTTACTCTGATATTTTTCTGCGATCTACCGTATGCCATTCGCTAAAATACTTGAACTTCACATTATCGATAAAAAATGCTTTTTATTTTTCAACCATTATTCTATTGTACTGAACAGCATAATCAAATCTTGCTTGAATAGTTTCCGGTGTGTTACGCTTTTCTGGTATACAAATGTAATTCGTTTCATGGAATAGTGAAATTCCCTGAAAGCTCTACTTATGGTGGATATTCTCATTTGCAACTGATGATTTTTTTCTAGTAATTTAAATCTTAACTTTTGAAGTGTTACGGAGCAATCTTCATCAATCCAATTGCAAATAGCTTCATTTTGCTCTAGAGTTGTTTTAGCCGATGACCGTCACTTTTCTTTTTAATTTGATTCGCTTTTCGATAATTGGCATAAATTTTCTTACCGTATTAGGTCGTACACTAAACTGTTGCCGTAAAGATTGATGGATGCCCACTATTCATACCTCTAATAATAAGAAAACGTACCTCATCACTTATTACAACTTTTTTTCGTTTTTCACCGTTCATGTTATTTGCATCTAAACGTGTGAACTGAATCTTAGATAACTTATACATAGAAGATGGTTAACTAAATTCTATATACTGCAGCCCTATCAGAGTCATCTCTTGTACTTTTCAGGTACTAAATTAAATGGCGGCAAATTTTGAAATTAAGCGTAGTACATACTTATTCAAAATTAATGGTTTTATTTTGATAGTTTGTGAAGAAAATCTTAAATAATATTTTTGTAATTAACTTCTTTTATCTAAAATTACTTTAATCAAAAAAAAGTTACTTACTAAAATACTACAGCTTTGTTCATATACATATTGCCGTGACCCCTATATTGGTTAGGCATTATAAGATAAATAAATAATTAAGTAATAGGATAAGGAAACAATTTTAAGTAGTAAGCATAATTATTGATAAATGAATTATGAGTTGCATAACCGCAACGGCGTAATGTTTTTATGTTAGATATATGATAATTAAAATTGAAACAAAATTTAGTTGAAAGGTACAAAAATAAACACAAAAATAAAATTCATGTATTCTATATTTATAGAAACGAGGAGCACAAGATGCAATTTCAGTATACAAAGGCCGAACCAAATTTTATGTATTGTGTAGGAGTGGCATTAAATATATTGAGTAGTAAATCACTATTCAAACTTAATAATGTGTTAAAAATAAATAACACAGAGAGAGTAATGATGAAGAATGGAATAGTCAAAAGAGTTAGTCATGTGAATGCCGTAAAGTTGTATGAAAAGGGTGAAATTAGACATTCACGACATGAAAACATCTTTCATCATGAGTAGACGTAAGAAATAAAATAAGTTTAAAAAGATTGTTATTTGTTAGACATTCTATGGTCACACTTAACCATATGATAAATACCTGACACTTATATCTAAGCATAATTTAAAAAGGAATATGTAAAAAGGTATATTTTTTATTCGACACGAGCTAATAAAGCAAAAACTTCAGTAACAGCAGGTTAAATCCAGTTTAATCCAGGAAAATTCCAGAAATAACAGGAAATAATTGGTTTAATCTGAATAAATCTACAAAGAAAAAACAATGTTTAATATTGTTAACAGGTGCTTGCAAATTAACCTACACGAAGACGAGAGAGGATGGTTTGAAGACAGGAATGGAGTTGTCAAGGTCCAGGCTCCTAACGATGTAATTAAAGAAGGAAGTATTCCAGTCATATGCAATGTATTTCCTATTATTACTAAAGGAGATGTCTGCAAAAGAAAAATACGGATAGTGTTAAACAATGGAAAAAGAAAGTATTTAAACAATGATGAAAGTGGTAACGAATTCATCTATAAACATAATAAGGGATGGCGTTAATGGAAAAAAGAATGTACTTACCAAAGATAAGAAAATCGCAAATGTGCAAAGACATTAACAATAATAAATAATTTATGTGCGTGTATTTTGTGTAATTTCTAAATGTCAAAATGATATGGGTACAGGTCAGCCTAGGGAAAACGTGAAGAAAATAAAATGAGCAGGACAATGCCAACATAAACATTAGTGCGTGGATTGTGGCGCTGCAGATGAAGAATGTTTTTTTTCGATGACCGAGAACGAATAAAAGACGGGGAACGACGGAAAGATGGGAGAAGTCGCTGATCTTTGGGAGAAGTTACAAATCTTTTAAATTGTTCTGTTTGATGATTGCAGGCGTACAGATACACTGCATAGAAATCATTTGTAATAAATGTATTGAGTTATTTTTGATTTTCAATAAATACTTTATCATATTATAATTAGTTTATTGTCATTTAGTTTAATTTCATTTTTTCTTATTATCATTAATATGGTAGATCAATATCAAGAAGAATTTGATGAAATGTATGAACATTATAAGTAAGTTTTTCTTGAAATAAATTATGTTAAAGATGCTATGTGAAAATATTCATCTTTAGCAAAGTGATTAACATTGTTAATAATTTGAATAGAAATATTATTTACTTTGCTATAAGTAGATTAATTTAACAAGTCATGGGAGTATTGTTAATAATGGTGAAAGGGCATTGATGGCAGAACGTGGGAATGTTTGTCAGTAATGTTAACTATACATTATTAACAAGTTATTAAATAAAATCTTAGTAAGGATTTAGTATGTTTAATTACGTAAAAGGTAAGAACATTTTTGATGGACAATAGCCAATTTGTGGTATGTACAACGTGTAAATATTTGCATATGATGATTGGTGACAGTCTTATCAAGGTGTTTTCTGCTCTGCGAGATTTTGTATCTTCAGGGGCATTTCGTGAGATTGAATGTCTTTGTTGAAATGAAATTTCTGCGTCGTAAAGGGAAAAATTTATTTCTTTGAAACCATACAATATTAGAAAATTTAAATGTAGCAAAGAGTAATATTTTATTTTAAGAATCTATATGATATATTTAAAAAGCAATGTGTTATGCGCATTTATAAAGCGATGTGTTTTTCGTACATGTAAAAATATGACATTTTTTTGTTGTTTTGTGATTGGAAAGTAAAAGGATAATTTCTTTTACAGCCACATGTGGCAAAAGAATTTATTTATAGACGCTATTTAGTATCGAATAAAATACAAATATTTTATGAGATTTAGTTTTTTTTTTGTAACCTTATCCATTTAATTTAAGTAAGAAATGTTGTCGGCAAATAGAGGAGAAAACACTGCTAGAACTCACAAAAATAATACAAATGTTTATAGGGATTGAATTTATAAATTTATTGAAGTAGTTTTTTTTTATGTCAACGCAATCTCTGCATTTGTTATATATTATGCTGCTTTGTATTAACTTTGTTTTGATTAATTACTGTTAGTATAAGATTATTTATTTTTAATTTGAGACAAAGCTATAGCAATATGTCTCGTCCAAGTCTCGATTTGAGTTTTGAGAACATATTTTTCTTTTTTTGATAATTATCCACTCACGTATTCTAAAGAATAATTAAACAATATTCATTCAATAAACAAACAATTTGTTTAAAAGGTAATCGAAAAGTAACATAAAGCTTAATTTGCAAAATACACAGACTTCTATAATGTTAACTGTGGGAGATGTGTATCTTAATTCAGAATTTTACTTACAAAAATTTAATAGTCTTTATTCAAACAAAAATTTTTTAGATAAAATAAACAAAATACTATACACAAATCCCTGAAGCACCCGAAGAGATTGCACTTGCTGCAGGACTCAGGGAACATTCTATACAAAATGCACATGTAAACATATATAAAATATATAGTTCTATTCTAATATAGAACAGAAAAGCATAAAGCTTTATTTACAATTATATGACACTTCAACCATAATGGATACAAAATCATCCAAACGAATGAAAGTAACACTAATTATTAAAAATAGTCAAATAAAATAAACCAAAACTTTTACGTAACACAACAAAATATTTAGATATTAATAAAAGAAAACTTACGCATAATCGGGTAATTTAAAGTCAATTGTATCCAAAATAAAAAGATAAAGGCGGTAAAGTACCTATAGGTATCTAATTTAGTAATCTACATATTTTATGACAGTACTACACAGAGCCAACTGGTGAGGTTTTCAGTTACCAAAAACTATAGCTACAAAGGTCTAATTTAAGTTACGCCCCCTGAATAGAATTGAAATAAAGTTATATATGTTTGACATATGAGGAAATTATTTGACATGCATAGCAATTACTAATAGAAATGGGGGAAACTCATTTGAAAAAATAGTGAAATACAATTGACAAAAGAGGAAAAACAAATAAAAAGCACTGTAATATAAAGACATAATACCATCGTTCATGTTTGTCGGAATAGAAGACGCTATATCTATACACATTTGTACATATACATAAATAACATAATTGTGACAATGCATCAGGATTAAAAAATAATTTTTGCTTTACTACAATAATTAAAGAAAAATCGTATACTTATTATTATGTTCCTAATTTTAATTTATGACTTACTTTAAAATACGCAGTACGAATTAATAACAGATATTATCATGCTCTTTATGTTTCCCCCGGGGTAACACACCTTAACGCAGCGTATTCAATCGGAAGGTGTGCAATCTATTTCTTGAAATTTGATTTCCTATTCGAGAGTAATGCAGAAAAAGTCAAGAACGAAATGGAAGCATGCAGTTTCCGTGGTTTCTGCCCAACCAGGAGAAACATAAGGAGGAAGATAAGAAGCCGGAGCAACAGCGCTAGCACTTTCTGGCGGCCGCCTCACGAACCGATATGATTATGATCAGCCGGCCCGACATATATCATTGCGGCTATTATTATTGCTATTTGTTACTAATGATTGTGTATGTTGGAATCGGTCGTGCATCGTTTCTCATTAATATAGTTCGATTTGATCTCGGACCACAACCATGAGAAACGTCTTCTCGAATCGTACAATCCGTTACTGAACACATTTGAACGAGTTTAAAATTTGCTAACGTTATTAATTTATTCCAAAACACATATTATCAAAAAATATTGAGTACATTTTTAATATAATATTTTCACTATTTTAAGTAGGTTAATTATATAAAAGTTATCCGGATTTATTTAATGATAATAACTAGTCTTTGTTGCCAAAACGACAATACAAATTACGGGTTTCAAATGAGATAAGAAAATAAACATTATTCAGTATGTATTGTAGGGGAGAAGCGGTCTATATACAGGGTGTAGCACCTAAGATGCCTCGGAACGTAGCTCCTCTATCTACAATATATCGAAAAATGTGTAAGAGAAAAATTGTCCATAATTACAATCACCGTTTTCCTAAAATATTTTTGGTCATCAGTACCGTGCCGTATTCCAGTGGCGTATCAAACCTATGTTGTTTTTAATGGGACAATATATATTTTGTGTCTGATTCGGAAAGTCCTCGAAGAGTACTTTTTTTTCCTTATGTAACGGCGTACCCTAACTTTAGCGGTTTCGCTGTTATAGCGGTTTTTCTTCGCAGTTAGACCGTACTTCGAAATTGGTTTTTGTGACAGGAACTACATCATACCGGCGTTTCGGTTTCGAATTTAGGGATAGACTAAGACCACTTCTACCTACACTTAATTTTTTTTCAACTGATTTAAGGAAAGAAGATAATTTTTGATTGGGCTGTGCAAATAGTAATTTTTTTCTAAAATATCAAATGGGAATCATATAAAATAACTACATCGTTGGATAATAGAAATTCCAAGTTTTCCATTTATTAAGAAAAACACATTTCATTACACATTTAAAAAGAAAAAAGAAGTTGTTAGGTCAATTTGTCGAAAAACGTCCTCTTTCAAAGTCATGATAAAAGTGCAATTGTCAAAGCAAACGGAAAAAATAACAATAAACTGGCAGAAGCATTATTGTTATCTGATAAACGTTGCGAAAATGCTTGGAACTCAACAAGAAATGGTTGACATATTGTTTATTCTTAGAAAATGTTTCAAAAATTGCTTGTTGGCGTCACGAGTGTACGCTGAGAGATATTCTCTCAGAACGTGTCCAAATCCCCGTGCGTTTAAAATGGTGCTGGATAGATTTACGTCTATTGGTACTGTTCAACGAGCAAAGAGAGTTAGAACGAAGCCAGTTTTGACCATAGAAAACGAGTTGAAAGTTCTGGAGGCTGCTGTTGAAAATCCTCATATCAGTGTCCGTGAAATTAGTAGGAACATTGATATTTCAATGCGTTCTGTGCATCGTACTCTTCAGAAATACAAGTTCCGTCCATTTAAAATTCAATTGCACCAGGAATTGCAACCTCAAGATTTTGAAACCAGGTAGAATTTCTGCAACTGGGCAATCAACAAAAGCGACCAAGAGGAATCCTACCTTATGCGAGTGTTATTTTCGGATGAATCGACATTCCATAAAAATTGGGCAGTCAATCCTCACAACTGTCATTATTACGCCGATGAAAAGCCGCACGTCATGAGAACTGGAAACCACCAACTAAGATGGCCACTCAATGTTTGGGTAGCATTCTGGGAGAACACCTACATGGTCATTACTTCTTCGACGGGAACCTGAATGGCAACAATTATTTAAGGTTCCTTCGTGACGACTTGGTTGAACTTTTAGAGAATGCCCCATTAGCCGCTCGCCGACAGATAGTCTTCCAATACGATGGAGCTCCTGCACATAATAGTCGTGCCGTTCGGAAATATCTTGACGAAAGGTTTCCAGATTCATGGATTGGTCGTGGAGGTCCAGCAAGGTGGCCGCCAAGATCACCTGACCTCACTCCCCTCAACTTCTTCCTCTGGGACAACATCAAGAACGAGGTCTACAGGACGGTACCAACTACTGCCGAGAATATTCGAGAGGCATTCGTGCGGCTTTCCGTGCTGTATCACCGGAAATCCTAAGGGCGGTGCTTAGGGCCTGCACACAGAAAAATTTGATCTTCATTTTACTACAAACGATATTTACTATAGTGACAACTATAGAGATGTAGTATAAAATCCAATATTATAGTAGTATTTTTTTTGTTTGTAGTTTTTCCTGGGACTTACACTAGTAAAATTTAATGCTTGCGCTTGCACCATATACTATAATTGTAAGAGCTATTACCACAGTACATTTACTACAAATATTTTGTTGTCTATACCACAACATTTCTCTCTGTGTGTGAGTCGAAGTTGCGATTATGCCTCCAAAGGGAAGGTTGTCATTTTGAACATTTAGGTTAGGCTAAATAAACACCATGTTAACCAATTTTCGACAAATTGACCTAGCAATTTCTTTTTTCTTTTTAATTTTGTAATGAAATGTGTTTTTTTTTAATAAATGGAAAACTTGGAATTTCGATTATCCAACGATGTAATTATTTTAAATGGTTCCCATTTCATACTTTAGAAAAAAATTACTATTTGCAAAGCACAATCAAAAATTATCTTCTTCCCTTAATTCACTTGAAAAAAAAATAAGAGTAGGTAGAAGTTGTCTTAGTCTATCCCTCAATTCAAAACCGAAACCCCGGTATAATTCGGACCAGAAGTAACATTTTTACTTTTAGCGAGAAGCACTTTCATTCGAATATGTCGCAAAGTAAGCATTCTATAGAGATTTATTAACAGAATAAAGTACTTACAGTAGGATTTTGAATACATTATATAAAAAAAATCTTAAAATTTGGTTTATTTTTCTAAGAAAAAACTATTTAAAACAATTTTGTATAATTTGAAACGCTCATACGGATAAGAAAGTTGTGTGGTGGCCACACCTCTTTTTTTTAATGTAATATATAAACATGATATGTATTCGTATAGTACTGTAGGGTTAACTCTTTTGAGTCCGCTTCCAGTGACATTTAAATGACTGTTAGGTAGGCAAGAAGATAAGAGAGAAAAAAAACGGCTTCTCGCAATATTAGAGACAAATGATTCTAGTCTGAACAATAGTTAATGTTATGTCTGTACGTCACATGTTCATGTCGCTATGGTGCGTGTATAACTCTTGCGCACGACTCGCTCATGTCCCACAATATTTCATAATTTAATGGTAAAGTGACTTTTATAAGTACGTGATCTGAGGACGCAACAAGCTAAATTGTGACAAAAATTTATTCAGCCGTTGTTGTGTTATATTGTGGTCATTATGTATAAATGCACAGCGGGACGAGATTGTAAGAATGCGGATATATTATTCATAATATATTGTGGTGCTACATACGAAACTAATTTTATTTCACATACTACGCAATTACATGTGTGACTAATATAACGTAATATATGCAATGGAAATCTATGTACAATAATTGCCCTTAAAAGCAATGGAATCAGAAAAAAATAATAGTCGATACATAATATCTTAATGACGCTGTCATGATATTAAGCAAATTTTAGGTATAAAGCTATTGTTTCTCATTCATCTGTTTCATTGGGTATATTTTTTTCAATTCTTCATCAAAGAGAAATAGCTTTTGTAACACATCTAACCACCGCCTATGCATATATATCTGTGTAGCTCTGTATTATAAATTTAAAATACCTTACAAATTACTTTTCATCATTTATTTAACAATATTTTAATTATTGTAGTATTGCTAAGATCACTTCTTCTGCTTTTAGCTAGAGTAATCCCCTGTTTGCCTGGCCTGTTGTCTCTTTCCTTTTGGTCTCTCATGTTTCCATATACAGGGTGAGTTTTGGGCAATTTAATATTATATTAAGTTTCCATATACAGGGTGAGTTTTATATCTTGAGACAACGGAATATCTCTAAACCACTGCATCAAATCAAGAAAAGATCTTAATAAGATTTATTATGATGTAGGGGGCTCACTGAATGGTGCCGAACTCGATCCCCACCTCACCCCCCCCCAGAGTGAGAGGGGGGACAACCTTGAAATCTTAAATAGGAACCCCCATTTTGTATTGCAGATTCGGATTCTACGCCATGAAGTATGCAGTTTTTGTTTGAGACTTTTTTTTCGACCCTGTATATGCTAGTTTGTTGGTTTGCATTCTCTCGACATGGTCATTCCATTCCTTCCTTCTTCGCTTATTCCACTTCACCACATCCTGCACTCCGCATCCTTCTCTTATGGATCTGCTCGTCTGTCTATCTCGTAAAGTGACATTCGCTATTTTTCTGAGAATCTTCTTTCTTCCGTTCGAATTTTTTGTTTAGTTTTCTTGGTATCTGCTCTTGTCCATGTTGTCCAGTCCATCTATTAGGAAAGTGTAAATTTAAGAATTCTTTTACAATCAAGGTATCATGAGCTGGACACCCATCTTGCTGGAAATAGATGCGACGCAATTAATTCCTCTTGCTTAACTGATTGCAATAAAAAATTCTGTAGCATTTCCAAGTAATTGTGTTGATTTAAATTGCCATTTTAAAAATAGGGTCGAATGATTCTGTTTAATAAGTTTCGCCACCAACCATTGACTTTTTGACATCGCCGATTTCGGACATTACTTCTAAAATTTGGATTATCCTTTGACCAATATCTAATTTTGTGAGGAAACAGTACAATTTATCGAAAACATTGCTTCAATACTAAACATTAAATTGGGTTCATTTCTTTCTCTATCAAGAATCAGTCGCCGACATAATGTGCTGATAGTCAAATAAGAGAAGGTTTCCACACTAACATGAGGTATTGTAGACGTTTAGAGTATTTTATTCATGTATCCCCAGGAGGCCTAACTCACATATTTGCTCTAAGTTGATTGCTGTTAATACCATCTTTCGTTTCGACACTCTGGACGGACCAGTTGTGATCACGTCTACGTCTGCAGTGTTTGGTTGGGTGTTGTCCTCCACTTCTGTAATCTCTTCCTCAGAATCCTTTTTTTAATTGTCTTTGGATGCTGCCAGTTTATTGAAGACCAATTCGACTTCTTCGAATTCTTCTTTGTCTTGGGATTTGTTCAAAATTTCAGCTTGGTTGTATTTACAGTATTGTAATCAGAGGAGGAACTTTAGTTGTTCTGATTGGAGCAAGTCCAATATTACTTCCATATCCATTCTTCCGTATTTTTGAAAATATCGTACCAAATCTGGACTTGATGGTAGGTTCGGAGTGAATATTGCTGCGGCTGTAGGTGAGAGTGAAGCAAAATTCAAATTACTTTTTGTCGCCGATCTGGTAAAATTTTGGTAACAAAAATGTTATGATGTGATGGTATGCTTGTGATACACTGTCGTGTTCAGAGAAGAAACTCTATCAGAACCACTCAAATAAACTACGTACTCTAATTTGAAAAAAAAAGTTTACTACTAAAATTCCGTAGAGCTAAGAACCATTTTATTGGCACATTTTATAGTCTTTTTACAAACATTTAATTTGATCTTATCGCTCATTAAAACCTTCCAGTAAATAAAGGCGCTATTAACACTATTGTTTTTGTGGGACTAGGTATACGATGTGTCCCAAAATTTGCGGAACACCTGTATGGTACGTTATTATTTGAGAACTAAGGATCATGACAAAAATATGGAAAAAATCCATCGCTGTTATTTTCAAAGAAATTAATATTGAAAGTTAACACTTTAGATGTCGTTTGTCTAAATGACTGTAAAACATTTTAAAGATTGGTTTTGACATGGTCAGTAGGATAACAATTTTGAAAACTATAAACAGATTTGTAATTAATCACTCTTCTAATTATGCCATTTTCAGAACACACTTAAACCACTTTAAAATTGCTTATTAAAGTCATTTTGACGGTGTCAAATTGTCCTGCTAATTTCAACCTTATTACTACCTTATTAATTTTTGTGCATTTTGGATGTTCAAGTTCTTATATAGCTGTATTTTTCGTTGATCACTTCTTTAGTTTTCGTGCTAATTTTCGCTGTCTTGTGTTGGTGTTTTTCTTAATTTATGTGAAAATGTTTTCAAACGAAGAATATGCCGACATACATTCGGCGCTGGGGGAATGCGGAAACAATGCTGCTGCTGCTGCTGCTGCTGCTGCTAGAGTCTTAAATGGAACTGTCATTTATCAAACACAACAATTGTCATTTTCATAGCTCACTTTAATGTTAACTTTCCCATAGTACAGTAACTACGATATTCGACATTTAATAACTCGAAAACAGTTTAAGATACCGGTATGATATGGTATATTTTTGAAATCAGAGTAAAAAGACCGCATTATAAAAATTTCATAATATACATGGTATTCTATTTAAAAAAAAAACATTATTTTCTTTTTATATCATTATACCTGCACGCCACTGTGTTTTTGATAGCATGCAAACAAAGTACAGTCTCAGCCACACGACTTTTATTTGAAATATTTTTTTGTACATGCAATACTAACGATGATAAAGGGTGGGTTATTTATAATGAATAACCCTGTACAATTAAAAAACAATTTGGCTATTAAAACTGTCGTATAATCTAATAAAATGCAAAGCATTTTATTAAGAACATGTATAACTATGTAGCTTCGTTGGAACGTTCAATATAATACTATAACCTATATACATATCCTGCCCACTTTTTATTATTATATATCTACACTTTGTTTCAACATATTAACATAAAGTACCTACTATGTCAACTATTCTCAATAACAGTATTTCGTCCTTTTAAATATGTTGTCGAATTTAATCCAAGCAAGCAATATATTCATAAAATATATAAAGTAAATAGGTAATGTATAAAAAGAAAGGGCTTGTTCAGAAGTGAATTACCACTAAGGGGATCTTATCGTTTAGATCGCATATTCATTTCGTTATCTGAACATAAGAGGGAAGGCGCTCCCAAATTCAGGACATAACCCACCACAAACCCTCATAGATATATATAAATAAATGATTTTACGTTAGAGTGTGAATAAATGTGAAGGAGCCCAATTTGATTGGAATAAATCACTGGATAATTGACAGTATGTCGATGTTTTCAATATAAACCAGTGTCAAGTGAAAAACGAGGCGACAGGAGATTGTCGCCTCTTTCGATCTGTTTACTTTGCGATTACTTCTTCTTTTTCCTTCCCCGTTCCTGTGACATATTGGTGGGACAAATGCGATCAGATCGAGCGTATCAAATCGTCATAAATGGAAAATTGATGACGAAGTAAGAAACTATTCTGCGCAGGGGACACATAAAATATTGTATCTATATATAAAATTGGAATACTATCTAATGTATTCGTATTTAGCTGTTTAAGCTCGAGGTTAAAATCAAAATTTGGAAGATATATAATTGACTAATTGAATGTCACTTTAGTTAGAGTTGCTCTTAAAAACTAACGTTTGAAAATTAAAAAACATATTTTTTTAAATATAAACAATGTGAAGAAAATATCTGTAATAATAGTAGGTAATGATATTTTTTGGTAAATATTTTTTTTATAAAACGACTTGTGTTGTTTATAGTACTTAGTTCCACTACAAAAAATTATTATTCTATCGAATTTTATAAGATCGACGCATAATGACATTCTTCTAATTCTGATAACCTCAAAATATCGATCATTAAATGTCGCCATCTATCCAAAGCATTATGAACTAATTGGTAATCGCTGAGCATTTTTAAAATCATGTGCAAGAAATATACAATATGATTGGATTACATCAAACCTACTGATATTGACATTTATTTTGCCTATTCCATAGTCTTTTCTACTTAAATTATTCTAATACTATACATATTCAGTCGTTTCATGTGTTTCGTGTGCTATATATTTAGTATAATATATTTTCTAAGTTACTCGAGTGCAAATAGAAAACTGTATCTAGTTTTCTCAATAAAAAAAAAAAAAAGAGGTGGCTATCCCAGGTCATTTAGCTCTTACCAAAATAGTTTACGCTAAAAGGCAAGCAATTCCCACGGTACTTCGGAAAATAAGAATTAATTATTCGAAATGTAGTATAAGAAAAGTTCTTGGTAAATAGCTATAATTTTTTGCATTTTTAGGTTAAATCTATATCTTAATATTTGTAGATATATAAAATTCTTATGGAAAAATTGGCGGGCTTAAGTAAGGCATCTTTGCTAGACGTCATTTGGTCACTAATATTAACAATACGTCTGAATATGTCAACTCTAAGGAATTTGAGGGCTGATTTATTACAATTTTAGAACGGATACAAGTGGGTTTATTATGAATATTTTAATATTGTCAATTTAGATTCTGTACTTAGACTTGCACCTGCAGGATAAATAAAGATGCTATAGTAATTTTTAAAATGCTCTAATTATTACCATTGATACAACTTGTTATCATCGTAAGATTGAGGAGTGTCAACAAAAAACTGATGAGTGTTATAAAGCAAATTTTGGTCTGTCTTGAAATGTGTGCGTAGAAATACCAGATTTGGAATAGGCAGCACTAAAGACTACATCACTGTAACTAACTAGATTAGCAAATTGTAGTAGTGCTAAAATGGGAAAAAGTACATCAAATATGTACTGAAATACACAGAAAAAACGACTTTAGTGAATATTACCTTTTTAACCAGTGTTATTTGGAAATATTCGCTGTTCCTTTAATAAGTGTACATGCATGTATATTATTTTATCGTAATATTGACTATACTCTACAACAAAGTTATTTTGTCTTAACAAGATTATTTAGTTGCGATTCTGTAGAAAAAATATTTCCACATGTTAGCAATAAAGGAGGTGCACATGATACTACCAATGCCATAGTGGCTGATATTTTATGGCAAATATTGCAATGTGGAATAGGAAAGCTTCAAAATCTTCCAATAGTCGATTACGTTAGTACCGCAACATGTTTTAAAATCCAAGATGTCATATACAAAATCCAAACAAACACTTTACAACGCGATTGAACCCCAACTAGTATTACTTTTGAATTGTTATAATAAATTCGAAATATTAGTAAAATTGTTATTCATGAGACTATCCAACAACTTCATTTTCAGCAACACGTTTTTAATTTTATTTTGTTATATTTCATTATTTTAAAATAATTAATATCAATTATTGTAATGTTAATGTTTAAGTGTTATTTTAAAGTTTATTTCAATAAAAATTCAGAAATTATTTCTCTTGGGTACTACTAGATGGCGTTACATAAGGGTGAATATTTTGAGGTTACCAGAATCAAATTTATTAATGTAAATCGACGTTATGTGACGGCCTTATATCGCAGCGATAGCGAGATATAGTTGGCCTTGATTCTACCAAGGTCACTTGCACGGCCTTCCATTCTTGAAAATCACACGCAACACACTTGTGAAACACTGCTTCAAACTGTCATAAGTAAGTGACATTTCGTTTGCCTCTTGCCAGACCCCGACAACTCATTCATTCATATATGCACATATTTATTCCAGAAGTGTTTATTTTAGTATATTTTGCGATGACTAACATATTAGAAATATCTACTTTTCTATGGAATGCATGACGCCGTATTCTTTGTAGTTGCCCCTGCCCTTCGCGGTATAGCCGCGAATATGCTCGAGTTCATTACAATACTTTTTCAATTTTAAATTTTATGTTAATGTTAATGAAAACATAAAAGTTTTATTTTGAAGATGTGATGTGATACCCAATGCTAGAATACAGTTTTGATGTTTAAAACAATGCAAAATACTAAAATTTTAGACGGTTTAGTCAGTTATAAAATCGTGTTTGCTAGTGTAATTAACTATTTATATTTCTTTCTTCTGAAATTGTTCCGGTCGATGCCAAATTATAGTGGCTTGGCCGTAATTCGTTCTTCCTCCGTGTCGGTTGCTAAAATGATTCAAGTATATATTTCTACAACATAGTTGTACGGTAGATGCAGTGAGAGTATCACAGCGACATCTAACACACTTGTATGTGTGTATCCCAAACACATGCATATACGTTTTACGTATAAATGTATATATGTAAGTCACAGTATTTATTAAACATTACAATGTTTGCGAAAAGAAATATTTATATTTAATATTTTATAAAATAGTAAAAGTAAAGTATAATTGTTAAACTTATGGTATATACATTTGAACATTATTACTTATTACACATTTTCGCATATTTATAAAGAAAAAGAAATTCAGTATGTTTGGTCATATATCCACTGATATTTTGTCCATGATTAATCAGTGACTAAGATCTTTCAATTCACTATTTATTATTCTCAAAAAATAAATATCAATTTAACTTTAACAAACTGGTTATAAATATTGGACATTGTATATGTAGAAGTAGGTTTTAAGTACATTTCACTTGAAGGATTCCAAGTAAATGCAAATTTTGTGTAAACAGGGCTACGAATTAAAGGGCAGGATAATTATAAAACAAACGTATATTCACCCATTTCGCAGTTATATGTAAAGTATAATTTACTGACCTAATCAGAAAAAGCAGATAGCTGCCAACGAATGTTCTGTATGTTCTACACCCCCTCGAATGCTGTCCGTCTATTCCCTCATTCTCTTTAACGCTTTGCCACAACTCAACCACGGAGCAGTTCCTAATGAGCTAGCTAAGCGTTCTGGCTAAATAAAGACATATTGCAGATTATTTACTAACGAAAAAATTCCAAGATATCTATTTACGTGTTATATTTTGAAACTGAAATAATAACTATATTTCTAAGTGTTACGATACTATATTACAATGCATATTAAAATCAAATTATTTAAAACTACAATGATGTTCACTTGTATCAACCAGGCGATTGCGTGCTGAAATTTTGCTACACGATCTATAATGTTGATGTAATGGGCCTACAGTGTGTCTACTTAAATTGGAATCATATGGAAAATGGTTTTATTATTAATTTTAAGAAAAAAAGTTACTCTTTGTAAAAAGTTCTGCACGGTCCAGAAACCAAAATGATTTAATCAAATATCAATTTTTTACAGTGGTTTATTAAAACATGATAATATTTCCATTTCTTAATGTTTGCAACAATTTTTCTACACATTGATTGCTCTAGTTAACTTGCACTGACAAGTAATGTTTGACATTTGAACGTCAAAACGAGTAGGTTACATTGATGATTTTGATGCTGGTACTAAACTTCATTAACATATTATAATTATTTTGTTTGAAACAGTTGCGTATGAGTATAGGAGATACCCGTTAGCGAATGATAATTTAATTTAATTAAATAAAATAGTAGGGAGAAAAGAAATGCAGCACATGCATATACATACAATTATATGGACAAAGGTTGACCGAAGTACTTCAGCTTATGCATACGATGGCTGTAGTAAGATAACTTCATAGCCTCATTGACTGTATAATTTAGTGCGTGCACATTCCACTGCATCTCAGTGTTCTGCACAATAATACTTTGTATCGCATACGTGATCTATCGTTCTTCTTCCCTTATGCTTTTATTATACAGAGACCACGTGTGTTGCTACCATAGACTTATAAAATGTTGGAACATAGTAACGACAATGTTGTAGAATATTATTTTCTGAATGAATTGGTAACTACAACATATTTTTCCCGGAAAAGCTGTCTAATAAATAAAAAATATCAGGAACCAGTACAAATGGAAACACAAACATTACTTCCCCATTTAATATAATAAATAAATTAATGAGATGCCAAGAAAATATATTAACAGTATTTTTCAATTATTATTCTTATTTTACATTTATTAGAAAATTAATCACTAATAATAGAATAAATTCCTTTGAAAATCTAAAACAACATCAATATATTGAAATAATTTTTGATTACTTTTATTTTCTTACATAGTATGAGGAAGTATTGTGATGACGAAAATTTTCGACCTCGAGATTCTTGCAGATGTCCACGTTTTGAAGTCCTGATACCGAAAAAGTGGTTTTAAGAAAATCTCTCTCTCTCTCTCTTTGCCTGTGTGTTGTGTGTGACCACGATAGCTAAATGTTGTATTTATGAGTATAATCTCTCTCTTGAGATCTGATTAGTTTTTTTAGTTAAATCGGTAGACCGGAAGTAGTAGTTTACTCCGGTGAAAAAAACGAATTTTGCCAATATTTCATGAACTACTAAGTTTACACAAATTTATAAAGATATCATATTTACTCAAAATTAAATTTGAGAAAAACTTTATTATAAAAGTTTTTTGAAATCCCTACCGGAAGTAGGTGTTTTACTCTTATTGAAAATCAGTTCTTTGCAAATATTTCGCAAATCATGCTTTTTAGACGAGTACGTTATGAGTATAAAAGTATTTAGAACTTAATTAAGTAGATAGGTTTCAATAACTTTTGTATAAAAAAAATTTAAAATTCGGACCGGAAATAACACTTTAATGTAGCGAGTAGTACTTTCTTTCGACTATCTCGCCAAGTATGTATCCTTTAGAGATTTAATAAGATAATAGAAGTAGTACAGTAGGATTTTCTTTATTTTTTCAGAAGATAAAAGCATTTAAATCTTAGTTTAGAGGAACTTTTGTATAATTTGAAATGCATACACGTATAAGAAAGTCGTGTGGTGGCCACACCTCCTTTTTTAAATTTGTTCTATACCAACACTCTTAAATTCGCACTTTCCCATTTTTCAGTACATTTAGTATATTTATCAATATAGTAAAATAAATTATTAGTACGGTTTGTTGTGATTTATTTTTTTAGAAGTAAACATTTTATTTTAAAAACAAGTTCATACATATATACATATATGTATGTATGTATATATATGTAAATTTAATTATTTCTTGGTGTTAGCGACCTTTTCTATCTACTTAGACACAAATAAAGAACTTTTTTTTTCCTTTTAAGACGTTTCGACACTTTTCTTTTTAATGTCTTCCTCAGTTATTATAAATATATAACACAAATATAAACATATTAAAAATTTTTGATTCATACATTCTGCAATTTAAAATTTTATAAATCAGAAATACACCAATCAACCCACGTTTTCAAAACAAAAAACTTACCCAAAAAATGTACACCTACTTTGCCACAAATAACTTTTTCTTATTGTTAACAAGAAGTCTAAAATATCAGTATGTGTAACATCATATGTCTATTACGTGTCATATCAATGACAAACAATTTGACATAAAATAAGAATACACTAAAATTTTTTGATTTATCCGAGAACACCTATCTACGAAAAGTACCACGTGTTTTTCTTTTTTACTAGTTGTTTTCTACTTATCATTTTATACTTTAGTATTGTCAAACACAAGTTTTCAGACATACAGGGTAATATGACACGTAATAGACATATGATGTTACACATACTGATATTTTAGACTTCTTGTTAACAATAAGAAAAAGTTATTTGTGGC
Organism: Amphimallon solstitiale; assembly: GCA_963170755.1. NCBI lineage: Eukaryota > Metazoa > Arthropoda > Insecta > Coleoptera > Scarabaeidae > Amphimallon > Amphimallon solstitiale. The sequence continues at coordinate 1,360,189 of OY720683.1, read as the reverse complement.
AAAGTACGTGTACATTTTTTGGGTAAGTTTTTGGTTTGAAAACGTGGGTTGATTGGTGTATTTCTGATTTATAAAATTTTAAATTGCAGAATGTATGAATCAAAAATTTTTAATATGTTAATATTTGTGTTATATATTTATAATAACTGAGGAAGACATTAAAAAGAAAAGTGTCGAAACGTCTTAAAGGAAAAAAAAAGTTTTTTATTTGTGTCTAAGTAGATAGAAAAGGTCGCTAACACCAAGAAATAATTAAATTTATACTTAAAAGCACGACTAAGAAACAATTTTATATTTATGTATATATATGTATATTCTCTTTCAGGTTTCCGCGAGTAGTAGCATGTGTTGTCACTGGATTCTGAGTTTTCTTCCGCGTTTCCACTTCTTCGGCTTTGAAAAGACCGGTGCTGGTTTCTGGACGACGTTTCGGCAAAATCACATTTGCAATCCTCAGGTAGGTCGACCATAATAGTCTGCTTCTGGTAATAACAAGAAGCAGACTATTATCGCAGATTATAATTTAAGCTGAATTATAACTAACGTAACTTCAACCACAAAACATCAAATGAAACATAAATATATATGTAACAATATAACCAAAAATAAAAGATTTGGATCTGGACAATATTCCTTATAATAACCACTTATTGATGTTGCATCCTACTGATATAGGAGAAATATGTAGCATTATTATACAGTTAAAGGATATCTCTTGCATGGGTTGTGATCAAATACGTGTAAAAATAATACTCCTAAAAGAATGTGCGCCTGAACTTGCGGTTATACTAGAACGAATAGCATAGAGTGAGAAATATTCCCAAATGAATTGAAGAAATCTATTATTAGATTAATATAGAAGAAAGGTGAAATTACAAAACTAGAAAACAACAGACCGATATCTATATTGACACATTTCTCAAAAATATTTGAAAAGAATATTTTTAAACGTACAATGGATTTCCCTTTTGAAAATGATATATTCAGTGAATACCAGAATGTCTACATCACAGGCAGATCCACGATCAGACCTGCTTATTAAGCCATACATGAGATAATTGACAGTCAGAATCATGACGAGTAGTCAAATGGGTTCTTCACGGACCTTAGGCAGACCTTTGACTGTGTTGTTTGAAAAATTGGAAAGAGTTTGTAGGTAATTGATACGGTCCTATTTAGATAATAGAAAGCAGTGCGTAGTCGTTACTGGTGCGGATGCTGCTTCGGATTGGGGGATGCTGAAAATGGGAGTGCCTCAGGGCTCCGTCCTAGATCCTTTATAGTTTTAAAGGTATGTGAATGATCTCCCTTGCAATGCTAAACATACCTAAAACGATACTGTATGCTGATGATATTTCGGTAATTGGAAGAACCAAAAAAGATGCTGCATACAATAAAATACCATCTACTGTTGAGGACTGTGGTTCATGGTTTACAGAAACAGACTAAAGCTGAATATTGAAAAAAACAATGTGTTGAACTTTGGCTATTTCAGGAAGGATAAAATGAAGATCAACAGCTAAATATGGAACATATGGCAGTTAAGTTCTTGAGATTGTGGATTAATCCCCAATTGAACTCAAAGATGCACATTGATCACTTGGCGGCATCATTTATAGTTATGCATTACGTACCATAGCAATATCTGTGAATCAGTCGGCAAGTCTATCTGCATATTATACTTATGTGCAATCAAGAATTAGTTATGGCATCATGTTTATAGTCTGTTCACATTCGGTGCCTCTACAAACAACAAAAAGTATTGTGGAAAAGAGTTGTATTACCCAAAAAATAAGAGTGTATTATTATTGACCTGCACACATAAAATATTTATCTCAAAAAAGGTAAAGAACTGTATTGTTTGAGATGCTTTCTATAGCATAGATGAGTATTTTAATTATAGATTTTGACGCGTATGAATGTGAATCTGTTTTATTGCGTTCTTTGCGTGGATGTATTTTTGACATATTCAACACCGTGTGTAGTACTGAATAAATAACTTTTATTTTTTTATTTTAAGAATTGTTCTTAATAAACCATGTATCATATTTTTTCACGGTCTAGTAGATTTTCTTATTCTCAATAAATTCAATTCATCCCTCGTTTTTATAAATTCCTGTCTAATTTAATACAAAACGTATTATTTCATTAAACTATACAAATATGTGTGCCACAAAATTCTAAAACCAATTGAATATTAAAATGTAAAATAGCATATTGACATTGTTCATCGAACGTACTTAAGAGTAAGCAAATATTTTAATTTAATTTAAGTATTATAAAAATTTATTTCCTAGTTCGCGACTTTTCCATTCCGCACAATTCTATATTATTATTGTAGCTCTGTGGTGCACCCACTGCATGCTATGGTATTGTGATCTGTATTGTCCATTGACTTGAATTGCTCATATACTGCACCCACTGGCCCTCGGGCTTCCAGAACATCTTTCGCCTGTTCTTTGTTTAATGATAACATTTCAAAAGGCACGTGAGTCTCCGCCTCGCTACATCATCTAGAAAATATCGACGTTAAATGTCTTAATTGCATAAGTAGATCTAACGATTGAATCTATATGTCGTACCTATTTTTTACAATATCGTCAATGACATAGTTTACGCTGTACCTACATCCTTGTAGCGAATAGAGCATTTAATTTAATTCTCTAATGTCAGACTGGAAATTAGTGAATTGACATTAAATTGAAATAATAAAATAATAATAATTAAGCTGCACTTGGTTTTCTGTGTATTATACCTAAGAAAGCCCACCGGAAATTGAATTAAGGTGACCAAGAAGCTCCACAATTCGTCTGAAATTGAAGTGATATACTAGGGAGGGACTGTATGCACTAGTGTTTTTGAACCTCTCTTCAACAAAATCATTACGTAGAGTCAGTTCACTTCGAAAAAAATGGTGTATTTGATAATTATATACTTTGCAAAAAGTAAATATTTTTATTTACTCAGAATACCTATTAAATTTTGATATAATTAACAAAATTAAAAGAAAACATAAGTATTAACATTTTAACGAATATAATGAAATATAACGCTTTTTGTTGATTACGAAAAGTACGAACGTTGAGGCTGATGAAGTTGAGTCAATTTGTTTCGTTTTGGTTCGGAATTTGTCAAAAGTAATCGCAAATCACCTTTTTGTGATAAACGTAAAGGATTTACTTAAAGAGTTATTGTTCAAATAAATTGGCCACAATATTACAATAGCAGAAAATCCTTTTTCTATAAAATATATAGTTGCCAACGCGATCATTAATAACTTGACCTCATTCCAAAGCGTTTTATATGTGTGCCAACTTTTTACCCAAAAACTTTCAGCATTGTCCTGTGTAGGGGAGGGTGGTACAAGTGAGACACCTTAAGGTTTAACAATATATAAATTCTTTACTTTCAGGAACAAAACAACGTTTACTTATTAAAGTATAACTTTAATTGTTTAAATAAAAACTTAACTATAAAAATTATTAACTCTTTGGGGAAATGTCAGACTTAAATAAAAATTTGTCAAATGACTCACTTCCCCCAAGGTATGGGGTATTTTCACCTCTTCCATGTAAGGAACAAACTACGAAAAAAGATTTTGAAAATCTGCCCACTTGTAGTAAATCATGCTGCATCGATTTTTTACCCAAAACGAGGACGTGTAGACCGTCAAATTCCTCTATAGGCTACACGAAATTTCGGAATTCAATATGGAGATCGGCGAGCACAGCTGTCATTGTCAGCTGTGCTCGCCGATCTCCATATTGAATTCCGAAATTTCGTGTAGCCTATAGAGGAATTTGACGGTCTACAATCATTGAAAATCTTTTCAAATTCGGTCAATTGCATCTCCATTATTTTTACAAAATTACACAAAAACAATTAAACAAAGAAATTAAAATAAGTGAAACTTGAATGAAAATAAAATTAACACGCTAATACAAAAGAAATCAATATGAATCGTGGTGTATCTAACCCTACGATTTATATAACCAGCTAAACTGTGTATAATAAATGAATGTTAATGAATGTATGTTAACGAATGAAAGTCAATGAATGCTTGTTAATGAATGAATCGTGTCGATTCTTGTCTTCAATTTATATTTCCGGGAGAGACATGTGACCGTTTTCAACGCCATCTTCTGAAACTACCATTTAAGTTGTCACTCTGCATCTTCAGTGCTCCTGTCTTTCAAGTTGCCGTAATGTTTTGAACACACACACACGCACTTGTTGTCTTTTTGACAGTTCTTCACCGCAAAAGGTCAACACCCCAAGAATTGTCTGTTTACAACTTAAAAACTTCCTATAAATTGTACAGCGTTTCTCCAACGTAGGTATACTTGTTTTAATATAACTCTTCTTTATATTTGTCTATAAATTTATTTCCTTCTTTACCATTTTTCACATATTTCCTCTTTCCATTGGCTAGTACAATTCTTATTTTTGTTCTTTTTGCAGCTTTCGGCAATATTGGAAAAACATTGCAAACAACAGGTATCCTTTTAATAAGATTACTTGCACCACCATGGTCCACTTGGTTTGCCCCTTCGTAGCCTCCTTCTATCCAAGACTTCTACAACGGTGATATGTCTATCTGTAATAAACTACAAACCAAGTTTACATTATATTTTCTTTTTATTTTGTAGGTTATCGAAAACCGTACAGGAACCTCTCTACTGTTTATGAAACATGATATTACATATACAAATTCCTGAATGTATTCTATTATTACCAGCTGTCGTTTATAAAAAAAACACTACTACTGATGTCTCAGAATATTTTTATTTATATCCTTTTTTTATTTACTTATCTAGTCATAAGTTAAGGTAAATATTTATTCTTTTTGTATGATTTATTTAATAAATTTTTATTACCTTATGCACGTTTTCAAGTTTACATAATTATTCAATTATTTTTCTCTCGTGCATATCGAATTCTATTTTCTTCATACATTTTTACTGCATTAAGATGACTAGTTCGTATTACACTACCATCCATAAGCATAACCCTCTCTCGGTTATTTGCTTTCATTTCTTTTTTATATTTAAACAGCGGTCCATTATTTAAAATGTTTAGTGCAATTCTCACACATTTTATAAATAAAGTCAGGTTGTTTTTCATTGTACACAAACCATACATCTTGTTTCTCTTTTCTATAAAAGAAATATATATACATCTTAAATCCTATCTCGTCTTTTATTTTAGTACTTATTTAAATTGTAAATATAAATTCAATTTTTATGTCTGCATAAAAGTGTATGCAACCCAATATACTCATGTTAAAATTCCTTGAACTACTATAAACTTATTATTATTGTTTCTTTTATATTTTATACACTTAAATTAAGTCTTAATACTATTACTATTATATTGTTAATATGCAAGATACCACGGCAATATGTAGTTCTCTGTTTTTCTGAAATCAATAAATATCATTATTATTATTATTATTATTATTATTATTATTTATATTACCAATTATTACTGTTCTATCGTTCTTTTAGATTACTATACATTTTTAATAAAATTAAAATATTTATCACATGTAAGTATAATTATAGCGATAATCAGTTTTCTATATTATAAAAATTACCAAAATATTAAACACAATTGCAACTAACTTTTGACGCAATGACAATTTGTGAAAAAGCTTAAAATAGACGTAATTACAGGGCATCTTTAAAGTTTAGAAAATCGGACATTATAAAAAGCATCATGGCGACAGTCGCATGTTATGGGAAATTTTAATAAAGCTGTAAGCGGATGCAAAAGAGTCGGATTCATGCTCGAAGAGATTGACAAATTTAGCTAGTAATTCAAAAACAGCAAAACAATATATTTGAAACAGCAAAGAAAAATTAATATTTTTTTCCCAGTACATCTCTATATAATCAAATATGGAGTCGGATTCATGCTCGAAGAGATTGACAAATTTAGCTAGTAATTCAAAAACAGCAAAACAATATATTTGAAACAGCAAAGAAAAACTAATATTTTTTTCCCCAGTACATCTCTATATAATCAAATATGGACATTCACATGTTTAGGTCTTTGACATTGTTTCGAACTCTTAACTGTTCCGTTTTGTTTTATTAAGAAAAAACAGGAGTGATTTTTATGCATAACTGAAGTTTACCCGCACATGATGACCATTGAAATTGTTATTACCATTAGTATACGTTCAGTGTGAAGAGCAACATTCAACAAATATCATTATTTATAAAAAAATAATAAAGAAACATAACCGCCTACTTATTAATATAAACCAACAGTGTCAGGCATGTACAATATCTGTAATACCGCTTCACTAATAAGCATGTTGCGTTACTCAACGTGTTGGATTGTGAGAGCCCCTGGCCTGCTGCGATGGAGGTCCATCACTCAAGATTTGTGCATACCAATGATGGCTAGTCCTTTTAATATCAAACTTGAGTGCTAATTTATACGTGTGACGTAATTAGTGTTTCAGATTATAGCACGCTCGGAAAAGGAAGTGACGTTAAATACATGGTATTCGTGTTTGGAAAGCTTGCGGAAGCTGAGCTTTCTTCGGCACTTTCGATAAGCGTAATTTTATTGAAGAGAACTTTTGTTCTTTTTGTTCCAATTAATTAGATTTTTAGTTTCAGTTTATGTATTTTTAGTACTGGTCAATTTGTTGAAAATAAATAGCTATTGTTGTGTTATTCTACAGTGTGTCCAGATTTCGATGCTCACCATTGATCTATCGGTAATTAGAAGACAAAGAGGAACGGTTAATTGGGGAATGTTTTGCAGAATTCAATGCTCGAAACAAATCTCATTTCAAATTCATTCGGACTTTTTTACAATTTTGAAATATTTTGAAAAAAACAATATTGTAAAACAGACGATAAATAAGCTCTGTCATTATTGACAAGTAAAAGTGTAGTGAAATTGGTGGGAGATATAGAACTTTGTGTAAGTAATAGCCGTTAAGCATGGAGATTAAGAATAATTGATATTGGCACACACATTTTCAAATGAAGTAAAGGTTGATATGTTGGAAGTTTATTTCAGAGTAAATAGAACCTGTGAAAATGCTTGCACAACTTACGCTCAGCGTTTTCAGAAAAGACCATAACCAAACCGGACAATTTTTAGCAGAATAATCGGAAATTTAGTAAACTATGGAAGCATCGAACAAAAAAAAAATTATCAAGTAAACAATGCTGATATACTTCAAAATAATATTTTACAATATGTTATGAATAATCCAAGTACATCAGTACGTCGAGTGGCTCGAGAAACTGAAATTCCGAAATCTAGTGTTTACAGCACATTGAGAAAAAACAAATACCACCCATACAAACCAACAATTGTGCTGGTTTAGGCGATAATGACTATCAGCGAAGATTACAATTTAGCAGGTGGTATTTCCAAAAATGTGAAGATGATACTGATGATATAATAAAAAACAAAAAAGAAGTCAATAAAAGTTCGTACCAATCAAACCATACCAGAGATTAAAACCAAATAGAACTTGAAATCTTCTCTGATTTACCAAATGCGGATTTTCAATAGTCCAGTGATGATAGTTATGCCTATTGAACACTCCGCAGTTGGTAAACCGTATTTCATCTGTCCAAAGTATTTTCCTAGGAAAATCAGTATCATCTAAATTGGAATTGTATGGGTGATATTTGTTTTTTCTCAACGTTCTGTAAACACTAGATTTCGGAATTCCAGTTTCTCAAGCCACTCGACGTACTAATGTACGTGGATCGTTCATAACAGTGAAGTGGCTAGCCCGTGGAAACCCTATTCACTAGCCTGCTGGGTCTTCGGACATTGCAAAATTGGTTTCTTTTTATAGGAATCCGTGAAAAGCAAATATACTGTATACCTGTAATCACAAATGAAGTTATGAACATATTCGACAAATATTTAGAAATATAAGTACTCCACGACTTGTTAATGTCGATTTATCATTTCGGAAGCATGTTCAGAAACTTTTAAAAGTAAATTTGAACACTTGTAATTTTTACAGATTTTAATACATATTCATATTTATTGTTATTTTATAATTTCTCTTCCACTAATTACTCATCCATTAACATAACAGTTCCTGTTTCTACACCTACTAAATTCAAGTTACTAATTTTTTTTTCTGTTTTAAAATTTGTTTATTGTGCCATATTCTAGATATATTTTGAATTATGTTACTGTATTGTAAATAAGATATATCCATTTTTTTTTCATTACCCCAATACATACAAAAATCATATCTCTAAGCTCATTTATAGAAAAATTCATTATAAAATCAGGCTTGACGACTAAAAAGCAACTTATTAAATGTCATCCATTCAATTGTCAATTTCGTGGTAAATATCATGGCTCACTATACCGTATTTAAATAAAAAAAACTTAAAGTTGGCAAAATTACATCAGAAAACGACAATAGCTCAGCTAGGTCACTTTTAAGATAATAACGTTTTGCATGTTTTTGGTGCGAGATTTAGTAAGCAATCGAAAAATGAATAGATATGCAAAAAAATCACTTTTTGACAAAAATATGTTATGTAACTTTAATCCAGTTTTCTTCAAAGTTCAATTAGTAATTGCAAAAAAATAAAACACGTTTGTATTAGGCCCTTTTATTAGGAACAACTCTACCAAAAATTGTGTCCATTTAGTTCGTCGTTTCCGAGAAATATAATTTTATAAAAACACTGAGTTTTTCAGAAAAACGGGAATAAGTCGAAAACGTTAAATTTTAGGGCCATACTAATTTATAACTTTTTACCTAAAAATTATTAGGGGAATACAAAAATCTAATAATATATAGGGTGTTCCATTTAAAAAACAATAACTATGGTCAGCCACCAAGTTATGGAACACTCTGTATAATACAAAATATTTTTAAAATGTGCTGCTAATGAGCAGCTATCACAAGAAAAAAACCGTTTTGAAATATCTTTACCCGTAAAGGCACAATCGGCCTTACTCGCGCAGATGACTCATCATGTAAATGCAAATAAATGAAAGACTTCAAGCAAAAATATTTACATAGTAAAGTAAGCAGACTTATGAGATATGTGTGAATTATAGCAAATGCATATTTCATTTTAAAGTATGCATCTATTGATGGACGATAATTATTTCCCCATTATTTTATACCTATCTCGTGAGTATGTGTACTACTGTCAATGCACTGAAGTTGTTAAATTTATATGGTAAATTTAATATTTTACCAAATACTGTCAACGGATTTTCAACATAATCAAAGATTTTGCCATAAATCTTTTACATAAGTTTCCTTGTACTTTTCCTATTTCCAATACATTCAATAACCGTGGGTTACGGGAGCAGCACAAAATGCCACCCCTAACTTAAGAAAAATGACTGCCCGTGCCAACGAACTTCTCCATACATAGTTAAATTAAGTTATTTCTTAATTATAGCATACTTAACAATAACGATGCATAACCTTTGAAATAATTTTTGAAAATTATATTTTAATTATATCATTAAGTACTTAAAATAGTTACGGGTTCTAAATCTACAGATAAGTAAAGTATTAATATACAGTTTATAGTAACAAATACATTATTATAAAAGAAGTAAGTTATACTAAATGTTATTAATTTACTTTTATGCTGTTCTTAGTTATCAGAGTATAGTATTCTCTATCACGAACTTAAGGAAAACGAAACCAAAACAAAAGGCATGCGCTTTTGCCCATAAGAAATTGACTTCTCAAGTCATTACCTGAGGTATAGCAAAATAAATCTTCTTGTAATTTGCACACTCTGTTATATTATTGCTTCAAATAAATCAAAACATTACCCAAAGGTGTTTTGTTTGTATTAACATGTTTTCAATGCACGCATATTTCACGTGGAAGAGGCAATTTGACATGCAATAATGAATATGTGCTCTGCGATTTTATTTAAATTAAAAAAACAATAAATCTTTGAAGAGAAGAGTACTGCAAACAGTAATGTATTCCGTACACAAATATATGTATTATTAATTAATCATTGAATTATTCATAGGTTTCACTAATTTCCATCTTATTAGAAACGTCATATAAATAATGAAATTTAAATATTTATATAAGGTATAATAATGATCATTATTATAAGACTGTTCAAGTACATATATGAATTGTAGTTAGAAGAAATTGTTTTGTTTTTGGTTTAATAAGAACACAACAGGTTAGAAAACACAAAAATCATGCAACTAAAATCATTGCAGGGGTACTATATAAAGAACTGCGTACTTCCATAGTTATAAGAAAGAACACAAATTCTGTTGATTCTAGTTTTATGGCTAGACGGATTTAAGTGTTATGTGTATTTTAAAAAGTGTGTTTGTATACTGAAGAAGATAAAAATAAACTTGTCGAAACGTCTAATTCATGGTTTTTATTGGTATGTTTTTTTTTAACTATTGACTATTAATGAAATGCCGCTGATACCAAGATCTATTTATATTTTTATTATAAACGGCCAAGAAATGTATTTTATTTCTTATATATACAGTGTGAGTCATTAGTAGCCACTTCCTCAATTCCTAAATAAAAGAAAAAACAATGGTTGGAAGATCTATGGTTGCTTGAAGTGCATATTCTAAAAATACTTTCTGCTCTGATGCACTTTCGGTTTTACCAGAAATGCATTAAGTTCGTTTTTTTTAAATGATTCACCCCGTATATTTTTGGATTTTCTAGTATTGTTTTAAATTCCTTATTTAAAATTGAGCCAAACATTTTGTGAGTTATTAATTTTTTTTGGAAATATTTGACCAAAACTGTGTTCAAAAAAAGATGAAATTTGCATTGATTTTAAAAGCAAAAACATTAATTTTGGTGGCGCTTGTAGCCAAAAAAATTCTGCATTGATGATCCTGACTAAGATATTCACAAACTTGATGACTATAGTGGGCTGGGGCTCCGTCATGTTTAAACCACATATGACCAATTACATGTTCAGGAATAATAGTTTTGAAAATAATCCGTTCCTAGTAAATGACGATACTCTGCTCCATTAACATTTCCATTAAAGAAGTAAGGTCTAAGTATACTACCCCCCTCCACCACACAAACACATTTAATGGCCAACGATTCTGAAAGTTTGCAGGTCTGACAAAGTGTTTGTTTTGTGTCATAATAATGAAAATTGTGACAATTAACGTATCAATTTTTATAAAAGATGACATCGTCGGTAAACAACAAACAATTGAAGAATTAAGGTTGTTCTTCTAATTTATCTACTGCCCATTGATAAAAATGTAAGCAATTCTGATGGAAATCTCTTCCATTTAACTCCTGTGTTAATTTAATGAGAGATATCTCAATAGCGCTAAGCAAAGATTTTCTTTCAGATTCACCCAAAATGTAAATCATATCTATTAACTCTTCATAAAAATAATTTATTTTGATGATAACGAATAGATAGGTATGCTTCCATATACTGACTTAACTCAGGCAGTCGAGCTATCCCATTGGTTGAACAAATATTGGACTCATAACCAACAACAGCGCTCGCTTGACCGCTGTTTACTCCTTTAGTGATTATGTCGTAAATAACAAAAGATGGGTATTGTTAACAAAAATGAAAGAGAATAAAAGAGTACAAAATACTATAATAAAATACAGAGTGTTCCATTTAAAACAAATAAGTTTTCAGTATGTGAAAATTTCGGGAAGTAGGCTTTGAAAAATCGATGTTTTTTGAGGTATTGTCGAGTGCAACTTATACCAAATTATGCAGAATTTTCTTAGCTACACGCACCATAAAAATTAGTGGTTTTACTTTTAAAAATCATGCGAATATGGTTTTTAAGTGTTTTGGTCAAAAATTTCCAAAAAAAAAAACTCATAAACTTTTGGCTCAATTTTGAATATGACAAAACAGTTGAATAGGTAGTTTAAGACAGTCCCAGAAAATCCAGTCATTAAAAAAAAAAATTAGTGCATTTCCGATGACCCCGGAGGTGCATCAGGGTTGAAGTTGTTTTTAGAATATACGCGCCAAGCAACGATGAATTTTTCCCCTATTTTATTTTTTCTCATATAAAATAAAAAATGGGATGTGGGCACCACACGACTTTCTTATATATATGTGCCTTGCAAATTATGCAAAGATATTCTAAATTAAGCTTTAAATACGTTCATCTTCTTAAAAAAATACGCCTGTGAGTAAATGTGTTTTCAGGTACAAATTTTCAAAATACTTTTATACAAAAATTATTCAAAATCCTATTCTAAGTACTTCTACTCTCTTAATAAATTTCTACAGAATGCGTACTTTGCGAGATATTTGCAAAAAAATGCTACTCGCTAAGAGTAAAAGTTCTTCGGTCCAAATTTTGAAATTTCATTTTACAAAAAATATTCCAAATCCAGCTTTAATATTTTTATACTCTTGATAAATATATATAGAATGGATACTTTACGACATATTTGCAAAAAACACTTTTTCGGAATCAGGGGACTTCAAAACGTGGACATCTGCAAAAATCTCGAGGTCGAAAATTTTCATCATCACAATACTTCCTTATACTACGTATAAGAAAGTAAAAGTAATTGAGGAAGCGGCTACTAATGATTCACCCTGTATCACTCACAAAATAGTGAAATATTTTTGCAATATATTTCTTAATAATGACGTTTAGAAAAATTGCTAAAGAATCGTATATTTTGTGTTAAATATAATATATCATTACTAGTTACTACATAACTGTCGTCGATATATAATGAAATCTGCATATGAATGTAGATATAGAAAGTAAGGAAAAACAATAGTTGGGAAGAATAGGAATTCGGAATAGAAAGAGAAAGAATATGAGTGGATCAAGAGACAATTCTCGAAAGAAATGCTAATCACGGCGCAGTTGTCGCGCACTTCGCTCATTTATCGATTGGAACGTGACAACTCATTGCAGCTTTTTAGTTTTATGCCCGGAGAATTGCTCGCGATTGCTTTCTTCCATTTGATGAGCTTTTTTCAGTAGATAGGGAGACGAAAAGAAAGCGCTAAAATAATGGACTTTTACGAAGATTTAATGCTAATCCATTGCACAAGTATCCCTTTGTTTAATTTTCATTCTATTTCAAAATACAACATACTCTTTTATTTCTAACGAGAAGCAGCAGGAGAGGTCGATGAGTAAGTTTCTGCTTGAATTGAAAAGAATGAGGAATTAGGAGATCGCGAGCGTCGATAAAATGAAATGTTTCTTCTTCTTTTATATAAAGAATTTTAATTGTACAGAAAATACATAACACTGCGTCTTGGTCTTTACTTGACGTAAATCCATTTTCAAGGTGAAATATAACAAGCAAATGTTTTAAATTTACGCTATATCTAATTAAAACAAACACGACGACAGCTGTTTCGCCACAGAGTAACTCAATAAGAGGTCAACAAAATTACACCGGTATTTAAGAAGGGTGTTCGTAGTGATATTCGTGATTACAGGCCTATTAGCATTATCTGAAACTGTGGAAAGATGTTTGAATACGTCCTATATGAGAAGTTATATAGTTGCATTAAACCACATATTTCTGTCAATCAACATGGATTTATCAGTGAAAGGTCAACTTCAACAAACTTAGTCGAAATCAAGCAATATATAAGTGAGGATGTGGATGCTCGTCAGCAATCATTTCTTCTACTTCAGATTACTTACTGCTGCAAACAAATCTTGCATTGATTAACGAGTGGTGCATCAATAATCGAATTTTCAATATACAGTCTTTCAGAGCACGATTTCTAGAGTTTCGCAGTCCAGAGATCTTAGTCCACTTAGTACCCAGATATGCTGCTAGATCAGCTGATACATTGTACGTACCCGCAGTTCGTACAAATGTTCTATTGAAATCCCCTCTTTATCATATGTGTTCTGACCCCTTCTGGAGAAAGCAGTTTCTTCATTTTCTTCTTTGCATTGAGTACAATCTAGTTTTTCATACATTTTATTTTTACATTATATATTTATGTTTTCTTATTATTATTTTTATTATTGCACCGTATTGTAAATTTTTGTGTTTTATCCTGTAAACAGATGTTTCTCTTAGGTAATATAGATTGTTATTATTATATATCCTATAGTACATGATCCATACTATTACTATAACTAGTCAAAAACAATTTAACGGGTGCTTTATTTGACTTGGCTTTTCAATTCTCGGACCATATATTGAAGTTTATAATAACGCTACAAGCTCTTCGAGTTTCCTGGTCCTTTCCTGCAATAGTTCACTAGTCACTTGGCTCTTAAATCTATTTGTTTTTCCTTTGTTAGTAGCAGATTGGAGTACGGAACCACTATTTGGTATTAGTGATATCAGCAGTTGGTATTGTTGTTAAAGACAAAAGAATTAACAAAAAATTTTAATGTGTTATGTTGAGTTTCAGCAATGTTTACTAGAATTTAAAATCCAAATTAAAATGTTATGTTTTCTGATAGTTATGTTTTGTAATTTTATAAATAAAAAAATGGATAAACACAGATCAAATGTCGTAACGTCATTAAATAATATATAAATAATAAACTAAGAATTTAATTCAATATAATTGCACGACCAATAAATATATTGAAAAAGTGAATTAAATATAAATTTACTTCTTCTAAAAAAATACTATGAGAGACATAGAAAGATAGTAAAATCAAATATGTATAAGCAGTATAAGTAAAAACGTAAACAAATAAGCATAGGACAGCCGGTATTACTTATGCATTCCACCAAAAGGTTTACAGGTTTACCATAAACACGCATTTAATTGCAATTACACAAATAATAACGAAGCAAACTATGTAACTAAAAATTACGAGTATAATTGTAGTATACTATTCATGTGAGTCAATTAGAAAGCCAAGATTAATCTCTGGCGAACAACTAATCCCGTTACACAATAATACTACACTGTAAAAAATCGACTGAAAAATACATTTATTATAACTGTAATTTTTCCAATAATTAAAATGTAATATTCTATGTAATGTAAGATCGCTTGAAGTTTAATGTAAAATTCCAATTTATATGTAAAATCACAGCTAGCATGTGATTTTAGTTTTAAAAGTAATGTAAAATTGCTTTATCTAATAGAACTTTTACAACATTTAGTGTGTTTTCATCACTTGTAATGTAAATTCGCTATTAGTCTCTGTGATTTCAAATTCAAAATACTTAATATAAGGTTTCTTAACAAGTATTCTCATTAAAAGTTTATAACATGTTTAGTGATTAACCCACTTGTGATTTTTATACGTGCGAATAAGTAGTTTTACGTTTGTCAGAAATATTTTAAAAATAAAGATTAATATTTGTTATAGTATAAGTACCTAAACAGCATGGTAAAGTAAACAAAATAATTGTGTATTAATTATATTACTGCCCACTACAACTGTTATAAATATTGCCATAATATAGGTATAAATTGTCAGTGAAGCATGATGTAAGTCTCTGTTCTAGACCCATTCCATTTAGGTGACTTGTATTACTTTTTAGGGGCAAAATACAACTTTTCTTTATATTGTATGATAGTTAAATTATATTTAGCAAGCCCATACGTGCATTATCTTTAAAAATGGAATTAAAATCGAGTGTAGTTTTCATATGTTTGCGAGCCGCTGATGTTTTGTTTCTACACTCCGTCAACGCATGCGCAGTGATTTCAGTTTACTAGTGGTTTTCATTACAATTATATGCTGTTGTTTTTGTTTTGGTTATATAATTAATAGTTGGAATTTATAAGTTATTATAAGGTAAGTTAATCATGGTGGTTCATTATTAGCATTTGACAGTAACAATTATTTAAAGCTCTGGCGTCAGTTTGTCTGTCGCGAACGTTAAGTTCGCAGACTGCAGTGGGGACCAACCTACAGTGAATTATTTGGTAAGTTAGTTTGTTTTATATGTAACGTAAATCACTATTCTGTTGGGCAAATAAACAATACATATATGATGTATGTGTCATTTTATAGTGTTCAGGAATATGTAATGTATTCAATAAGTAGCTTTTACTTTTTTTAGTGGATGTATAGGAAGAAATATAGGTATATATGCAGAATGTGTGGTGATCACACCCCTTCAATTGAAATATATAACGCCGATCAGATCCTAGATAGACATTCAATAAACTAACTCGCCCGAAGGTTTTATATAGATAGAGATTCCATGAACCTGCTTAATGACACGTATACAATGCAAAGAACATTTATAAATCGGTCGCAGCCTATTGTCAACAGATCATAGAAGAATGGCCAATTCTTTTCAAAAAGAAGTATCATTTTGGCATTTTGACAAGTTGAGAAAAACTTTGTGCAAAAAGACAGGAAATTATTTCAATTTTGCAACTGAAAAAACATTATGACCGACATTCCACCTCCAGATGATGCAGAAAAATATATCAAATGTATTTTTTGAAAATTAACCCTGATCAGGAGGTGAAAGGCAACCAAAGAAGCCCTTACTAAAATTGTAACCTTACTCAATAAGTTGAAAAATATTATAGTTGTTAAAATGCTGAAACGTTGATTACATGTTAATTTCTTTGATAAGTTTATTGGTTCGTGTTTTGATTTACTTTAGAATTTTTTTGGGTTTCATATACATCTTGTAATATCTATTATTTTTGTAATAATAAAATTAATTGCAATATATAAAATCCCTATCTCAAATAGCTGTTTTTTTTTATTTTTTGATTACAGTAGTGGAGCAGCACAATATTGCCAAATTCCACAATCTAAGCCGTGCTTCATTCAATGAAACATATCTTCTACAAATTATGGGGCAATATCTAAATGAAAAGCAATTTTAAAAAGTGATATATCTACACGATTTTATAGTGCCTCGCGAATGCATGCATAAACTGAAAGATAAGTATGCCGGTATAAATCTACGTTGCCCCCAATGTATATTACTTCTGGACGAATGCATAGGTGTTAACTTGATTTTACGTACAAAATTACAAACAAAAAGGCTCCTTAATAATAAAAAAAAATTACGAGAGCTGTACGTATAATTAAGTATTCCGGTTGTAGATCCACAACTAATGTATGTATTTTAATAGGAAATAAATGTACATTCACAGTTAGTGTACGTAAATTTACATCGAGTCGTTGTGTACTTAGATAGCAGTACTGTAATATTACATTACACGAGTGTAAATTTTATTGTTAAAAATTGAAATTTACAATCATGCCTTGTGACACTGCATTACCTTGCTGTATCTGTACCATCTGAACAACTAATATTAATTGATGTACTTGTGGAACTACATTCACATGTTTTCTTACAATGATTATAATTGGTCATGGAGTTGCCAATGATTTTCATTGTAATTTTACACAAACACTTTTTAGAGTGTATATGTTCAAGATACAACATAGAATTGTGAAGTAAATCAAAACATGAAAGTGTTCAGACATCTATGTTTCTACCTTGTTTGGCTTCGGCAGTGTAGCATAACTAAAAAATGAGGTGTGGCCACCACACGACTTTCTTATACGTATAAGCGTTTCAAATTATAGAATTTTAAGAATTTTTTTTTACAAAAATCATTCAAAATCCTATTCTAAGTACTTCTACTCTCTTAATAAATCTCAATAGAATGCATACTTTGCAAGATATTATCAAAAAAGTGCTCCTCGCTAAGAGTAAAAGTGCTACTTTCGGTCCGAATTTTAAAATTTCATATATACAAAAAATATTGCAAATCCAGTTTTAAATACTTTTGTACTCTTGATAAATATATATAGAATGCATAACTTACGACATATTTGCAAAAAATCGCTATTCGATAAGAGTAAAAGTGGCACTTCCGGTCTGAATTTTGAAATTTTTTTTATACAAAAGATATTGAAAATTATGTTTTAAATACTTTTATACCCGCAACGTACTTGTCTAAAAAGCATGATTTGCGAAATATTCGCAAAAAACTGATTTTCGATAAGAGTAAAAGACCTACTTCCTACTTTTTAAATAAAATTATTCTCAATTTTAATTTTAAGTATACAGGGTGTAGATAAAGTCTGGAACAAAATTAATATTTCTGTTATCTTCGGTTTGATGGAAAAACCCTGAAACAGGTCGATTTTGTTTTTATCCCGTGCACTTTATAACATCGTGAATTTAATTCTGTCGTCATCTGGTTGCGCGCGGGCGTGACGTCATTAGTTTTTTCAAATGGTAACCCGCCACATTTATTACCCCTTGTCGTTAGGTATTCCATTGTGCATGCAACGGGATAAAAAGTTTGGTACCTTACATAACAATTTTTGGGAGGAAAATGCTTTCGAATTTCAAAAAATTAAAATTTTATTTCTAATGAAAAACTAATCAAAAATTACTTTAAAAAATCAGATAAATTATAATCCGAGGTTTATCTTGGATTGTCGTCAAACAAGACACCAAAAAAATGTCAACGGAAGTGTTCAAATTGTCCGCCATTGGCCATTTGACACTGGCCGAGACGGACGTACACGCTTTCTACGACACGTCATATTGACAATTCATTACTTGGTGTTTGAACTTCTCCATTCACAATACTTGCTCCATTGGTAGTGTTGAACGTGCATTGCGAAAATGGCGAATTTGAGCGAAAAAGAGCGGATTCAAATTCTCATTATTGTTGGTTGTGGTGATAAAGTACGTAACCATGAAGAAGCCTGTCAGTTTTTCAATGCAGAAAATCCAAACCGCGCACCGATTTCGCGGTCAACGGTGAGCAAAATTGTCGCAAAATTTGCTGAAACTGGTAGTGTAAAAAACAGGGCTCGTCAAGGTCGACCAAGAATTGAGGAAGATAGAAGGGTCAATATTCTCTTGGAACTTCAGGACAAGCCCCACACTTCAACAAGGAACATTGCCAGGGATCATGCAGTCGATTTTACCACAGTAGCCAAATTGCTGAAGAAGGAAAAACTTCATCCGCACAAAATCAATCGGGTTCAGGAACTGAATGAAGATGACTTCGACCTCCGACTCGAGTTCTGTGAACAAATTATGCTACGGTGCGATGAGAATCCCGGATTTGTCGATAATGTGGTTTTTAGTGACGAAGCAACTTTTACCTTGAACGGTGAAGTGAATCGCCACAATTGTAGGTACTGGTCTGGCGAAAATCCTCGATGGGTTCGAGAAGAGCACACCCAACACCGGCAAAAAGTTAATGTATGGGCGGGAATAGTGGGAGATCGCATTGTGGGGCCTTTCTTTCTGGACAGAAATTTAAACGCTGAAACATACTTACATTTCCTAAGATTTACGCTAGTGCCAACATTGGTAGAATTATTTCCGGATGAAAACACCCCCGACAAGCCTCACCCCAGAATCTGGTTTCAACAAGATGGAGCACCTCCACATTTTGGCTGGCGTGTTCGGAGTTACCTCGACGAAATTTTCCCCAGGAGATGGATCGGACGAAGGGGAACAATTGAATGGCCTGCCCGTTCGCCAGATCTCACACCACTTGATTTTTTTTCTATGGGGTCATGTGAAATCAAAGGTGTACACCAATAAGCCAAATAACTTGGATGATCTGAAACATCGTATCCGCGAGGAAATGCGAAATATTGGTGCAGAGACAATACGACGTGTCGTAGAAAGCGTGTACGTCCGTCTCGGCCAGTGTCAAATGGCCAATGGCGGACAATTTGAACACTTCCGATGACATTTTTTTGGTGTCTTGTTTGACGACAATCCAAGATAAACCTCGGATTATAATTTATATGATTTTTTAAAATAATTTTTGATTAGTTTTTTATTAGAAATAAAATTTTAATTTTTTGAAATTCGAAAGCATTTTTCTCCCAAAAATTGTTATGTAAGGTACCAAACTTTTTATACCGTTGCATGCACAATGGAATACCTAACGACAAGGGGTAATAAATGTGGCGGGTTACCATTTGAAAAAACTAATGACGTCACGCCCGCGCGCAACCAGATGACGACAGAATTAAATTCACGATGTTATTAAGTGCACGGGATAAAAACAAAATCGACCTGTTTCAGGGTTTTTCCATCAAACCGAAGATAACAGAAATATTAATTTTGTTCCAGACTTTATCTACACCCTGTATATGAATTCTTTATAAATTTGTTTAAATTTAGTGGTTGACGAAATATTGGAAAAATTCGATTTTTTCGCTGAAGTAAACTGCTACTTCTGGTCTACCGATTTTACTGAAAAACTAATCAGATCTCAAGAGGGAGATTACACACGTAAATACAAAATTTGGAATTGATACCTACAGCGGTTTGACCGCTATCGTGGTCACACACACACACACAGACACACAGACATTTTTTAAAAACCACTTTTTCGGTATCAGGGGACTTCAAAACGTGGACATCTGCAAAAATCTCGAGGTCGAAAATTTTCATCATCACAATACTTCCTTATACTACGTATAAGAAAGTAAAAGGTGCATGATAAAGTAATAATGTGTGTAGATTAAAAAATGTATGTAGTATTACCTTAAAATGTAATAAAATACATTTGTATATTTCGGCGAAGAATTTTAATATATTTTATATATAACAATTTTACCATTTTATGTAATGTTTAAGTAATTCAAGCAGAAGATCTGTAATTCTCTTGTTCAATAAGTGCTATTAAAAATGACAGATTAGGGAATTAATTAAGGCGTTAATATATTCCTGCACAATACCTATATTAACTAGGGTGTAAAATTGTAAATAGGTGTGACTGCTAATAAATTACAAGAATAGATAAACAATGAATGAATGTGGAAAAAGTAGTGTCGCACGTATATCTGAAAATCACACATCGCCTGACAATTGATTGTCACCTCTAGTTCTGTGCACGATGCCGTGGTGGAGTGGTGAGCACGAGAAAGCAATTGTTACTTCCATCAGCTCACTTGATATCTTGTGACGGAACATCTTGAATTGCAACAGTACTAGTTTAAATCAGTGTGAACAGTCTAGTTACATACTAAAGAAAGAAATTCATTTACAAAGTTTTTAATTTTCCGCAGGTTCTCTTTCTTTTAGTGATTTCGTGTATAATAATTAATGTTTAATAAATAAAACTAATAAAACCTAGAAATTACATTTAAAATCTGACAAAAGTAACATGTCTGTTGTATTGAACATCCATGACAGTCAAAACAAAATGGAAAGCATATTATATGATAAAAATACTTATGCACCTATTAAAACACTCCAACAACTATGTTCCAAAAACTTAATAATGACCTTATTATCCAAAACTCTTAAAATTTATAATACCCAACATCCCAAAATTTTTGGCTTACCAAATTACATAAAGGAAAATATTCCCCCAAGACCAAATGTTTTATATATTCAAAGTCACCATAAAAGTAACAAAAAATTATATTAAAAAACCTTTTGAATTTATTGGCACAATTGAATTAAACGGAGATCATTGATTTTACTAGATCTAACATCTGTGTACACAAATATTCCTGTCGTTTTACCTAAAAACGTTAAAAAATATTGGCGCAAATCAAATGCGAGTTTACTGTATTAGATATAATGTATTTCTTAGACGGATTGGACATTTTATTAACTTCAACTTTTTATCAATATTGGGATTAGTACTAGAAACAAGTATGGATGTGCTATGGGCGCTTCTATATCAAGACTTATAGGCAAAATTAGTTATGAAATATCTTGAAAAAACAATTATTCCAAGAAAATATGTTGACGATTGTATTATTCCCATACTTGACAATGAAATTGATGAAATTGTTAAATTATTTAATAGTTATGATAAAAATAAACTATTCGCAAAAAAATGAGGTGTGGCCATCACACGACTTTCTTATACGTATGAGCGTTTCAAACTATACAATTGTAAGAATTTTTTTATACAAAACTTATTGAAAATCCTATTCTAAGTACTTTCATTCTCTTAAGAAATCGCTATAGAATGCATACTTTGCAAGATATTCGAAAAAAAGTGCTACTCGCTAAGAGTAAAAGTGCCACTTCCGGTTCAAATTTTGAAATTTCATATATACAAAAAATATTGCAAATCCAACTCTAAATACTTTTGTCCTCTTGATAAATATATATAGAATACATAATTTACGACATATTTGCAAAAAATCGCTATTCGGTAAGAGTAAAAGTGGTACTTCCGGTCTGAATTTTGAAATTTTTTTTATACAAAAGATATTGAAAATTATAATTTAAATACTTTTATACTGGTAATGTACCTGCCTAGAAAGCATGACTTGCGAGATATTCGCAAAAATAACTTATTTTCGATAAGAACTTTTTTAACACAATTTTTCTCAAATTTAATTTTGAGTACATTTGAGTTCTTTATAAATTTGTTTATACTTAGTAATTGACGAAATATTTGCAAGACTCGATTTTTTCAGTGAAGTAAACTACTACTTCCGGTCTAGCGATTTTACTGAAAAACTAATCAGATCTCAAGAGGGAGATTATACACATAAATACAAAATTTGGAATAGATATCTACAGCGATTTGACCGCTATCGTGGTCACAGACAGACAGACGGACAGACATTTTTTAAAAATCACTTTTTTGGTATTGTTAATTTTTAATAATTCTACCTAACCTATACAAATGTTGATTGCAACGTTGTAATTGGTATACCGAATAAAAATTTGATAAAGTTTTTTTTAGCTGCAAATAAAAACTGTTTCGTATTATTTATTGTAAATTTGTGCATTTTCGTTATACCCGTTGTTCCAAGGAAGCACTAGAGTCCATTATTGGTATCTAATAACGTAAATAGCGAAGAATTCTTAATACAGAAATTGTAAATGAATATTAAATCTTCAATTTAAATATAGTTTCACTTATACAGAGTGTGACAAAGAGGAATCAACACAAACTTCAGTTCTTTATGTGAATGCTATGCATTTTTTAATTTTGTCATAGCTCTTTTAAGATTTGAATATACTGATTTCAATTTGAGTTAGTCGATTTTCAAATCTTTCTGAGATATGGCGATTTTTCGTCAAAAATTGTACAACTTTTAAAAATTTTCCATGAAATAATAATTAATGAGGAAGACATATTATGGGCTCTGTTAGTAAACCTTGTCTCAGAATAAGAAGGAGTGACTCAAATATCGCGCCAAAATGATACATTTTTTCCGAAATTTCATTGGTTCTTGCGCAGGCAAGTTTAATATGCAAAAATTCAGACTTGTCTTACACATGTGATTCAGACTAGTTTATGTGGCCATTTTGTTTAATATTTATAATCACTGTTATTTTATTTTAACATGTTTATAAAATGTTATTCGCCTTTACAAACACTTTACTTTGGATGTTAAAATTAAAAATAGATTTTAATATGTTATGTATATTTGTGTGTATATGTATCAACAATGGATTCAGTTGAAACATGATAGTGCGAATGTAGCGAATGCTGAGAAATTACCACTGAAATCCAACTTCAGAAACATAACAACTCATTGCTGATGGTGATCCGGGTAATTCGTGGGGATATTCAGTCATGGGTTATTGTAATTTATTACTATTATATATACTATTTATATGTATAGTCCATACCACTGGCAAATGAATAAATACCTTTTATTTCGTATCATATTTTAAAAGTAGTTTAATTTTACCTTAAAGTAAGTAAGATATATAGAGAGATATAGAAAGTTTGAATGCATAAAAAGATATAAATTGAATATGCGGTGCTGAAGTGGTAAAAATATTGCACACTTGATGGGTTATTGTATACATAATCTACTAAAATTTATTAAATTATATAAATTCCTTTTTTTAAATAAACTTAAATTTTCATTAATAACGCTTTAGAAAAACGGTTTTTGAATTCTTTTCAAAAGAAATGCGTTACATATTCTAGTGGCTTAAAATTATTAAATACGTAATAATCTTTTTAACATGATGAAACCACTATTGTTAATTTCCAACACATAATTAAAACAAAAGTTCTAAGATTATTCAACGAAAACGTTTTATCAATATTTACAGAATACGTAAATAGCAAATATAATAATTGGTAATGTGTATATGTAATTATTTTTGCAGATAGTGTAAGCATCTTCAGCCGATGTAAATTATTATATTTATTACTGTTGTATGTAGAGTCATATCTCTAAAATTAATCGCTTGAATTTACCTACTTAAGTATTATCATAGTAACACCAATGATTTATTTGTATAACTTCTTTATTGATATTATTTACGATATAAAAAATTTGGAAAAGCTTCTCCTCAAATTTTTGAGGGATTCTTGATGAGAGGCTTGATACACTCTCCCTATCTGGTACAAATACTTGATAACAGACTTAATTCACAATTTTCGTATTTCTATAGCACATTCGCTAAGAAGTATAATACTTATATATTTATAATAGTATGTATTCCTTAAAACGCTCAGAACAAAGTCTACTATTTTCATTTGGCTTATGTATTGTCTTTATCAATAGATATCTTCTATTAGCCTTTTTTTGGAAATCTAGAATCAACAAATTTGAATGTTAAGATTCATCAAATTATAGATGTATGTACCTGCTTGTGGTTATAACTTTTCTCTCTATCCAATTGCCTTGCACTCTTATTGCTGCTTTGATTGGTACAATGTAAAGTGGTATATCCAGCCATTTCCATCCATAATAGAAGATGAAACCCAAAGAGCTAAATCCTTAGTTAAAAATAATACGGTTCTACAATTTTTATCTAATGCACTGTTTCTAATCTCAGTCTCATATAAAATGTTTAACATGTCATATCTAATTTTACTAAATTTTTAAACTATATGTTCCGGATTTTGGCGCGGCATTTGAATAATTCCTTTTTATTCTGAGACAGGGTATAGTTTCACTGCAAGCATTTGTTGGTGTTTCAATTGGAAATGATAGGGGCAATAATGGCAATGGCACATTCTCTATTGTCATTGTTAGGTTCTTCCAATTTTTTACGAATTTGCAAAGGCTGCATGATTTGCGTGTTTTATTTTATTTGAATAATGTTTTAATTTTTTTCTAAAATTCCGTCAAACGAATCACTAAACCTATTATATATTTAATTCGGGAAAAGATAACCTTTTTAACAATGTTCCATTTAACACATTGCTATAGCTTAGTTTTCAAATTAAAATATGGTAATCTTATACCAGCAGTAATTAATCAAAACAATGTCAATACGAAGCAGCATAATATATAACAAATGCAGAGATTGCGTTGACATGTAAAAAAAAACTACTTCAATAAATTTATAAATTCAATCCCTATTAACATTTGTATTATTTTTGTAAGTTCTAGCAGTGATCTCTCCTTTATTTGCCGACAACATTTCTTATTTAAAATTAAATAGGATAAGGTTACTAATAAAAAACTAAATCTCATAAAATATTTATATTCAACTTAATGCTTTATAACAATATCAGTAAAATAATTCTCTTGCCACATGTGGCTGTAAAAAGAAATTGTCCTTTTTACTTTCCAATTACAAACAAAAAAATGTGTATTTTATAAATACGAAAAACACGTTGCTTTATAAATACGCAAAACACATTGCTTTATATATATCATATAGATTCAAACTAAATATTACTCCTTGCTATATTCAAATTTTAACATCGTATAGTTTTAAAGAAATAAAAATTTTCTTTTACGACGCTGAATTTCGCTTCAACAAAGACATTCATTTTCACGAAATGCCTCTGGAGATACAAAATCTCGCAAAGCAGAAAACACCTTGATAAGACTGTCACGAATCGTCATATGCAAATAATTACACGTTGTACATACCACAAATTGGCTATTTGTCCATCAAAAATGCTCATACCTTTACGTATTTGAATATGTTTGAAATCTTTATTAAAATTTTATTTAATAACTTGTTAATAATGCACAGTTAACATTACTGGCAAAAATTCCCACGTTGTGCCATTAATGCCCTTTTTTACATCATTAACAATACTCCCATGATTTGTTAAATTAATCTACTTATACCAAAGAAAATAATATTTTTATTAAAAATATTAACAATGTTAAACGCTTTGCTAAAAAATGAGGTGTGGCCACCACACGACTTTCTTATACGTATGAAAGTGTTACTTCCGGTCCGAATTTTGAAATTTCATTTATACAAAAAATATTCCAAATCCAACTCTAAATACTTTTGTACTCTTCATAAATATATATAGAATGCATAATTTACGACATATTTGCAAAAAATCGCTATTCGATAAGAGTAAAAGTGGTACTTCCGGTCTGAATTTTGAAATTTCTTTTATACAAAAGATATTGAAAATTATGTTGTAAATACTTTTATACCCGTAACGTACTTGTCTAAAAAGCATGACTTGCGAAATATTCGCAAAAAACTGATTTTCGATAAGAGTAAAAGACCTACTTCCGGTAGGAATTTCGAAAAACTTTTTAAATAAAATTATTTTCAATTTCAATTTTAAGTATATATGAATTCTTTATAAATTTGTTTAAACTTAGTAGTTGACGAAATATTGTCAAAATTCGATTTTTTCGCTGAAATAAAGTGCTACTTCCGGTCTACCGATTTTACTGAAAAATTAATCAGATCTCAAGAGGGAGATTATACACGTAAATACAAAATTTGGAATTGATATCTACAGCGGTTTGACCGCTATCGTGGTCACACACACACACACAGACACACAGACATTTTTTAAAAACCACTTTTTTTGTATCAGGAGACTTCAAAACGTGGACATCTGCAAAAATCTCGAGGTCGAAAATTTTCATCATCACAATACTTCCTTATACTACGTATAAGAAAGTAAAACCATACTCCGTCTGCAGCGCCACAATTCAGGCACTAATGTTTGTGTTGGCATTGTCCTGCCCATATTTGATTTCTTCAAGTTTTTCCCCTGGTCGAACTATACCTATATTGTTTTTGACAGTTCGAAATCGCATAAAAATACATGCACTCAAATTGATTATTATTAATAATGTGTATGAACGCTTCGCGATTCCTTGTCTTGAGTAAGTATATTCTTCTTCCATTAACGCCATCCCTCATTGTACTTGTAAATGAATTTGTTGCCTCTTTCATCATTATTTAAATACTTTCTTTTTCCATTATTTAACACTATCCGTATTCTTCTTTTGCAGACATCTCCATTTGAAATAACAGGAAAGACATTGCATATAAATGGAATCCTTCCTTTTATAATTACTTTGTCAGGAACCTGGACCTTGACAACTCTATTCCTGTCTTTGAACCACCTTCTCTCGTCTTCGTGTAGGTTAATTTATAGGAAGTGTCTCCATAGCCGGCGCGGCGTCGGTCTCCGTTTTGTATGCATATTGATGCCGGCCAGCTACGGCATCAAGAATTGCGGACGGCAGCCGGCTTCACGTATCGTCACCGGCATATCAACATAACCCCTGTTTTCCATATTGCGCGCGTGAACGCCTTAACTTTTAGTGTTAATTTTCTTTAATTTATCTAAATTCGCAGATATGTTTTTCCCTGTAGCTATGCTTTTTGTTAAAAACGATGTTCTTCTAATTGTAGAATGTTGAAAGTGGGCGATAAGGTTGAAACTTACGAGAATTTCAACAAGCAGTTACAAAAATGAAGTGTTCAATGATTCCTGGATTAGAGATTCTAGAACCATCAAGACGCAGGCTAAAAGATATCCTGAAAGTGTGGCAGCTCAAGCAAAACAAGACTTAATTTACCATTATGTAAGAATAGCTTGCATTAAAGGTGGCAGAAAGCACACTCCTAGGAATAAAACAAAAAACACATTTACATTTAGACAGAAGTGTCCAGCCGGTATGTTTTTAAAATTAACTTCTTGTGGGAAATTTTTAGAGATAAAGGAACTGAATGAAGATCACACTCATCCGGTATCACTAACTTTATTTAAAAGTTTACCCCAGCAAAGACTGAACATTTCAAATCAGCTTAAGGTTAATTCAGTAGCAGCATTGCAGGCTCGCGCCAACAAAAAAATCGTACAAAATAATATCATTAATGAATCCGGGTGCCTTGTGACGTTGAATTTCGCTTTTAAAAAGGTTCAACAGCAACTTGAATGTATGACTAAATGCAAAGATTTTCAATTTGTTGAAGAAGAAAAATGTCCTGCTCCTACTATTGAAGGTCTTCTAGAGGTAACACCTTATCAGTCAGTGCATGTTTTGGACCTCCGTCCAGTTGCTTTGTCGCCACATCCTCAGACTTCGATCTATGTGCAACCAGTCTTTATTTGATGAAAACATTTGCTTGCAACGATGCAAGAGAACCTCAGATGCTTACACCACTCGCTGTTGCTCATGGTGCATGTCATCTTCGTGGGTTATAGTCATAACTGCCGAATCGAATATATGTACTTTATCTACAACTTTCACGGAAAGAAACTGATATTGACATAACGATTGAGTTATGACCATAACTCCATCGCTGTCATTATTATTCAACTGACTGAATAATCACTGTCATAACTTGCCAAAATTACCTTATAGTAATCCATAAATTATGAGCGATAGTTGTAGACAAAAATTTTAAAATTAGTTGGAAATTTTTAGTTATAGGTAGTGTAAAAGGGAGTGGAGATTCAATCACATATGTACATAACCGCCGGTAGCGATACGGTATGCCGGTGCCGGCAACCATACTTAGAACCGGCGCCGGCTACGGAGGCACTTCCTAATTTATATGCAGCTGTTAACAACATTAAACATTCTTTTTCTTTGTAGATTTATTCAGATTAAACCAATTTTATCCCGTTATTTCTGGAATTTTCCTGGATTAAACCGGATTTAACCTGCTATTTCTGAAGTTTTTTCTTTATTATATCGTGTCGAATAAAAACACCTTTTTACATATTCCTTTTAAAATTATTCTTAGATATAAGTGTCAGGTATTTATAGTATTGTTAAGTGTGACTATAAAATGTCTAACAGATAACAATCTTTTATAAACTTATTTTATTTCTTACGTCTATTCATGATGAAAGATGTTTTCATGTCGTGAATGTCTAATTTCACCTTTTTCATACAATTTTACAGCATTCAAATGACTAACTCTTTTCACTGTTCCGTCTTTCATCATCCCTCTCTCTCTGTTGTTTATTTTTAATACATTATTAAGCTTGAATAGTGGTTCACTTCTTAATATATTTAGTGCCACTCTTACACAATGCAAAAAGTTTGGTTCGACCTTTGTGTACTGAAAATACATCTTGTGCTCCTCGTTTCTATAAATATAGAATACATGAATTTTATTTTCGTGTTTATTTTTATACCTTTCATCTAAATTTTATTACAATTACAATTACCATATACCTAACATCGTAATGTTACGCCGTTGCGGTTATGCAACTCATAATTCATTTTTCAATAATTGTACTTACTACTAAAAATTATTTGCTTATTCTATTAGTTAATTATCTAGTTATTTTATAATGCCTAACCAATATAGGGGTCACGGCAACATGTTCCCATTATAAAAAAAAAAGTGGGCTTTGTATTTCAAAAACTTATTAGGGATCAAAATAAAAATAAAAAAAGTGATTAAGTAGTTTTAATTGAGTCCTATGTCTGTTTAAAATTTCAGGATCTAGCTCAAACCGTCTTAGCATAACGAACCCGGTTCCATACATAATCGCAACCATGTATATTGGTAATTTCATAAAAATATATTTTATCAAATAGAGCAGAAACATGAATCTCTATAATTTTATTTGAAATGGTTACATTAAGAAAAGTATGAAAAATACTTAGAATTACACAAATTAACGTCGGACCCAAAGTTTAATTAGTGGAGTAGTATGTGTAAAACTGAAAATATTAATGCGGTTCTGCAAATTTTTACTTATTAATCGTAATTTGCAATCGTTGTCAGTAGTCCCAAACGACAACCGAGTAAGTAGTATTAAAAGGCAAACACAGGAATTTGTTCACATGGTCTAGCTCGTGGAGTCACGTACTGGACTGAAACGTGACAGATCCTGCTTCATATTAGATTACCACCTCCGCATCCGTCTTCGACAGGGCTCCCCAATCGCCACCACGAAACATATCCAGCAAGTATTGTTTCGGTCGGATGAATAATCAATTTTCAGTTACTTGCTGAAAAGTTACACAACAAGAAAAGCCATGTGAATTGTATTTCAATTATTATATACGCAATGCACGCTAGTTTGAAATGTTTATTGATATTAATCGGTTTCTCTAAAGCATATTTACTTCTTATGCAGTTCATGTGATTCAGTCCACTTTGATCAAAGAAATATCTTTTTAAGCCTGACTGTAGTTTATAAATTTGCGTTTTATTTTTAAATTAAATAGACTTTCAATACAAAATTAATAATCGTTGTACAACGTATGCACATTATGATAGTTAATATTTTTCAACACTATTTGACGGTGTTCGTACGAAATGAGGCCACTTTTTACCCCCAAATTGTTTTCGTCTATTTTTTTCTTTATTTCGGTATTACACACCAATAAAATATGTTGTAAAATGAAAATAAAATTGAAACAATCACGTGTGCTTCAACTTAAGAAAATACTTTTAGTTCTAATTGAAGGAAAAATAACTAAAGGCTTATAAGTGATTTTTTAAATTAATTTGAACAGTTTCTATAAAATGTTCTTGAAGTTTGAGCCAGGTGATTCGAATAATAGATTTTTTTACAATGATCACACTTTGCTGACACTCTCTTGTCTTCTAGACATTTCCTGCATCTTCCTCATTTTCTTCCGTTACCTCGAAAACAGTTGATATTTTGCTTGGGAATATCCACCACCGAGAGAAATATTTGTTAGAATCAAATATATTTATACTGTACTCTTAATATAAAATGTTGCTGTATATAGAACAGCAACGCGATTCTGTAAATTAAAAAAAAATATATATATACTTAAACGTTAAACAAAAACTATATTTAATACGAATACACCTTTTTTAAAATAAAGTAAAAGCTAGTGCTCTAAAATAGCAAAATTTATTGAATATATTATATATACATATATCAATATATTAGAAAGAAGAATATCATTTAGTTAGCTTAAATAAACGAACTGTTAAACTTTAAAATAAGACACAGTGATGTTGAGAAAATTAGTAACTGAAAATAGATAGGTTTCATACTTACTCTTAATAAACAATTTGTTTAGCTGAAGTATAAATATTCTTTACGTCTACTATATACACATACATACTTTTAAATTAGTACAATGGAAAACAAAACTCACAAAAAATGTATCTTCCACAGTTCTCTTTGTTTTAAAAATTGCAAGTGGTGTTGAAGTTAAATGAGCATCTTCGAATTGAGAATAATTAAAAGTTTGACATCAATGCTTAAAAAAGAATATATATAATGTTTACAAATTTCATTGATAATGTAAAAAAAAGAAATTAAAATGTTGTTGCAAGGCAAACACCATAAAAATTTGTTCATTGTTCATATTTTTTTAAGTAAATTTCTATCTTTGCAATAGATAAGTTAAATAATTTGTGTACTGTATACAAAAGTAATTCTTCTTTATTAGGCTTTGCTGACAAATCATCAGTTAGTATTTCTCGATCTGAAAATTAAGGTTTTATCTATGAAAGTAGCTACACTGATTTTTAAAGTATAGAGGATTGTAAAAAAAACACAATTCTTTAGAGTTCTATTTATCATACGACTATTTCACAAGTAGATACAGCAGATTATTATTGAATGTTAATAAATGTAAGCCTCGCACTAATAGTAGTAGGAAAGAAAATGTTTAGGTGTACATTCATTAAGATACAATAACAGTGCAAAGATTTATTAGAAACACAGAAATCCAGTTAGAACTTATGGAAATATTCAATAACAAAATGAAACCTGGGTTTTAGGTATAGTGTTATAATATTTACTTAAAATGAAGTTGGTAAAGAACTAGCTTATAACAACAGTGTTTTCTATTTTTCTAACGACTACCTCCCCATCCACTCTTGATTGTAAATAGGCCTTCAAACCCTAAAATAATAGAGTAAAATTATTGAAATAGTACTTACAATTGTTGAAGTGTTAATGAGTAATTACTGAATACAGGAAACTACTTACTCCCGGGAAAAGGCTATCATCATATTCGCATTCGGCAAGCTTCACTAAAACATAACTTTATAAAGAATGTAATTGTTAATTTACCACAAACTTATATCATTTAGGTGGGCCCTGTTTTAAAGATAGCCCCATTTTTGTTTGCTTCGCTTGATATTCTTTTTTCTCTTCGGTAATTCGATCTACAATTACAAACATTGTATACTTATATATAACTAATGTTGTACTACTAAAGCATAAATACCGCGGAATAAGTCACTTTTGGAATGGGACCTGTTGTCTATGTACATATAGCCCCTTTCTTCAAACTCGTTACCAAACTCTCATTTGATGAAAGTCTTATAGTCGATGGCAAAGAGTGAGCATCATCTTCTTTAAAGGACTAAGAAAATTTATGGTTGTTGCAATTAGTAATTGATGAAATATCATATACTTCAAAATAATAAAACAGATACCAGGTTTATAGTTTCACAAAGTCTATTAAAATGTTAGGACAATATAATGTTATTACTTTCATTATTTACCTTACATTTACTTGTTAAACATTAAACATTCTTTTATTAAGGTATTCCATACTACACTTAACATGATAAATAAAACTAGGACTTATTTTCAGCATTTTCGGTAAAATTATTTATAGAAAATATGCACGTACAAAATATTTTGCAGAAGGTGTTTTCGTATGTGAACAAACTCAACTATTACAATGTGAGCATGTTCGAATCTGCGGACAGATTTTCAACGCAGATCGGCCATTTCAAAAGACGGCGAATGTGGCAAAGGAATTCCTATCCGAGTAAATTATCATATATTTTTTTTCCATCTATTCTAGAACCTAATAAGTGGGTCCCCCTAGCCCCAAAAAAAAACCCTACCTACATTTGACTTTGCACAAGAGCATTAGCGTACGTACCTACCTTCTATATTTGATTTATTCTAACAAACATTATACAAATTATTTTTCGAACAATCCTAAAACTGAGCCTTATTTTCTTTTATATTATTGTGCTCTTTGACTTTGAACTACGGCCTTAATTACTAACTGCTGAAGAACTGACATACATTAGTATAAGTACATACATTTCAACGATACGTGAATACTTTAACAGCTACTAAGCTCTAAATATGCTAATTCTAGGAATTTTAGTCTATGACCGGCCTTGGGGAAAATTCCCTTAATAATTTCTTTTCTTTGTATAGCAGTCGGAACAGTGAGCATCAATACCATTTGCTATATAAAAAAGGAAACAAAAATTAGCACCTTGATATCGTATATAAAAGGCAGTAGGTACAAGCACATAATACGTACATACAGAAGTTTATTATATACATACATACCTACCTATGAAATTGTCGACATATTCCCAAAACGCCAATCAGTAAGAGTACTAGACACATCCATTACATATTTCATTTTGGAAGCCCTTTTTTGCATCTTGCACAAAAACACACACTTATAAAGCACCAATCTATCTAACAGTATTGTGATTATAACGGAAATAAATCTCTTCTTGTTCTTTATTCTTGTTTAGTCGAAAATTACCGACTTTTGATGAAGGTTGAGAGACTACTTTCATATCAACTATAAATTTTGTTTATTATAAGTAAAATCAGTTCAATAAATATTTTGCTGGAAATTTTTCTCAGTGTGCATATTGAAGATTTTTGGTATGCCAACAATTTTTTTAGCAACTCTTGATTAAACAAGAAGTCATACGAGATCCAAGCCAACTTTTTTGAAGAATAATGTTCTCTGGTGTGATTTATGTTGTTCATATTTGTAGAAATTAATTTTATACGGGATAAAAGCTTCTAGAGTGCAAGCTGCAGAACATTCATAAATAGAACACGCGTCCATCTCTTGGCACTGCTGTTGCATTCATACACTGTGACCATCTTATCAACCATGTCTACAACGCCTTTGCTTTTGTTGTGAGGAGGATTATTTGTTATTGCAAATTGTAATTGTATTTCTATTTTCCAGGAATGTCGACAAATTATTATTATTATTACTTACTATCGCTGTTTTTTAGGATTTAAATTATCTTCCACCGAAAAAATGTTAAACATGTTTTTCGCATTTAGAACGACTTGGTACAGAATTTCTAATCTTTTCGAATAATTTATTTTCGCTTTTTAATACAGCCTATGTTCATATATTTATATTAGTTTTATGTTCTTTATTTTCCTCCACAATACCCTAGATAAATAAACTAATTAATAAATTATTACGACTATTACATTTTTTTTTATTAATTAAATTAATATATTATGAATTTAAGATCAATGTATGTATATATATAAACAGAGGCACATATAATCGCTAGTTCATTGTCATCTATAATATTAATTAAAGGTGTTTACTTTCACATTGTATTGTCGTAAGTAAAATGGAACATATTTTAATCTTAACGATCTACAATGCAGTGTGAAGGCAATGTAATGTTAGAATGTAGAAATTGTCCAGTCATTTTAAACCTGTTCGTATATGCACCTGTGAAGAAATTAAACAAAAAACCAATGATATTTTTTGGTGTTAAATTGTACATGTAGTTTAGCTATGGGTATACATTTACCCTACATATTACTACATACCTTCAATGTATGTATTTTCAAGGACATAAACTATTTCATATAAGTACGTATGTATTAGATATAAAGTGATCATTTTTTCGTCATTTTAATAATATTTGTTTGCTGTTTAATCCTAAGTGAGAATTTCAACAGCGTAATCTGCTGTGACTTTTTGTATAATTTAGATTAGGTAATTATTGTCAACAAATGTTGTTATACCTATTTGAAATAAAGAAGGCTGATATTCTTTAACCTAACTACTTTTTAAATAAATATGTAATTAAAGACTTTTTTTTTACATAATGTCTATACGCTATAAATTTAATTTTTTTAAAATCTATAGAAATTAATAAAACTAGTCATTCTGGAAACTAACATCATTTTCTAATAAACAAAACTAATAGGACTAAATCTGTACATATAAAAGTATTTCTGTACTTGTAACCAACCAAAACAATGGACTTAATTTCCCACTTACAAGAGATGGATTTGAGAAAGAACTACGCCTTATAAAAGGTATTGCTGAATACAGTGGTTTCCAATCAGACGTAGTTAACAGTATCTTAAGAAAGTTACAACGTAAGAATGTAATTCTAAATTCCATTACTTTGCTACCTCAAAGTAGTGGAACTAAGAAACTTGTAGTACATACCTTTTCATAGTATTTCGAAAATCTTAAATAACATTTTTAAAAATGTTGATTTGAAAGTCGCGTGCAAATCATGTAATTCGCTGAAAAGTCTTTTGGGCACTCCTAAAGATAAAATTGAGGCAGAACAAAAATCTGGAATTTAAGAAATTAATTGTAATAAATGTGAGAAAAAATATATTGGACAGACTAGACGTTCGATTACAACTCGCTATAAAGAGGACATCGCTGCCTTTCGGTTTTATAAGACAGAGAACTCTAGTGTAGCTCGGCATATTTTGGACACAGGTCATGATGTTCCAGTAAACAGCCTTAAACTTACAAAACAAGTACATAATTATAGAGAACTAAATAGTTATGAGAATATCATACACAAAAATAGAAATAGACTATGAATTCAGCTAACGGACCGATATTCCAATCTTTTATTTTCCTAGAATCCCTGTAAAATTTAAATCAGTGTTGTTCTGTATCTGTTACTGTATACTAGACAACGCGGTTTCTATTAATCAGTGCTACTGATGATGACGACATACATAGTTGTCAAAATACGTATCTAGCTTTAGTGTGGTGAAGGTATTTTTGATCTACTTTTATGATTTTGTTACATGTCATATATTTTACATATTTTTAGTAACTGATAATTTCATATGAATATATTTATGTATATTGTATTAGTTGTTTTTATTGTTTACAATATTTCATATTTCTTAATAGCAGTAATTAATTAAGTATTATTTCAGTATCACTCAAGTTTGTTGCACTTTGTTATTAATTTCATAATAGAAATTTAAAATATGTGTTATGTAAACAAAAATTCTATATTCACAAGATAAATACTTACAGATTATTTAATAAAATGAAAATTTTGATTATAAAGAATAGGATCTTTTAAAAAATAAAATAACGGCATAAACACAAACACAAATGTAGAAAATGGCGCCAATACTATTAGAACAAACTATACTAATTTAGATCAAATGCACCACCAAATATGTTGCCAATTTTTACAATAAATCCTGAAACACTCTTTAGATAACATGTGTATTTCTTCCCATTGAAAATCACCGGTTAGATATAATTAATGATTAGGATTAATTAATGATTAGTTAACCGAGTATTTTAATCGTAATTGGAAAAACCTGCTCTTAGTAGTAAAAATGAAACGTTTTTTCATCGTCACATATAAGAATAAGTTATACTGACGAACCAAGTGCTGAAAAACATATTTCGCGAGTGAGTGGCCAGTTCGAATTCGCGAAATGTTTCACGCACGAAGATTGTACAATATTTTTTGTATGATTACTTTAATAATATCTACTCTTAAATAGTTATCATTATGATACACTACAAATCTGATCGTATTAATTCAAAAATTTTCAGTTGGTAGTATTGATTATTTGAAGTGACATTTAATTTAAAATTTGTCAAATTCAACAAATTAAATATAAAATTAAAACCTCTAAAACATGGATTCTGATGTAGAAATACAATGTAAACCCTCTGAAGTTCCTGAAGCTGCCAATATTTTAATTGGTAATTTATTACTTGTAAAATAAAGAGACGGGTACAAATCCATTTATGTTAAATTCGTAACTTGGGCTAGCTTTAAGAATATAAGAAAAACTCAGAAAATTGTTTAATAGTTTATTTTCAATGTGTGGTACAATCAAAAAAATCATTATGGTCTACTTATGCTGACCTAAAATCATGCTTAATAATATTTTATCTACTCCCATACTTTAATTGTATTATTAGATATGCCGAACCTGTACTTTAATGATGTACATTACGATACAGATTTTCATTATGATACAAGTTTATATCCAATAGGAATACAGATTTTTTATTACGATACAAGTTTATATCCAATAGGAATGCGACATTCCAATACTCAAACAATATTCAATATGGCGACTGCATATCTGACAGATATACAAATGAAATAAATGTGACAGTTCTCTGAAATTTACAAGTAAGTACTTAAAATTTTTGCTTTTTTGAAAATATAAACGATAAAAATGAGGGATAATGACAGTGAAATGTAAAATTTGAGTCCACCGAGAAATTATGGAACAAGCCTTAGTAACCAGGAGCAATTTATTACCAGTTAAATTCGCAAAGATGCATGAAAAATGTTAACCCCAATTTATGACATGGAATGTTCAAAAAATAATGTTTTATTATGGGGTCGTAGAAAAAATAGTGTATGCAACTCGCATTCAATGGCTATTAAGACACTCGTATTCATTACAATACTCGGCTTCGCCTCGTATTGTAATTTTCTTACTCGTGTCTTAATAGCTATCATTAAATGCTCATTGCATAATATACTACGATAATACGGATATATCTAAATATGCAAAACTCATGGCATACTTAAAACAGGCAACGAAACATCATCAGCCTAAAAAGTCAGCAGTATTAAGCGAAGAACAAATTACTAAATTTATTGTTGAAGCACCACATTCCTTATTCCTACTAATGAAGGTAGCAGTTTTTGCATATTTTAAATTTATACAATATTATATGTATTTATATATTATGCTGTATTAATAATGGGTATTTCTGGAGCATGTCGACGTGTAGAACTCTGCAAAATGTCATTGCGAGGCATAGAATTTAAAAATAATTGAATTATTGTAACAATTCCACGAACAAAAACAGATAACAGCCGCACTTATACAATCATTAAGTCATATTGGATTGCATTAATTCAGCAATATGCAAATTTAAAACCATCAGACAACAAGCAACGGTTCGCAATGGCAAATATGTGTCTTCATCTGCTGGTTTTAATATAATTGGTAAAATTCTAATGCGAATAGCTGAGTACTTTCAGCTTGATAGCTCAAGTAACTTCCCAGATCACTGCTTCCGAATGAGCTCAGCGACATTGTTGGAAAATCAAGGAGGTGACTCGCTTTCAATTAAAAAACATGGTGGATAGAAATCATCTGTGGTTGCAGAAGGATATGTCGAAATTCCTCTGCAAAATTCAATTGATTAAAAAAATGACCCAGTCAGAGATGTCTATCCCTCCTGTTAGATATCTGAAATACAACAAGATTTATACAGGGTGTCTCTAAAAGGTGCGGAAAAAACGCTACCACACATTTCTGAGGGCGATCTAACCCAACTTACCTCAGTCCAAAAGTGGATGCACCATTGCATTGAATTGCCACAAGAATAACACCCAAATTACAGAAGCATATGTGTCCATATAAGGAATGAATTTTTTATATCCAGATTACTCATAAACGGCTGCTCCAATCAACTCCTACCAGGTATACCTTTTCTAGGTAAAAAACATTGGAGAATAAGAATTTTTATTTAAAAGTTAAATACAGTGTGTCTCAAAAAAGTTATTACGTTTCAAATGGATACAATATGCCGCAGGTGGCGCCCTCTACATTTTGCAATGAAAATGAGAGCAGATTTAAATTTTTTACCCCACGAAACCCCCCCCTACCCAAATATTGTGACAATATACCTATTATTACAGAAATTATTTATAAAAAACTAAAACCAAATTGAACTTTTGACACTCTGTATCTCCGAAAGCATCCACTTTTGGACTGAAGTAAGTTGGGTTAGATCGTCATATTTTGCCCTCAGAAATGTGTGGTAGCGTTTTTTCCGCACCTTTTAGAGACACCCCAGTATAATATTACTATCAATGTTACCTCGCCCTCACAAGCGAGATCATTTGAAACCGATTGAAAATTGTACTGTCAATATTTTTAATAATTGTTTCTTTTCAATTTCAGAAGGGAATTATTAATGATAATTTATACAATATGTGTTGCTGTTCTTACATTTAATTAGATGTCTTTGAAATATAACAGTTTCTATTACATTGTCTTTTATTATTTTCATAGCAAAACAACAAACTGGCCAACGTATTATTAGGACTAGAGGTATGATTGGGGGTTTATGAGTTAAAAATGTCATTAAGTTAATCAAGTTACATTAAGTACAAACTTCACTTCATGTACGAGTGCTTAAAATAGAGTTTCCCTCACCCCATTTGAATGCTTAAAATTGTGTATTGTGTTATATGAGTACAAAAAGAATTTCAAGTACTGCTATAAGAATGAAATGAAGCGAAATGTATGATAAGCTGGGAGTAGTACAGCCAGAAAACTTGTTAAAATAAATGAAAAAATCACATACGCTGAATGTATACTTCGAAATTTTCGCGAATTAATCTTTGACGCTTTTCTTTACCGCGGTCTTGAAATTTGCACCAAGCAATAAAGGATCTTTTTAGAGTCTCTGTTAATTATTATTTAAAAAATAGGTATGCATGTGCCAATTAATTATATTATTTCAGTGACATGTATTACATTAAGAAAATCATGTGTTGAGGAAAATATGTACTATGAAGCTTTAATTGGCACATTTATTTAATTCAACTGTGCAGTTCACCACTTGGGCAGTACAATTACACATGAACGGTAGTGTATATACGTTATATCGTGTATAATGTTTTAATCACAAAAAAAATTATAAATGATATCCTAATATTATCAATTCTGGTGGATACGTATTAAACATACAATAAGTATATATACACATGTATTTACCAATAATAAAATTTGTCAGGTCAAACTGAGAACTACAAAAGTGCAAATCATATTTGGAGTAATTTACAAGTGAAGCATTTACCACAGTCGAGAAAACTAGTTAAGAATGCAATTTCCTGTTCATGCTTGAGCGACTCAGCGCATTTTAAAGAGAGATAGTTATATCGAGTAGGTATAAAAAGGCATACGAAGTTGTATATGTATGTACGTACACATGTATAAATAATTATTATCTACCAGTGAAAGAAAAGAAGTATGTGATGATTGATGATTGTCAAAAGATCATATGTATGCAGTACATACATACTTACTACTTGTCATGTGTATAATTTCAAAAGTTTATTACTTTCAAGCGGCTATATAAATAATTATTTTGAACTTTCTCCGTATTAAGGGGAATGCAAGGATTTGGATTAGACTAAAGAATTTTTAGTGTTGTTCATAAATTATATTCATAATTTTGTGTTAGTATTCATACAAAACACATTTACACTAATGCAGTTCTCGACTAAAAAGGGCTACTTTTTTAAGCTATTGTAAATCATGCTTCCGTGACCACTACTAACTGAAGTTGACAACAGGTGAAATATCTGAACCGTTACATTGGCAACCATATAACTAATTACAAACAAAATAACACATTTGAAGTAAATGATTAAATAGTATATTACATATTAAGATTGAGAAGATGACTATTATTGCCCGAGTGGCGCAATAATAGTCTTCTCAAACGTAGTATGTATACTATTTTTTAAACCAGTAAGTCTAATTGGATCTTGAAACCTTAATATGAATAAATTTAATCATATATATAAGAATTCCCTTGTAATAAAACTTTATATAAACAAATAAGCAGGCTATATTTTGATGTTGACAAATAGGTTTTGACATAAATGCTGAAACTAAAAGCCAAGTATTTATTAGATTATTTTTCATTCCATTTATAGTGTCTGAAGAGTTTAGATGTACACTACCTGATATGCTCGAGATTGCAGAACAGGCAGTTGAGAACTTGCTTCCGCATAAATCTAAACACTCATACGAAAACATATATAGATTTTAAAAAATGGTGTAATTCCAAAAATACAGTAGTAATATCTGAAAATGTACTTCTGGCTTGTTTTCAAGAATATTCAAAAAATAAAAAAGCGTCGATTTTATGGGCGTATTATTACATTTGGCCTAAAAGAGGATATTAACATATCAAAATATTTTAAATTAGTTGCCTTTTTCAAAAGAAAAAATTAAAAGTATAAGCCCAAAAAATCATTATTATTTACTCAAAAGAAAATTATAAAATTCCTTACTGAGGCACCCGACGCATGTTACATTGCAACTAAGGTAGTATGTTTATATATTAATACTTTGAAATTATTGACAATTTATAACCCTGTAGACTGCTCTTGTAATTGGTGTTGTTGGTGCATGCCGAAGTGATGAGCTGTATAATTTATTAATTTCTGATGTCATCATGAAAGATGATTTAATTATTATTCACATCCGCAATAGCAAGAATGGTTCGTCTCGAAAGTTTGTAATAATGGAGCCGCTTTGGATCAAAATAATTAAAAACTATTTAAAAATTAGACCAATTCCAGATATAGCAAAATTCTTTATCAGTGTACGTAATGGTAAATGTACTAGACAAAACATTGAACATAACACAATAGGACAGATGCCAAAAAAATTGCCCTTTACTTAAATTTACAAAATCCACAGTTCTATACTGGTCATAGTTTCCGTAGAACCTCGGCTACACTTTTTGCTGTCAATGGTGGTAATATCCTTCAGTTAAAACAACATGATGGTTGGAAATCTTCTAGTGTAGCTGAAGGTTATATCGAAGATTTCCTAGTAAATAATAAAAAATATAGCATGTATGTTACAAGGTCTACCTACATCTACTTACGCAACCACACATGCAATAAATACAGGAATTTTTGATATGAATCATATTCTATCAACATCAGCAGTACAATCAGGATCTATTTCGACTGAAGACATCGTAAATACTTACGGAATTAACTCAATTAATAATACTGTAATTAATGTGCCTACAGATCTGCACAATCCTGGTTTTTCAAATAGAATTTAAACGATCGATAAATTTGACATGCCATAATTGCACTATCAATTTTTATAAATAAATTAAATAATACTTTACATTTGTAATAGTTACGTGTTATATTGTTTCCATATTATACTATCTTACATATTTTGCTAGTGTTAACCTAAAATACAGGTATTTATAAGTTTTAGATTTTAAGTATGATTTATGGTATAAATCGACGATGATGATGAATTTTGACGGTTGACAACCTGGCATACTACTGCGATTGCATGGTTGCGGCATTCGCTTTATTTGTTGTCATTATTTACCTGTTATTAGTTCAGGTGGAGAAATGACATTTCATGGCGTTTTATTATGTGTTAAAATGCTATGATTTTTTACTACTGGTACAAAAAAGATTTTATTACTATACGTCTATTAAATATTTTATAATTCCACCTATAATATAATAATTACAAAACTATAAGAGATAAAGTTATGCGCCTCCTTATTCCAGTGGTTTCACTTATTTTTCGCTGGCTTGTATGCGGATTTTTTACACCAGAAATTCGATAACAACAAAATCACATTCTTGATTTTCCGTAATTGCTCTTTGCCGTTCTGGTGCCTGACAACACCACTTCTTGTTTTTCGGAAAACTTGCAGTTAAGATACTTTTGAGCATACATTCTTGATGCCAGGAAGCAATTTTCTTCACACTCTTCGATTACAAAAATCATATCCACCTTTTCGCTTTGAGAGTGGATTCTCATGCTGAATAATTAAAATTATTTAAACGACGTCGAACAGCGATGATATCTTAACTAATATTTACTGTCATTGTCAAACAATTTATCTGTTTGAAGTAATAATAACACCGTCAAAGTCTACTTTTGAAATATAAATGACAAGGAATTAGTGCCTGAAATTAAAAACCCTAAATTACTAAGAAACTATAAGAGATATATGTATATATAGGAATCTAAGCATTTAAATTAAAAAAAATATTTGTCTTTAATGTTAACCAAATTAAAAATTTTGTTTTTAAACACCGTGTATAATATTTAGATATCAACTTTAACTTATCCTAAAGTTTGATGCTTTGAGTAAGGAATAAATACAATTTCAAATAATTTGTTCAAATATGTAAGACAGAAATGTCTTTTAAATTTTGATCTAAATTTTCAAAAATAGTAAAATAACCTTCATTTACCCTATAATATCAAATATGTCACAATATACAAGGTGTGCCATTTAAATTTTCATAACTTTGGTGGGCAACATTTTATTGAATCACTCTGTATATTTAAAAATAATTTTAAAACGTGCCCCTAATTAACTAATAAAACTCATACTGTAGAGTTAAATGTATTCTATACAATAAATAATAATAATTTATAAAGTGTTCATAACCAAACTAATATAACTAAATACAAAAGTTTATATGAATAAAGGGGCCGTTAAATACCTATAAATTTCATAAGTCTTCTGTTCCTTCATATTTTTAAATACCGTTTCTATAACGCCAATGCACGGGATCTGTTGTAAATACAGATTATGAGATGCGCAAAA
The DNA here is from genome assembly GCA_963170755.1 of Amphimallon solstitiale. Lineage (NCBI taxonomy): Eukaryota > Metazoa > Arthropoda > Insecta > Coleoptera > Scarabaeidae > Amphimallon > Amphimallon solstitiale. Next base: position 1,316,737 of record OY720683.1, on the reverse strand, counting down.
GTATACAAGAAAATTATTAAGTCTCGAATTGATAATCGTCGATTTGAGCAAGTCGTTTTGCACGAAATTATTCAAATCACTGTCTGTTGAAAATTTGCAAAATATGGTGTTACAAAATGCCAGTGATAATCATCTCTGCCCGTCCCGAGATAAAAACGACAGAGAGGAAAGGTCAAGCATTATACCCGCAGTCACATTAGTAGACCCCCACACACGTATGTGTGTGTGTTATTATTGTTGACGTTGTTCGGTAATATAAAATGAGTATTTCAGCCTTCAGCCATGACATGTTATGCTTATAGTTGTCCTATCCACTATTTTCTATATACACATTAGTTACAGTAAGAGTTTGTTCGTGAGTTTACACCCGTCATTCTAACATACTCCCGCACCCACTAAACTGAAACGGAACAGCTAGGAGAGAACATTCGTATCGCTATAATAATAATAATTATTATACAAGTATGGTAAACAGAAGGGACGGCCTTGCTTAACTTCTTTTTTATTCACCGTTGCAAACTTTTGTTGTAGTATAAAGGTCAATGGCTCTATTGGAAAATTTAAATTGTTGTGTAACCATGATGCACCCGACCGGCAAAAAAAAACTGCCCATCTATCCGACATACGTTTTCTGTTTACACATGTAGTTTATCGGATTGTCTTTCATTAATAAATGCTTTAATTCATTATAACATGTTACAGATTTGATTTTTTTAAATTCCTAACTAGACAATATTAACTAATTTCAATATACTGTACAGCGTTTTAAGGATATATCTTTATAATTAATTTTTGCAATAAACTGCAAGTAGGATTCTTTCATTGATATCTGAAATAAATTATAAACAAATTTGACAGTTATTATTGCACATGTCTTATTTGCAATAACAATGCAGTTAACTGTTGTAGACGTTTCTCAAATTATTGCGTTAATCCAAGATGGACGTAGTCAACACTATGTATCCCAAAGATTGGGAATACCACGCACAACCGTTTGGGATACGTGGAATCGATTTTTAGAGACTGGCAGATTTGAGAGACGAGTAGGTTCCGGAAGAAGAAGAGCAACAACTAGAGTTGATGATCGCTTTATTGTGCTCAACACGCCAAGGGACCGCAGGGTGACTGAAGTTCTACTTCAACATCGTTTGCTAGCTGTAAAAGGGGTTGCGGTAAGATGAAGACTTGGAGAGAGTGGACTGACTTCACGGAGACTGGCAATAGGAATGCAGTTACAACTCAGGCATCGTAGAGCACGCCTTCATTTTGCGCATTTGTACCATTTCGGAACGGGTGCCTTTTAAGGGAGGTTTTGTTATGGTATTAACTGGAATTTCTACTGAAGCAAGTACCGACCTGATATTTATAGAGAATGGTGCTTTTAATGCTCGTAAATAAGTGGAGGATGTTATTTAAGTAGCCGTAATTCTATTTTCTCATTTTATTGGAGAAGGCTGGAAGAAAGCTTTAGTTACTCCTGTGCCTAAGGTTTGTGCCCCTAAGGAGTTTAAAGACGAACGTCCTATTAGTGTGCTGCCTGTATTGTCCAAGGTTTTTGAGAGGGTTGTGGGTCAGCAGCTGGGGGAATATCTCGAGACGAATAACATTTTGCCGCAATTGGAGTCCGGCTTTCGGAAGCGTCATGGCTGTGTCACTGCCCTGCTGAAGGTTACTGATGATATTATGGCTAATTTGGATAATGGTAGGGTTACTATACTAGTTTTGTTGGATATCAGTAGAGCTTTCGACACTATTGATCATGAATTACCGTAAACTTGGGTGGCTTTAGCCACCGGGGTTGACTTTGGCCATTTTCTAATATTTGTTTTATTTATTCATAACTTTGTTGTAGTAATAATTATTAGCCAAATATGAGTTTTTTCTTGTTTTAGAGATTATATTGGACCAGAATAAAATTATATACGCCACATAATTTGTCTTGTAGATCCTAAAAAAAAATAAAATAATAAAATGTATAAAATCCATCAATTGTTACCCTCAAAAACTTTATTGGTACTTGAATGATAGGGCGTCATCTGTGATTTTCATAGTGAAACACGCACTCACGGAACCTTTTAGAAGTTTTGTGCGTGATCTGTGCAAACCTAAACTTTTAGGTTTTACCGCTAGAAGGCGGCCAAAGTCACCCAATAGAAATTCACTAATATTGGTCTGACTTTGGCCACCACCTGTTCACTCTGTTTTCGGCTAAATCGCGCTTCATATTCACGTGTTGAATTATTTTTGTGGTGAAATATTAAAATTTAGCAGGTACGGTAGGTACTGATTTTATTGTTGTATTTTAATAATGTAGGTATTTTAAATATAATGTTGAAGTTGAAAATACATGGGTATTAGGGAATAATGAAAGCAAAATCGGCTTATTTATTATTTCTAACCTCAATTTGTATGTTTAGCCTTCTCGTAACTTTAATAATGTTATTTTTTTTTATTTTTAGGCTAATGGGACGTTACAAAAGAACCATTGGAAGCAGGAATTACTGCAATTATACAAAAGTACAATTAGAAGAAGCAGTTCGACTTATCAAATCGGGTGCAATATCTCAAAGACTGGCTTCCACAAGATATAAAATACCTCGAGCTACATTGCAAAATAAGATAAACGAAGTTCACAGCAAAACTCCAGGCGGACAAACCGTATTGTTAGAGGATGAAGAAAGGAAAATCGAAGCACATATTTTAGCAGCATCGGCATATGGATTTCCCCTAGATGCACTAGATCTAAGAAAATTTGTGAAAGGTTATCTAGATCGAAAGGGCGTAGTCATCAGAAGATTTACAGATAATCTTCCTGGTACTGAATGGGTAAGACTGTTTTTGAAAAGACACCCGACCTTGACACAAAGGTTTGCTGCAAATATAAAATCTGTCCGGGCTGCTATTTCACCTGATGTTGTTAATACATATTTTGACAATTTAGAAAGAGAGTTAGAGGGTGTTCCACCCTCAAATATTTGGAACTATGATGAATCCAACTTATGCGATGACCCAGGCAATAAAAAAGTTATCACAAAACGGGGTTGCAAATATCCTGAACGGATCCTCAACTCGTCGAAACAATCTACAAGTGTAATGTTCTGTGGAAATGCTTTAGGCACAGTTTTGCCCCCTTATGTAGTTTATAAGGCCAAAAATATGTATGACACTTGGGTGGAAGGTGGACCTGTTGGGACCCGCTATAATCGTTCAAAAAGTGGATGGTTTGAGGGCCCTATATTCGAGGACTGGTTTCAACACCTACTGCTTCCTGCGTTAAGGCGTTTAGAGGGACCCCATGTGGTGATAGGCGATAATCTTTCTTCGCATTTAAGTGTGCATGTTGTGGACCTTTGCTCCCAATATGATATTAAATTTATTTGTTTACCACCTAACACCACACATATCACACAGCCACTTGACATCGCTTATTTTCGCCCGCTTAAAATGAAATGGAGGCAAATCATAACAAATTATAAACTAAGTGGAACAAACAGCACGATTCCAAAATCGGAGTTCCCGCGTCTGCTCAAATCATTGACAGATGCCTTATTGGAACCAGGTGAGAATAATTTAAAAAGCGGATTCGAAAAAGCTGGAATATACCCTCTAAACAGAATGAAAGTATTGGAGCGAATACCATCAGATAATACTTTAGATCCCAACGTGCAATCAAATGTCAGCGCCTCCGTAATTAACCTATTTGAAGAAAGACGATTTTCCGGTCCATCAGGAAAACAAACAGCCAGGAAAAAAAAGGTCAATATTATAGCTGGGAAGAGCATCTCAATCGAAAACATTGAAAAAGAACCAGTTGCGAGTCCTAGTGCTGTTCGCAAAAATCCCTCATCAAACCAAAACAAAAAGTCTAGAACGATTTCCAGTGATTCCGATAGCTCTGTTAACGTTTCTCTTCAATCCGAGGAAGAGCTTAACTTCAATGAGCTTGATGAAGATGAGCCCATACATGACCTCGAAAGTGAAGATGAGGACACACACGAAAAGACTAGAAGTGGATGTAACGAAAACCATAAAATTAAAATCGGCCATTTTGTTTTGTTTTTATTCGAAAAAAGAATTTATCCTGGACAGATTATGGAAATTAATGATGAAAAACAATATAAGATAAAATCTCTTGCTCCTAGTGGATTGCTTCAGTGGAAATGGCCCACGCCAGATGACATCATCTGGTACGCAGAAGACGAGATTTTGCAGACTATAAAGACACCTATCCCATCCAAAAGAGGTTTCTTCAAGATACCAGAAATCGAGAATTATTCTTAAGTTTGCAGTTTGCTATTAGAGACTTTTTTTTAAACATTTTGTTTAATAATTAATACAAAAACCCATAAAAAACAAAAATAAATGTCTTTTGGTCTAGTGTCTGTGCCTCAATCCTCAAAAAAACACAAAATCTACATGGCCCATGGCCAAAGTCACACCGTCTCTTGCCTGTGTTTGCGTTTTCTAAAGAAAACAACAGTTGGCCAAAGTAACCCAACCTTGTCTTCTAACTTTGGCCACCCTCATTTTTTTTAAAAAAGTGGATTTAGAAATTTTTCATATTCTTGCCAATTTCAAAGTTAAGAGAACGAATACAGACCCATAAAATGAGACCAATATTAAAAATTAATAACATCTGGTTTAAAAGATATTACTCTCTCAAGTTCAATAGTGGACCAAAGTCACCCAAGTTTACGGTACTTATTGCAATTCTACATTTTATTGGCCTGGGGAGAGGTGCGGTGGATTTGTTGAGTAATTATATATCCTTCAGGAAACAATCGATAAGGATGAATAATAGTTTCTCTGCCTACAAAAATGTGCGCTCTGGTGTACCGCAGGGTTCGGTTTTGGGTCCTCTGCTGTTCTCTATCTACTCTTCTCAGCTGCATATTTCACTGCGTCATGCCCAGTTCCACTGTTATGCTGATGATACGCAGGTCTATATATCTTGTCGGCCAGATGAGATTGTGCAGACCTGCGAAGTACTGTGTGCTGACCTCGATAGGCTTGCAGATCTGTCCGAACGTCATTCCTTATATCTGAATCCTTCGAAGTCTACTGCTATGCTTTTTGTAGGTAGGAACGTTAGGATTAATTTTAATAATGTTATAGTTAGGATTCGTGGTGTTGATGTTGGGTTAGTGGATGAGTCAAAAAACTTGGTGTTGATAGTGGATCACAGGCTAAACTTTAATGCGCATGTCTCCAAGTGCATTCAACGAGGATACAATGGTTTAAGGTTGATTTATCCACATCGGAAGGTCCTTAATAAAACAATAAAAACAATGCTATGTGAATCTCTGGTTTTAGCTCAGGTAAATTATGGGGATGTTATATATGGTCCTTGTTTACGTCAGAGAGATGTTTATCGTGTGCAAAAACTGCAAAACTCGTGTTTGCGCTTTATTTTTGGCATTAGGAAATATGACCGCATTACTCATAAGTTGAGAGAGGTCCGCTGGCTTAATATGGAACAACGCAGATATTTGCATAGTGCTTGTTTATTTCACAATATTATTATAACTCGCTCCCCTACATATCTTTATAACAAAATTACATTCAGAACTGGTGTTCATAATTTAAATTTGAGATTTAGGGGCCTGCTGACGCCGCCAATTCATAAACTTACCCTTTACAGTAAGTCGTTCAGCTGCAATATTGTAAATATTTACAACTCCCTACCCAGTTCTTTAAAAAGTATGTCGCCTGCTTCATTTAAAGTTAACTTGAAGCGACACCTGCTCCAATTGTTGTGACCTGCGCGTTTGTGTGTCCACCTATCTTCATTCTGTCATTTATTCAGATTTGTATTTATTAGGTTATTAATATTATTAATACATTTATTATTTTGTTGTTATGCTTTGAGTTGCTATTTCTAATGCATGACTATACTTGTATCTAGTTTAGTGTTTTTGTGTGTATGCCTGTGTTATAATTAGTATTTATTCTCACTATGATTTGTTAGGTTAGGTTTATGGTTAAGTTGAACAGCAATAGCTGAACTTCGCCATTTGGCACATATATATGTATATATGTTTTGTGTCAATAAAGTTTATTATTATTATTATTATTATTATTATTTTAATGCACGACAGGCCTCACATTGCACGAATCGTATAAAGCAGTGTTTTTCAATCCTCTTGAATACGCGACCCCTTTTTAAGTAAAAAATTCTGGTGTGCCTACTCCGCTCAGTCGACAAAACAGCATTAATAGAATCTTCAATCAGAAATTGTCGAAGAAATTGCAATCGACCAATCATAGATAGTAAGTTCTCACATACCTTGCATGGTACAGAGCTTGCTAAATTTATAAGAAAAACTATTCAGTTACTTACCAGAACTGAACTCTCAAGCTAATAACGGCCATAGATGAATACTAAATTCTTTTAGAGATATGTCAGTACAACTAGCTGATCTGCCAACGAAGATGATTTATAGATTTGGCTACTGATGGCATGCTTAAAATGAAATTTAGTTTGCAAACGATTGACGTCTTCTGGATGAAAAGAAAAAAGAATATCCAGAGCTGCCAAAGAAAGCTTTGAAATTATTAGTTTCTTTCGCTACTTCCTACCTATGTGAACTAACTGTTGCTTCAATGGTTAACATAAGAACTAAGAAGAGAAATAGGCTCCAATTGGAATATGATTTAATTATTTGCATGTCGAACACAGAACCAAAATTAGAAAAAATATTAAAGAATAAACAGGTACAATGAAATTTTTGTAGTTTAGGACCTATAACCCTTGCTTTTACTTTTACCTGGCTAGCGATCGCGACCCCCCGAGCAAGACTGCGGAACTCCCCGGGACCTCGTGACCCACAGGTTGAAAAACACTGGTATAAAGTGAGTACTTAAACGAGGTCGGAATTCGCAAGTTCGACTGGCCTGCATGTAGTCCAGATCTCAATTCTATTGAACACTTATGGAATCAACTCCAGAGGCCTGTTCGCAAACGCGCAGTCGTACCAGAAACTCTTCAAGAGCTAAGATTAGCGCTTGAAAAAGAATTTGAAGCAATTCCGCAAGACTACATAAGAAATTTAATGAATTCAATGTAGCAACGATTACGTGATTTAATTGAAGCTCGTGGAGAACATACACGCTATAATTGATATTAGATTAGAATTAAGAGTTACCAATTTTATTTTTGGAAGTTGAGAGAGATATCTTGTTCAAACTGTTTTTTTTTTATTTTCTAAAATTAAATTTACTTCTGTCAAAAATTGTCTTATTACTTCAAAAAATTTGCGTATGTTGCACATACATTGAATACTTCTTGCATTCAAACTCAATAGACTGAATGATTGTAGAGCTGATTTTTCTAAAAATTTCAGGTGGGCGGTTTTTTTGCCGGTCAGTTTATATTTTAGGATATTTTGGAACATTATTTCCTTCCATGTCATTAGAATTCTCTCCTAATACACTGAAAACAATTTAATTTAACAACACAGAGATCTAGGCAAGTTCGGTACATTTTATAAAAAAGTGCAGCAAAATGTCTGATTTTAAATTGCAAAACAATAATTTTGAACTCAAATAATATGCTAATTTAAAAATCAATTATATAAAATATCTTTTAATATTCTTTGCAATCTGCGATAAAGGGTATCCGAATTACTTGTAGTACATCATCTATAGCATTATTTAATATTATTTTAATATCTCTGGTGATTTCTAGGGCCACTCATGTTTCCATTCATTTAAATTAGATGACTACATAAATGCTACATTATAGCTATTTGAAAAAATATAAAACTAAGCTTCTTGCTGTACTTAGAAAAACACTCTGATGTCCACACCATTTGCTTCATAATGACATTTTTTCATAATACTCAATAAGCTAGAAATCCAACATCCAACGTCGTATTGCATTATGCATTCAAGAAAATGGTGGCCATGTTGAACACTTTTTATAAATTATAATTAATTAAAACTTCTACAAACAAGTTATGTCAGCTCTATAGGGCCCTGGGGCCCTTAGTTTTTATTTTTTCCCACAATACGTCTTTACCTCTTCCGGTTTCTCATTTCTTTTCTCCAGTCATCAACTCCTTCCACTTCTGTATTATTTACCACTTTCTTCTTCCTTTACCCCCCCCCCCTTTGTGTAACACTTTCCTCACAACTATGTCCCAACCAACTTGCTCTACGTGATCAAATTATTTGTGTTATATTTGTATTTCTATACATTGGTTTCTTACTTACCTCCTTGACTCCTCTAAAAATGTTCCTAAGTACTCTCCTTTCCCAAATTTTCGTTTTTTCTTCGTCTTGTTTCGTCATTCTCCATGTTTCGTTTGCGTATAGAAGCGATGGCTGTGTGTCATTCCTATTCACTTTATCAATTTAATGGTGTTTGTAATTCTGCTTAAGTTTCATACATTTTCCTTCGAGAAATATATTTTTCCTAGTTAGACTGCTATGCTTGTCGATAATCTATGAACAGTAAATTGCATACTCAAATTTAGTTCATAAGTATTCTGCTTGATCGCAAAAGCTGCTGGATGGATGCCTTTTAGTCCTGAACATTTCTTCGCATTCTACCACTTGTTCCGTATGCTATATGCTATCAATATTTAAATTATATTTGGTGCCACTTTCTATGCTATCCATTGCAGTGTAATTCTTGTGTAGTTATTGTATTCATCTTTAGATTGGCTTTACTAATGTAACAAAAATACTTTTAAGGATATTTACATGCATGGTTTACTTCTTTATATTGGATAATAGCGTTCACAAGAAAATTCTAATGCTCGGAAAGGTTTTAATGACATAGTGTAGGTACATTATGTTATTGTGATTAATACAGATTTAAGCAACTCATTTAAGCAGTGCTAAATTTATCATAATTGCCATACGTATTGACTTGATGAATTGTTTATAGATTGTAATACCGGAACATCTTTGTAACAAATAATTTCTATACATATTTAATTTTACAAACTAGATAATTAACAATATATTCTGTAATACATTATTTAAAAACTTAAATAAAAATTAATTTTTGATAATATATAAAGTGGCTTCCATAAGTACATATGTGCTTAAATTAATCATTTACTGTTATACAAAAACATTAAGTATCGGTATTTACAAGCAGAAAAAGTAAACCATAAAAGTTACTTAGCAAGAAAATCTTCATATCTTGCACCAATGATTTTTCAATTAAGCCAATGATTATAGTTTCGCCTCACCAAACCGATTGAATTGGTAGATCGGCGAGCAGTCTTTGCTGAAAGGGTAGTGGGTGACTGAGACTTTAAAAGTACCACTGTCATTTTACAGCTATTAAGCAGAGCCATGTTTTTTCGGCCTATCGTTTTCCCCAGCGCTACGGCAGCGGTCTACGTGCACATAAGGACAATTGATTTGCTTCGATGTGTTTAGGAATGGTTGCGAGTCTATCTTTGGGAATGAGTCCGTCCATTACACTTTATGTACTTACCCTTTTATTTTAGGGTTGCCTACATAAAAACTTTCACGTATTTAGTACGGGGTTGCTTCTTGGATCAATAAATTTCACGCCACTTTATTTATTTTAATGAATTTCGTGTTAAGCGTTTCATAATACTTTTTTCCTACGAGGAAAGAATAGAACAGGAGAGAGTTTCCTTAATAATAATATATGTCCAAAGTGGTAACTCAATATGGCCGCCGCAATGCATAGGCGTGCATAAATATGTTGTATAGGGTATATGTACAAATACAGTGTTTTTATTAAACACTAAAACCTAATAAAATCTCTTCAAACTAAAAATTTTGTAAGGCAGGAAGAAGACGAAATAAAAGTTATATTTGCGATTTTATTTTAATTTAATATTATTATAATACAAAGCCTCTTAAAATTCTGAAATACGCGACTAGTATTATTGTTTAATCTAGAATCAAGATTAATTTATGGCTTGAAGACGTGGAGTCAGATTTATGCTCTTGTATTTCGGTGTGTAATTTATAATTATTGTAAACATACAAAATAGACATATTACACATAACAAACTCCAGCCAAGTAGTATTTGTTTCATTCAAAAGTTGGTTTATCTTCCCTTTAATTGCCCGAAATCCTTGTGTTAAAAAAGATGTAGCTGTAGATTACCAATATCGAATACTTCAGATCAATGCGATTCACTAAATAGGATTTACATCTGTGCAAAAGAAAATATTATAAGCCTCAAAATATATGTTAAATAAATATCTTTATTTACACTTTGGCAATGATTTTATTCACTACATTTATCAATATCTCAATTACAATTTTCAGTTTATATTACACAATTCATTAATTCATAACTTTAACCTCTAGATAGCACAGTACAAAAATGGACTCACAAAATAAACTATTTTGCATTGTGTGTTGAAAATGTAACTCAAACACATGCAAAAGAATTAAAACATCTTAAGTAGTTATGATTGTATTTAAAAATACCACTTCGCCTGAGTGCTTCAATAATTGCTTATATTATTAAATAAACAACTATAATCAAAAACTACTATTAAATCGTGCAATTTGGATTTCTGGAAATACCATCTTTCAAATGTATTAACTCCTGGCTTTTACACGCAATTAACCACACATTTCGAATCGTCTCGTCCTTGGGAAACCTGTAATATTTAATGTGACTATCTCTACTTTTACTTTCTTATAAGTAGCATAAGAAAGTAAAGAGATTTTTGCAGATGTCCACGTTTTGAGGTCCCCTGATACCAAAAAAGTGGGTTTTCAAAAATGTCTGTGTGTGTGTGTGTCTGTCTGTGACCACGATAGCGGTCAAACCGCTGGAGATATCAATTCCAAATTTTGTATTTACGTGTATAATCTCCTTCTTGAGAACTGATTAGATTTTCAGCAAATTAGGTCGACCGGAAGTAGTAGTTTACTTCAGTGAAAAACTCGAATTTTGCCAATATTTCGTCAACTACTAAGTTTAGACAAATTTATAAAGAATTCATATATACTTAAAATTAAATTTAAGAAGAATTTTATTAAAAATTTTTTTCGAAATTCCTGCCGGAAGTAGGCTTTTTACTCTTATCGAAAATCGGTTTTTTGCAAATATGTCGTAAATTATGCATTCTATATATATTTATGAAGAGTACAAAAGTACTTAAAGTTGGATTTGGAATATTTTTTATATAAATGAAATTTCAAAATTCGGACCGGAAGTAACACTTTCATACGTATAAGAAAGTCGTGTGGTGGCCACACCTCATTTTTTCTATTGTATTTACGACAACCGTATACAGCAAAACCAGGCATATTAAACAGAATATTATTAAAAAAAAAATGATAAAATAACTTCAAACTGTGTCAAAATACAGCCGATATGAGAACTGTCAATTTGACTTGTTTCACAATGAGGTCATTGACAGCTCAAGCGAACATGTATGGTTGTAAATAAAATAGTATACAAACCTCGGTGAAAAGTTTCATGCCTGTCTCGAGATAAAGTTAACCTCTAAATCTTACTTTATCTCTCGACAGTAATGAAACATTTTCCACTTCGATATGTAATATACTATTAATTCTTTATTATAATCAATTTTAATTGAATATTTATTAATCTATGTATGAAGGCTATGGAACGGGAACATTTTAATTTGCCAGGATTGAGACTCTATGTAATACATAGAGACTGAAAACATGCAATGCATTGATAAGTTACACTTTCCCGAAATGAATAGTTATAAATTACTTCGTAATGTTAATAAAAGTAAAAAAATAAATTATTTAGAAATATCAGAAATAAAGAAAACAATATTTAAGAAGCTACACATAACTAACACACAAACAGGTATATAAGTTAAACATTCGCACTGTTTGATAATGGTAGAATTATACCGAAAGGTTTGTTAGAGAAATTCTAATAAATTAGGTGAAGGAAAATCAAGTGTTTTTATTTTTATCTACCTTGTAGTATACAATATATTCATATATAATACAACGAGTAGTCAAAGTATGCTCGATTATTTTTGTGGTGGTTCACGAATGTTTCCTTGCGCTTGAATATTAATAGGACGAGTGCGTCAGCACGAGTCCTATTTACAAGCGCAAGGAAACAAGAGTGATAACACCGCAAAAATGATCTACCATACTTTGATTACGAATTGTATTCGAAGGACTATTCATCGAATGATTCATTCATACATGACGAACTGAGTTTTTTAATTTTCTAAAATTAAGTAGCTATTGCGTTGGTTTCCATAGTAGTATGTTTTCAACAAACTACTGTCAATGTAGAAAATTTTCTACGATTCGAATTTAATAAGTTATTGCAAGAATAAATAGATTTCTGATATGGAAAGCAATTCAAAAAGGTTTGGTGAAAAAGGTGAAAGTGAAATTGATGCTGAAATTCATAAAACTATTCCGGAAAACACAAAGAAAACAAGAGATTATATCTGGAGGCAATTCTCAGATTTCTTGTCCGAGAAGAGGTACAAATTGGACGAATCCACACCCCCTATTGAAATTAATTTCGTATTAAAATCTTGGGCATGTAACATGAAGAAGCAAAATGGCGATGACTATAAGGAAGGAGTGGTAAAGCACATGTGGAATGTTACCGCGAAGTTGGTGCAGGAATTATATTTTGAGAAGTGGAAAATAGTAATAAACCCGTTCAACGATATTGTCTTTAAGTCAAGTAGGAATGCCAGAGACGCCATGCGACGAAAATTACAGTCGTGTTCCGAAAAAAGAAGTACAAGTGGAGCAGCTATTACCCAAGAAGAGTTTGCAAATATTGTCGGCAGTTTTGATGAAGATACCCCGAAAGGCCTCCAAAAAAAATTCTTTTTTATAGCTTCTTTGGAACTTGCTTGGCGAGGTGGAGAGGGAAATAACTGTCTCACGCACTTCTTTAAAGAAGAAATTAACAATGATGGCTCCCCTACTGGCAGGATAGAGTATAATAGCATATTTTCAAAGACTGCGCAGGGAGGATCTAAGCCACTTTCCACCAGCAAATGGCTAATTAAAAATAAAGACAATTCTGATTTATGTCCTGTGAGGTAGGTGTCAGTTTTTGATAAATTCCTATAGGTATGTTTATGTTTATTTTTATTTAGGTTGTATCACAAGCTTATATCCAAAAGAGGAGAAAACATTAAGACGAACCGTTTGTTTCTGACTCCCAATCCTTTTTGGAACAATTCGAAATCGTCTAGTTGGTTCAAAAACTTTCCGGTTGGGATTAATGAGATGAATAAATGGGTGAAAAATTCTGCTGAAAAAGCCGATATTTTTCTTAAAAAAAGAAAAATATCCAATCACTCAATAAGATCGTCTACAGTGACAACTTTAGCAAAAGCTGGAGTCGGGGAGCATCAATTGATGAAAATTACTGGCCACGGCAATATAAATTCTATTAAAACTTACCTGCAGTTAGATGATGAACACCATGAGAGTATTATTGGTCATTTGAGAAAAAATATAACAAATACTGGATCCACTGCTGTAGCCTCTACTTCTAAGAAGAAAGTAAGATGAAAGGCACTTTCAGAGAAGCCTTTTTACACAACTGTAGTCATATTAATTTTTCTAATTGCAATTTTCATTTATAAAATTATAATCCATCATGTAATTTTTATTATATAAGGTATTTGTACGTTTTTGTTTCAAAAAATAAAAAAATTGCGACATATATCTGTCAAAAATATCCACCGATACCACTAGTGGTGATTTCAATGAAATACCCACTAGTGTAAATACGCAGCAGTATTTTTGTTGCTAGGACACAAAAATGTGATTCTTTGATTCTTATTGGTCATATTTTTACAAATGACACATGAGTTGAATAGTCATCATTAGTAAATTAGATAAAAATTAAAACGAGCTTTTCATAGTTTGAAAGTCGTCTTCATAATTTATTATTTAAAAGCGAAGAATAAGAACACTAATACGGAGATTCTTTGGCAATGTACTACTTGGGAATAATAATAGATTTACTGCACATTTTTACTAAACGAATATGGTCTACGAAAGATCATTATAAATCCGTATACTAGTTTCGAAACAAATGGGCGCGCGACTAGGATGAGCCAACGTTTGTTTTTATTAAGTTATATTACATTATAAGTGGCTACACCTTTTGAATAATAAATAGTTGCTGCGCCGGCCGTGTCCTCAAACTTCACCAAAGCGTCAGTGTTTCTTGCACGCCGAATGATCAACGCAGTCGGCTTTTCAATTGAGCAATACATGTAATTGATTTTGTTTTAACCCCTTCGGGCATTAGAGAAATGATTTAATGTTTTATTGTTCTTCGTTTGTATGCAAAGAAAAAAATCTCGCCAACAAATGTATAACAATAATGAGAAGAATAGTAATAACAAGTTCGTTAACAAAAAAAAAACCGGAGCCCCCAAGAAAAATAAATATTAAAAGAAATGCAAAAATATTTAATAATCCTTTCATGACTCAAAAAAAAAAAAATAATAAAACCAGAACACATCATTAGTTTAAAGTAGGTCATTGTAAGTATTGTACAAGATTTGAAAGATTATTAATTATGGTGTTGCGATTAATTTTTACAATTTAACAGAATTACAATAATGGATTTGTGCATTTTATATGTAAATGTGAATATATACATATATAAGCTAAATTATTGCACAATCTAACATATTTCTTACGTATTATTCAAGTAAGGAGTGTTTATCTGAATATATGTACCAGAATTTTAGAATAGAACTTAAAAAAAAAATAATGGCATTTTCAAAATGTCAAAGAATTATACTTATTGAAATGAATGTTTGGGATAGTTCGTGTCGGTAAGTTTTTGGTCTTATTGTTGTGATTGGAAAGGTTTGTTAATGGATATTTATACGTGCTTGAATTACTCTTATTCAGCGCAGATTAAAATGATCTGTGTTTCCTGAGAAATAATCATCGCCTAAGGTGCGCTATGATATTAAAAATAAAATGATGTTATTTTTTTATATAGTGAGAGTTTGACGGATATTTTCTTATTTTTTAGGATTATTGGATAATAGTGAATTCTTAACGTTAATACATTTTTTCTCAACTACTAAGAATATAGACTATTTATGTTAACTATATGCCACGAAAATGGATTAGAACTCAACGATATATTGATAAATCATGCTATGAAAAAATGAGGTGTCGGTACCACATGACTTTTTATACCTAGTGAGTTCCGAAGTGTGTATTTCCAAAAAACTGATATTTTCACAAAACTCTTTTCGACAAGATTTGCTTTCGGTAGAAATGGTAAAAACCTTTCTATATAATCCTCCTAAAATTCATTTTTAGTACTTTTGTATTCTTAGGAATTTGTTCAAACTTAGTATTTAAAGAGATATTGATCAATTTGGATTTTTTCGTTGAAGTATACTACTACTTCTGTTCTACCGATTTTATTGAGAATCTAATCAGTTCTCGTGAGGAAGATTATACTCATAAATATAAAGTTTGGTATTGATAGCTTCAGTTGTTTGACAACTATTGTGTCACACACACAGACATTTTTTAAAAACCAACTTTTTGGTATCAGGGGCCTTCAAAACGTGGACATCTGCAAAAATCTCAAGGCCGAAAATTTTCATCACAATACTTCCTGATACCTATTAGGTACTTATAACAAAGTAAAAGGTGATACTACATGATATAAAAGAAACTAGACCTGATACCCTGTAAGTTTATTTTTCAATCACAATTTGTTCAAGTCGAAACTGAGACAAATAAGATACCTTTGGTTTTTTATTTTCTAATACGTTTTATAAGAATATTTTGTTATGATGAAAATGACTAACATTTAGTTTCGCTCTCCCCCCCTTATCTCTCTCTTACTCCCTCCCTATCTCTTCCCTTCCCTCTCTCTCTCTCTCTCTCTCTCTCTCTCCTTCCCTTTCATTCTGTGAGTGTGTGCGTGTATGTGATTACGGCTGAAGCTATCAGTACCAAACTTTATATTTACGATTAGGTATAATCTTCCTCTTGAGTTGTGATTAGATTTTAAGTGAATTTGGTATACCGGTAGTAGCAGTTCACTCTAGTAAAAAAAAAATAAGTTTTACCAAATCTCATTAACTTGTATGCCTAAGGAAAATTCTAAGTTGTACTCAAAAATGATTTAAAAAAAGAAGTTATGGATTTTTTTTTCGGAATTCAAAACCGAAGTAGTCTTTTACTCCTATCAACAAATGGGCTTTTGCAAATATCTCGCAAATAATGCTTTCTAGACAGATATATTC
Source organism: Amphimallon solstitiale (assembly GCA_963170755.1). NCBI lineage: Eukaryota > Metazoa > Arthropoda > Insecta > Coleoptera > Scarabaeidae > Amphimallon > Amphimallon solstitiale. The sequence goes on along the minus strand of OY720683.1, from coordinate 1,300,516 downwards.
AGAGTATAATAGTTATTTACCAACCAAGTACGGGACAACATATTTCGCGAAAAAAGATTGTACAATATTTTTTGTAATGATCAAAATTTTAATAATTTTAGTAATATAATTTATATCGGTACTATTTTTTGCGGATTAATGCTAAAAAGAACGACTCCGAACTTTCAGGCATTGCTGTATTAATAATTTGCATACATATTTTAACATATTTCTGCGAAATATTTCCACATATACTTTTGCAAAAATGAGACTTACTTAGTAAATACTAGATTTACGTAGGTACTATTTTCTTGGCGGAGTAATGTTTAGGATGTGGAAATAATTCAAACAATTTAAATTTCAAATTTGACAAGTTTAGAATTTATTGTTTTCTTAGTAAATAAGAAGTAATTTTGATATATTTTGTTATTAGTGGAATAAAAAAATGTCAAGCGATGAAGATTTTCTAGTTTATAAGTCTACTGAAATAAAGTACATATATAAAATTTATGGAATGGTGAAAAATTAAAAAAATAAAGTATAAACAGAAACCTCTTTCTTGGCATGTTTTCAAGAAATACCAAGAAGAAAACCACTTTGGTCAATTTATTCAATGTTGAAGTTTTGGTTAATAATTTGTAATAACATCGATATGTCCAAATACAATAAACTTATAGCATTTATTAAAAGATAAACAGAATATTTCCAATCAAAAAAATACAAGGTTTTCTCCGATGCGGAAGTAACTAAATTTATCGAAGAAGCTCCTGTCTCACTATTTCCCTTAATGAAGGTATACCGACTGATTTCTCATTTTATAAAAATTTTATATAATACAACAAATTTCAGGCAGTATTAATAATAGGAGTATCTGGAGCAGTCATAGAGAAGAACTTTACAATATTTCAATTAATGATATTGACTTTAACAAAAATAACATCGTATTTGGAGCTATACCCGCAATAAAGACATATATTACAAGAAAATTTGTGATAATTAAAAATGATTGGATTTCGTTACTTAAAAATACAAAAAATTACGGTTGCAAGTTGCACAGAATCAAAAACGCTTTTTTTTAACTTATCGCAATGGTAAATGTGTAAGTATGTTTACAGGAATAAACACAGTATAGGGAAAATTTCATAAAAATTTGTCGAATTTTTAAAATTAGATACTTCATTAAGATATACAGGTCACTGTTTTCGTAGAAGTTCAGCTATGATGTTAGCAAATCATTGTGGGGATTATCACTTGCTAAGCGACTTGGAGTGTAAAAATCTTTTTCTGTGGCAGATGGATATGTAGGAGATTCTCTTCGAGCCAAAATACATTTTGCTGAAAAAAATTTTACGGGGATAAGTAAAGATTCTCAAAAAGTGTCCAGTTCTGCACATTCTGTTGGAGATGGAATTGAAGTTCTTAATATTTCAATTTTGCCGAGTAATCACTGTTCAATTAACATTAATGCTTAACGCAGTGTTACCCTTAAAACTGATGAAGATAGATATCATTGAATAAATTTGATGTTGCATTTACCTTTCTTATTATCCTTAGTTATTTCAATTATTAACTTTCGCTGGTTATTACATTATATTATTATCAGGTAGAAATTGACACGATAGTAACGATAGCATAATATTTATAATCATAAAAACCTTTATAGTTTTTAATTAATTTTATGAAATTTACAAGTTATAATACACCAAATTTAGTTGATATGGACATTTTCACATTTATACTTTATTACTGTAATAATGATTTATTTCTTTAGTGTAATTTTTATTTCCCCCACTTGTGTGGGAAAGTCAATTTCCCACATGCAAATGCAAACGTGAAATGACATATTTTGATAAGCGAATACAAAATAGTATATTATGCAATCAGCATTTAATGATAGCTATTAAGGCACTAGTAAGAGTCTTAATAGCTATAAGTCTTAATTGCCATTAAATGCGAGTTGCATACACTATTTTTTCTACGACCACATAATAAAACATTATTTTTTGAACATTCCATTTCATAAATTGAGCCTAAAATTTTCCGTACATCTTTGCGAATTTAGCTGGTAATAAATTTTTTGTGGCTACTAAGGCTTGGTCCATAATTTCTGGTGGAGTCAAATTTTACATTTCACTGTCATTATCGCTCATTTTTACCGTTTATATTTTTAAAAAAGCACAAATTTTAACTACTTTCTAGTAAATTGCAGAAAACTGTCACATTTAATTAATTTTTATATCTGTTCGATAGACAGTCGCCATATTGAATATTGTTTGAATATTGGAATGTCGCACTCCTATTGGATATAAACTTGTATGGTAATGAAAAATCTGTATTCCTATTGGATTTAAACTTGTATCATAATGAAAATCTGTATCGTAACTTAAATAAATGTGACAGTTCTCCGCAATTTACAAGTATGTAGTTAAAATTTGTGTTTTTTTTGAAAATGTAAACGGTAAAATTGAGGGATAATGACAGTGAAATGTAAAATTTGACTCCAGCAGAAATTATGGAACAAGCCTTACTAGCCACGAACAATTTATGACCTGCTAAATTCGCAAAGATGAATGGAAAATGTTAGGTTCAATTTATAAAATGGAATGTTCAAAAAATTATGTTTTATTATGGGGTCGTACAAAAAATAGTGTATGCAACTCGCATTTAATGGCTATTAAGACTTATAGCTATTAAGACTCTTACAAGTGTCTTAATAGCTATCATTAAATGCTCATTGCATAATATACTATTAAAACTTGATATGAAATAATTTTTGTATAAAAAAAAATTCAAAATTCGGACTGGAAGTAGCGCTTTCATCTAACAGCAGATTTTAGCAAATATCTCGCATATTATACATTATATACAGATATTATTAAGAGGATAAAATTATTTAATTTTGAACTTTTTATACAAAAATACACACATACTTATTAGAAAGTCATATGTTATGCACACCTTTTTAATATCATCTTAGATCGTGAAATAAACATATGAAAGTATACAAGCATTTAGTTTAGTTTTCCATTTCTTATCATGTAAATTGAATTTGCTTTACCGCAAGAAAAAATCTAAAGCTTCGATCGTAACGAAAAGGTAAAGTATACCATAACTCCCTATGATAATTTCTAATTTAGTAAACAAACCCACATCTCACATTTGTGCACCCCCGTCTATATCCTATCTTTCTCCGTAAGCCAAACGAGCAAATCTCGATGCAACTTAATTGCGTTTCCAGTTTAGAGATTTCTTAATTTTCTCATTTGTTTTTGGTCGGGGTGCCTTCAAGATAGATAATGCAAACCGCGTATACGTAGGAGCGGTAGCGATAGTACAATCGTTAATATGGTATTAGTGCTGCTACATTAGAAGAAGTATTTCCAGTATTCAAGTATTGGCGAGTTAATGTAACGTGTTCTTCTTTCCGTCTCTCTCCCCCTTTCCCCCGAAAACTCTCTTTTGATCCCTCTCTTCCTTTCACTGTCTCTTTTCATTTCAAACTTCTATTCTCCGCCAGTTTTACAGCAAAACAAGTGAACACGGGCGCGATCATACAAGGGAGGACACACAAGTTAATTTTCTCCCCCGCATCACCACCGCGTTTAACTTTTCTTCTCCGCCTTTTCTAGTCTGGCGTTCGTCTTTTCCGGTTCACTCATTTATTATATTATTTCGGCTCAGCTTTTTCGGTAATGCAGAATTCTTTCTATCCAGTACTAGACTAAAACCTCAAAACTTTAGATGAGTTATTGTCGGTAAATTTTTGTCACCAATAATCACTTAGACAATGATGTATAATTAGTAACAATTAATAGCACTACATTTTGGGTGCAATCAACATTTTCGGATTGAATGATGCTTTAGAAACAGGGCTACATATACTGTGCCGATTCTTTTATAAAATAGTAGTACATGGCACGTTTTATTGTAATAAAATAATAAATAATTTGTTATGAAAAACTGAATTTTTGTCATATTAAATAGTAATTCCCACCACGCAAAGAGCAACGTTACAATACGTAAAAAGTTGAAATTTATATGTTCTTAAACCTTTTTGGCTAAATATGGATATTTCAAATCTAAATTAAATTATAACACGTTTTAACAGCCAAGTTTTTCACAAAGTTCATAAAGTGTGATGTATTCAAGTTATACACAATAGTATTACAGGCGGTTTTAGAACCGTAGTATAAGTATGCAATAACAATCTTCCGTATAAGTTTTCCGGCATGCAGTGTTTTTTTATATTTGTAAATACATAAACATCTTATAAATTAGTGCTATTTACATTTCTATAATTTTCACCATCCATATTGTCTTCTACCAACTTCAACTTTTTCAGCATGTCTGTTATTCTTGATCTGTGGATATATCATGCAATACCGCTGTTGTAAGTTAACAGGGTTTAATCATACACAAATAGTTCAGTCAACGACGACCAAAAAAGGTAGAATTGGGGCAATTACATGTTGTCGAAATTTTTTTTACAGAGTAGTAGGGAGGAGTGCCATGAAAAATATACTCAAAATCCTGTAGGAGGGGGTGAGCACAGGGATGGGAGAGTGTTTAAAATACTGTCTACGTTGTTCCTCAATAACTCGAAAACCACGACTTCTAGCGAAAAAGTTTCAATGTCCAAATTTAACTACATATTGCTATAGCTTTGTTTTCAAATTAAAAATATAATAATCTTATACTAACAGTAATTAACCAAAACAATGTCAATACAAAGCAGCATAATAGATAACAAATGCAGAGATTGCATTGACATAAAAAAAAACTACTTCAATAAATTTATAAATTTAATCCCTATTAACATTTGTATTATTTTCGTAAGTTCTAGCAGTGTTTTCTCCTCCATTTGCCGACAACATTTCTTACTTAAATTAAATGGATAAGGTTACAAAAAAAAAAAACTAAATCTGATAAACTATTTGTATTTTATTCAATACTAAATAGCATCGATAAATAAATTCTTTTGCCACATGTGGCTGTAAAAGAAATTATCCTTTTACTTTCCAATCACAAAACAACAACAAAAAAAATTTCATATTTTTACATGTACGAAAAACACATCGCTTTATAAATACGCATAACACATTGCTTTTTAAATATATCATATAGATTCTTAAAATAAATATTACTCTTTGCTACATTCAAATTTTCTAATATTGTATAGTTTCAAAGAAATAAATTTTTCCCTTTACGACGCAGAAATTTCATTTCAACAAAGACATTCATTTGCACAAAATGCCTTTGAAGATCTTAAATCTCGCAAAGTAAAAAAAAACACCTTGATAAGACTTTCACCAATCGTCATATGCAAATATTCTCACGTTGTACATACCACATATTGGCTATTTGTCCATCAAAAATGCTTACACCTTTACGTAATTAAATATACTTGAAATCCTTACTAAGATTTTTGTTTGTTGGCATTGGCCTGCTCATATTTATTTTCTTATCTGGTGTGTCTCTTATTTAGTTTATATTTGGATAAGGTCAATAATAAAAATAAAGTTTAAATTTCATAAAAAATGTTTATAATCCTCTTATAGAAAAACAGTAACAAAACATTGTTATCATGTATCAAGTATTTTCCTTTTACAATAAAAGAACATACAAAAAAAAATATTTATTTTATACTGATATGAGAAAAAATATTATCTTGCTATTTGTGTTTTAATATAACAATATTTATTGATTCAAAAAATATATCTTTCCCATACGAAGCTAATTTTATTTCAAGAAAGACATACATTCGCACATAGTGCCTTTAATGATCTAAAATTTCGCAACGAGAATGTCTTGAAAATGACCCATACCAATCGCTAAATGCAAATATTCGGCTTGGCGCTTGCCCATCAAGAACATCCCTGTCTATTCGTATTCATTTATTTGAAAATTTTGATTAAGACTGACTAAAATAATCGTTAATGATGCCTAATCATTCACTGAAAGCAATTATTTGCACATAGTACTTCCAGTGCCCTCAACACCATTAACTATCTTCCCACTGTTACAAAAAGAATTAATTCAATTTAACAAGACAATATTTATTTAAGTTAATGATGCTCAACGCCTTGCTAAAAACAAATATTCTCACATAGTACTTTTAGAGTAGGTCTTACACCATCAATTATTTAAAATTGAATATTCATTTCAAAAACTTACTTAAGTTCATCATACAATTGTCAAATTCCATTTTATTCATGTCCTCAATTTTGAAAATCTTATAATAGAACATAAAAATGAAATTATTAAATGCAAAAAAATTACTAACAATAATAAAACTAAAATTTAACTTGAATTCAAAAACAAAAACTTAATACATTGAAAATGAAACTAATAATGAATTTGTAGTAGTGTATAAAACCCCTACTCTCATTCCTTTTACTATCGCAAAAATCTCAAAATTTGTACGTCTAACAAGTTCAAAAGACAGGATTCATCTCCCTCTCCATTCATTTTCGCGGCCTTATATAATTTAAAACAAAAGATAGCTACTTATTCACAGCGCCACGTCTCTTCAACTAACATTTATGTTGGTATCGTCTGATTCATTTTTACTTCCTTTAAATTTTCTCAATCACATAAACACATATCCCGCATTTGACAGTTAATGTATATACAAATGGCGTTACTCAAAAATTGTCTATTGAAAGTACACGCGCACTTGCTATTCTTCGTTTTCTGTGGGTATGTTCTTCTTTTTTCTTAATACCATCCCTCATTATACTTGTATACGAATGTATTGCCTCTCTCATTGTTAGTTATATATTTCTTTTTTCCATTGATTAAAGTTATTCTTATCTTCCTTTTGTAGATATCTTTGTTGGATACAATCGGGAAAACGTTATGTACAACTGGAATTTTCTTCATGAAAACTGTATTACAAATAGTACTCGCATCCACCGCACTACTTTCAAGCTCTATCCAGCTTTTCTCTGCTTCTAGTATGTCGATTTGCAGAGAACTACAAACAATATTAATGTTATTTCTTCTTTGCAGGTTTTTTTAAAATCACACATGATTTGCTCTGCTATCTTTGAAGCCCTTGTGTTTATACAAAACTTCTAAAATGTATTTTGACTCCTGCATTTATTAAAACATAAAGCTCATCAATATGTCGTCTCGAATAAAGAGTACTTTTCCGTATATATCCTTTTAATGTTTTTAGTTATAAGAATCAGGTATTTACTACACTTTTAAATATGATCATAAAATTCTCTCATGAATTGAGATTATTGTACAAGTCTGAAATCTAATTTTATCCATTTAAATTAATGTTTGCATCTCGGGCATGTCTTGTTTGACCTTGCTCGTACAACTTAATGGCATTCAAATGATTCACTCTTTTTATTGTCCCGTCCTTTAACATAACTCTCTCTCTCTCTATTATTTACTTTAAGTATATTTTTATTTTTGAACAGTGGTCCGTTTCTTAAAATGTTTAGTGCCATTCTAACGCCTTGTGAGAAATTTGGCTTTGTTTTTCTATATTCAAACCATACCTTGTGCTTGTCTTTTCTATAAAAATATAGAAAGCACATGTTTGTTTGTTTTTTTATTCCTAAATTCTTAATATTTAAACTTAATTTATACAAGGTGTGTATAAATTGGCGGACCCACTACACGCGGCGATGTTCTTCGTTAAATTGGGAGTCCAAAATCCTAATACGAAAATGTTGTACCATGCTCCATATCTTTGCACGAGGTTCCTAAAGTTCGGACTTTCAGTTTTGAAATAAGCATTATTACTTGATATTTGTTGACAGAAAGAGCTACAATTTAGAAGAAAGAAGAATTGTTGTTATTATTCTTTCGTTAATGTTTTCTTTTTGATTTTAAAGTTTGTTTTTAATATTTGTTTATTAACTTATTTTGACGAAAAACACATCTGACAACGTTGTAAAACAATAAGTAGGCAGCCTAATGTTGTTCTAGTCAAATACATTACTACTGTCAAATTTTGACCCTTTGTAATCTACCTATTTCATTCGACTTGCTTATTTTTCGTGTTTATTTGTATAGTTTTAATCAGTTTTCGGGTTTTCGTATTTACTAGTTGTTTTGTTTGTTTATTATGAATTTTACGTTCAACGAATATGCCGATATGTACATGATATACGGTTTCTGTCGTGGAAATGCTAGCATGGCAGGGCAGGAATATCGAGTGCGTTTTCCAAATCGGAGGCATCCAAGTAAAAATGTATTTCGAAGGCTGGACCAACGACTTCGTGAAACAGGTTCGTTTATTCCAAGAAATGCGAACGCAGGTCGACCAAGGCAAAGGCGTAACGTGCAACTAGAAGAGCAAGTTCTAGCCACAATACAGGAAGATCCCTCTGCGAGTACCCGTCAATTAGCTTCTACACTAAATATTCCCAGTAATAAGACTGTTCATTTGGTTCTACGAGAAAATTTGCTTCATCCATACCATGTTTCTAAAGTTCAGCCTCTTTACGGAAATGATAACTTATTTCGAATCAATTATTGCAATACAATCTTAAATAGAATTCAGGAATAAGGTGACTTTTTAAGACGTATTCTTTGGAGTGATGAGTGCACGTTTACCAGAGATGGTGTGTTTAATACTCATAATTTTCATCATTGGGCAGATGAAAATCCACATCCAAAGAAGGTTTTCTGTTAACGTTTGGCTGGGTATAATAAACCACAGCGTAGTTGGACCAATTTACTTACCAAATCGCCTAGATGCCGGTGAATATTTAAATGTTTTAGAACAAGTTATTGATGAGATACCGCTGAACGTACGCCGTAATATGATTTACATGCATGATGGAGCTCCTGCGCACTTTGCTCGTAATATAAGAGACTGGTTGACTGAACACTTCCCAGACAGATGGATTGGTCGTGGCGGTCCCCTTTTGTGGCCTGCGAGATCCCCCGATTTCAATCCATTAGATTTTTTTGTTTGGGGTTTCATTAAAGGTAAAGTTTACGCTACACCTCCACAGGACACTGACGAAGTTAGAGCCCGAATTGAAGCCGCAGTATTAGATATCACACCAGAAAGACTTGAGCGAATAGTACAAACGATACCACAAAGATTGCAGCTATGTCTACAAACTGATGGATTTCAATTCGAACAATTATGTAGGTAATAATTACATTGATTTCTATCAAGAAGATGTACAAAAATTAGTCAATATTATCAAAAAAATTTTAAACTTTGTAATATTTTCGTAATAAATATGTAATCTAAGAAACCAATTTTATTTCGTTTGTTTCTTTTTTAAATTTAAAATGTAAGGTTCACATGACGACGTGTAAAAATGTTCCGAAGATTATAACTAGCACATGCGTGTTCAATGTTGCCAAATGTATGTTTCTTTCAAATTCATTCTGAAGACAAAGGAAGCCTGATACATCGTTTTAGGATTAGGACTTTTAACTCAAAATTTGACCAAGAATGTCGCCACGTGTAGTGGGTCCGCCAATTTATACACGCCTTGTATATACCGGGTGTCTGTTTAAGCTCGGCCACCGGCCATATCTCGGCAACCGTTTATCGTACAACCTCGCGGAAAAATCTTGATAGTAAAATGGATGACGGGAATTACAATAAAAAAAATTTTAAGTTTCCGAAATGACCGCAAGGGGGCGCAATTCTCAAGATGAATTAAAAATTCGATAAATTTTCATTAAATTCTAGATTAAGATAGATTAAAAAATGTACTAGCAAAATTTTTAGACGTTTTTATACAACTTTCATTTGAAACTTTTTGATCTAACTCCCATACGAAGGGGAGAGTGGAGGGGGGTATGTCTGCGTACAAAAGTAGGTATAACTTTGGTTTGCCCCAACGGATTTTAATGTTTCTGGGCTCATTAGATAGAGAATCTTACAAAGAATTGAAGGACATGTAGCACGAAATTACGTGGTTGTCAAAGAAAATAACAGGGGGCGCTGTTCTCAATGTATGTACATTTCTTGTTTTTTCTTTAAAATTTCAAATAGAACGGTATATTTTTAATATCGTAATATTGAAGCACATAAAAAACTGAAGAGAACGATGAAAACCGGAAGTTGCTACCTTTTTTGTTCACGAAGATATAGTCATATGAAGACAATCCAGAAAAATAAACCTCTTTAAATATAAATTTATTTATTTATTAGAAGTAATAATTTTATTTCAATTTTAATAGGGTCTCTAGACAGTGTATAGTATGTTTTCACTTGAAATTTCATCATACTCTTCGCTAAATGTATTTATTTCAATCTTTTTATCGATTTTTTAATTCATTGTTGTTACGTTAGATTCTCCTTTTAAATGTTTTTAAATACTCTTGCTATTACTTTTTAAATATCATATCTTTTCCTTTCCAACATTGAAATAAAATAATAATAGTGAACAGTGTAGTTTGCTTTCTTTTTTTAAATTTTAATCATACAACATGGCACTAAATTACATTTCCAAGGTAGGCCATGAAAATCGAAATGCAAAGATATTAGTGTCACTTGTAGTTAAACTTTTTGTACGTATTTAGCAAATTAAGCCTTTTTGGACACCCGCACATAATTACTAAGTTTGTAAAATGTCGTGTTCTAACTTTGAAGCTTATGACATGAACAGAATGTATTTTCAATGCTTTGAAAATGCATTCTTGCTTCGGGGAAATATTCCCTAAATTATCCCGAAAGAAGACATTATTGAGTTTTGATTCACCTTGCCAGATGTTCTTGATGTTTAATTATGGGGCAGAATAAAAGACATAGCTTATCACAAAAAGCCGAGTACAACAATTGCTGCCTCCGAAATGGAAGTAACTCTGCTCTCTACTAATCGACAAGTAACCGTGTATTGAAAATCAAGGTGAACACTTTGAACATTTGTTAAGTTGAAGTTTTTTCTTGCTTTTTTTGTACTTTCTGATTTAAATATATTTTCTTTTCCTTTATATTACTTGGTCAATATATTTTCTTATTTGTGTTTAGGTATATAATAGGTTCTTTTATTTACTTTCATTTCAAGCGGGGATGATTTAGATATCAATTTGTGTACCCTTTCGTTACTAATGAGTAAATGATTTGATTATAACTAATGCATTATATTATATTGTTCTTTTTTCTCGTTATTTTCTACTTAGTTCATGAGTTATGGAAATTATTGTTGGTGTTTTCCTTTAATTAGACCTACCTATATCAGTTGGGCGATAAAGATATATTATTATTATTATTATTATTATTATCATTATTATTATTATTTTATTTCAATGTCTAAAAAGGCAAGATATGAAATTTAAAAAGAGCTAGACAATTTGAAAACATTTAAGAAGAGAATCTAATGTAACATATGCAAGAATTAAAAAATCGGGGAGAAGATTGAAATAAATACATTTATGGAAGACTATGATGAAAATTCAAGTAAAAGCGAACTATACACTTAAAATTAAAATAAAGTTATTACTCGCAATAAATAAATAAATTTATATTCAAAATTGTTTATTTTTTTTTGAATTGTCTTCGTATGACTATATCTTCGTGAAGAAAAAAGGTAGCAACTTACGGTTTTCATCATCCTCTTCAGTTTTTTATGTGCTTCAATATTACTATATTAAAAATATGCCGCTCCATTTAAAATTTTAAAGAAAAAACAAGTAATATACATACATTGAGAACAGCGCCCCCTGTTATTTTCTTTGACAATCACGTAATTTGGTGCTACACGCCCTTCAATTCTTTGTAAGTTTCTCTATCTAATGAGCCCAGAAACATTAAAATCCGTTGGTGCAAACCAAAATTATACCGACTTTTGTACGCAGACATACCCCCCTCCTCTTCCCTTCGTATGGGAGTTAGATCAAAAAGTTTCAAATGAAAGTTGTATAAAAACGTCTAAAAATTTTGCTAGAAAAATTGTCAATCTATCTTAATCTAGATTTTAATGAAAAATTATCGAATTTTTAATTTATCTTGAGAATTGCGCCCCCTTGCGATCATTTTGGAAACTTAAAAATATTTTAGTTGTAATTTCCGTCATCCATTTTACTATCAAGATTTTTTCCGCGAGGTTGTACGATAAACGGTTGCCGAGATATGGCCGGTGGCCGAGCTTAAACAGACACCCGGTATATACATTTTCTTAATGACATTGCCCCTTAAAGGTTAGGCAACCCATTTTTACTTGCTGTAACACTTTTAACTTATGCTTATTATATTAGAATATACGTTCTAATCGAAAAATTAATGTTCTTATTCTATAACTTAACTATTTGATAAATTTTATAATTCTTAAAAATATAAAGATCTCGGCAATATGTTTCCTCAAAAAAATTTTTAAAAAGAAACCCATACAAACACCACAGGTAAAAATTATAAAATTGATTGTTCATCAGAAAATGCATCTTGATGCATAAAAGGAGTGAACAAAATTTCACAAAAATATCTAGGATAATACCAAACTTAAAAAAAAAAAATTAAACTTTAGCACCCTACATTTCAAAAGTTCAGACTAGGACAAGTTTGTTTTTACAAAGTGGACCCAAAAATATCCCCTTAAATATTAGCATGTTATTAAGAAACATGATATATAATTATATCTGTTTCTTAGAACTTAAAAGACTGGAATTCACTGCCCAGGTAGCGTAGTGGTAGCGCACTAGCAATTGGGAGGTGTGGGTTCGTACAACCCTGGGTAAATTTTTCTAACAAAGATTTACCTAATTAATTACTCAGTGCATTTTAGAAAAATTATATTAGGTGTCGCTTTTCATTGCACAATATCTCTTAGCCGATCATAAATAAAAATATCGAAATAATAACTATCTAACACGTGAAATTTTAAGTGTTGAGTCGTTCAGCGAAAAATAAAAGCCCGCTATGCAATTTTCTAATATACTGTAGATTTTTCTCGATAGATTTAGTACTGCGAATTTAAAGATCATGCTTCGTTTCTCACTCACATCTCTATCTGGCACAATTAAACTTTGTCGAAGCGGAACGCATTGTGTACGGCATTTTATGTAATCGAACCATTAATTACAATGGATGAGTGAAGAAAAATCGAGCAACGTCCATAGCTGTAATCACAGTCGCTTCGTGTTTTCGCCATTTAATTCGATGGAAACGTATACATTGCAGCGTGTGTATAAACCCACAATATTATTTCACCTATCCCGACAGCTTAGTCACACATCACACAAACCGTGGACTGTGAGGTAGGTATAATGAGGAGAGAACGTGCGTTCTCCTGCGCTACAGGCAGCCACCTACGATAAACATTGTTGATGTGTTGCACGAGGAGCGTCTGACGAAAAAAGGTGAGGTAAAACAAAAAGTGATCGTGATCTGTTCACGCGTGCATGTACATAATACGATGCTCTTTGGGATTAGTTTCGATTAGATTCCGATAATAGGTCGTGAAGGTTCGTCTTACGCCGATATTTTCACATGTACCACGAGATGTTCTACATTAGGTGTTACAGTATTTCCTGTAATTATCGCTTCGAATTCGTCGACGAGTGTTTGATAAGATAAATCACTTGTCCAAGCCTTTCTTTCGCTGTTGTAGATCGAAGTTAAACATAATTATTAAGAGAAGAAAGCGAATTTCTATTAATTTAACGTTAGTAAAATATCAGATTACAAATCATCAATACAAGTACCTATATAAAATACAACGTAAAAAATTTTGTTACAAAAATACTAATGGGCACCCATTGGTCAAAATTCGAACTTTTTATTTAATTTAATGTATTTGTAACACATATTATACATAAATTTTATCTTTCTTTCTGCACTCCTTCTCCATATGAACTTTAACTTTGCCAAATCTCATATTCCTCTGTGGGCGCAATTTGCTTAAAAAGGGGCACAAAGTTTTTCTTCACGTATTAATATACAGTGAGGACGCGCGGGTTGGAATAAATTCATTTATTCCAACCCAAATTTTTGGTTTTGCTTCATGGAAAAACGCTCGGATAGGTCGATTTTTATTTTTAGCTGCGGTTTTTCGATGGTAAATTGATGTACAAAGGCTGGTCCAAAAATAAGTTACGACCATCAATTTTTTTTTCAAATGGAAACATGTTTTTTATTTGTTAATTCTACATCGAATTCTAAGTATGTTTCATGTACCATGTCCTATACCCAAACTCAACAGTTATCGAGAAATTTACAATTGAACATGTTAATAACTGCAGTTATAAAATATACGTTTCCATTTGAAAAAAAAACAAATTGATGGTCGTAACTTATTTTTGGGCCACCCTTTGTACATCAATTTACCATAAAAAAAACCGCAGCTAAAAATAAAAATCGACTTATCCGAGCATTTTTCCATAAAACAAAACCAAAAATTTTAAATGAATTTATTCCAACCGCGCGTCCTTACTGTATAGAAGATGCTAACAGGTACAGCTACGTTTATAGAAGTATGCGGATTCATAAATACCATAATTTGATATGTTTTATGCTATTTCCACAGTTTGGATTTTAAAAAACCGACGTTTTGGCAGATATTTCTTCTGCAGAGTAGCTGTGAAGAGCTCTTTTTTTTTCCAAAAAGGAGAAGATTGAGAAGTTGTTTATTATTGAGTAGGTAGAGCATTCGTCTTGGTTTTGGATCGAAAGAGAAAACGAACCTGATTGAACGAGAGATGACGTTCGAGATTTTTAGAAATAAAAAATATTAATTTTGTAACAAACTTTCCTATATTAATTAGACTGCAATCTGATCTGGCTCAAGAGGAACATATCAAAATAAAATGTTTTTTTATCTTGGAATTACTTTTCAACAGCGTAACTTGTTTTTGGCACTTCTTTGCATAAATTTTGTCAGATTTGTGAACAGTGCTAATAAAGCCTGACTCATCCACATTGTAGGTTCTTGATGATTCACTGAAAGCATATATTCGCACATAGTACTTCCAGTGCCTTCAACACCCTTAACTATCTTCCTACTATTACAAAAAAATTAATCCAATTTAACAAGACAATATTTATTTAAATTTGTGATGCTCAACGCCTTTCTAAAAGCAAATATTCTCACATGGTACTTTTAGAGTACGTCTTACACCATCAATTATTTAAAATTGAATATTCATTTCAAACAAAACTTACTTAAGTTCATCATACAATTTGTCAAATTCCATTTTATTCATGTCCTCCATATTGAAAAATCTTATAATAGAATATAAAAATGAAATTATTAAATGCAAAAATTAACGAACAATAATAAAACTAAAATTTAACTTGAATTCAAAAACAAAAACTTAATACATTGAAAACTAATAATGAATTTGTAGTAGTGTGTACAACCACTACTCTTATTCTTTTTACTATTGCAAAAAATCTCAAAAATTTTTACATCTAACAAGTTCAAAAGACAGGATTCATCTCTTTTTATTGTTCTGTCTTTTAACATAACTCTCTCTATTATTTACTTTTAGTACATTCTTATTTTTGAACAGTGGTCCATATCTTAAAATGTTTAGTGCCACCCTAACGCTTTGTGAGAAATTTGGTTCTGCTTTTCTATATTCAAACCATACATTGTGCTTGTCTTTTTTATAAAAATATAGAATGCATATATTTATTTTTTTGTTTGTTTTTTGTTCCTAAATTCTTAATATTTAAACTTAATTTATATATATTTATTTTCTTAATGACATTGCCCCTTAAAGGTTAGACAACCCATTTTTACTTGTTGTAATATTTTTAACCTATGCTTATTATATTAGTATTTTCGTATTAAACTAAAAATTAATGTTCTTATTCTATAACTTAACTATTTAATAAATGTTATAATTCTTTAAATATAAAGATCACAGCAATATGTTATTAATTAATAAACTAAACTAAACTAAATTAAACTAAACTGAACACACCAAAAGATGAAATGAGAATAGGAAAACCAAAGACCGGAAGGAAAAAATCGAAATCAGTAGAGAAAAACCTTGAAGAAGAAAACGAATATAGAAAAAGTAGATAAAGAGAAATTAGAGATGCAGCAAAAGCATTACCCCAACACTTCAAAAATAAAAGAGCAATTTCAAGATATAGATTACTATTATTAACTACCGTTTCTTCTTCTGTTGCTTTATATAACAGTACATAATATTTAAACTAAAAAGTGTTATAAAATTATTATTTGGCAGGTTTATATTACAGCGTGGCTTCTGGTAAGAACTAGTAAGACATTCTAGAAAGTTATTAAAACAGAAAGTTCATTATCACATTATTGGCAATGTTTAGTTCGCGCAGTTATCTTACTTTGAAGCATAAAATCATTAAAGCGATTGAATGTTGTTTTTGCCAGTAAAACTCTTCACATGGGAGACACTGTGAGGACTGGTGGTTTTCCGTTTCGTTTGGGCCCGTATCTGAAACAAATCTTAATTCGGATTCGCAGGAGAGAAACTAACAAGTAGCGCATTCCTCCAGAGAGAAGAGTGCGTCGGAACGTTCATATAATAGCTGATATCTTGGAATTGTTAATTACCGAACCGAAATCCGACGTCGACTTGATATTAAAATCGTAAAATATGCATTAATCTTGAACCCGCGAGAAAGTTTTATGAAGTCTATGTGATAAAATCGAGAGAGAATAATAAAATTGTGCGTTGAATCGAGAGGCTTTATGTTGTATAGGCCCGGTTGGAAGAGATAGGCTTACGAATGAAGTGCCGTTTGAAAGAATGAGGTAAAATAATGGCTGCATGGAAGTATAATATTTTTAATATTATTCGAAAATTAGGAATTTGATCAAAAGTTAAGATACAATACAGGAGTTGCTTTTGTAATGCTATTATATTTATATTTAGGTATAAGAATACATATATATATATACGCAAACGTTGACAGTATTTAGTTAAAATATCATTGGATAGATAGATAGATAGATAGACTTTATTTATGTATAAACATATTAATTATTTGGTGCACGTACAATAATTATAGCTTTTGCTATTCGTCTCACTGGTGAAATATACACAGACATTCCTTTGGATAAATACAGCGCAATACATTGTACTACATACATTTCACTAACTTATAAAGAAAATTTAAAAATTTGATCGATAATATTAATTTTGAAACAGTCCATGAAGTACTTTTGATGAGAGTAATATTCTTTTTCCAGTAATACTCCCTTTACCACTTTCTTGAATTTTCGCACTGGAAGGTGTTTTAAATCCGCAGGTAAAAGGTTGTATTCTTCTGTCCCGCAATAGTCCGCACTTCTATCTGTCACTGTCAAGCGATGACTTGGGGTTGTAAGTTGTTCCCTCGATCTAGTGTGATACTCATGGTTACTTCCATTTGTTGCAAAGCTCCCCTTTTTGTTCGTGCACACGATTAAGCAGAAACAAGAGATACTGCCACACCAGGGTAAAGTAGCTTTTGCATGAATCGCGATATTGCAAGTTACTGCAAGGGAAAAATCGTGTTCGCTCCGGTTGATGTTTCCCAGAATAAGACATCGTAGCTCAGATGGGAATGGAAAAGAGAATTGTAACAGATTTTTACGGCCTCGTGTGTCGCAATAGATTTCATTCTCCTGATTGCGAAAATCGCACTTGTTAATTTTTTCGCAAGGTGTTCTAGGTGGTCGTTGCATCTAAGTCCACCGTCTATATACATGCCCAGGAATCTTAAAGACGTTTTTCCAACACTTGGTCTTGTGGTTAGCATTTGCCGATTTGTCTTGTCAGTGTTCAGTTTTAATTTGTTGGCATTTAACCATTCTTCAACTTCAGCGATTGCCTTTAATGAGATATTCTCGACGTCTTCTTCTAAAGAAGAACTAGCTAAAGTGGTAGTATCATCTGCATTATAAACATGTCTATGTATGTATAAATGAAATCGCTAGACATGTCGTATATATCATGTGTATTTTTGTTCTTACACTGTTTATAACCTCGCAGATTTCTTGTCCTGTTACAGGTCTGAAGTTAAATGTAGTTATATTATTTTGCTTTTGTTACACGTCAGTCGCAGATTTGTCACTTCTTATCTGCTTAGCGGTTTCAGATCCTATGGTACCAAAATACCCAATAAGGTCATCTGTCGTTAATTTAGATTTTTCTCTGTTGCCTTTCCCCCTCGTTCCCGTTTCCTTGTATATTAGTTTCCATATAGCCTTGCATTTTATTTGCCATTTTTTTCCAAAAATTTAGTACATTGTTTTTTCTTATTCTCAGTAATTTTATGTAGATACTCGTTTTTATACTTTCTGTACGTATTATAGACTGATTCTGATTTTTTTATCCTAGGTATAGTTGCTAATGAGTCTAATATATTTTTCATATCATAGAGCTTCTCATCTAAACACTGTACTGTCAAACAGTTTGATAATGACATGTAAAATGTTGAAACTGCAGTCACAAAGTGATTAAAAATAAAATGAAAGTATTCAAAGTTTAATTGAGTGTTTTATTTCACTTATAGCCAGTATCATGAATCTTCACAAAGTAACGGCCGAAAGTGTTATATATTTAAGACACTGTACTTCACGAAATTGTTTGGTTTCAATAATTTTTGTTTTTTAGGGAATCGAACTCAAAAGACGTTACCAGAACATCATGAAACCTGGTAGTAGGTATAGCGGCAGCTGGGCCAGACAGCCACAACAGGTTTATAAAATACTATCACCGACACACGTGAACTGCAATTCAAATGCTTCGGAACAGGTAATATAACAGCTCTGATGAGTTTTGAAACAGGTAATATACAGAGCTCTTCAAAACCTGTATCAGCCGTTTAAAGCTCATTGGAAGCTGTATATTACCTGTTCAGAAGCACTTGAGTTGCAGTTAACGTGTGTCGGTGATAGTATTTTATAAACCTGTTGTGGCTGTCTGGCCCAACTGTTGTGGCTGTCTGGCCCAGCTGCCGCTATACCTACTATGTTGAAACCTTTTTTACATCATCTATCATATCAGGGAAATCAAATTTTTCTTTTAAAATACCTTTAAACAGTTCCAGTCTGCTCCAAAATCTCTGTACATTACCACATCTTGTGGCACGGTAATGTCTTGTACCTTGAACCTACTGAACATACTTAACATACTGAAATAAAGACTGAAATCTATGTTGTAGGATAACCTACATATTTTTTACATATACCCCGGTGAACAAATTGATGATCACTGGTCAACAGTGAAATTGCTTCTTAGGTTCAAGAGATATTGACGTTTTGTCCATTGTATAGATGCTATTGCATAATGTAATGCAATTTAGTGAGAAATTACGAAATTTTGCGTCATATTGCATCACCCCTTCATGCAAAGAAGTTAATGCAGCATTTACTGTAAGTTTCCATTGCGAAATTGATTGCGCAATATCAAGCAATAGCTAATTATAGTTTATTTATAAATGGCCGACGTGACAGTTAACTCGTGCAATGTCCGTTCATTCGTGCATATTTTTCGAAGCTCTAGCATACATAAGTGATTGCTATAGTGTAAAGTAACTAAACAGTAGCAATGCCTCGTAACTGTGTTAATAGTGCAAATAACTTCTGTTATATTTGCGGAGAAGTGACATTTGCTGCACAGAAAAAGAACATCAGTGCAACAGTTAAGAAAGCGTATCATTTGTATTTTGGTTGCAAGATAGGCGACCAGGACAAAGACTGGACCCCACACGTATGCTGCCGCACTTGTGCCGTAAATCTTTCACAGTGGCTTAATGGCAAAAGAAAGGCAATGCCATTTGCTGTGCCCATGATTTGGAGGGAGCCCACCAATCACGTTGACGACTGTTATTTCTGTATGGTACGACCAGCTTCTGGAGGCATCACCAAGAAGAAGAAGTGGACAGTTGAATACCCTAACATACCATCTGCTCTGCGACCTGTCTCTCATGGCGAAGGACTCCCAATTCCAGAACCTCCTACAGATTTTTCTATCAGTTCAGACGATGAGGATGGCCATGCGTCGGCGAGTTCTCCTCAACGTGGCAGTAAGGATGATGACTTTTCGTGCTTTGACGAAACATCTGCACCACATAAAATTACCCAGGATGAAATGAACGATCTTGTTCGCGATTTGGATCTGTCGAAAAGCAAAGCGGAGATACTGGCCTCAAGACTTCGACAGTGGAATCTTCTGGAACAGAATGTCCGAGTGACTTCATTTCGCACTCGCCATCAGCTCTTCGAATCTTTCTTTCAGAAAGAAGAAAGCCTTGTGTTCTGCTGCGATATTGATGGTCTACTACAGGCTCTCGGTATTGCACATGATCCCCACGAATGGCGGCTGTTTATAGACGCTTCAAAACTGAGCCTAAAGGCGGTTTTGTTGAATAATGGGAACCAGCTTCCATCCATACCTATTGCACATGCGGTCTACATGAAGGAGACTTACGGCAATCTAAAGCAGCTACTGGAGACGATTAACTACAGCAAGTATGGCTGGCAGATATGTTCTGACCTGAAGGTAGTATCTTTGTTGATGGGTTTGCAGCAGGGATATACAAAGTACTGCTGTTTTCTTTGTCTGTGGGACAGCAGAGTAATCGATTTGCACTACATCAAGAAAGACTGGCCTCCGAGAGCATTTTTTAAGCCTGGAGAAACGAATGTACAGCACCCACCATTGGCACAGCCACACAAAATCATCATTCCTCCTTTACACATCAAACTCGGTCTTGTCAAAAACTTGGTAAACGCCATGGATAAGAATGGACCAGCATTCAAGTACCTGCATGACAAATTCCCTCGACTCAGTGAAGCCAAAATTAAAGAGGGCATCTTTGTGGGGCCTCAAATTAGACAGCTCTTCCGAGACCCCAAGTTTGAGGAACTTCTTCAAGGTAAAGAAAAACAGGTTTGGGATGCATTCTATCAAGTGGCAGCAAACTTCCTGGGGAATGACAAGGCAGAAAATTTCAAGTGTCTGGTTGAGGATATGTTGGCTTTGTTTCATGAATTCGGCTGCAATATGTCCTTAAAGATCCACTTTCTTGATTCCCACTTAGATTTCTTTCCTGATAACTGCGGGCAGGTCAGCGATGAGCACGGCGAACGCTTTCATCAGGACATTGCCACCATGGAGCAACGGTACCAAGGCAAATGGTCTACGTCAATGCTAGCTGACTATTGTTGGACAATCAGTAGAGATGCTCCACAAGTCCACTACAAACGGCAGGCCAAAAGAAGTCGAAAGCCGGAAGCAGACTAATGTTTTCTTACCATGTATTATAATATTGACATAAGTACACTTTTTCTGAAATATGCGTAAATGTTTTCTTACCATGTGTTATAATATTGACATAAGTACACTTTTTCTGAAATATGCGTAAATGTTTTCTTACCATGTATTATAATATTGACATAAGTACACTTTTTCTGAAATATGCGTACATATTACAGAAAACCCGTAGCCAATTCAGCTTTTTCTTAGTCATTTTCGTGTTCAGCACATTGAATTCATTAAGAAATGACTATTTTTAGCTTGGAAGCATGAACTTTTCGAAAATTTGTTGCCCAGTGTAATTATCGTATTGTTAGAGTTGACCATATACAGTCTATCTTACGAAAAACGCACCACGCTTTAACTCTGTTATTAATAATCCGATTTCAGTAATTTAAAAACCACATAAGACAGGTGTATAAATACTACAAAATAGTATACTTTTTATTTTTTTTTTATATGACAAGCGACCAATTTTTTTTTTACAGTTTGGTGGAGATATTTTTTCTGATTACAGTGGTGTGATTCAAATTCATTTTGTAAAATGTTTCTGTTAAGAAATTTTGTTTTTTCTAAAATTTTCAAGTGTCCTGCGGAAATTCCAATAGCGCACAAAACAATAACTGTTATTTATGAATTGTCAGCTTGTTTCCATATATTGTTGGTTGTATTATTTCTTGCATCTTTATTATTTTTATTTTGTGCTCCTATTGTCATTTTATTATGGATAACATTCGATTAACTGATATAGTGCAAGTGTTTTTCGAGTCCCATAAAAATTCTGGTCAAGTAGTACGTATTATTTACGCAGCTCGCTTTCCCGATAGAAAAGTTCCTGACCGTCAGAAATTTAGGGAATTGAATGAAATTTAAGAAATTACGCAGCTTTTAAGAAGCCAAAGCAAGATGGACGCAAATTTTGTGAAAATGTTGAATTAGATGCCATTCTCAGTGTTCAAAAAAATTCCAAGAACTTCAACTCGGGAAATTTTATTTTTATAATCAAGTTTCTCATTCGAAATTGCCAATTCATCCCTTAACTTATCTAATTTTTTCGTAAAATCAGTGATTTTAAATTCACTATCAGCAAGTTTGTTTCGCACAAAACTTAGCATATTACATTCCTCGTTTTCTTCCTTTTTACAATTTTTTTGTAGTAATGTAACTATTATTAGGAGATTTCTGACTTAATTTTTCCTCAGTCGAGAATTTATTTAATATTTTATTTTTCTGACTTCTCGTTGATATTTTATAAAATAGGAGAGACACAACGATTTGTATAAATATATTTATATTTATATTATTTAAATAGGTTTTAAGGAATAACAGATAACAAAAGAGCGTAAGACGGGGATACTTTGATTCTGCACCCAGGGTTCCGTCAGGCTGACTAAATAAAATCACAAACAACAATCAAACCACGGGCAGGATAAGGTAAACAAAACAGAGATAAGGAGAGACAAGCACGATTTCTTTAGAACAACAAAACCACAACTGTCGAAAGAAATTCGTAAT
Organism: Amphimallon solstitiale; assembly: GCA_963170755.1. Classification (NCBI taxonomy): domain Eukaryota; kingdom Metazoa; phylum Arthropoda; class Insecta; order Coleoptera; family Scarabaeidae; genus Amphimallon; species Amphimallon solstitiale. The sequence continues at coordinate 1,277,860 of OY720683.1, read as the reverse complement.
AAAATGTAGCATGGGAATAAATCGGAGATTCACTTACATTTCTATATCATGAAAACGGAAGCACAGTAGCAAACTTCAACACAAAACACCACACCCATATGATAATGTTTTTGAGCTCTATAATTCAATACAAATTACAAATCAGATATTTAAAAATTATGACGCACATCCAGAGCCTATGTGTACAGGTGTTTTCGTAAGACACGGTGTATAATAGTATATTGCATTTGCTGTATCTTGATAATGGGTAATTTTTCGTCCCAACTAAGAGAGATAGAATTGGCCACGTTGTCAGTTCTGCGCATGCCTTAAATCAAAATGTCTATTTTGAAAGTTACAAAACGATAGATTAGCAGCTAACATAAGTATAACCTCGGATTTACATTGACATCTGTACCTATGATTTTACTGATAGCGTACGCAAAGTGGTTTTTTATTGACTTCAGTTCTGTGTTCAGATATCACGAGCTCATAGAAACTACGATGTAAAATACAGAAAGTTCATGAAGACATAAACAAACAATATGAAAGCTGATTCCAGTGGATTATTCACAGAAAAACATGTGAAATTATAACTTCTGCATTGAATTGTACCTGGAATATGTGAAATTATATTATGTGTAAAACAAACTTGTGAACTTATTCTTATTACATACTGTTACTGCTTATTAGAATATGTTCAATAATACCGCGAGATCAAAAAATATATTGATAAAGGTTTGCCATGGAATGTAAAACGTCTGGCAAACCTTTATCAATATAATTTTTGATCTCGCGGTATTATTGAACATAAATGTTCCTTGTTTTATTTTAACTTACAGAAAACACACAATTTAATGCTTTAGTAGTTTAAAATTTATTGAAAATTATAGACATTCTTATATTTGTTTTTTTTAGAAGGATATATTGTTGATGACTATTTTTTTTTTATTTATGCGTTTGGGCAACTTACATGTGTATGTACTTAAGTTTTTATTTAGAAATGTGTTTACAGAAAACGCTTCATATTAGTACTGGTACAGACAACTAGTCTAGTAAGATCGTGCCTCTGTAATTTGTTTGAGTATACATTCATTGTTGGTTCCATCATGTCCGAGTTATGTTGTATCTTTACTCTCCACTGAGATGATATATGGCCCTCGTAATTGCTGCCATATTATACACGTACGCTCTTAAAGCCGTATACGTTATTCTTTGTCTAATTGGAAGGTGGGTGAAATTTGAGACCTATTTGCAGAAAACTGTATCAACCAACTTGGTTTAGTACACTAGATGTACACGTAAATTGGTACATATACATATAAAATTATAGATATTCTTTTCAAATAGTTTAACTATACCGGGTGTCCAGTTTAAAATGCAGTACATGGGGATATTGGAAACTGTTGGAGATACAACGTCGGTTAAATGGGAGAAAAGTTGCGTATTCATTTGTCCATGAATAATCCGACATCAGATTTTGAAATTTTTGTTTCATTGAGCAGATACAGGGTGAAAAAGAAAAAAATGCATTTTTGAAAATCTTTCATATTTTGTTTCCTAGAAGAGATAAATTTACAAAAGTTGTAAGCTAGGGATAACAAGTCATGAGGATTTTTAAAATGATTAAAAAAGAAATCTAGGTCTACTAGATTTTGCGCGACAATAATCAACTTTTGTTTTTCTTACGGCAGCCATATTGGATTTTGACATTTTGAATATCTTCAAAAAAAATGCTATTCAATGATGTATAACATGTTTATGTTCAAGATAGTAAAAACATGAAAAATAGAGAAAGTAAGATTTTAACATAGTAGGCCATGGAACTGTGGATATCTTAAGTGTATACTGATAAAAAAACAAAAAATAACAAGTCTCCAAGTACTGTTAAAATATCTTTAACATTTTATTTATTATTATTCATTAAATAAAGGTGGTTAGGTAGCTGAATCATTAATATAACAACTGTTCAAATAAGCCATCGTTCATTCGTATGCACAATCTACATCGTGTTAGTACTGCCTCACAAGATTGTCTAACCATGTTCGGTGTCATTCCATTCACCGCTTCTTCAACTGCTCGACGTAATTCTTCCACATTTTCATAAGATCCCGAATACACCTTGTTTTTCAGATAGCCCCATACAAAAAAATCAAGAGGTGTGAGGTCCGGGGACCTAGCAGGCCACCCTATTGGTCCTCGGTTACCAATCCAGTTATTGTAATACTGTTTATTTAAATAATTTGTAACCAACAAGGAATTGTGTGGAGGCGCTCCGTCTTGCTGAAAATACATATTTTGCAACGTGGCAAGTGGAAGTTCTTCAATTCGTTCAGCAACATGTGTGCGCAAAAGTTCTAAATACCTTTCAGAATTTAAATTCTCATTGAAAAAGAATGGACCGATAACATGGGTATTAATAACGCCGATCCAGACATTAAATCCCCATCTGACTTGCTGTCTAATGCCACGAACTAGGTGTGGATTTTCATCGGACCAAAAGATAGTATTTTTACGATTAAACATTCCAGAGTTAGTAAATCGACTCTCATCAGACCATAAAATTTTCGCAAAAAAGTTTGGATTTTCATTATGTTTTTCGATGAACTAATGACAGAATTGTGCTCTCCGTATTTCGTCACCATTTTGAAGCCCTTGACTGGCTCTTTCACTATAAGGTTTGAATTTGGCACACTTTAAAATGGTACCAGCTGTTGACCTAGCGACGCCAAGTGTATTTTCAATTACCCGTAAAGACGTACGGGGATTTTCAACTACTGCTTGAAGAACAATACTTTCATTATTTTCATTGTTTTGTCTTTTTTTGGGTTTGACAAAACTTCCATGCATTATCAAATTATCAAGCAATCGGCGAAAAATGCTTTTTTTTTGGCTGCCGCCTTTCAGGGTATCTATCGAAATACATTTCTGCGGCCAATTCATCATTTCTTCCACACAAAATAAAACACCCCAGCATTTGATATTTGTTACTATTTGTAAAACGATCCATCTTAGGTTTGCACAGTACAGATACTTATAACAATACAATGAGATTAACAATAAGATTACTGACAGTTCAGAATAAACTTCACAGCTTTTAGAGTTGTTTAATACAAATGTCACATTTATTATCACGGCCTACTATGTTAAAATTTTACTTCCTCTATTTTTCATGTTTTTACTATCTTGAACATAAACATGTTATACATCATTGAATAGTATTTTTTTTGAAGATATTAAAAATGTCAAAATCCAATATGGCTGCCATAAGAAAAACAAAAGTTGATTATTGTCACGCAAAATCTAGTAGACCTAGATTTTTTTTTAATCATTTTTAAAATCCTCATGACTTGTTATCCCTAGCTTACAACTTTTGTAAATTTATCACTTCTAGGAGACAAAATATGGAAGATTTTCAAAAATGCATTTTTTTCTTTTTCACCCTGTATCTGCCCAGTGAAACAAAAATTTCAAAATCTGATGTCGGATTATTCATGGGCAAATGAATACGCAACTTTTCTCCCATTTAACCGACGTTGTATCTCCAACGGTTTCCAATATCCCCATGTACTGCATTTTAAACTGGACAGGGTGTATGACACATTTATTTATAAGGAATATTCTTATTTCTAACGAACCTTTACTGAAATTATAACAAATTCAATGCAAGCACCGTCCCTCAAGAACTTTATATTAGTATTAAGTAATATCATGCAATTAATACGTTTCAGAAATGATATTATAGGTATGCATTACCATGTTACTAAAACTTTTAGCAGTAACGTAATAATGTCTTTAAGATGAAGTACTCATAGACCAAGACAAAGTGTCTTAATTAGACATAATAATATGCCACTTACCTATCGTATGAGAATGTATTTTTACAATTTTTTTTTTTTGCAAAACTAATAGTACAAATAAAAATTATAATGATGTAGTTGTAGTATAAGTAATTTTTGTTTCAAATTTGCTATAATGCTATTTACTAATTCTATTAGACAAGAAATGAATAAAATCTGCTAATCATACAAGTCTAAAGGGTCTATAAAGTGAACAAATACATATGCAGGTAGAAGAAAACATCTGTTACCTATTTCGACTTTTTAGTCTTATCAGAGCAACGCAACGCTTCAATGAGAGGTTAGATCTTTCTGCAACCTGCAAAGTCGTCACGAGCTAGTAGGATTGAAAAGTATTCGACTGCAGTAGGGCGGATTCTCATATTGTCATGTGCCAAAGAAATTTTAATAAAATTTAAGTCTCTAAGAGTATTGAATTTTGCCAAATAGATAGTAAAAAATGCATATATTACTTGTAGTGATCTTTTAGCCGGATTTTAATTTTTTTTTAATCTTTTATATTATTCGTGTTGCACCTATTTATTTCTCTTTGCTATGAGTTCTCAGCGTTTCTAAACAAATCTTATTTAATGTTGTAAATATACATTCCAATACGAATTTTGAAATTTTTGCCAATCTTATGCGTTTGGACTTTATTGGAAAATGATTAATTCTTGTTATATTAGCTCCGTAATTTAAAATGAAACATTTTCTGAAGACCAGCGGGTACTCGCCTAGAGTCCAGTGGAGCAGAATTAACAGGAGCCCACGTTGTTAATAGCAGAGGCAACTGCAAGTCATGTGCTGAGATGGCAGTGTGATTAGGGTTTCCCACTTAGTAGCTACACGAATGCATACCTTAGGCCTTCACAGACCTTTCGCAGGGTTAAATATCTTAGAACAAATCCATATGTTTTCTGTTTATGTTTGTTTCTTGTACATTTTCTATAATTTTTCCATGTTATCCCATGCTAAAAGCATAAAAAAGGGACGCTATCTTTAGGAGAAAAGTTATGATTGAGTACCCCACTATATTCATATTGGTAACACTGGTAATAAAACTTCCAGAATAAAATCTTACTTATGGACGCCCAGTGTAGCCCAAATATAAACTTTTGTTAATATTTTTATATTTTAAACATTTCCTACATAAAGTTTCGCATTGCGATTAAAAGGGACTTTGGCACGAGCAATCAGTATAGTACTAATGTGTATTAAATTTTGAAATTATTTCAGAACGTACACGTAAAATTTCTGCTTATATTGTATCAATTGTAAATAATTGTTTCTATTATATTTAGGGATTGCAGTGTCTAAAGGAAATGGATACTCAAGAATTTGAGATCATGTATGAGAATTTAAGGTATTTATTTTTATACTGAATTATTAATTTTAGGACAAGTAGCACGACCAGTCATTTATTCTTTTACAAAATTATGTTTATCGTCGAAGATATTTAATCTTAATTTAATATCTATTTATATGTAATTGTTTGGGCAGGCACGCAACGTATTATGTATACTGGGGAAAACATGATCAAGCGTGAAAATACATGGTTGTGTAATAATAATAATATTTGTTCCAACTGGGTTCACAGTAGATTCCAGATGATATGTAATATTATTTTATGTATTAAATACTTCTAAACATTAATTTTTATTGAAAGGTTTATGTAGCATATACATATATACACTGCTCAACAATTGAAGTGGATATTGTAATAATTTTCAAAATTTTAATATTTAAATGATGCTACAGATATACAGTTTGCACAGTTTGTTTATTATGACACAATGATATCAAGTTTACAAACACAATAACGATAAAAGTAACTAAAAAAATAAAATTTCTCAAATTTACCAAAAAAGAACTATAGTAATAACTAGCAGTAGTAAAATAAAGGTTATGCCGACTGTTGAAAACTAAATTTAGTATGTTATTGGACCACCTCTGCTTCGCCGTAATGGCCTTACTCTAGTAGGCATACTTTTTATTAAATTATCGATAAAGGGCTGAGGTATGTTACGCCAAATACGACGCAAAGCAGTAGCTAGTTGTTCTAAAATTTGTGGTGCCTGTGTTAGTAGGTTGATTTGTTTTGACATCTCTGGCCAATCCATTCTCGCTATAACATGGAGTTCTATCCGTTTATTTAAAATCCTAACACGATAAGGGCGAGCATTGTCATCAATTAGAAAGAATATTTTACCAATTGCAGCAGCAAATGGATAATGATTTGGCTCTCATATATGTTGCAATACCTTACGGATGTCATTGATGCATTCATTAATACTAATAAGTCAGTGCGCACATCCAAACATATTCCACCCCAGACACAAACAGATCCTCCGCCGAAAGAGATAATTGGGACCATCAAATTTTCATTGCATCGCTGTCCTCTTTCTCTCCAGACCAACATTGGCCCATTAGTACAGTATACATTCGAAATCTGGACTCATGCGTGAAAAGACAACGACTCGAGCGTACCAGATTCCAGTCACTGTGTTGAATCGCCCAATCATTTCTGCGTACACGCTGCTCCCTCGTCAGCCGGGGACGTGTAGCATGTCCTCTTTCCCTTAAATTACATGCATGCAACCTTCTTCTAACCGTTTGTCCATAAATAACACGACTTGTCTGAAAAAGCCGTGTATGTCGGATTTCTTCTTACAGTGAATACCATGAAACGGTCTTCAGCTGGAGTTGTAGCGCGTTGCCGCCATCCACCATGCGTGTATGCTGCGGACGCAGTAGATTATGAACCTATTCGATGCTCGAATTATGACACATTGTGAAACACTTAATCATTCGGCGACTTCTTGCTGTGATAAGCCTGCACTTACATAACTACTAATTGATCGAGTTCTACGGTTTCTAACCGTCTTAAAGACATTGTAGTAATGCTCTCACGTGATGTTTCTCTAACAATTACTGTAATTAAACTAACACGAACATGTTTATTTGTTTCAGGCAATTGATACCGTGTTTATCAACAGCCTATTCATACAGACAGACACGTTGACGAACATGGGAGTAAACAAAAAGCTGTCGCTAAGCATTATAGCAGTTCATATGTTCAAAAAAATACACAGTATGACAATTAAATAACGGAACTTTTAATTTAAATCATAGAACACTTATCGCCATCTATCAAACGGTAGCAGCATTAGAAACACACAGGTTTCCTCTTTTAAACGCATTGAAGTTCGTGCAAATCGGATGACAGCTTATGAAGTTACATGCATTTTAGTGATTGTAGGTTAGGTCATGTCGTAAAATCAGAATGGAACAAAGAGCGAATATTAAATTTTGTTTTAAAACTGGGAAAAAAATACTGAGACGTACAAACTATTGAAAAAAGTTTATGGTGATGGTTGTATGTCTCGTACAAGAGTTTATGAGTGGTTTATTCGATTTAAAAACGGTTGTGAAGATTTAAATGGTGATGCAAGACCTGTACGTCCAGTAGGTAAAAATCGTGCTGAATTGGTGCAAAAAAATCAAGAAATAATTGCTATTGATGGGAATTTCACTGTGAGAATGTTAGCTGCAGAATTACATTACATATCAGTAGAGAAACTGTTCGACAAATTGTGACGATCGATTTGGGTAAAAGAAAAGTGTGTGCACGTTTTGTTCCACATCAATTAAATGAAGACCAAAAAATCGCTCGTGTAGAGCATTGTAGAGACCATTAAAACAGTTGAAAACGACACAGATTTTCTTGATTCTATTATAACCGGTGATGAGATATGGTCCTTTAAATATGACTCTGAAACTAAGCGCTAATCTGCACAATAGAAGTCGAAAGGCGAGCCAAAATCACAAAAGTTACGCTTTTAGAAGTCAAGAATCAAGACAATGTTGATTTGTTTTTATGATTCTACAGGTATTGTCCACAAGGAATTTGTTCCAGAAGGTGAAACAGTTACTGGAGAATATTATTTAGGAGTTTTACATCGTTTGTGGTCGAAAATTGTTCGAGTTAGGCCCGAATATCAAGCAGGAAACCAGCTGTTTTTATTGCACGATTGTTACGTTTTTTTTTTTGGTTGTATTTTATCCTTTAATTAATGGGTTATTTTAATTGTCGGAATACGTAATTCGTTTTTGATTAAATTTATGTCGTCTTCCTACTACTACTGCCATCGGGTGTAGAAGTGCTTAAGATTCCTATTGCACGCGTTCTGCCTTGCCTTAGGTGTGTGTAACGTATACAGGCATTGTCGGGTAGATGGCGTATGTTGTTTCATTTAATTAATTTGTTTTCTTTAGTTATTGTTAATTTCGTTTTTCAAACTTCTTTTCGGCCTAGAGTTATGCAACATATTATTAATAATTATTTTCCATTTTCCTATGGTTATTTGAACCTGTATTTTTGTCGTACGTTTAAAGTATTAGTTGGGTCGTTCGATCTTTTAGAACAATTGTCGTGTGCGTTTGATGATCGGGCTTGACATGTTAGAGTCTTCCTCTTTTGATTTTAACGGTCGTCGAGAAAGGTTAGACACCACAGAGCAGAATCATTTCCCTCAGCTTTACTTGAGAATGGTGGAGAGTTGAGTTTTATCGTCGGTAATCGCTTACAAAAGCGGATGTTATGGTACTTCTCAAGTATTATTGGTGAATTTTGGCGTTTTATTTCATTCTTGCGAGGATATTTTCTTCTGGGCTTGGGAATTGTTTAAGCTGCTGTAAGTATAGTTTTCCACGTGTCTAATCGATCTTAATTTGTGTGTTTCTATATTCAAATTTAGCTGCTGGTGTTGGGCCTGACATAAACCTCATTTGAGCATTTTTGGTTTGGGGTTAAGACGTGAGAACCACGTGCTTGTAGTCTTACGGTGCCAAGGAATTGTTGTTATATCCTGCGGTGAGGGCATATTTATGGTGCAGATTATTGGAATACTGTAGCCTTCAAACGCTATTTCTTGAGGTGTCGTTAACCGAGGATAGGAGAGCATATTCCATGTAACGTGTGGATCCGTAGGAGGTGTCGTGTTGGAAGCTTTGGATGTGACTTTCTTAAGGTATTGTGACTGTGTAAATTTTCTCTGACATTATCCAGAGGGTAGAGTTTAATTGACTAAACAGTTTGGCTAATTTTGTGTCAATATCGTGTAATTTGAACAGTGGATTTCAATTTTCCGGGCTAAATAATTATATAAGTAATCGTAATTTCCTAATTTAACTTCTTTTGGCCTGTGAGCCTTTATGTTTTGAATTAATTTAATTTAACGTAGTTTTATTAACAATAGTGACCCCATTTTGGAGGTTACTTTGACATTTTTGGAGACGTTACGTAGCCATTTTAATTTTGGACTTAGAAATTGAACTAAATTTTGGGATGTGTATGGCAGTGTAGCCTCACATCGGACTTGTGTAAATTCTTAGATGTTATTTAATGCATTTTAGTCTATGATTGTAATTTATTTTTGGTATAATCCCGTAAGGAATTAATGAATTTAACTTAATCATATATTCTTCCTGTAAAGCATAGTTAACTAGCGCTATTTCTTATATAGAATTAGATATCTTACAACTTAGAGTCTGTTCTCTAACGTCGAATAGATTGTCGGATGCCTCTGGTATACAGAGTGTTTATTTTTTTGGGTGACGCGTTGCATTATACGATCAAACTGTTCGACTTTGGAGGGACTTCTGGCAAGTTGCCTTATAATTGTGTACTTGTAAGAATATTGTTGGTGAATCAATGTTAGATTTAAGTTTATTCTTGTGATCACCTGTTTCTTTTGAACTTTTAAAATTTTGGTAATGTCACGTCACTAAAATTTGAATTGTGGACCACCTTGGGGTGACCATTTAAGTTTTGAATAGTCCTTCAGACCTTTTTTTTTATTACTGGCAACCGAGTTGCGCTTGTGTTTCACTATCATTGTTTTCTCTTGTTGTAAATATCTCTTGAAATCAAGACTATTAAAATAACCGGATATGTTCATAACTGGAATACACTGTTGAGGTCTAGTTAAATTTCAATAAACTGTTGTTAAGTTGAATGAGTGTGTATTGGTCTTATTTACTTATCACCTGGGGAGTTTTACATTGGACCTGGTCCGGGGTCTGAATATCTGTTGGGCTTAGCATATTATTACGGATAGGCGCCCTGACATCTTAACCTTCGACTTAGTACGGTGTTCGAACTCGCCCTTCTCTGACTGTAGCTGGAGGCAGTGCTGACTCCCATCTTTAACATCGACCCCTTGGGGAAGTAAGAGGTAAGACTAGAGTGTTATAAGTTGGTGATTAATTAATAGACAAGCGTCCTCCTAAAGTATAATAGAAGGTTAATTACCGAGGTGGTGCCTAACTCACTACCTTCTTGGAACTTTGGGTACCGATTTGTTTAAGGCCTCGGCCATTTTAATTTGAATACAAGAGGGTAGCACGATAATGCACCACCTCACAAGACCTTAAACGTTCGTGAGTTTTTAAATAAAAAACAAATTTGTCTCATCGCCCACCCACCGTATTGGCCTGATCTATCACCGTGCGACTATTTTTTGTTCCCGAAACTAAAAACTGCAATGAAAGGACACTTTTATGATGATGTTCCAACTACTCAAGCACCCGACACAGAGGTGCTGAAAAACATTCCAAAACCCGACATCAAAAAATCGATGCATGCATTAGTCACCCGTGCCATATGCTGTATTGAGGCTAATGGATCATATTTTGAATAAAAAAATTATTTAACTTTAATATAATGTGTATTTAATTCTATACCTAAAAAGTTCCGTTATTTAATTGTCATACTGGTTGTAAAATTATTTTCAAATGTACATTTTCAAAATTATTACGATATCCACTTCAATTGTTGAGCAGTGTATATATAGGTGCAAGTTAATATATATATATATATAATATATATTTCATTTACTTTGTACCTATTTCAGAAATAATCTAAATCAAAAGTCCTGGGAAAAGTTAATAATTTCAGTGGACTAAAAGAAAAGATATATATAAATCATTGAATAACCCACCTCTGAAGATATATCTGCACGACTTAGCATATATTTATATTGGACGTCCAATGTCCAACTTAATATATAATATTTTACCCAGTTAAGAAGCGTAGCAATACGTGTAAAAGTTAATAACCGTTTTAAATGCGCACGGCGTACGTACACTAGCAAACTCTTTGTTAATAAAACCGTAGAGACATATAAAAATTATTTAATGAATGGTATTATAATTGGTTAAGAGTATTTTCTTAAAATATTTTCGAGCGATATCCGAATTGTAGAAGTACAGCAAGCCGGACTGGTGGTACGTTACGGTTCAGCAAACTTGATGCAGAACATTTCATTAGAGGATTTATTTAACTTCGGAAAATGCCGAAAATGTAAGAATGGCTCAAAACTCCTTGTGTATCGTCATCTCTCCCTCCTTTCTTTTCACCTCGCCTTGTTCTCCCCTTTCTTTCGCTTTTCGTAATTAGAACTTCGAATAAAGAAATTTAATATTTAATTGTGATTTATATTGAATTTTATCTTGGAACGCAGTAAACAATGTACGTTTCACCGGTTAGAAAATAAATTTCTCTTTTCATTTTCCAGGTGGAAAATAATTACTCTTAGCAGCTAAGTAATTATTAATTTAGATAAGTTTTTTCTTTCAGTTGTTGCTTTCTTACCTTACTTTTGATTCTGTTGTTCTTTTCGTTGTTAAGATGGGAACAACCGTCCTGGGCAACTTGAGAGAGTCCAAAAATCAGCTCAACATATAATTTGCCTTTAATTAATTCACCTTTAACTTAAGAAGTTATGATTATGAGTGGATATTTACGTTCATTAAAACGTTAAGCATAGTGGCTATCGAGACAGTTTAACAAATAAATACTATGCATAAGCTCTTAGTTTCCAAATGTAACTTTATTGGCATGTAAACTGTTTATTATACATGAATCATAATCCGGGTATCTCAAACACATTTTCGTGCGAAATCGGGCCTTTAAAATACCGTGGCTTTTTAAAGACAGTTTAACAAATAAATACTATGCATAAGCTCTTAGTTTCCAAATGTAACTTTATTGGCATGTAAACTGTTTATTATACATGAATCATAATCCGGGTATCTCAAACACATTTTCGTGCGAAATCGGGCCTTTAAAATACCGTGGCTTTTTAAAGTCGCCTAGATAACAACAAATTTACTTACAACAGTAACAAATAGGTAGTGCTATTTTTTATTCAATAAACTAATGGTAAAATAAGTATTTTTGAAAATTTGAAGAACAGAACATTCAAAATCCTTATCATTAGCTATTTGGAAAGTAGCAGATTCGATCTTCCGATTTTTTTGTGACAACAGGAACGTAGATATCTGATGATGTTGTTGAAACACCCGTTTCATTAACAGCACCAGCAGTACGTTTGGAAACACGTAATTTGTTTACGGTGGACTCTTCGATATAACCACTAGCTACAGTCGATGATTTCCACCCAACCTGACGTTTCAGCTCATCCACACTCATCTCACTATTTGCCATGATCGTAGCAGACCACCGTGTGAAAGCGTGACCCGTATAATTGACAGAGCAGTTGGAAGATCCAAGAAATGCGCCTCAAGAGCAGGACACCTACCAAAAGTATTAATCCTGATTGCTTGTTTAATGGATTTTTCATTATTATATTTCAAAAACACTTTGTCTGTGGATATATTATCCGGACGTACTGAAACTATATTTATCAAACAACTTGCCATAAAATATATCAGAATCAACAACAGCAAATTTTCGACCTTCTTCTGTTTTAGATAGTCGAATATTAATAATAATGAAAACGGAGCCCTCTCTCTTAATGTCCGACAGACGTAAATCACACATTTTATGTATTCTGCATGAGCCGAAATGATGCCACAAATAACGACAATCTGAAAAACGAAATGTTGCTCTCAATATTTGTCACAACTGTCAAAATAAGACAGCTCTCACCTTCAAAAACAGAAAAGTACGATCAGGGGCTTGAACAAAAAATTTTCGTATGTGCTCTTCTCGAAATATCAAAGATTTCTTCGGGGCCATAACCTTTGTTTGTTCCCTTCATAAACGCATGTAGCTTATAAAATGCAAATGAAATTTTCCTTACCCCTTTTTTAATTCTTACCATTGTTTGTAATTTTGTATGCATGCACCACAGTGTTGATGATTCTCCAAAATAAGAAGTCAATCTTAAAGATTTTAATAATTGTGAATATCTGGTCAACGGATAGTTTTACGAGAATTTACAAAGAGTACAAAAGCATTTGCACGTCAATTCTAAAAACGTCTGCCTAAAGAAAGTCTGAAAATGTTGACCGGAAATGACAATTTTACTCTTAGCGACGACACTTCCGGTTTGGATTTTAAGGAATATCTTACGAGAAACTTGGTGCAAATTAAATTCTAAGCACTTTTGTGTCCTTTGAAAATTTTGATAGAACTGACGGTTGACGAGATATTTTAAATGTTGTGATTTTTTAGTAGGCCATATACAAATACGGTACAATAGGCTTACAATATGTGATTTGGATTTTTACGCACTAAATCAGCTAATAGTTATTTACGAACCAAGTGCGTGAAATCATATTTCGCGAATGAGTGACCAGTTTAAAGCGCGAGCCGAAAGGCGAGCGCTTTATGGACACGAATTCGCAAAATGTTTCACGCACGAAGTTTGTACAATATTTTTTGTACGAGAACTATAATAATAATACATATTGTTAAATACGTTATCGTTTATGACACACTACTAATCTCTTGATATTAATTAAAAAAGATTGAATTGGCAGTATTGATTATTTGAAGTGACATTTAATTTAAAATTATCAAATTCAAAAAATTCTATTTCATTTCCTTTTATTTTCATAGAAAAACAACGAACTGGGTAGCATATTATTAAGGTTAGGAATTTATGATTTTAAAATGTCACTAAATTAATCAAGTTCTAGGAAGTACCAACTTTACTTTTACGCACTCGTGTTTAAAGTGACTTTTTACGCACGCAAATCGAATTGTGAAATGACAGGTTTTGATAAGCGAGTACAAAAATATCCTTTATGTGATTTATATCTAAAACTTTATAGTATAATTAACCCTGTAATATGAAATAGATATTTCATCTTTAGAAAATAAAAAAAACCAAAATGACAACTTTATTACATTGTGAAAAATATACAAACCTACTTTCTACTTGGATTTCAGTTTAGTAAAATATATTTAGTTTGAACAAAAGATTACTTTCAATTGTAAATGTTGTGGTCGAGAATGTTATTTGTTCCGCCATTAATCTTATACAGTAATTTTTAAATTTGCGTGAACATATTGCCGTGACCCCTATATTGGTTAGGCAGTATAAGATAAATAAATAATTAAGTAATAGGACAAGGAAACAATTTTTAGTAGTAAGCATAATTATTGATAAATGAATTATGAGTTCCATAACCGCAACGGCGTAATGTTATAATGTTAGGTATATGATAATTGAAATTGAAACAAAATTTATATGAAAAGTACAAAAATAAACACAAAAATAAAATTGATGTATTCTATATTTATAGAAACGAGGAGCACAAGATGCAATTTCAGTATACTAAGGCCGAACCAAATTTTAGGCATTGTGTAAGAGTGGCATTAAATATATTGAGCAATAAACCACTATTCAAGCTTAATAATGTCTTAAAAATAAATAACAGAGAGAGAGTAATGATGAAGGATGGTATAGTCAAAAGAGTTAGTCATTTGAATGCCGTAAAGTTGTATGAAAAGGGTGAAATTAGACATTTACGACATGAAAACATCTTTCATCATGAGTAGACGTAAGAAATAAATAAGTTTATAAAAGATTTTTATTTGTTAGACATTCTATGGTCACACTTAACAATACGATAAATACCTGATACTTATATCTAAGCATAATTTTAAAAAGGAATATGTGAAAAGGTATATTTTTTATTCGACACGATGTAATAAAGAAAAAACTTTAGAAATAGCAGGTTAAATCCAGGAAAATTCCGGAAATAACAAGATATAATTGGTTTAATCTGAATAAATCTACAAAGATAAAAACAATGTTTAATATTGTTAACAGCTACATACAAATTAACCTACACGAAGACGAGAGAAGATGGTTTGAAGACAGGAATACAGTTGTTAAGGTCCAGGCTCCCAACAATGTAATTAAAAAAGGAAGTATTCCAGTCGTATGCAATTTCTCTCCTATTATTTCTAAAGGAGATGTCTGCAAAAGAAAAATACGGATAGTGTTAAACAATGGAAAAAGAAAGTATTTAAACAATGATGAAAGTGGCGACAAGTTCATCTATAAACACAATAAGGGATGGCGTTAATAGAAAAAAGAATGTACCTACCCAAGATAAGAAAATCGCAAATGTGCAAAGGCATAAACAATAAATAATTTGTGTGCGTGTATTTTTGTGTAATTTCTAAATGTCAAAATGATATGGGTACAGGTCAGCCTAGGGAAAACGTGAAGAAAATAAATATGAGCAGGACAATGCCAACATAAACATTAGTGCGTGGATTGTGGCGCTGCAGATGAAGAATGTTTTTTTCCGATCACCGAGAACTGATAAAAGACCGGGAACGACGGAAAAATAGGAGAAGAAGTTGCTGATCTTTGAGATAAGTTGCCAATCTTTTAAATTGCTCGAATGTAAAAATTCTGTTTGATGATTGCAGGCGTACAGATACACTGCATAGAAATCATTTGTAGTAAATGTATTAAGTTATTTTTGATTTTCAATAAGTACGTTATCATATTATAATTAGTTTATTGTCATTTAGGTTAATTTCATTTTTTCTTATTATCATTAATATGGTAGATCAATATCAAGAAGAATTTGAAGAAATGTATGAACATTATAAGTAAGTTTTTCTTGAAATAAATTATGTTAAAGATGCTATGTGGAAATATTCATCTTTAGCAAAGCGATTAACATTGTTAATATTTTGAATAGAAATATTATTTTCTTTGCTATAAGTAGATTAATTTAACAAGTCATGCGAGTATTGTTAATAATGTTAAAAGGGAAAAATTTATTTCTTTGAAACTATACAATATTAGAAAATTTGAATGCAGCAAAGAGTAATATTTTATTTTAAGAATCTATATCATATATTTAAAAAGCAATGTGTTATGCGCATTTATAAAGCGATGTGTTTTTCGTACATGTAAAGATATGAATTTTTTGTTGTTGTTTTGTGATTGGAAAGTAAAAGGATAATTTCTTTTACAGCCACATGTGGCAAAAGAATTTATTTATCGATGCTATTTAGTATTGAATAAAATGCAAATATTTTATGAGATTTAGTTTTTTTTTTATTGTAACCTTATCCATTTAATTTAAGTAAGAAATGTTGTCGGCAAATGGAGGAGAAAACACTGCTAGAACTTACGAAAATAATACAAATGTTAATAGGGATTGAATTTATAAATTTATTGAAGTAGTTTTTTTTTATGTCAATGCAATCTCTGCATTTGTTATATATTATGCTGCTTTGTATTGACATTGTTTTGGTTAATTACTGTTAGTATAAGACTATTATATTTTTAATTTGAAAACAAAGCTATAGTAATATGCACACGTATCTTTTCACTATTATCACATTTGTAAGATGATATAGGACATTTATTATTTATTTATTTAGTAATTTTGCAAGAGCAAAATTATCATCGTCAATTTATAGAAATATCTTGTGTTGAGTAAACAATATATCGGCAGTGTGAAGCAGCGATTGATTATCGTATCATATCTTTCAATTACAACAAATTATATCCTTATAATAATACAAAGCAAATTACAAAAATATATGCGTAGAAAAAATTCAATATTTGTATTTCTTTTATAGCAGGTGTAATATATGTATTTATAGATAGTAAAGTCCGAATACTGTGTAATAAATGGCATCTATTTTTAACGACTTTTGCTTTCTTAAAATTGGTTGACCGGAAGTAGTAGTTTACTTCAGTGAAAAAATCGAAATTTGCCAATATTTCGTCAATTTTATAAGGAATTCAAATATACAAAAATTTAAATTTGAGAAAAATTGTATTAAAAGTTTTTCGTGATTCTTACCGGAAGTAGGTCTTTTACTGTTATCGAATAGCGATTTTTTGTAAATATATCGTAAATTATGCATTCTATATATATTTATCAAGAGTATAAAAGTATTTAGAGCTGGATTTGTAATATTTTTGGTATAAATGAAATTTTAAAATTCGGACCCGAAAGTAACACTTTTACTCTTATCGAATAGCGATTTTTTGCAAATATGTTGCAAAGTATGCATTCTATATATATACCTATCAAGAGTACAAAAGTATTTAGAGCTGGATTTGCAATATCTTTGTTGTAAATGAAATTTTATAATTTGAATCTCTCATACATATAAGAAAGTCATTATTTGTTTGAATAGATTTGCTATTAATATCGTTTGTGTATTTTCTTTGTTTATCTACAAAGTAATAACTATGAATATCATTACTAAATTGTTATCTTTCACATCACTGACAAGGAGTTGTATAGTAGGATATGTACTTAATCATTGAAGGTGGATATATTTTAATGTCGAGTAAATATCTCCTCCTCTTTGATGTTGTGTATTATATATTAAAGTGTTTGATGTATGTATGTATTACATATTTCAGTACCACACCTACATGTGCATATCAATATGTTTATACCACATATAACGTAACGACAGTTACAGTTCCTTAACAATTTGATAGTGAATGTGAAACTCAATATTTTCTTGGAAAGGTAAAAATCATTTATTTAAAATATCGGATGATTTATGCCTTTGGATGCTATGTGATGACTTATTAATTATTGACCATTGCCAGTGTACATTTAAATATTTAGTGGGTAAAGAAGATCCACGTTGAAAGTCTGTAATAGTAGAAAATAAACTGCAATAATACCCATGAATTTTTCCAAAATATATATTACAAACCACAATTGTTCCAGCTCACGAAAGCGTTACCTAACATATCTTAGAAAATCTGATGTGTATACTTACTTGTAAATAACGTCCAAAAGTTATAAATCTCTTATCGAAGGTGTCGTGCGTCGTGGTTTGCTTATAAATTTGAATGTATCCAGTAATATATGTTCTCGATGTTGATTGATAGTCTAAGAAAGACAGTGAAAGAAAACACAATTGATTTTTTTATATTATTTTTTATATTATTAATATTAATTATTGCAAAGCTAACGTTTAAAGTGTCATTTTAAAGTTTAACTTAATAAAATGGAGATATCATTATTTTTGAGTTAATTATTCTATTACTAGTGGCGTTACTTAAGGCTTAATATTTTGAGGTTACCAAAACCAAATTCGTTAATATAACATGTCATTCGTAACTCTAGTACTTAAGTGTTAATTTATTATATCATATCATTTTAATTGAATAAAGTATCCTCTAAATCATGTCATTTTGTCACTTGACAACTTGGGGCGTAATATTATATCAATATAGTACATCTTGTTTCTTTAAATAATAAACTTATGATTATAGAAGATTGTTGTGTGTCAATAGGAAAACATATTTCAATGACTAAATTTGATCAAAATATTTTAATACACGAATCCAGATAAACATGAACCGTCAAAAACTTGCTTACAAATTTTTCCATCTTTCAACTATTGAAGTCTACTTTTACTTTGTTATACGTAGTATAAGGAAGTATTCTGATGATGAAAATTTTCGACCTCGAGATTTTTGCAGATGTCCACTTTTTGAAGTCCCCTGACACCGAAAAAGTGATTTTAAAAAAATGTCTCTCTGTCAGTGTGTGTGTGTGTGTGACCAAGATAGCGGTTAAACCGCTATAGCTATCAATTCAAAATTTTGATTTTACGAGTATAATCTCCCTCTTGAGATCTGATTAGATTTTCAGTAAAATCGGCAGACCGGAAGTAGTAGTTTACTTCAGTGAAAAAATTGAATTTTGCCAATATTTCGTCAACTACTAAGTTTAAACAAATTTATAAAGTTTTCATATGTACTTAAAATTAAAATTGAAAACAATTTTATTAAAAAACTTTTTCGAAATTCCTATCAGAAGTAGGTCCTTTACTCTTATCGAAAATCAGTCTTTTGCAAATATTTTGCAAGTCATGCTTTTTAGACAGGTACGTTACGAGTATAAAAGTATTTAGAATTTAATTTTTAATACATTATGTATAAAAAAATAATTAAAAATTCGAACCGGGAGTAACACTTTTACTCTTAGCGAGTAGTACTTTCTTTCGAATATCTCGCAAAGTATGCACTCTATAGACATTTATTAAGAGAATAGAAGTATTTATAATAATTTTTATATAAAAAAATTCTTAAAATTCCATAATTTGAAACTCTCATATGTATAAAAAAAAGTCGTGTGGTGGCCACACCTTATTTTACTACTACTTTTGCACAAAGCTTTCTAAATTAGCAGCGATTATTTTCGGTAACAAGCTATCTATTCTGTATTGAAACAGTGCGCAGATTTAAGTGCCTTATTGTATAGTCTAATGTGGTATTTTTTCTACTGTCATATGTTATAATACGCGATGACGATATCTTAATAATAATTTGATCAATGTCGGCCGCGGACTTCTTCTATAAAAAGACTCCATTTCACCAGAACACACATCTGACGTTGCTAATGAGTGCGTGCGGAATCCTGCTGTGTCGGTCGGTTATGATGCCCAGTCCATGGGAAACCGAGTCCATTGTTGCATGCTAAGACAATGTGTGGTCCACTTAATACGCCATAGTCTCTTTGCCTCTAATATAACGTTCGACAACACTTAAAAAATGTTACAACTACAGGAACAACTGCAACAATAAAAAATCATAACTATCCGGATAGATGAAACAGTACATATATATATACATATACACGGCCACTTTGGACAAGAGTATATTGTGCGATACCGATGCCGTGTATAGAAAATAGGACTCATTTGTTTAAATAAACGATATATTACGAATGGGTAGTTTTGTATACTCTCTGTGTTTCAGAATGAGATCTTTTGTGTTCGTTCAGTCAGCCGAAGACGAAATGCCAATTAAACATCGGTTGTTTCGAACCGCATCAGTTGAGCAATGGTTTAAGTACACCCCATGGTGTATTACTAAATTGTTTGTTAAATTGTTTTTTTTTGTATTGGATAGATTTATCAACAAGAAAAAAAATTGCAAAAAGCGCCTTTAAAGTATAAAGTAAATTTTCCGCGAAAATCATTTAGTGTGAACTTTGCCATTCATTCTTAAAAACGAATATTAATACTTATTTCAAGTGCGTGTAGTCGCCTTCTTAACACACGCTGAAATTTAAAAAGTCTTTATTGCAAACACGGTGACAATTTAACACTACCTACTGTGTGTAAAGTGAAAGAAAACTTGTTCTTTATAAAAAAATGTTGATTGTATCAAAACCCCTCTAGGAAAATAAAAAAACCAGTAATCATTTAAGATAAGATAAAAAAAAACTTGATCAAAATAATGTCGAGTTGTTGATTTTAAATATGACTAATTCCGAATATTACATCAGTATCGCATTACCCATGTATTAGTCATTAACCAACGACAACACCTGTCAGTTTAGTTTGCTTTATTTGTGAACAATTATTACGTTAAAGCAGCGAATCTACCTGGCATGCACAGACTAAACAACCCAGACCGGCAACTACTTGAAAGAAAAATATCCAAGATCTTCTATCCTTGTCACGCATCAGCGAACTTGGTACGAAGATGGTGCTAGCAGCATATTGGCGCGAAATTTGAAATTAGTTTGTTTTTAGAATAGGCTTATTAAATACGTTATTTATGTAACAGAAACATACACAAAAGTTACTAAAACTATTGTAATAAATATTACTTACTGTAACAATTATGTGTAGAAAATTAATATTACAAGTCTATAGTATATAAAATTGATTGCTAAAAATAAAATCAACAACAAAATAGTAATAATAATACTAATACATAAATCAAAAGGTATCAAACCTGCAAGGCAAAGAGCATGTCAAAAATGCGCTTCTTAAATAAAGGAAATGCCAATCTTATTTTAATAACTTTTCAAAATAATGTTTATAAGAAATTTATAGATTTCTTAGTTTAGCTGGTTTTCTTTGTGTAGCACGAACATCAGATCTCAGCTGCCTCCTCTGTTCATTTTTCCGCATGCAATACCGCAAGGAATACCTATTTTGCACACTTCTTTAGCAATAGTTTCCTTTACAAAATCGTGATGTACTTCAGAAAGGAAAGTAAACTGAACAGCATTAATAAGGTGATTGACAGATTTTTACAAATATTTTTATAATTCGATGTATTATTTAATATCACTTCCAATTCAGTTATAGTATGGCCAACAGCCACTACTACTAAACTTTCTGATGGATAATGTAGCTTGTATTTGTCAGCCGAAAATTCTTTAAAATATATAAACCTATTACATGGCAAATCTGTTTCGCCTGTTAATGCTGTGAAGCACTCTGCACAGTTAATCTCCTTCATTATCCCCTTTGCTATATAGCCACATTTTGTTAACTTCATCCTGCCCAAACCCGCACACTAAACACTTGGACACCATATTTGCGGCAACATATAATTAATACGATGAACGACAAAGGATTGCAAAAATATGTCAAACGTGTCAAATTTGAAATCTAGGTTTGAATGACACATAACCATAGCATAATAAACATTTCAAATGACGCTAGCGCCATCTCATCTCCAAGTTCAGTGAATCTGATAAAGATGGTAGAGTATTGAAATTTACGCTTTAGTTGCTAAACAAGGATGAGTAGTCTGGATAAAATTGAGGATTAAGTTGCCGGTATGGATTGTTTAGTCTGTGTACTTGGTGAAATGTTGTGATTTAGGGGAAGTCTCGTATAAATGATATACAATACAGTTATTCAATGAAAAATACCCGAAGTGTAAGCAGAACAACATTGACGAAATTAATTGATAAGTTTGATAAAACGGGATCCGTTTCCGACATAAAGAAACAGCGCAAAGCGTATAATGATGATGATGCTGTGACCATTATGGCTATCGAATCAGTTACGGAACATCCAAAGAGCTCTCTAGGTCAGCGAGCAAGTGAACTCAATGTTAGTCATACATTATTGCAAACAATTTATAAAGTGAATAAAATTTATCCATATAAACCTAGATTTAGGCACATCTTAGAAAATGCAGATCACGCTTTCAGACTCGAGTGAGAACAATATGGAACAACGCCTCAGAATTTAATGTTTAGTGATGAAGCAACGTTTTCAACAAATGGTAATGTTACCTCACAAAATTGTAGATATTGGTCTTAGGATAATCTAAACTTTAGAACTAATGTCACAAATAAGTAATATCAAAAAGTCAATGTTTGATGTGGAATGTTATTAAACAGTATCATTGGACCTTATTCTTTTAATACAAATTTAAATCAAGACAATTATTTGAAAATGCTTCAGGATTTTTTATTGCCAACACTTGAGTAAAAGGAATTGCGACGCGTTTACTTTCAACAAGATGGGTGTATGGGTCATGGTACCTTGATTGTTATAGAATTCTTAATTTTAATATTTTCATTTAATTCTTAATAGATGAATTGGACAACTTAGACCAATACATTGGCCAGCTCGATTACCGGACTTTTTTCTTCTGGGGTTACTTAAAGAAAAAAAGTCTACGCAGAAACAATGGGATATGATTTAAATTATTTCAAAATACGGATTGCGGAGGCTCTCAGAGAAATTAATGTTGAAATGACGAACAAAGTTTACAAGCAATTTAGAAATCGAGTTGAAGATTGCGCTAGATGAGAAGGAGATTATGTGCAATAATTTTGAAAGTTTAGTGGTCATCCTTTTTTACAAATACAAAAACAGTAAAAGTTTTATTGAAATGACAATTAGCTTTTGCCTAGAATGAATAATGTAATATAACATTCGAACTTCAACTACTTGACATAATTTCAAGTTTTTTATCTTACGTTAAATGATTACTGTTTTTTTTTTATTTACAAAAAGGTAAATAAAAGGTAATTATATATTTGTCAAGCAGGGACGAACTCTCCATATGAAATGTGGAAATGGTGGTTAGACATGTTGATAAAAAAATGACGTATATCTTGGTAAAAAATGTAGGTATGTGTATTGTTGTTGAAACTAATGCTACATTATTGCGTCAAATTGTTACAAAGGGCCACCACGAAGGTCGCTAAATTGTCGCAATAGGTTATTTATGGTTGGTTGTAAAATTGCGACAATTATGTATGAAGTGATTTTCATTATAACGATCATAGTGTAAAACGTTTAAATGACGCCTTTGCATAAATTGATACAAAAACTAGAATTAATGTCGAGAAGATTGAGGCCTAATAATAGTTCGAAAGGTCTATCGACGTATTTGTTAAGTTAGTTATTGTGGAATAAATAGCTTACAAAGGAAAATATCACGATTTCTAACATTTATTATATATCAGGCATTAAGATAGGGTCTTGCGAAAGTTTTTATGGTAAACAGATAAATAAATTATCTGTTCTATAAGATTGACAAAATTACAAAGCAATGAGAGCAAAGTAAGATTAATTAAGTAAGTTAATTATAAAAACGAACTATGGACGTTGCTTTTTTTTATTCACATCTGCAAGTAAGTCTACTTATGAGTCTTCTATACTGGTCTATCGTATCTTAAATTCCTATAACATGGACGGTGTAATATACTAGCTAAATTTAAAAAATTTGGTCTGATCTTCCGTTTGTAAAAACTATAAGCCTGTACCTAGACGATACGGGAGCCCATTTTTACAATTCTTTTTTCTAAAACAACTTAATGATTTTTTAAAGTTTTAATGTTTTGCAAGAATTTCAGTGCAAATTTGTCAGCATATTGTGCTGCGGCTAGTGAAAAAAGTATGAAGAATGTGACCGACATAATCTTATCAATACATTCAGTAATACATTCAATGTAAATTTAAGTATGTTTTTATGATAATAAGCAGGTAATTGTAGCGCGGAGAAAATACGTAAATTTCCTCTGTACGGTGGCGACAACTGGCGACAAAATATTGAAACTGAACAGCTCAGGTCTTTAAGGCTGCCTTTGATAAGGTTTTGGCGGGAGAAAAAGTACCCAAAAAATACCATTTTTATTTCCACTTTTACGGGCGTTAAAAATCAAAACATGTAAATTTTATACATTACGCATAAAGATAAAGGTTAAACGAAGCGAACGGTAGTACACTCATTTTTTCAAATTAAGTTAATATATAAGCCGTAAATAAAATGGGATGTTAGTGGTTTTGCAGGTACTAGAAAAAATGGCTACATTTAAAAATTACAGGGTAAATTTATTTGTAATATAGCTAGTACATTCGGTATTTATATTTGGAATTAAAAATAGTAAAACTAGCTAAATATAATAAGTGTAATTTTTTGAGTGGTCCATGAAATAAAATTCATTTACATTTTTTGTTGGTCATTACAGATATGTGTTACATTTACGTCGCATTACAGTGTAGTACGTATAGTATATCTATTATCTTGCAATTATTTAGAGGTTAATTTTGTGTTATATGATACTTTATTCATTATAATTTAAAATTATAATTAACAGCAATTTTTGCGGTTACAAATTATAAAATTTGGTATGTTACGCGTTATTTAAGAGTAACGTAACAGACAATGAGCAGCTGGCATCACAGGTTGGCACCACAAAACCATAAAAAGTAACGACATAGTTTAATTTGCGAGTTTAATCAAATTGTATCATTTTAAAATATGGAGTTTTCTGTTATCTTTATTTGAAAGATGCCTATCCTTTTACTAATGAGATGAATTATGCAAAAAAGCCAAGTAGCCGTTTTATATTTACGAAGTGGAGTAGAAATTGTTGACAAGAATGTTCTGTATTTTTCTTTAAAATTTCTTGTTAATTACTTAAAATGTAAATATAGGTACATTTTATTTGATAGCTATTTTCAAAACTTTGAAAGTATTATCGTTTTACATATTTTTGTGTAAAATTTAATAAGAAATTCAAAAATGAACTGATATATAGGGTGTTCCATTTTAAAAAATTGACCTTTATACAAAAACAAAATATTTTTAGAATGTGCTCCTAATGACCAGCTATCACAAGAAAAAAACCACTTCGAAATATCTTTACTCATAATGGTATAATCGGCCTTACCTGCGGAGATAACTCACCCTGTATACATATATATATGTATTAAGTTTTTCAATTTACAAATAAATTCATATGAATGCTGAAAGTTCGCGCGTCTTTCTCCCTAATTCTGCATGAAAGTTAACAAGTACCGATTAGATTCATACGCATAAAATCAAATTGCAAAGAAAGTCGCACAGACCAAATTTACAAATCGTATGTAGAGGCGGAAAGTATCAGGTAAAATGACCTTGAAATGTTTTGAGGTAATTGTTATTTAATTTTAGAATTGCATATCGTGGCGCCATCCTATTATTACTAGTAGTACTTAAGATAAAGGAAAATCTTAGTCCCGAACCGAAATGGATTTCCCAAGATTGAAACGCACCCTTACGTAAAAATTGTCAAACAAGGTGATCGTGGTGGAAATTCAACTTCCATATCTAAGCTTATAATCCGATCGTCAAAAAAACTCACGAAGAAAAGCAATATTTTCTTGTGTTGCTTGTGCCGTTGCACCATCCTGCTGGAAGTAATCATATTGTAATTCAGCTGGTCAATAAATTCATTCAAAATGTTTCTATACCTCACAGCATTAATTGCAAAATTAAAAAAAATATGTTCAACATTTCTGCGGCGCGAAACTGCCAGCCAAACACCAAGTTTCGTAGAATGCAAAAACGATTAATCAAAAATATGAGTTTTTCATTACTCGACATCCGAGTATTTTGGGAATTGACGAAGTACCCCGAAAGATGAAACCACGCTTCATCGGAGAAAAATTTCAAATTTAGCAGGTCACTATCTTGCAATAAATTATTTGCAAACCACTGGCAGCAAGGTCTAGCGGCCAAATAGCCTGATGTAATTGCATCTGCATGTGTAAGTTTTTCTTTTTCTGACATGTTCCATAAGAAATACTAATCTCTTGAGAAAGACATTACAAAGGTTTTGTGGTTTCATTTTTCATACGTAGAAGAACATCATTCATAACATCTTCCGAACGAACAGTTGGTCTATACCAATACGTGATATACATATGTCCCACAGAACCAGTCATTCGAAAAACACCAACACAATTGGAAAGGCAATTATAAACATTTTTGGGAATTACAGCTAATTCTGGAGTAGTGCTCCATAAAATCATCAAAATATGTCCGCTGGCTGTACATCCAAATTCCATCAATTCGCACTCCAATTCGTAAATAGGTTTCAACGTACGTTTTTTGCACTGTATGGTGAACCATATTTGAAATTATTCAAACTCGATGTTCAAACTTACTTTCAGCATCTGTATGAAGTTCAGACATATATTTTTTATTTCAATGCCATCTTCGTCCTAGAAACTTTATGATATCACGGTATATTAACGTGATGTTCTATACAGATGTACTCAGAATATAAAAGTATATAAAACTCAATTTGTAACAACTTTATTATAGAAAAATTTGGACGAAGCATAAATATTTTTTTGTAAATTGCTTACATCAGCGTGATCTTTAATTCTTCAGGCAATATGAATATGTTATCCGAATATCATATAACGTTCACTAATGAAGTACTAAATCCCCTAAACACAATTACTTATTTTTCACTAAAAGTTAATTTAGTCGTCTGAGATAAAACCATGTCTAATGAAATGTTAATTAATGTAATTTGTCTCCGCATTTACATATTACATAACATTAAAGTTGTATATTATATAAACGGAAATCAATAATAGGTGAGCTTAATTTTATCATAATAACATATCGAGTTTAAGTTTCAGCAACTGGAAAAAATGTGGTTAAAAGGTGATCACGCTCAGTCTGACCGCAAATAAAAATATAACTAATAACAAATGCTTGCCCACCAAAAACCGCACGACATAATAAAGATAAGCGTCGGGAGGTAAAATGCACGTGTAAGAAAGACCGAATAAAACAAGAGAAATGGAAAATAAAACACGAACTAAAAAATCGCTAATCGTATCGAGAGAAATTACCTCGAAAATCACTGCCTCTGATTAACTGACACCCAAGACTACAAATCAGTATGCGGCAAAAACGAATGGTCATTCATGTAATTTGTCCCACACATAAGTAGCCATTTACAATCTCCGACGCGTCGTTTTATTCCATGTACGGATATCTCTGGCTTTCTCTTTTACACGAATGAAATGATACGACTTACCAGCAACGCTTCGTCTTTCGACTGTAGTCGTCGTCGAGGAAATAACATCACGTCACTAAAAACGGCTAGTAGAATCGCTATTTTGCGAATGTGCTCATACGACTAACTTGAATGTAATGTATGAGGGTTAAAGCTTTCAGATACCGCATGAATTTTACGTGTATGCATATATAGCTTAGGTATGTAACAATTTTTGAAGAACAAACATGTATATGAATAGTATTAGGTACCCACATTAATTACAATTACCCGCTCTTAATAAATATTTTATAAGAATGCTATCTTAATTTATTAACTTCTATGGAAGAAGTTTAGTATAGTCGAGTCGCTCTCGCAACCGACATGCGCCACTAAATTAAAATGGCGTCAAATTTGAGATGTTGCTAAATTTTATCTGTCAAGCAACATAACCTACAAAACCCATTTCTGGACTGTCATAAATAATAATACTCATACACCTTTTGACATTTGTCGTAATTATCTTTTGACGTTTGTTATAATTGTCATCAAATATTTTAAATTTTGTCAACAATGCTTGCCTCCTAAACAGTATAGCCAAATGTTATATAAAGTATAGATGTCGAAAAAATAATATTTAATAGCTTTACTTATAATATTTAATTTGTAACTGGTTTTCATGTTATAGTATTTTACTATGGGAAGGTATATATCCTGAAATATTAATTAATTAGTTTAATTTTATTGTTTGGAAATTGTCCCGGCCGATCGAAATTTGTATTGGTATTGAATCGTCGTTTTTAGTTCGTACTTTGGCTGTGTCGGGTGCCAAAACGACTCGACTATATGTACACTTGCAAAAAAAAGGTTTCCACAAAAAATTCAGTCCGATTAAATTCGTACCCATCTCTAATTTTCAGGAATAATACCTCGCCCACACATATTGAATAATGTGGATATTGTGTTATATGTGTTTAGTTTTATTGAATTTTTACTGTTGAGATTGATATACGTACACATGTATAAGAGAATTTATAGGTTTGTTCAGACCTCCAGTTCTGAACAGTTCCGGAACCGTTCTAGAATTACTAGTTTTGATAGTAATGCGCATGTCCGGCCAAATTCTGGTTCTGAATTAGTTCGAAATCCTAAAGGTTCTAAATTGGAATTTTAGGGGAAATTATATTACCAACATTAGTAATAGAAATATTAAAAAACACTAAACTTATGGAAAGAAATATAGATTTTTGTGTAAAACTCCTTGTTTCTTAGTCTTTAGTTGTACTGTATAGTTGACTTTACATACTGATCACCTAATTTCCAAAGAATGTTAGTTACAAATTGAAAAACATTGCACCTATATACAGTGCGAATACAAAGTAAGGAATAAAATTCGTCAAATTTTTATCTCTACTTTTTGGCTATTTTTTTTTCGGACAGTTCAATTTTTAATATTAAATCCCC
Source organism: Amphimallon solstitiale (assembly GCA_963170755.1). NCBI lineage: Eukaryota > Metazoa > Arthropoda > Insecta > Coleoptera > Scarabaeidae > Amphimallon > Amphimallon solstitiale. Next base: position 1,249,262 of record OY720683.1, on the reverse strand, counting down.
ACGTGTTGGCATAAATTATACCTTTCAATTTTAACCAGTGGCGGCGCACAGAGGGCCAACTCAAAAAGTTTAAATTGCAATGGGGATCAAATTTTTTTGAAAAGATCTCTTTCTTTATCCTCTATGTAGCAATAAAGGTTTTTTAGCATTCAATATCACAACTCTATAATTCCTTTGAATATTGTACTAACTTATCAACACAAACCATAGCTCCTTGAAAATATACACACACAGCCCAAATAAATACCCTTATCGAATAAGATGCTCAACCATGGTTTTCAAATTTGTTTTGAGCATTGCAACTTATCTGATATGTGATTTGCCAAACTTGGTCTTTAATTATTGCCTATAAGTCGTCGATGTTATGAGAAATGAGAAAGAAAATTGTTTCGAGTTCATCTACTATTCCTGACCGGACGTTTGACTTTTTATGGATTCTGCGCATTTAGTGGGGATTTTTGGGGGCCTAGTATCGTAAATTTTGACGATTAATTTCTCCATTAACGGTAGATGTTGCTTCATTTGAAAAACATATTCTGACCGCTAAACAGTGATTTGGTTCATTACTGTTTTGCAGAACTCTAAGCGGTAATCTGGATCATCTTCACTTAATTCGTGAAATAACTTAAGATTATATGGGTGGCATTTTTCTATTTTTAAATATTTTATCACTGATTCCTGCCTTATTCCGTTGTTCAATTCTTGGGATATTCGATGTTGATTTTCTTGTGACGAGTAGCATATCAAGCCTAACGTCAAGGGGGATCTTCGGGTGGCAAGTCCTGAATCGATGCTTAATACTCTCTTCTTCCCTGAACTTGGTTTCTATTTTTTATTTGCTGATTGGGTGATATTTTTACCACGATTTTTATTATTAAATAAAGTCTGTGTTCTTCGTCTGAGAATGCTTTTATCACCACAACCGAGCATAATTAAGAATTCAATCCTTTTTTTCAGTGAATTTTATTTTTATAACCCAACGTCGAACTTAATTAATCCAACGTATTAAAGCAGCTCTTTCAAAATTTGACTCTCCAAACTCCAATAACAACTAATTAACAGAAGATATTGTGATAAGCAAAAGCAGAAACATCAATCCAAAAGAAGTGAAACAGATATTATTAGTCATGGAAGATTGAAAGTTATTCTTCTTGTTTTATCGACCGAATTAAAAAATCCGCACTATATAGCCAATAAAACAATCTTTCAGAAAATGTAAAAAAAACTTATAGAGTGTTTCAAATAAATTCGTGAATTAAAAAAGTAGTTTATAACAACTATGAATATTTGAATTATAAAAATATTATAATTGTCATTGGATATAATGTCAAACATTTTGCTACGCAATGTTAAATTAATCATGGAAATGCTTATTTTAAAATTAATGGTAACTGTAACAGGAATAGGTACAATGCATCTATTAAATATGCATTAACACATACGTATCCAATGAGAGAAAGCAATCAGTTGCTCCGTAAACATGACTTAAAAATGTTTAATTACGGCAAAAGTAAATATTATTCAATAATTTCTGGGAAATAATGCAATTTAATGCTGCCGACTTAACAATACTTTTTTTTTAATTTCCTCAGTTTTATTAGTAGTGCTAAAATAATTCTAATGTAACGGTTGTATTTTATTCTGCCACTTATTCAGTTGATTGATTTATATACTTTCTAGCTATATTTGTAAATTATTTAGAGCAGAAACCTTAACATTATTAATCTTGAGAGTTTCTTTTCTATTTACTGTAATTGTATTTTAATGTATGTGTCTTGAAAAAAATATATTAACAGTACCTATGCATATTTATTTCAGAAATTTTCGATTAAAAATACTTAGATATCTTTGCTTCTTTAATAAATGTGCGCAATACAAGTAGAATTACTTGTATTGATAATCGAACAAATAATAATTTTTTTCTTTTCCTGCGTTCCTTTTTGGCGTTGGTTAATGTAAGTCTAATATTACAATAAATTTATGTTATAGGGAAAGACGGAAATTTAAAAATTTATTTTTTACTGCAGGAACGGAATAATGGATGGAAAAAAATGGAAATTATTAGCCCACAATAAGTGCTATAACACCACTGAGAATTTTATCATTGCTTGGTCTTTGAACAGTCCGGCGAATAGGTATATATTTTTGTAGAATTTGAAGAAATTCAGGTTCAAACTGATGGTGTATTTCACTATTGACTATTCAGTATGAACAGGAAAAAGGAAAATCTTAAGGGGTGGTTCAGACGAACGACCTAAGTACGCCCTCTGCTCTCCCACCAAGCCCTTAAGAATATTTTAACTTATAATTAGTAATAAATGCGTAAAAATAATCCTAACTAAACATAACTAAGACTAAAGTAATTCTGCGTATATATGGCAACCTTATCATTCTTTTAAGCACACATAACAAACTAGATAAATTGAAATGAGCGTCATTGTTTCTCTAGTAAATATGAACAAACAGCACCCCTGAAAGCCGTCATACTCATAACCTTAAAATGGTACGATACGAAATTCGAATTCGAAACGCGAGCATAGTTACAAAAGTCAATATTTTTGGGCAATATACTTGTATAAATTAAAAACAGCAATGGCCCCAGAATGGATCCCTGAGGCACACCCCTATGGATAGACAACGGGGAGGACTTCTGATTACCCAACCGAACCATCTGGTACCTGTCGCACAAACAGGACTGTATAAGGACTCACCACAGTCAATATAGTGCAATAAATCCTAGAGAACATCGTGACTGATGGTATCAAACGCCTTACTAAAATCTAATAATACTAGAATGGACAGTTCGTTGTTAACTCTGCCCGCATGATATCATCTGTCACGTCCAGTAGACTTATGACGCAACTATAAACACGTCTAAAACCAGACTGACATTCCGGAATCAGTGTATGACATGCTAAATGTCCCTTCATTTGAGCGCACATGATTTTTTCCAAGATCTTACTAAACGCAGAAAGTATGTTTATTGGGCGAAGGTCCCGCACATTAGACGGGAATGAGGTTTTACTTTAAATACAGGCATCAGGTAGGGAAGCGCATAGAGCAATATTAATGATAAACATATTTCTAATTTAGTATATGTCTCACCAAAATAACAAGAATTAATAATTGTGCTGCTCTGCTAAGGAAGGTTTCCATTCAATTTGATGTCATTTTATAATAGTTTTTTTTATATTAATGATTCAAAATTGCGCTTTTACACAAGAACAAATACAAATAAAAGTCAACCTAATAAATTACTACAAAATCCTAATATTTTTGTATGTAACTTCTTTCATCTAAAATTACTTAATATTATTAAGAAAAAGTTACTTAACCGGTAAAATGGGGTGGCTTTATGCCACTTTTTATGGTTTTCAAAGAATTTCGGACAATTATAGACACCAAAAATGTTTGTAAAAATTAACGATATACTTTGAACCTTTGGTTACTAAATTGTGTAAAAAAGACTTAGAAATTTTCATTCGTTTTTCTAAAATTATTTATAACAATTGGCACAATTTCCCCCCATAGGATGGGGTGGCTTTGTGCCAGCTACTTGTTTACCGTTTTAGCACAATGCCGGCTATTTACAGGCTAAAAATGTGCCAGGCCCAGCTTCATATTATAGTGAAACTGTATGGTATGAGTGACATGGCCCAATTTCACCCCAATTAGTTTTATCTCTGTTATTTTTGTGGCACAATCTCGCCCCAAATAGAAGGTTTAATGAATTTTTTTTTTTATTTATAAAATATAACAAACACTAGATATTCTTACAAACCAAAATAAAACAAAAGAACATCCAATTCTCACATAGAATAGTAACTAATAAAGATAATTAAGCGTATAAACTGAATTTCAAAATAGGTAGTGGTACAAATTCCCCCCTTATATTGTCGGAATCTTATTCAAGGTGACACACCCAGGTTATTTTGCACTACTCGACCACTGCGTATTCTTTAAAAGATAACCTATATAACACCTAATTACGTGTGAACTTTGAAACGGTCATTATTAAAACACTTTAGGCAAGCCAGGAGAAAGTATGCGATAAAACGAAAATTTTGCAAAATCTCACCAACTTAATAACTTGACGGAACAGAAATGGAGGGTATTGCATACACAAACCATACATTTCATTCTATTCGCCTCTAATATCGGTATTCTTGAACAAGAGTTCGGGGCGGTAGGTGAATCGATGTGCCGATATGGTGCGAATATACACGATCAACACGTAGTGGCACAATCACGCTCCGGCTGGCACAAAGTCACCCCATTTTACGTACTAAAACATTAGAGTTTTGTTCATATATGTCTTGTACAACAAATCTCTATTTGAATTTGGAGATTATATTTTTTTTTTGGCAATTATGCACATACATATTCTGAAGAATAATTAAACGATATTCAAGAAACAAACAATGTGGTTTAAAGGTTTAGTAACATAAAGCTTCATTACTTACAAAAATAGTCTTTATTCAAAAAAAAAATATTTAGATAAAATACACAAAGCACTTTTCTGTTACCATTTTGTTCTTTGTACTTCTATTTTGTCCACCCTATTCTAGTTCTTCATTAGTTGGTCTTGTGTATTCTCCTTATCATTTCTTTGTCGCAATATCATGTCTAAAGTGTTCCATTCATGTACTCTCAACTGTTATAGAACTATATGGAAGAATATAAACTACAAAAAGCGTTGACTGAAATCTTGGTGACCATATCTATACATTAAATTAAAATTGTTACAAATGTTTACCCATTTAACAAATAAATCTGGATCATTACAGGAATCAGGAAATGAGTGTCGGGGAGATTTCTTGTCCATACAATTGCGAACAGAACATGGACGATACGCCATAATGATTTCAGAAGGAATAGAATGGTAAAGCTGGAAATAATAAAGAGGAATATGAAGAACATTTTAGATAATGCTAGGATTATGGAACTACAAAAGTTATGGAAAAATAACACGTATTTTTAATATGAAATGACACTTTCTACGAAAAGAATTTGTGGAGAAGTTCTTGGCACAGTGGTCGGCATTATTTTATTCGAATAGGCCACGTTAGCATTGACTGTATCGCTATACCACCGCAAAATACTTTACTGCAAATTATTTTATAAGAACATTTTGTTGCATAAAATGCCATCTCAAAGTAAAAAAAATATCTGCAATACACGGCGGGAAAGGAAAATAATATCACAGAACATTTTACAAAAATACACATAAAAACATATTAAAAAAAAGTATAATATGTAGTTATATAATATAGTACAAAAAAGTATATAGCTTAGTTTACAATTATATGACACTTACCTAAAATTGACCCTAATAAACTTCAACTATAATAGAAACAAATTCATACAAACGAATGAAAGTAATACTAATTATTAAAAATAGTCACACAGAATAAACCAAAACTTCAATTAAACACAACAAAATATTAAAGATATTGATTGAATCGGCCGTGACTTGCTGGAACTCCATAATAATTAAGGTTGAAGTAAAAATAATTTACAACTAATTTCCAGTATAATCACACTTTATTTAAAAATACGACATGTTTCGCTACGATGTAGCTTCTTCGGGTATTACATTACTACTCAAATGACCAAATAGATCTAAATAATTCCCCGCTGTTAAATTGGTACCGTTAAAGACGTAGGTAGTTTTAAGAATATATTTAAAGTACATTAAATAGTCATTAAGAGATTTATAGTAATTAAGTAATGAACAAGTGTGTAGAAAATGTGTTGTAAAAATCATAATTTGTAGAATATATTTAGTAGTAATGTAATACCCGAAGAAGCTACATCGTAGCGAAACATGTCGTATTTTTAAATAAAGTGTGATTATACTGGAAATTAGTTGTAAATTATTTTTACTTCAACCTTAAATATTAAAGAGTGAATAAATGAACCGGCTATATAGAATTCAAGTGCGTCCAAAATTAAAACGAAAAAGGCGGTAAAGTATAGGTAGCTAATTGAGTAATCTACATGATAGTACTAATCAGAGTCATCTGGTGAGGTTTGCAGGTACCAAAAACTATAGCTGCAAAGGTCTAATTTAAGTTACGCCTCCCTGAGCCTATGACCTATTTTGTTTATCGCATTTTCGGTGTCATTTTATCAAGTACTTTAGCAAAATGATTTATTTATTTATACTTTTTTAACTGATTATGGAAGAGTTAGTTTACATTTAGTTTCTGCATGAATTATTCTTTTTCTTTGCACGTTTGACAACAAGCCACGTTCCATGGAAGAATTACCAAAAGTACAGTTCTAACAAAATAATTATAGGAATAAGTAAATTGACAATTAATGTAAATTACATTACGTGAAATTTTAATATGTCTCTCATTTATGTAGGTGAACTAAGTATATGTTTCTTGCTCCCTATTATTTAGTTATAGATATAGCGTGCCTGCTTTTGCCAGCATTAAAAATTAATTATACCTTTTTCACATACAGAGCATATATCAAGCATATTAAAGGGTTAAAACACAGATGGTATATATTTCGGATTGTTATTAGTTTCGATTCGTGAATATTTGTGTAGAACAAGAAGAAAAGAGACAGAACTCTTTGCCGCAAAATATTTACCAATTCTGTTTATCATATAAAGTAATTACAGCCATAGCTTGTTTCTATCATATTTTATTTTACAAAAGTGCATATCTAAACTCTTGAATTAAATGAGAAATGATTCGTACACATCTCACATTAGTTTCAAAACACTTCACTAGCTGTTTGTATGTATTATTTATTTAGAAAATGACCAGTCACCAGATACTAGAATAACGAAAAACAGTTCAACATTAATTGATTACATTGTAAGAATTACCCAGATATTGAAACATGAAGTACATTTACACCAAAAATAAGTGATCATAATAACCCTACAAATCGATAAAAATCGAAAGATTACTACAATAATAAAATAAAAATTTGTACATTGCAACGTTGATACACTTTAAAGTTATATAATGAATATTCAATGAAACAATAATTCAAATAATGAAAATATATTGACTAACCGATTCATTGGCATAATTACTGATATTTATTCATACAGTGTGTCCATTGGCAGAGACGAGTGGGCCAGTTAGATATATGCGAAACAAATGGATTAATATACAAATCATGGAGGAAATAACAGTAAATACAAAAAGCGGAGAATCGAAGAATGATTATAAAACTTACAGAAATAAAGTAACAAACTTAATAAGAATGGCAAAATAAACATTTCTAGAAATGTTATTGGGCAACAATAAAACCAACTCCAAAAAGCTGTACAAAAATTTAAATATCATGATTGTGGATGAAAACAAACTTGATAGTCAATCTATTATATTTCAGAATAAGGAAATTATGAATAACATTGATATTGCACAGAATTTCAACCAATACTGCGTATCTATAGTGTACAGGACACAATAAACACTATACTAAAAAAATGAGGTGTGTCCACCACACGACTTTCTTATACGTATGAAAGTGTTACTTCCGGTCCGAATTTTGAAATTTCATTTATACAAAAAATATTCCAAATCCAACTCTAAATACTTTTGTACTCTTCATAAATATATATAGAATGCATAATTTACGACATATTTGCAAAAAAACGTTATTCGGTACGAGTAAAAGTGTTACTTCCGGTCCGAATTTTGAATTTTTTTTTATACAAGAGATATTTAAAAGTACGTTCTAAATACTTTTATACTGGTAATGTACCTGCCTAGAAAGCATGACTTGCGAGATATTCGCCAAAAACTGATTTTCGATAAGAGTAAAAGACCTACGTCCGGTCGGAATTTCGAAAAACTTTATTAATACAATTTTTCTCAAATTTAATTTTAAGTACATTTGAATTCTTTATAAATTTGCTTAAACTTAGTAATTGACGAAATATTTGCAAAATTCGATTTTTTCACTGAAGTAAACTACTACTTCCGGTATGCCGATTTTGCTCCAAATCTAATCAGTTCTCAAGAGGGAGATTTTATTCGTAAATATAAAATTTGAAATTGAGACCTATAGCGGTTTGACCGCTATCGTGGTCACACACACACACACACACACACACACACAGACAGACACACAGACACACAGGCACACAGACATTTTTTAAAAACCACTTTTTTGGTATCAGGGGACCTCAAAACGTGGACATCTGCAAAAATCTCGAGGTCGAAAATTTTCATCATCACAATACTTCCTTATACTACGTATAAGAAAGTAAAATTACTCAAACATATATTTGCGCAGAAAGTAACAAGTGGGCGAACTGCGTTGCTTGGACCTATATCACAAAGTTATGTCTAGGAGGTTACTTCCGTACCCTTACCACAAGAATAAGTTCAAAATGGACATACATAACCTCATTAATTTTAAGCGTTTATTCAGTTGATGTTTACTATCAATATTATGTATATTTTAAATGCTTATATCGGATGTCCAAGCGGAGCGGTAAAGTCCATTATTGACATCTAATAATGTAGATATTTTTAATACAAAAATTCAAGCTAATCATAAGCTCTAGAATCTAATAATATTTTCATTTATACAGAGCGTTCGACAACGACAAACCAACACAAACTTATGTTTTTTTTAAATAGAATAGTATGAATTCTTTTACATTTTATGATAGCCGTTAAAGCGTAGATTAAACTGACATGAATTTGTATTTGTTGTTTTTCAACTGTTTCTGAAATATGGCGATTTTTCATTAAAAATTGTACAACATTTGAAAAGCTGCTATGAAATAACGATGAACGATGAAATACCTATTATGGACGCAATGAGTGGAGTATATTTACTAATAAAATCCTATGTCTCTGAAAGATACTTTCAGGTTAAAATCAAGAATACATTCTCAATATATCAACTTACAGAATCAGGAGTACCACAGGGTAGTGTACTGGAACCATACTTGTATCTATTATACACCGCTGATGTGTCAGTTACTGCAGAAACTCACATTGCAACCTTTGCTAACCACACAGTGACAGATGAAAACCCTATAGAGGCAACTAACAAATTACAACATAATATAAACGAACTAAAGCTCTGGATGAACAAATAGAAAATCAAAGCCAATAGTAATAAGTCAACCCAAATCACATTTACCAACAGACTAACCTTACGGCAACAGGTATAGTTGTACAATGAGCCATTACCAGTGAAAACTGAGGTGAAGTGCTTGGGTATTCATCTGGACCAGATATTGACCTGGCAAGCTCAAATCAAGGCGAAAAATCAGAAACTTATATTAAAATCCAGACAAATGAGTAGAAGATTAACCATTGAGAACAAGATTCCTTTCTTCGAAACAATACTGGTACCAATATGGAGCAGAGAGAAGAATTAAAAGAAATTGTCCAGAATATTTGCATGAATAATCCTGGTAACCCCCAGTGGCCGTTATACAAACTTCTGTCAAGTCACTTTAGCTGACTTATTTAGCACTCTAATCCATATTTGACAAAATTATAAGACTGTAACTAAATTTATATATTACAGCTTAAAATGTTAGATGCTGCAACTGTTAATATTTTAACAAAATTATCACTAAAATCAAAACTAACAGTTTGAAGTGCACATATCGATATATCATTGCAAAGATAATTCGAATGGATATCCTTATAATATCTAGAAAGTATAGCAATGTATTTAAAATAAAAAAGTTGAAGGTGGTTGCGAAAATTTGGAACACCCTGTCTATTTGTAAACAAAATTAAAAAATGCACAGTCGCATACTACGTAAAGTCTGATTGCTACAGCGTTATTAGTTTTCATACTAAGCTCCGCCGACACACTATTGGACCACCCGGTATACAGCTTGAGCGCGCGGGGTATGATCACCCGATACCAGTCGATATTCTTCGGACGTATATTCGGAAAATTGATCTCCGCCAGCTGTGTTCGCCAGATATAGATATTTAGATCAGTTGCGTACTGGCTGCAAAGAGGAATGCACGTAGGTTTTTGTGTTATTTTATGGTATTTCTGTTATACTTATTTATAGTTTTTTTTAGCATGAAATTTCTATTTATTTATTTTTCTCTAGACATCTTAGTTTATTCTGCAGATGTTTCAGGCGGGTTGTTTTTATTTCATTCTAAAACCCAGTTGTACTGCTATAACTTTTTACACAACTACATTATTATTTAATTTCATAAGGATAATCATAATTACGTTATAAGTATTACAATCTTCGCGTTATTATCGACTTAGTTATCTAAGCAATCGTCATCACTTAAAGAGAAAATTTAATTTGTTCTTTTTGTCAATCTGCGAAAAAATAATTAGATCACTATGAGTTCGAATATGAGCAGCAATGCTAGTATGTTGTGCCGTAACTCTAATATGTATTATCGGACCACGTTTAGATGCGAGTTTACGTATACCATCGGGTGATCATACCTCGCGCGCTCTTGCTGTATATAAGAAGATATAACTCAGAAGATTAATAAATGTTATTATTATTATTATTATTATTAATTGCAGTGTTTTTCGGTTTGTAATTAAAGACATTATTTTTATTGTTATACATTTTCCTCATTTTTTGTATCTGTAAAACCAGATAACATAAAATAAGGTTTTGCTGTCATTCTTTTGCAATCTTCGAATGTCGCTGAAATTTGTTTTTAGTTTTTAGATTGGTATCGTTTAAGTATTTTTGAATCCAAGGAATTTACAGATGCACCTATTTAAGCGAACTAATAAATATTGACTTTATATTTAAATTTTTATATTAAAATTTCGTTTTAAATAATTGTATTTACCTAAGAAGATATTTTTACTTTGCAAATATTATTGTGATATGATTAAGAACTTAAAAAAAATCAAATCCATAGTAGCATACAAAATTAATAAATAAATATATCATCAAGAAATTATCGCTCAGTATTATTCGTCCTATCGACTATTAGTCAGAAACCAATGTTTGTTCTCCTATACTTAAGATAATTGCTACATTCAAATTAATAGAAACAACACTTGTCTTCAGTAGAGTATACATTAAAATTATATTATTACATATTATCACAGGGTTACTATTGATTTTCATAAGTACTAATGTTTCACGCGAATGCATACATTTAAGTGAGATTGTATTTATAACATTTGTTTGAGTTAGACAGTTGTAATATAAATTACGTTGCCCACTTTAAACTTGGGATTGAGAATATTGTAATTTTTTTTCAAACGTAATTCTTGATTATTTAACACTAAGTCGTACGTGTTAATTTATACCCTCATTTATATTGAATACAAATCAAGTATAAATCAAATCAAATGATTATTTTTCTAATTTACTATTCAAATATATTTTTATGTTTCTAATTTTTGAAGGTTCTTTTCGAAACCATCAGTAATTTCAATTTTTGTCTTTATTTCGTCTAAATATTTAAACGGATCAAATATAACTAGCAAAGATGTTCAAAATTGTTGCCTTCTTGATTGTTACATAACGTATATCGCCTTATTAGTTTCCTTCCGCAAACATTTAACAATGTATTTCTACTAATTTTTTGAACATTGCATAAATTTTATTACAAAAGTCGCCCATTCTGTTATGGGTTCCTTGTAAACTTCAGCTTTCAAGTAACAATACAAGAAAAAATCTAACTGGGTTAGATCCGGCGAACGAGCTGGCCACCTGAAAACGCCATTAATACCAATCCAACGACATGGTAACGTTTGATTAAAATATATATAATTGTTTAGTTTCAAAAAATTATAATGTTCACACACGACATACGTTTCGCCACACTGTGGCTTCATCAGGTGGATGAAAATACAATTTCAAAATACATATTAGCTCCTAGTATATCAATACATAAATAATCCTTTTCGGAGAGAGGGCGGACAGATTTGAATTTTAAATTGAGTAGGGGGAAGTTATTTATATCTAGTTGGTCATTTAAAATTATAGCTACTTTATTAAATTTATTAATTTCTAAACTGTATTTTTTACTGTATTATAAAACATGTAAAGTTGTAAAATTGGTATTGAATTTATGATTCTGTTCTAAGCAATGATTTGTAAAAGTTGAGTCTGTATTCTTATGCTTACAACATCTTTCGTGCTCCTTCCTTCTAGTATCAAAGGTCTTCCTGTCTGTCTTACATACACTTTTTTACAGTCTTCGTATGTCAACTTGTACACCCCTGAGTTTTATCTATTGCCCGTTTTATATCTTTTTTTTTACTGCTTTTTGCATGAAAGTGTTTGTTTATGAGTAAATGTTTGAATGAAGCCAATTATAAAGACAATTGGTAATCAAGCAAATGTCACTAATGTTAAAATATTTCCTAAATTATCAAAATAAGCATACATACATGTAATACAGACATGAATGCTTTTCTGCGCACATACCAATGGTGCTTATTAAAGAGGAACTAACTATAAAATTGAAATTGTGAAGTCACTATAATAGCAAGAATTGTCAATATGTTTACTGCTATTTTTCCCTACAAATTACACATTTAAAAAAAATAAGGACAAAAATTGAAATTACTCTTCTTTACACACGAATATCTATAAAACCGTTAAATTTTGGAAAGTAACACAAATAAAAATCAAATGAAGATTATGGCGATCTTTTCGATCACCATAATCGCAACGCCATCTACGTATATATTCACATAATAAACACAATTGTGGAAGCAAACCAAAGTCGATCACATTCTTTAGTAACTGCGTTTTACAACATTCAAATATCTTTATCCGTTTCCGAGATATTTGACCTGGGAGTGTTAAGCGGTACAGTCTGTATATATATATATATATAGGGTGTTTCGGAATTGCACGGCACTATTGTAGGTACTTGTTCTCCAACATAAAATAAACAAAAAAGTCAATATAAACATGCGTCTTAAATTAATTTATTACTAAGATATTGGAGCATAAAGATATTTATTTAGCATTACAACATCCAAAAGAACTGTTTAAAGTGGCCACCGTTTTGTTGAATGCAGCATTCAGCACGACAAATTCATTCTTCCTTGGCACTTCGTATAGCATCAGGATAATCCTTGATAGTTGCTGAGGCTTCCACGATGCGATTACTAAACTACCGATCTAACGGCGTTAGATCGGGAGATCGGGAATCATCAGAGTTTAGTAATCGCGTCGTGGAAGCCGCAGCAACTATCAAGGATCGTCCTGATGGTATACGAAGTGTCAAAGAAGAAAGAATTTATCGTGCAGAATGCTGCATTCAACAAAACGGTGGCCACTTTAAACAGTTCTTTTGGATGTTGTACTGTTAAATAAATATCTTTATATAGTTAATTGATGAGGCTGATACATGTTGAAACTCCATATTTAACTGAATAAATAAAATACGTAAACTTGGTTTCAAAAATTATTTAATAATATCACTACAATATCGTTTCGCCAAACTTTGGCTTCATCAGGTGATGAGTAACTGAATATACAAAATTATTACAACATACACTATATATTATGTTCTAATAATTTTGTATATTCAGTTACTCATCACCTGATGAAGCGAAAGTTTGGCGAAACGATATTGTAGTGATATTATTAAATAATTTTTGAAACCAAGTTTACGTATTTTATTTATTCAGTTAAATATCTTTATGTTCCAATATTTTAGTAATAAATTAATTTGAGACATATGTTTATATGGACTTTTTTGTTTATTTTATGCTGGAGAACAAGTACCTACAATAGTGCCGTGCAATTCCGAAACACCCGGTATATATAATTATATTTTAAGAAAAAAGATGATCTTTATTTCTTATCTTACTTGGCCGTGTATATAAATTTTGGAAAACATGTCAAACAATGAGCAAGCTACTCTTTAGTTTCAATCAGACAGCAATTACAGCAACTGAAACACACAGTTAAAGCGCGGAATTTTTTGGAAAGCATCTACATTAAAAAAAAAAACTCAATTAATGCAGAACAGACATCAATAACCTCTCTAGTATTTATGTGTCAATAATATCACAATTAAGAAATTCACAACTTCTGGTATACAAACATGAATATAACAATAGAAATAAAAAATAAATAAAAACCAAATAAATAATAGGTTTGAATAAATTATAGGAAAACAGAGACGTATATTTCTTGTAATGATATAATTATTTAATACCACTATATTCCCATACATTTTCTATTGAGTTGAAAAACATCGGGCCTAGAAATCTAAATATATGATTCAATTAGCATCACATTAAATTGGCGGAGGATCGTGTTAGATTAGTGGACTGCTTAAATTAGGTCTGATTAGTGCTGGCCCCGAACGAATGCCTAATCCGCCGCGAGCATTCGGACTTCCCCTTTCTTCCGTTACCATTCACAGTTCCTCTCTAAATCGCCATACGTAATTGCCGAAATTCTACATTAGTTTCATTATCATTGCATGCAAACTACAAGTACACTTTTAACAAATAATGGAGATACGTCAGTAAAGTGATCAATTAAATCTAGCTTATACTGGTATAAGATTCGAAATACGAGTGTATATATATTGTGGTAGTTCACTAACTTAGATGAGTAAGGATATGATGGAAGTACTAATGTTAATAAAATATACTGTATATGTTCTTGTAGTGAGTATTAAAAAAATAAAAGATGGTAATATTTTATGGACCAAACTATAATTAAATAAATAGATGTGAGAATATTTAAATTATACTTAAAATAATTGTGAGAATATTAATTGGGTATTTCCCTATAGTTTTTGTGAACCGTGTAAAGTTGGTTACATATCGGGTTATGTTGAAGTTCGCCTTGCATCGAGTGGTTGGTTGCCTATCAGGTTTCTTTGTTGTAGTAATATTTCCCATTTCTGAAAGTAGAATTGTAAATGTTACTTGTTGTATTTTTATATGTAATATTATTTGTTAAAGCTTGTTTAATTAACACTTTTGAAAAAATAGAGAATATTAGTATGGATTTTGAATCATAAAGGTTGGAAAATGATGTATAGTTACGCGCTAAAATTCAAATGTAAGAAGTGTCAGATTTTGACATTTAAAATAATATAGTTAAAGTATTGAGTATTTGGTTTGCCGAAGGGTATAAAAGGTTGTGAAAATTAAAGTAAAGAATTAAATTGATAAATTTTTGGAATTACAAAAAGGTATTATAAATATTCAATTACAAATAAAACATATTTTGGATTATTATAATGTGTGGAACAATATGATTGGATATGATAGAAACTAAGGAATTATTGCCAGGGATATGGGGAATAAATAGAGGGATTCAAAAAGAATTTGAGAAAAGCGGTAGATGTGTTTTCGGAAAACGAAATTTTCCTTCCGAAAAACACATAATTAAAAGATTCATCATTATACAAAAGTGTAAAAGAAGTGGTTAGGAGATAGTAGAAAAGAAAGCAGATATTTTTTAGGTGATTGCAACATTTTCCAGAATAGTACCATTTTTTGTATCATGCAAATATAATTAAAAATAAATTAGAAGAAAGAATTTCGGTAACGAATAAAGAAATAATTGAAGAATATTCATACTTGAGAAGAAAGCGAAGAAATATATAATTACAATTTAAAAATAAACTTACTGCATTGGTAAATATTATTCCATATTTGGCGAGAGATTTATTGCATTGGAGAGTTGGTGAAATTCCAGAAGTTATACAAATAGTTTAGTCCAGGACTTGAAAGATACGAGATATTCAACATAGCAGCTAACACAGGTATTCCAGTCCAGTAGAGGAAAGGCAGGTTTCAAAGGTCTTCACGAAAGCGTTCGACGGTTCGAGATTCTAGTTGATTGCAGAGGTTGAAGGTATTACAGGATAGCAGTCATTACAGTCCACATTCCGAGCATTCCAGACAATTAGGAAAAGGAAAGGATCTCCCTCATTGATTCCAGGAAATGTCTTCGACAAGCTAAAAAGAAAATCGTTTGGTGTATAAATAAGAATACCAGTTCAGTAGTAATAACAGGTCGTATAATTCTTTGAAATAATTTGAATTTATCAGTTTCGAATTGAAAAGTATATCAAAATTTAGAGATCTATTATTTATACGTACATTATAACTGTGTTGATAATCAAGAAAAGATATTTTGTAAGTTCTGTGCACAACATTAATTTGTGTCATCATTTGTATAATTTTTAGAAGTCAAAAAAAACTGATCGGCAAACTAAAACTGATTAATTTGTGTGGGTATTTGATTTACATACAAAAACTATACAGTATTTTTAAAATAATATAATTAATATACTTACTTGTATATTTTTCGATCCACGAAAGGTGTATTTTCATGCACATATAAATTGTCAAAAGAATGTTTACGTAAACAAGCTTGGTACTTCCATGAATGTCTTATTTGGTTGTGTGTGTTGAGAACTACCATATAATTTATAATTTGCCTGATTTATTAAACAAATTAGTTTGATACATTTGTTTTTATTTGGTATATAAAGAAGGTTTTTGAATTAAATTGATGAAACAGATATGACGCTTAGAACCGTAACCTATAAATAGAAAAAACAACTGTCAGTGAATATATTATTATTTGAATAGTATGTTAATATATACCTTGAGATTGAGTTCACAGTAAGTATTGTTATTTGAAGATAAAGTTGAAATACACATCATAATTCACTAAAGAATAACTGTTTTGTAAACTGTGATTTATAAAGTTAAGAAATATAAAACGTAAAGATCCTATGATATGGGCAGATATTGAAAAAGTTACATATAGGCAACTGTTTGGGTTTTGATGATTCAAGGGAAGTTAGCAACATATGAAATAATTAGTTTAAATATTTTATATAAGAACTGAGTTAGTGAGGGCATAAATAAAAAATTACCTGAGAGAATTTGAAAATAGATTTAAAAAGTACATAAAGATTTCAATTTTATATATAGACGAGAATAAGTACAGGTTTCAAACACATAGTAAGAATAAATATTATTAAATTTATCTGAGTGTAATCGTATCTTTATTAATTAAAGGTATTGTTACATTTTATGGCGTGCCCAACGTGGGGCGATTAAAATAAGACTCGCAACAACATATTTCAAATATTTTATTAATTATAATAATAACAGTAACATTAGTATCCATTTTACAAAGGTAATAAAATCAGTTTAAAGTATATCAAGGTATAAGAAATTGTGTACTATAATAATTTAGAATGAATACAAGATCCAAGAGTAATTCTGGATTGTATAGAACGGAATCTTCTAGTGATAGTGAAGAGGAGGTAGGACAGAATGTGAATTTACTAGAGGGAGGAGAAGATATGTCACAGGTGCAGGTAGAAGGTCAATTGACTGGAGAGTTACAGGATAGAGGTGATAAGGTGGAAATTCAAGGAGAGACTTCGAAAATAGAAATGTCGACACCAGTAGTAGATTTTGGATCAATTTTACAAATGTTAAAACAGATGAATGAAGATAATAAAAACATGAACGAAGAAAGAAAGAAGAATTTAATGGAATTTAAGGAAGAATTAGGTGGAAAGATAGACAAGATGTATAAAGATACTAGAGAAGATTATAAAAGGGATATTGAAGAATTTAAAGAATCTTTGGTGAGTAATCCAGAAGAAATGATACTAGTAACACAAGTTTGCGTGAAAGACAAACAAGATACAGCAGAGGTTAAGGGAATAGTGGAAATGGAAAAAGAAGAAGTAATAGGAAATTTTGAGAAGGGTGTTCTAAACTGCATTGATGTTGAACAAAACACAGCTGAAAGTAAGAAAACGAATAAAATTTTTCCAATAACAAAGAAAACAAAATACTTAGATTCCGGTAGACGAATTTTAAGATCGTATTTAGATACACTTTTAGTAGGAGAAAAAGATGACAAAAAGCTATACTTATTCACCTCAAGGCAGATAACAGGGATAGTTATCAAAGACGAAAAGTATACCGGAAGAAGTTTTAAAGTTGGACATAATATAATTCCATCTTATGTGAAAAATGTTTTGGGAAATGAAAAGATTAGAATGTTTAAGAAGTATAAAGAATTTATAAATGGGAATGATTATGTTATGAGTATAGGAGATTCTTCAGAAAGATATGTACGAAGAAATGTTCATCAGGTTATAATGATTATGGAGATTAAGTACAAAGAATTATTGGAATGGGTTATTGAAGATCAGAAAGGTACAGATACAGTTACATCGAGAAATGCAGATGTTATGAGTGTATATGAACAGGTAGGAAAATTTGTGAACAAGGTGCTTTATAAAACTGAAGAAAATGAATTTTGGTATGAAGAAGATGTGAATAAAGAAGAAACATATGGAATATTGAAAAATAGGGTGCGATTAAAAATAGATTATTAAAAAATTTAAGGGCATGGCGGTACTGAAGGGCCAGTTACCGTTGGTAAATAGCGCTACCACCCACCAGAGCTACAATGTATATAATAAAGCCCAAAATTTAAGGGCATGGCGGTACTGAAGGGCCAGTTACCGTTGGTAAATAGCGCTACCACCCACCAGAGCTATAATGTATATAATAAAGCCCAAAATTTAAGGGCATGGCGGTACTGAAGGGCCAGTTACCGTTGGTAAATAGCGCTACCACCCACCAGAGCTACACTGTATATAATAAAGCCCAAAAATTTAGGGGCATGGCGGTTGAATTTCATAGGGCGACAACCGTTGGTAAATAGCGCTACCACCCACCAGAGCTACATCAAAGTTAATAGAACCAAAATTTAGGGGCATGGTTAATGTATTTTGTTTCTATAAAAGTATGTCATAAAAAAAAAACGGGATATAAGTATGTGCATTTAATTTTTTTTTTTATGATTGAGTTAATCATGTAAGAAATTTTAACCAAGTTGATCTAACAAAGGTTTATGTATTTTATTTCCTTGCTCTAAATTAATTGAATCAGGATAGAATTATTTAGACGAAGAAGAGTTGAAAAGATTAGTTAGTATGAAGAAATTAGTAATATTTAATTTATTTTCCTCATTCCTTACATTATAAAATTTGTAAATATAAGTGTTAGAGGAGTATATAAGTAACTTTACAGTAAGTAAAGAAACATACGAGTATAAAAATGTGAAGAAATGTATAAAGTAGATATATGAAAGATGAGTAAGAAGGAACCTTATTAAAAAAAAAAAAAATTTTTTAAAGGATATTTATCGGAGTAATAAAAGCATTTAATGGTCAAGAAATATTAAAGTCATTAAGAGTTATAAAAAAAATGTGATATACAAATAGAAGAAGCCTATAAAATAAAATATGTATAGAAAAGATAATAATGAATGCTTGCTATGTATAATAAATAATAAAAGGGAAACATAAAAATATATGGAATAATTTATAGAGATTATGTATAAAGGGTAAATAAAACCCAAAATGATAATAAATATATAGAATAATAATGTATAAAAGAAATATGTAGGTCACGTACGCCTTAAAAAACGAAAATATAATTTGTGTACTTTCCAAAAGTGAAAGTTTGAAAAGGTAGACGAAAATGTCTATTATAGGTATAGGGTTTTTGTTCAGCTAGGAACAGTTATATAAAATAAAATAATAAAGAATAAGTGAGCATATGTAAAGCATATTTTGTAGAGGCTATTAAATATCTGAAGAAGTAACAGATACAACTTAAAAGTAATCACCAGTAAATGTTAAAAGTAGTTTCGATTATAATATTGATAAGAATTTTTAGAGGGTTTAAAATCATGAATAGGATAATACAAAGAAGGTATAAGATTGGATAAGAAAAGGAATAAAGTTACTTATATAGAAAGCATAGAAATGTTAAAAGATACATTTTATGACATTATTGATGAAGACAAATGGATAAAGATGTAAATTTTGAATATGTTGGTATAAATTAGTATATTTATGAGAATAAGATTAGTTAAAATGGTTTGTTGTAAATAATTGAGAGTTAAAAATGAAAATAGATACAGTGAGGTAAATAATTATCTTATATACCAAATATTAAGAAATGTACATGGATTTATATGAGAATGTATAGTTATGCTACAGAAGTAGTACAAATTGAAGTACATCATTTTAGTATAGATTGTTGAATAAATATAAATTTATATATTCTATAGAAATTTAGATTTATTAAAAAAGGGGCATATGTGGTAGTTCACTAACTTAGATGAGTAAGGATATGATGGAAGTACTAATGTTAATAAAATATACTGTATATGTTCTTGTAGTGAGTATTAAAAAAATAAAAGATGGTAATATTTTATGGACCAAACTATAATTAAATAAATAGATGTGAGAATATTTAAATTATACTTAAAATAATTGTGAGAATATTAATTGGGTATTTCCCTATAGTTTTTGTGAACCGTGTAAAGTTGGTTACATATCGGGTTATGTTGAAGTTCGCCTTGCATCGAGTGGTTGGTTGCCTATCAGGTTTCTTTGTTGTAGTAATATTTCCCATTTCTGAAAGTAGAATTGTAAATGTTACTTGTTGTATTTTTATATGTAATATTATTTGTTAAAGCTTGTTTAATTAACACTTTTGAAAAAATAGAGAATATTAGTATGGATTTTGAATCATAAAGGTTGGAAAATGATGTATAGTTACGCGCTAAAATTCAAATGTAAGAAGTGTCAGATTTTGACATTTAAAATAATATAGTTAAAGTATTGAGTATTTGGTTTGCCGAAGGGTATAAAAGGTTGTGAAAATTAAAGTAAAGAATTAAATTGATAAATTTTTGGAATTACAAAAAGGTATTATAAATATTCAATTACAAATAAAACATATTTTGGATTATTATAATGTGTGGAACAATATGATTGGATATGATAGAAACTAAGGAATTATTGCCAGGGATATGGGGAATAAATAGAGGGATTCAAAAAGAATTTGAGAAAAGCGGTAGATGTGTTTTCGGAAAACGAAATTTTCCTTCCGAAAAACACATAATTAAAAGATTCATCATTATACAAAAGTGTAAAAGAAGTGGTTAGGAGATAGTAGAAAAGAAAGCAGATATTTTTTAGGTGATTGCAACATTTTCCAGAATAGTACCATTTTTTGTATCATGCAAATATAATTAAAAATAAATTAGAAGAAAGAATTTCGGTAACGAATAAAGAAATAATTGAAGAATATTCATACTTGAGAAGAAAGCGAAGAAATATATAATTACAATTTAAAAATAAACTTACTGCATTGGTAAATATTATTCCATATTTGGCGAGAGATTTATTGCATTGGAGAGTTGGTGAAATTCCAGAAGTTATACAAATAGTTTAGTCCAGGACTTGAAAGATACGAGATATTCAACATAGCAGCTAACACAGGTATTCCAGTCCAGTAGAGGAAAGGCAGGTTTCAAAGGTCTTCACGAAAGCGTTCGACGGTTCGAGATTCTAGTTGATTGCAGAGGTTGAAGGTATTACAGGATAGCAGTCATTACAGTCCACATTCCGAGCATTCCAGACAATTAGGAAAAGGAAAGGATCTCCCTCATTGATTCCAGGAAATGTCTTCGACAAGCTAAAAAGAAAATCGTTTGGTGTATAAATAAGAATACCAGTTCAGTAGTAATAACAGGTCGTATAATTCTTTGAAATAATTTGAATTTATCAGTTTCGAATTGAAAAGTATATCAAAATTTAGAGATCTATTATTTATACGTACATTATAACTGTGTTGATAATCAAGAAAAGATATTTTGTAAGTTCTGTGCACAACATTAATTTGTGTCATCATTTGTATAATTTTTAGAAGTCAAAAAAAACTGATCGGCAAACTAAAACTGATTAATTTGTGTGGGTA